>JANBXA010000007.1:112547500-113147500 GCA_030556225.1 Cricetiscus sungorus
TTTAATTTTCTTTTCTTTCCTTCTAGCCCTGCACATTCAGCCTATTGCACGCTTTACTTTATCTGAGATAAAGTTCTAATCCCTAAAAGCTTAACATTTATCTCCTGAAGTGGCCAGTTTGTTTATGTTCTGGTGTCTCAACTAGATATGTGTTCTCAAAGGAACTCTGTGAGTGTTCCTTCCTCATGTTGATCCTAAGTAGCTTCCCCTATTCTCAATGTATACTCTGGAATGCCTGTGGTTTTCTTGTAAGTTTCTTGGTTGTTATTTTGTGAGCAGTACTAAGAGGAGAAAGTTAAGTGCTTGGTGTCTATTTGGGATATGTTCATTTCTCCTTCTATTTTAGCTTTGAACTTGAACTTGTTTTTTTTTTTTTTGAGTTAAACGATCCATAAAATAATAAAACAGGTGACGATAAAATTATTTGAATCTCTTTTAAAAAGCAAAAATATAAAGGATAAAAGCAAAATGTAGATAAGGATAATGGATGGGTGGGTTTGGAGTTTCTTTTGAGTTTTCATAAATGTGGATGAGTAATGCTTTTGTTACAACCATAAAGAACATGGCAGCTCAGCACAAACAGATACTAATCTCTGCAGAGAGGATCTGAGCTTGGGCAGTGTATGTATTAATTCCAAGGGGTAGTGCATGTACCAATTCCAAAAAAAGGAAATTTTCTATAATGAAGATGTTTCTTATGAGCTATGTTATTACAATTGTCAGCAACATCAGTGTACTGAATTATACATA
This sequence comes from Cricetiscus sungorus, assembly GCA_030556225.1. Lineage (NCBI taxonomy): Eukaryota > Metazoa > Chordata > Mammalia > Rodentia > Cricetidae > Cricetiscus > Cricetiscus sungorus. The sequence goes on from JANBXA010000007.1 coordinate 112,548,251, forward strand.
TACAGGCCATAAGAATCCAAAATGAAGGGTATTTGTACTTTTATATGAATTGGAAACAGAAAGTCACAGCTATTTCATGCATATGAATGTATGTTATAGATCAGCACAATGTGCTGACATGCAGACACATATGAATAACCCTCTCTGGGACTCTTCTTTCCCAGTGGCTTAGAATTAAAATCAGTGAAAGGACTACTTGATAATCATAATTAGAATATGTAAGCGAGAATTTCAGATACTATTAATGAAATCTATATTATTATTACACTTTCTACTATAAGAGTTCATTTTTCACAGGTGAAGTAAATGTTCAAAATATATGATTATACAGAACACTATTTAGTCACCAGAACCCTTGCACTCGAAGAAAGCCGGGCACTCTTGCTCTAATTAGCCCTTTTCAGAGAACACTTTGACATGGTGATCTTTGCTAAAACTGAGTTTTGAGAATTGTGATTTTTTTTTGTTTGTTTTCATTTCAGAGTGACTCTATCAAAGTAGGTACTTATGACAGTATTAGGAGACAGAGATAAATTTTTCTTTCTTACTAGAATGTATTGTTCCTGCTGACTTGTATATAATTACACTTTTGGGTAAGATTAATTGTCAATATAAAATATCATCAAACTAAGACTCTTTATTGTAATCATGCATTTTAACCTATTATTCATCAAAATGGTTTAAATTTGGTCAAATACCAAGTACCAAATACTTATACCTAGATAAACGTGAATCCCATAAGGCACAAACTTTCCCTGAGGAGGATGTATTGGGAAGAAGAAGAAAGATTACAGTAGGAGGAGGAAAGATGAAAAGGGGCGAAGGCATATGACAGTGAGTGAAAAATTACGTCTGTGTGGAAAAGGAGAGTCAGAGAGCTTACATGCACCTTAACCAGATTCCTGTTGAAGACCAAGACACATATTCTTCCATATGCACAAATAGTAGGTTATAGACCATTTCCAGATGAATGGTTTTGGGGACTAATCATTATATGAAGAGAATCACCTCCTTGTTTCCATCCCTGACAGAAGAAAATGCATAATGATGCCAGCAGGATGTGAGAGCACAAATACTTTTTATAGTTTCAGCTGCAAGCAACTCAGAAGGACCAGTGTAGCTCCACATCTTACCAGGTTCTTGTTAAACAGCATCAGTTGCAGAGGTTTGCCTTGTCCATCTGCCCCATCCTTCTGCTTCACCCCTGTAAAAATGGTATCCATTTACCTCTCCTTTTACCCTGCCTCATTTCCAAATGAATCTCCTCTTGCATGGACTGTCAACCTAAGCGTGTTCCAAACTTCAGATCCTGTGTACATTGGTTTTTGAGCTTGTCTTAAGAGCGTCTAAGCCAAGAAATAACAGCAACCCTTGTGATCTTCTGTACCCATTATTATGGCTTCAGAACCACAACTTCCAAGTTGCCATCTGGAGAATAGAAACAATTGGACTGAAATCATTATGAGATCAGAATTTCTCTTCATTTAAGAAGGAACCAGTTGGGTGTTCTAGCTTTAATCCAGGCACTTGAACAATAATGTGACACCTGGTAACATTAAAAGCAACGTGGCAGTGCCGGTGGCATCATAGTGGCAATGATGTGTTTTGTATTTGGCCCTGAAGAATAGCTCAAGAATTGTTAGTATATTCTGCTATGTATCTCCAAAGTAAGCAGAAGGGATGAAGGAAAATTTCAGCTGTCGTTTCCTAGAGCACCGTGCTTGAATACATGGGAAGCATCCCCTGAAGGCTCCTAAAAACAGTTGGCAAGTAGAGGAAGAAAGTGGTGTAAGTTAAAGCTTTGCCAGAGAAATGTGATTTGGGTGGGAGCATGACCAAATTTATGCTCCTTGGATAGTGTGGCCTGGAGAGACACTGGCTAAGACTCAGGGCTTCTTTACTACATTCCATCTCTCTATTAAATTCTATTTCCTGCACCTTCAGAGCATATAATTTCACATAACAGTATCTGCTCTCTTTGATCCATGTGACTGGAAGGATGAATTCTCTGCTCCCCCTCCCCCACCAGCCTTTCTGTTGCCCAAGGCACAATCAATTTCAATATTCAGGGGAAACAGACCACACAGGATCTATGGCCTCCCAGCAGGGACCTGACATATTAACTGTTGTAATGCCTCTAATTCAGGCTATTTACTTTTGGATAGGCTTGTCTCTCTTGCTCATCATTTTAACCTATACATTGGCTGTGTCATGACTATTTAGAGTGATGGGGGTGATCCTCAGGGCATAGTCAAGAGAAGTCTGATGAGGGTTCAGCTACAGCAAACCCTTGTCGCTTCAGGGTAATGATGACTAATGCCATTCAAGTCCCTTACCCCCACATTGAAATCATCTCTTGCCTTTTAAATTGACAACTGTCAGAGGGAATGAGACTATGCTGGTGTCATGACTTGATGAATTGGTCCAGGGGAGGCACTACTTCTTGTTATGAGCAGAGACAAGTGAGCAGAGGAAAGAATAGCAGAGGAAGGGGGGAATGGAAATGGGAAGTGCTCCCTGAAAAAAAGAAAAATGAGCATGTAGAGATGGAGAATATTTTCAACCAAATGCCATTGTGTTGATTCAAATGTTTGTGACCTAGAAATAAGCTGTTGTGATTACCTCACCGCATGTATGTGCTAACAAAAAACATACTTGGTGATGTATACCAAAGCAGAATCAGGAAAAAATTGTTTAAGGCCTTCATGATTGGTCCAAAAACACATGTCACAGGATCACACAGAGTGGGAGAAAGATGGGATTCAATCTAAAACCACAGCATGGACAAGGGATATTTAAAACCAAGGATCAGAATGGGACTTGTACAAAGAATTACCACAAGAAAGGATGTGGTCCAGGTGAATTAATCAGGCAGGATTAAGCTAAATTGGGGTCAAGGCTATCAGACATAACCTCAGGACAGTGGCAGGAGTTCCTGATAAGCCCCTTTACTAAAGCTTTTTACAAAGAAGTGTACAAGAGGCTAAGGAATTTTGGAGCATGACTGAACGCTGTGACCAGAACAGAATCTCTATCATATATCAGAGACCTAACGTGCTCAACCTGCTGTGTTTGTAGAAAGCCTCTCCTACAAGAAGGAAGTGAAGAGGGTGACATTGTAGTAGGTGGTTTCATACAGGCAACCTTTCTCCTTGAAACTGCCCAGCCCTGCACTCATCCTTAGCTACAATGCAAGAAGAGTCTCTGGAGCTGGCACTTTCTAGACTATCATTGTTGAGTTGATCGTGACACCAGGTCATGTTTACAGTCCAAGCAAGTGGGCACACTTGACATTAGGCTTGAACCTAGAAGAAATCACAAACAAGTGCCTCTTCTGTATTTAAGGTATGAGTTAAGTCTCTTTTAGGAAAGAATATTTTGAAACATTTACTTACTTTTACATTTGCTATGTTTAAGCTATGAACACCTCTAGACTCTGTTGTTGTTGTTGTTTTTGTGGGTTTTGGCGGGGTTTGTTTGTTTGTTTTTAGAAAACAAGCAAATTCTAGCTTGGCAGAGTATCCTGTTTGCATAGCAGAATGACACTGGTAAATATTAGTAGCCAGGATCAGTTATGTTTTCTTTTAAAATAAGTGGTCAGAAGTTAACTACTTGTCTCTTGGTGAAAATTCTGATTTAAATAACTATACATTTTTTCATATTAAATCTGTCATTGAAGGCCACAATTAGGAGAGGTGGTTACCATGTTAATGTTCAGAAAAACCTCTGCTTACTTCTCATCTTGGAACAAGTTCTGGGTCAAAAGTCATTCCCCAACAAGCCCAGGAAAGCCCTGAAGGCATCTGGCCCAACTCCCAGGGTTTTTGGTTGGGTATAGTCCCAGGAGGCCAAGGTGTTGCTGGCTAGCATGAACTCTGAAATCACGGTCTAGAATTATACCCCGTCAGTTATGGAGGAAACTCAAAACCATAGACTAGATTTAGAGGAAATCCAACAACAGGGATGGCTGAGGTCAAGGACAGGTTTTCCAAGACTGTTTAACTCCCTCTTGTTCTTCAGCACAGGCAAAAATGAGCCAGGGGCAGGAAGGGGTAGATGAGCTCATTCTGCTTAGACTGATGGCTGTCGCTGAGCCTTGGCTTATCTATAGCTGTGATGATATTTATTACTGCTCACTGGCTGAATTACAGAAGAAAACTGAAAAGAAAATTATTGCACCTTGTTTGTTAGCCTTCCATTCTGGGACATAAGCTTTTGGAAGAGGAAATTTTTCTTTATGTATATTGATCTTTCCTGCTGTAATCAAATGTTTGGTGATAGAGAATAAAGATTTAATAATCTCAAAGTCATGCAATTACACGACTATACTACTGGAAATAGAGGTGACAAGAATCAAACCTAGATCCAAATTCAGAGTGTGAAACAGCCTTCTGTAGTACCCAGCTCCTATCTTTTCTTTCTTTGGAGTCTTGATCTAGACATATCCTTCTGAAAAAACTAGAGAGTCAGAGAGAAGTGGAAAGGAGTCAGCTCACAAAGGTTGTAAGTGTGACAAGGTCACTTAAAATTTTTATGCTTTGATAGAGAGGGACATCATCTGTCAGCAGCTATGTGATTTGGATTTGAAGTGTACTTCAAACAAAACCAGGATAGAATCTACCTACGACATAGGGACTATATGTTTTACATATTACACATATGACTAATAAAAGCTATCAAAACTCCAATTCTGACTCTTGTTTATTTCAACAGTGGTTCTCAACCCTAGCTGGATATTAAAATAACTCAGACATTTTTTATTTAGTTTCTCTGGTATCAGTCTCAAAATGTATTTGCAAAACACAGCCAGATGAATATGTGGCCAGAAACAAACTTTCTTAATAGTTCAATCTTTTAATGAATAACTCATATAGCCAGGGATATATAAGACTGATAAATTTTGTTGTCCTAGTAGTATCTACCAGTTACAATACAATATTTGAAAAAATACTGCCATATTTTTCACAGGGGCTTTTTATTTTTAAAGGCATCTTACAGTAATTTGCCACTCTATAATATCTGCAAATCTGAAAATTTAATGGACTGCATGCACGTTTTCTCCATAACTAGCCACACAAAAATAGAAAACTTGTCTGATTAACCTAAGAACTATTTAGATTGAGAAAGGATGAATTAACAGAAAGTTAGGAAGTCCAATTACCTCCTTCAAGCCAAGGAGGATATCAACATCACATTAACCTTGAACACCAAGCAAATGTAGCTTCTCCTCACTGCCTTGTAGGCTTTTTCCCAAAAGACTTGGCTCAAGAGGGAGGGATTTGATAGTTACCAACAGCTGCCTTTTCACGTGATTTCTAAAAAGTAAAAGAGGGTGTGCAGAGTCATGTGATATGGAGAGACGTCTGTATTAGTCTAGATCATTTTGTTAAGGATTCCAGATTTCCTTAAGCCAGAAAATCTCAGCATTCTCCAGCCATGTTGAATAATCTGGCTTTTCTGGGGATACAGGAAAAGCACCACTCGAAGGGCTGGGCAGAATTCCCCACTGTCTTGCCACTAGATATCTGAAACAGGTGGCCTTTTTAGGTGAGGTATTGTGGAGAGAGAGAGAGAGAGAGAGAGAGAGAGAGAGAGAGAGAGAGAGAGAGAGAGAGAGGAGGGAGGGAGGGAGGGAGGGAGAGAGAGAGAGAGAGAAGGAGGGAGGGAGGGAGGGAGGGAGGGAGGGAGGGAGGAGAGAGAGAGAGAGAAGGAGGGAGGGAGGGAGGGAGGGAGGGAGGGAGGGAGGGAGAGAGAGAGAGAGAGAGAGAGAGAGAGAGAGAGAGAGAGAGAGAGAGATTGGTATTTGTGCACAGGATTTTACTTTGCAATTGACACACATGTACTTATGTTTCCCCTTCATGACCAATTCCTTATTGCAACCAGAATGAGAAATACAGGTAACGAATGCAGAATTTGGTAGGCAATGCTCTCTCTTCCACAAACATCTAACATGTTGTGTCTTAAAGCTTCACAAAATTATCATTCAGATAGGTGCCCTGGGATGCTCCAAATAAAGCTTTCTCTCTCTCTCTCTCTCTCTCTCTCTCTCTCTCTCTCTCTCTCTCTCTCTCTCTCTCTCTCTTTTCTCAGAACGGAATGGAAATTCTTCTCCTTCAATTGTGGTTTCCAGGGGGCCCATGGAGGTACTGTTTAGAAGGTATTGTTTCTTTCCACCAAAAAGTAGAAGTAAGAAAATAAGACTCACACAATTATTAAAGGTGCTTTAAATCTACTTGTCCATATTCATTCATTCATTCATTCATTCATTCATTCATTCATTCATTGTAGATTATTATCTAGAATTTACTGAGCTAAACTAACAATGTATACCTTACACAAACTTATACCTACATTTGTAGTCTTTAAAAAATAATTTATTTTTATTTTTACTTATGTGTATGGGGATGTATGCCACATATGTAAGTGTTCTGTCACCAAAAAAAGGGCATCAGATCTCCTAGCACTGGAGTTATAGGCTAGTTGTGAGCCACAGGACATAGATGATGGTAACCAAATCCCTGTTGTCTGCAACTGCTTCAAGCATGCTTGACAACTGAGACATTGCCCTGCCCAAATAAGTCTTTTGAATGCCTTTCCATCTCCAGGACAAAACTGACATTAGAAACCCTTTAATTGTGCCAGGTTTTAAATAGTTCAAGAAAACCTGCAATTGTTTTTTGTTTCTCTTGGTGTTCTGCCACCCAACTCCCAAGTAAATACACAGAGACTTATTCTTACTTACCTTGGCTTGTTTCTAGTCAGCTTTTCTAACATAACTTAAATTATCCCATTTCCCTTTAACTATGTTTTGCCTCTGGGCTTTTTGGCTGTCTTTATTATATATAATTTTCTCTCATTCTTATTTGTGGCTTGCTGTGTGGCTGGACCCTCTTGTCCCCCTCTCCTTTTTCTGTTCCTCCTTCTTTGCTTGAGCCTAGGTTTCTCATCCTATTTATTCTCTCTCCTTGACAGCTCCACCTATCCCTCTCCCCTGCCTAGTTAATGGTCATTCAGCTCTTTATTAGACCAATCAAATCTTGTAGACAGGCAAAGTAACACAGCTTTACAGAGTTAAACAAATGTAACATGAAAGAATGCATCTTTGCACATCTTTGTACCATTAAACAACTATTAGACAGCATAAACAAATCTCAAATTAATTTTAAACCCATAATGAAGAATAAACTAGACCATTTTGAAATAGAAACATTGCATTGTGTTTTTCCAGAATGGTGAAAGGTGAGCTCTCAGAAAACTCTCTGCTTACTGAGGTGGCCTGAAGAAGGGAAAGGAGCTCCTCTCACAGCCTTCCTATCTGGCAACACTTCTCAGCAACTACATTTCTCTTCATAAAAGTAGAGAGACCTACAGAAAGCAAACAAGTCAGGCTATGTGACAACTCGAAGGCAAACATAGTAAGTGCTTCATTATTAAATGAAAAATGTGTGGTCAACCTTCTTTGCAAGATGTTTCTAATATCTTTTCCACTGTGACAATGAAGCTTAAGCCTAAGATTTTCACTAGGGGTAGATGATTCCTTAAGGAAAAAAAGGAGTATTTTTAAGCAAAAAATTTCAAATGACATTGTCCAAGTTCTGTTTTTTTTTTTAATGAATTCACATCTAAATGTATATGAAATCTGTGTTAATTGAAAACAAGCATGATTTTTTATAAATTCTGTATCAGTCTACTAATGAATGCCATTATTGCATATTGTACCCTGTAGGAAGCAAGCCATTATTGCTGTAAGTTATTAAAATTCTTTGTGAGACAACATTATATTTCAAAACATTTGTCTGGAGAAATATTTAAAACAATTTATTCATATCAATGTTGAAAATACAGTGTATGTGTGTATGGTTAATTTAGCATGAATGTGAACTTCACAGGATTGTGAGCCACTTAGGAGACTTGAGCATTTCTACAAGGGCATGTCCAGAGATAACAGATCAGGAGTTCTCTGACTTAATCAGTGATTTAATCATCTGATGGAGTCAAAGGAGGAATAGACTATAGTGATGTGATGGAACTGTAGTAGACGGGCCTCAATGGAGGAATTATCTCATCAAGGATGTGTCCTTAAGAAGTTTATCTGTCCCAGCCTTTCCTGTCTCCTTTCTGCTTTCTGAGCACTTATACACACACACACACACACACACACACACACGCACACACACACACACACACACACACACACACGCACGCACGCACGCACAGGGAGAGAGAGAGAGAGAGAGAAGAGAGAGAGAGAGAGAGAGAGAGAGAGAGAGAGAGAGAGAGAGATCTAAAAAAGAAAGTCTTATCCTTCAATTATCATTTGCTAGTGTCTCTGCCACTGTTGTGTGGCAATTTCATCTGAATTGATGCATTCCATCCTAGAAGGGGGATCCTAGAGAAAGGAAACAACTCACAGGTCTCAGAGACTTCCTGACACATGCTTTAGAGTGGAGACAAGCCAACCTTACTCTTGTAGTAAACTCTGAAGATTCCGTTTCTGTGAGTCATTACCTATAAAATGTTTTTTAAGTTCCATTCTCAAGGCAAAAGTGCCTTGAGTCATTTGAGGCCTGTTACAGATTAGTGTACCCTGAACCCTGCTGACATTTGCTAATCTGGCCACCCCTGAAACAAAACATTTACAGTAGAAAATTATGAAGAGCCAAGCTTGCCCAAGGACCTGCAGACAAGCTTGTGTGCCTGAAACTTAAAAATCAACAGCCTGTTCAACTTAAAAAATAGACAGACGTAAGTGGCAGACAATGAATTATGCAGATTGTCCTGCCCTGATTTCCAATAAGGAAAAGAAGGAAGGGACCGCATTCAAGGTTATAAATGTTGTCCCTTGCCCTCCCTTGGTGCACCACATTATCTGGATTGGCCATAAAATAAACTGCCTTGCTTACTGCTCTAAGTCTCCAATGGTCATTGTTATCAGTGGGGGAGTTCCTCATTCCTCACAGCCCTTATTGAAAAGGCTTTTGGGTGATACATTGCTGTTGAGCCATCTCTACTCTGTAGGTAACACCTCACCTATAGGACTAGAACCTCAGTAAACTCTGGTTCACTTATTTAGACTCTAATCTTTCTATAGTTTTACCATAGTGTCCTATCTAGGGTGAGTAGACATTTTCTCACGACTCTCCAGGAAAAGGCTCGCAAATGCATATTACTAGAAACCATATAATAGTGAGATTAAAAAAAAAAAAAAACACGTGAATTTAGAACTAGCTCTAATGTTTAGTCAATGGAGGGTAATCTTAGACAGGTGGAGACAAGGTGTAGTCCCCTGGCTGCTTTAAGATTTTAAAGGAAATAATAAGCTATAGGAAAGGATGAACCAGGAAACTCTTAACTGTCTTGGAGGCATGTCACCAGTGGCCAGGCTTATCTTATCAGAAGACTGGAACAATAAAATGTGAAAACAGCATCTTAGCAATTACCACCCTTTGTAATCATTTTCATTACTATTTCTTTTTGTTACCTGGTTCCCCAAGTGTTTCAAGATAGCTACTCTAGTTCTGTAAGGGCAGTAGAAACCCTAGCATTTAGTACATAGTGATTGCCACATTAAAATGTATTGTCAAAGAAGAAATATTCTGACATCCTTTGTCAAAATCTCCATGTAATAGCCAAGAGCCTCCTTACAGTCTACTATGATCTGAAACACATAGTTATAAGCTCCCTTGTCACATTTGTGCAGCCCTCTATCAGGTCCAAACCCACATAGTCTCTTGCACCCTATTCCCCCTGGCCCTTTTCAAATCCATCCTTAAAACCCTCCCATGTTAGCAGTCTGTGGCAATTTTACTGTCTACTTAGGCATGCTTCATCTATGCCTGGGACCCAGAGTTTAGTCTCCAGGGGCCATGAGATGGGAGGGACAATAAACTTAAGATACATCTTGTCATCTTTACAATCCACAGCGGCACAAAGCACAGGATTGGTTTCACTTTCTGACGTCAAGGAATTAAAATGATGGAAGACCTGACAAGTATCCTGAGTGATTGAATGAGGAACCGCCTCTGCTGCAACAGAGACCTAAACAGTTCCCCTTTCCACCCTTCTACACAGTACTCACAATACCACACAACAAGGAATGGTGGAAAAGAAGAGACCAGAAAGAAGAGAAGGAGGGAGAAAGAGATGAAGGGACAGAGAAACACAGAGAGAGACAGAGAGAGTAAAACCTTGCTATCCAATACCCATACAAATTTGTTTTTAATTCCCTGGCTCTCACAGATAGAGGCTTCTGCTAGCATTTAAGATAAGATTAGTTGGTGGTGTGCTATCAGCACCTCCACATTTCCCTGCAGGGATTCCTTCTGACAGGCAGACGCTGGAGGCATGTCTCAGGATTAACACGAGCTAATGATTATACACTAAAGCTTTGGAAATGTCCGACTAATAGGATTAAGCAATAGCAGATGCAGGTCTCCGTTCAGGTTAAAAATGCACTTTTTACATTACAAAGTCAGACAGATCCCTTTGAACATGCAATGAATATGGATGTTTTCAATTATCACAGTCTTCCAGGGCTATACGATATGGTAAATTAATCCCTTTAGAACATCGGAAACAGGACAAAATAGCCTTCTTGAGGCTGAAATCCTTCGTTTTAGATTTTCCTTCATGGGGATAAGCAGCAGTGCACCTCACATAATTAATCTTATTACAAACAGAGAGAAAGGGGAAGTGAAAAAAAGTGTATAAAATTTGTTTAAATATTTAAGAAACTTAGAAAAAGAAGCACTTTGAAATCAACATCTCTTAATTAATTTCCATGCAGTCAAAAAAAAAAAAAAATGCAAACAGAAGTCATGACAAACTGCTGGGTGTGTTCGAGGGATTTTATTCCCATGTGCTTCAGGTGCTAGTGTGATAGGGAACAGGAGAAAAATTAAGGTCACTTAAAAAATAAAAAAAGAACACAGTAATAACCACCCGTAGAAAGTACACCTTCCAAAATACATGAGCAGATGTGATATTCTCTGATACCTGAGTGGAAAGAAGAAGGAGAGGTCATGCCAGGAAATGTATACTTTGCTGCAAAACATTCGATAAAGCTATCACCTTCTGGAGCAGCTCTTCACTAAACTGCCACTGGTGTACTTAGGAGTTGGATGCAGATATTAGTGGGATGTGAAGCTCCAAGATTTCACATATTTGACTGACATAAGGGTGATTAAAGGAGAAAGACCCAGAACCATGCAGCTGGCAGGGAATGGTAGCTGAACCTAAACCACAATAAAGCAGATTTAGCACCATTGGTTTGATCCTTTGTAGAAAGTCTAGTCAAGTATCTCTCATACTGGTCTGAGCTATGATGTTGAGCCTCCAGAGCAAGACTTAGAATCACAGTGCCCAATACACAAGGTGGGGAATTCCTTCAACAAACAGGAATCACAGTTTTTTGAAAAGAAAAAAATAAAATAAACAAAGAAAGAAGGAAAGAAAAGGAAGGGAGAGGGAGGGAAGGAGAGAGGGAGGGAGGGAGGGAAGGAGGGAGGAAGGGAGGGAGGGAGGGAGGGAGGGAGAGAGGGAGGGAGAGAGGGAAGGCAAACAGTTGATTGAAGCTTTCCTCATGAAAACACCTCTTTGAGGTTTTGTTTTCATTCCATCTCTAGTGTGCTTCCTTCCCACACTAAAGCTTGACATAAACATAAGTCAAGAAAAGACTGAAATGAAACCTATGAAAAGTGTGATGGGAATGTGGGTGTGTATTGGTTTCAATATGACCCATCAATCAAAAGCCCAGTTCTAAAAGGACACTGCTGGTTTTCCCATTTTAATACGATCACATCCACTGGAACACCCCTTAACCAGGGTTTCCTCTGAACCTCACCACTGTAGTGTGCTGGCCTGAGAATACAACTTGGACAAATGAAAACACATCAGCAAAGGTCATCAATCAATTTGCAAAGTCATTTCCACTTTTAAAATTTTTGCATTGAAAAGTCACTTCTACATAGAACAAAAAGAAAGAATTTGTTTTAACCAGGCATTCAATTTTCTTTTTTCTCATTTGCTTCTGTCAGTTGCACAATAAATTTCGGAAAATATAAACTAATTTCCCAAGACAGATTGCGCTGGAGTGAAAGACATTTACAAAGCTGTTTTGTTAAATATGTATGTTCTTTCTTGAAAAAAAAAATGACAATTGTTTGTTCAAATGGCATTAGTCATATATAATCAGAATTTATGTATATTTTAAAAATTATTGATTTACTTATTTATTCATGCAATGTGTATATGTATATGGGTGAAGATATTATATGCACTATGTGTGTGCAGGTGCCATCAGAGGTCAGAAAAGGATGTAAGATTCCCTGCAGCTGGAGTTTCAGGTGGCTATGAGCCATCCAAGTATGTCCTGGGAGCTAAACTCAGGTCCCTTGCAAGAGCAGCAAGTGCTCTTGACCACTGAGCCATCTTTCCAGGCCCCAGAGTCAATATTTCCATGGCACATATTAAGATTGTGGTGTTCAGTTTAACGCACTCTGATTAGAGACGTCATTCTGTAAATAGGTTTCGCTTATTGGTTAGTGAATAAATCCCTGTTGGCCAATAGCAAAGCAAAATAGGTGGGACTAGGAGAGGTGGAGAGTTCTGGGAAACATAGGAGAGTTGAGATGTGACCTCAGGAAAAGAGACTGCAAGTCTGGCATTCTCGATAAGGCAAGGCCATGTAGAAATACATATATTAGTGATTATGGGTTAATATTTAAGACAGAGCTAGCCAATAAGAAACGTTAGTAATTGGCCAACTGCTTTATAACTAATGAAGAAAGCCTCTGAGTGTTATTTTGTGACTGACACTGCTCTGGAACCAGGCTGGCAGCAAAGTGCTTGTAATAGCACTCATGGGACACCAGGACCTCTGCTGAATGGAAATATTGATTGAAAGCCCTGGTGTTGCTCTAGTCATCCAGGACAGAACACACAGCAGCAAGGCACTGGGACACAAACCACTTAAGAACAATTTGTTACACAGATTCAACAGAATAGAACCAAACAAACACTCCACACTTCACATTTTAGAGGATGTGCAAATCTTTGTGTACAAGAGTAAATTTGATGATATTGTAGCATCCTTCCTAATATTCACCTGTCATCCCATTCTATCAAGCTTAATGGGTTCAGTCATTTGTTCAGTAAAAGTACTTCAAGACAGATTTACCATATAAGTGTATTCTGAACTCATTACAAGTCTATTATAACTTTTTAATTCCTCAACCGTCTTATAAACTAACAACATTCTATTACTTCCAAATGAAGATTGTTAAAGTTCTGTCATGTTAGAAGCACTTGGACATTATATTACCAGATCTGTGGTACATTTAAAATTCCCACTGCTAGATTATTTTCAACAAAAAATAAACTTCATCTTTGTCAAAAGACTGAAATATGTTCTCTCTGAAATTTTTAAAGAAACTCTTCTCAAAATTCACTGTATTTTGCAGTGTGTGTGTGTGTGTGTGTGTGTGTGTGTGTAATCCAGATATGATGAGAGAGGAACCACTGATAAATTTTAGATGCTCACTTTTGCCTTCCAATGTTTTCTTAACCACTGAGAGAAACAGATGAACACTCCTTTACAAATCAATGATCCACATGCATCAGGAAAGATAAAAGCGAATGTTTCATCAAAATACAAAGAAGTAACAATTACTAATAGCACTCACAGTCAAATCCACTTTAAAATGCTGCATGCAAGTAAAGGGGTATGCTGGGAGTACATACCCTAACTGTAGGGTTTCAAGTCATTAAATGTGACCCTTTATTTATGTGCCTAGAGATACATCAAGGACCTTTTGTGACACAATCTGCCTTTTGTTATATAATCTTTCTTTCTTCTCTTCCAGGATTATCTTTACATCCTAAGAAACAAAACAGCTAGTGTCTGACTTTAACATTAAATTTGAATAGAGTTAGGAAAAATATTTCAAAGAAAACAAAATATGAAAAAAAAAGCATTGAAGGATAGACAGAAGAAAGGGAAGGGGAAGAAAGGAAACACTGTCCCTCAGTCTAGCAAACATTGCTGCATCATCAGTATGAGGAATGGGGACTCCCCAGACCAGGGTGTCCCTCTTTCTCATTGCCTGTGGAATGTAGTAGAATGTAGTAGTTAGATTATTACCTCCCATCATAGCCCCTGTACATATATGTATAGGCTTTGATATAAAGCTGTTTGTCAGCTGGTATGCCATTTTCCATTCCTCTTGTTGTTTCCACATTCCACTATCACACTTTGTTCTGCTTTGTCTTTGGGGTTTGAACACTGAGCTTCTCACCATGAGTTCTATGTAGCTAGAAATTACCCAGTCTCAATGGCTGAACCAATGAACTTCATCTTTATTAATGTTTAAAGTACTCTGGAGTTGACCAGAAGAACCATACTTCTGATTGAATATATTCATTCGTTATTTAAAAAGAAACCACAGAACATGCAGGTCTGAAAAATTATTGAAAGACTGAGAAAGGGACATTAAAAATATCTTCTCTGAAGCCAAGGTCAGTCTTAGTAATAAATCAAATGGTGCCCTGGTGTCTTGAACTAGTTAACCATATAAGTAGAATGCCTGACTTTGGAGAAAACAAACTAATGCAGTATTTATTTTTCCACAGGGTTCAAATCCCTGTCATAAAAGCCAGTCAAATGTTCCTAATTCTCGGGAACATGTTACTTTAGCCTTGGTGGTGGTGGTGACTCATCTGTGCATCTTATTGCTATGCAGAATTCCAACAGAGATGACATTTTGCAATCCAAGCAGTGACATGTCCCTTGTCCGGGGGCAAACTGAGAAATAGTTCCCTTCAAATGGGCCTCTAAACAGCTGTCAGGTCAGAAGAGCTTCCAGTCATTACCTATCTGAGCATGCTGAAGCGGTGACTTTTAGGTGGCGAAAATCTCTGTATCATGTTACTAATCTCACTGGCCAACAGTGGCTATGTCAACAGCCAGCTTTCCCTCTTAGTAAGTAGCAAAATATAAGACAATTCCCACTATTGGAAGTCAAAGGAGTGCCGGAGAAGCTGGAAAACTCAGGAAGTTGAAAATGGGCCTCCTTAGAGAATTGCCACCAGAGTGAAACATGACATCTTTTAAATGACAGATCACTCAAACTCTGACCTGCTAATGGTTGGCAACCCAGACTTTCTTCACAATGACCCATAAGTAGTAGCCTTCCTCTAGTCAACATTAGCTCCAGAGCTTGGGCCCAATTTCCTGGCCAATTAGCAGCTCAGCAGTCTAAATTAAAGAAATCGGGAGCAGCTGTAAGCCTCTCACTACGATCACTTATAAACCCTTCAAATCTAGACTCAAATAGCTTCCCTATAGTTTTGCTCAATTGATTAACTCCGGCTGGTTTATCACTAAACCATTCATTTACTTTAACAATCCACTAAAGCCTCAGATAAAATGCATTTCTTGTCCCTTCTTGGGCCTTTAATAATTAGGCATGTCTACCATGTCTTTTAATCTCTTACTTAATGAGTGCCTCCAATCTTTAATAATTTAAAAGCATATCAAGCCAAGTATCAATTAAAGGGAACTCTTCCAGACAGCAAAAACAATAAGTGTTAAGTCAGTGGAGAAGCGAACACAGAGCCCTGTTGCTTTCCATTGCTCAAGAGCACTTGAAAACTATGGGATTATTTCAAAACACTACACTTCACTGCAATTTATTTTAGTTCGCTTACAGGGAAATTAAATATAAGAAATAAGCATGAAGCATTTTGTGCAGATTTAAAAGAGAATCATGCATGGCAATACCAAGCCTAGCTCTTACTTCTGAGTATATTGCAACCTGCTCAGTTCTTCCTCATTGCCCAAGAACACCAGCTAGCTTATGCTATAATTTACTGGTAATTGATCCTTCCAATACTCAGCCTAATCTTTAAACTCTTGGTTGTTCTATGATATCCAACCCATTGAACATGTTTCATACTATGGTAGAGAACATGTGCTCCACATTTATTAGTGAGATTTTTGAAGGATTATTGTTGGAACATTGCTATGTCCTCACTCTTGGAAGGTCATTAAAACAAAGTGTTCTAAAAAAAAATAGTGGGCAATTTCTTAGTAGATCTTATGAATCAAAGACTTAGCTTAAAAGGAGCTTTAACAGATTATGAAAATGGCTGAATTATCTTTCCAATATTGCAAAATTTATGATGTAACTTTCCACGGGAGATTGAAACTTAGTCCAAGACCCTTGAAATCAAAGCCAGCCTTGTAAGTTTTACTAATTAAGATTTAGTGTTAAAGCAATGTATCTGTTATGAATCCTTTGAACATATCTGTTTGCTCCTTTGGAGACTTGCCATTATGACCAAGCCTGAGCTGTCTCACTGGAGAGTTAAAATCTGCACAGAGGAGCTAGCTGTCATAGGTAAAAGGATGTCTTAGGCAGCTGTGCTAGATATTTTTGTGTCAACTGGACACAAGTTAGAGTTACCTGAAAGGAGGGAACTCTTCAGTTGATAAAATGCTTCCATAAGATATAGCTGTAAAACATTTTCTTATGGTGGGAAAGAACCCAGAACACTTTGGTTAGTGCCATCCCTGGGCTAGTGGTCCTGGGATCTATAAGAAAACAGGCTCACAAAGCCATGAAAAGCAATCGGTTCCTGCCTCCAGATTCCTGCCCTATTTGAATGCCTGCCTGCCTGCCTTCAGTGATGGACTACAATGTGGAAGTATAAGCCAATTAAACCCTTTCCACCCCAACTTGCTTTTTGATCATACTGTTTGATCACAATAGAAACCCTAACTAAGATTGCAGCCAGCCTCAGTTGAACTAGAAACTGAGCATATGTGTATGAAACAGTAAGCCCCAAGAACAGATGTAACACCCAGTGAAATTCAACCCATATTGTGAACCAAAAGCTTATGGAAACAAATAAATGTTGCTCTTGTCTTAAACACTTAAATTTAAGGGTGCTCTAAAATCCAACAAATACTAATTTATAAAATGCTTGCAATCTAGTGTCTGATTGTAGTTGTTGGTTGATATTTTTCCACTCTTTTACTCTTGGCTTTTTGAGGGACCCACCAACCAGCTCCCAAATAAATGTACATGGAGTCTTTTTCTTTGTTATGATACCTGGCCTCAGCTTGACACATTTCTTGCCAGCTTTTCTTAAATTATCTCAACTACTTTTTACCTCTGGGCTTTTTCCTTTTCTTTTGTATATCTTAGTTTCACTCTTACTCCATGGCTTATTCCATGGTTGGGTGGTTGGCCCATGATGTCCTCCTCTCCTTGTTCTAGCTTGATCCTTCCTCTCTTCTCATATTTTTCCTATTAATTCGCTCTACCTGCCAGAGCCAACTGTCCTTTCTCTTGCCCTTTATTAGATCATCGGGTTTTTTATACAGTCAAAGTAACAGAGCTTCATAGAGTTAAACAAATGCAACCTAAAAGAATGCAACACATCTTTGCATCATTAAAACAAATATTCTACAGCATAAACAAATGTAACACACCTTAAAATGATTTTGCACAACACTTGGTCTAAGAGTTCTCTGAAAAAAAATCAGAACAGTAAAGAAATTCAGAGCTAGTCCACAAATTACTAATACATGTGTTTCCTGTGGTCACCAAATTGCTGTTACTTCCAAATACCATAACTGTCTCTATCTGCCCCAAAATCTCATATCCCAAACAATGATCATTATTGCTATAAAGCCTAAAATTCTAATATCCCGTGAATGGAATTTTCTCTAATAGCTGCTAAGTATGGTGTGTCAGGGAAAATAGCCTTTAATATAAATAATATTAATACACCACACATGTTTATTTGAATGTCTCAGTTGCAGAGTAGCAGTCAGAGGGAATTTCTATAACTTTCGAAGCAACAGTTATTTCAGTGTTATCTAGGAACACATGCATATCACACCATCAGTGTCTCCATAACCAGTTGATTTCTGAGATAACAATATGAGTAACTGTGCTTCATCCCTAATGTACTTTCTTTAACAAATAACTATTGCAAATTTCTGACACTTTCTGATGACATCAGGAGATATGACTGAACATTCTCTGGGTGCTGCCACAGCACTGACATCTTCTGGCTTTGCTTGCTGATGGAGATAATGTTGTTTAGTTGTCAATTTTGATGTCTGTATCTTTATATGCTTAAATACTGAAATCCCCCAGGCATGGGTCAGTAAGAGAGAACATGTAAAAGGGAGAAGTGTAAGCAAAGAGCTTGTTTCTCTGTTCTGTTCAGCATTGAATATAGAGGGGAAAAAAATTGTTTTGTTTGTCTCTGAATCATCAGCCATGGTATTAATGCAGTCACCACAGCCCCAATGTTGCATTGACTACATCTTCTCTCTTATTTGCATATCATGAGTCACTTCTAAAAGACTCATATTTTTATAATAAGCACTTACAATCCAAACTTCCAAATCTTCCAAAAGCCCCTAAATATATTTTTCTTTGGAAGGCTAGTGGATATTTAAGGAATCCAAAATAGAAATATTTTTGAATACAGATATTAAATTATGTAATCCAGTTTCATTTTAGTTTCTTGAAGTATTTTCTAAGTAATAATGAATTGCAACTTTTTATTTGTTTTGTAAATTTACATCTCATAACTTCATTCCTAAATTCAACTAATCCTCTTGATGTGTTTATGGATACATATACATAAGCATTGATCATTTCATTGTAAAGATGAGAACACAGATATATGTATGTGGCATGTGTACATTAGACAAACTAGATGTAGATATGTTTTGAAATTTGGTCAATAGTAAGCCAAATTAAGGTAAGAAAACTATCAAATGTATTGTTCTAGGACAAATGTAATGTGCACTAATAATGGTGAGTTGTTATGTTTTGTTAGAACTCACTCAAAATTGTGCTCTGGAAGTGGGCTCATACCCCCCAACCCATTTCATACCCAAGCATGACTGTCTTATAGAGTTCTCCAAGGTCTCTTACTCTGGAACTGGCTGCTCCCCTTAACTCTGTGACAGAACAAGGAAATAAGAGTAAATCAATCCAAGTTAAAAACAAAACAAAACAAAAAAAAAACAACAACAAACAACAACAAAAAAATGTCCTTGAGAAAGACTAGAAAGTAAACCATTTCCACAGAGGTGATTATTGTTTATCTCATAATATAAAAAATGCCTACAGTGGGAAAGAGAAACATGAAGTTCAGTTGTAGGCAACTCAGACATGAAGGAAAAGCTCATTTGGGAACTTCAACAATTGTTTCAACTTCCCAAGTCAATTTCTGCTGGATGCATTAAGTACTATCTATCTATCTATCTATCTATCTATCTATCTATCTATCTATACATCTATATATCTACATACCTACCTACCTACCTATTTTTTTTTACTCTGGCTTGCTATATGTTTCATAAACTTACTAATTTAAAACTATCACAGATAATTCTCCTGACGATATAAGATTTCATTTTTATGTGGCTATATAAATTAACGCTTCTACCAACAGCATACAGGGATCACTTTTTATCCCTCATACCGCCCTTCAACTTATCTATGTCTTTTGATAATAACCAACTTAACAAGTACAGGGTTATAGATTGGACCAAAATGTGTCCTCTCCCTGGGTCTCTATATTGAAATCCAAGAAACAAGACAGCTGATGGTACTTTTAAAAGGTGACTGGATCATGAGCATAATAACCCATGACTGGATCAGTCCGTTGATTAATTCACAAATGGAAGGACTTTTGGAAGGTGGCTGTAGAAGGGAAATGTTGGTTCATTTTACAAATCTTTAAAAAGCATATTTTAACTGTTCCTAGTCTCTTCCTCTTTTGCTCTTTACTTGTGGCTGCCATGAGATGTGCTGTCTCCTGATATGTATTTTAAATGCCAGGATAATTTGCCTCATTATTGGCTCTTGTAAATAGATTCAGGCAGACAAATACAGAACCTCTGGAACTGTGAAAAAAATAAATCTGCTTGAAGTTGATTTCTCTCAAATATTTTGTTGCCGGTATCGAACACAAATATGATATCACATAGCGGCTTTTATTTGCTTTTGTTTCCTCTATAAGAAACGGTTATTTCTCGTGTGTGTGTGTGTGTGTGTGTGTGTGTGTGTGTGTGTGTGTGTGTGTGTGTGTGTGTTTTACTGGGTTCAAACCTAGGGCCCTATGCATGTACATAATAGACAAAATCTTTACTACCAAAGTGATCTCCCTAAAGCACTCTTTGTTCCTTAAAAACAGCTTTACTGGTCTTGGATATATGATTTGGATAATTTCTGCTAAAGAATTACATATACAATATGTAGATGCTCCTTACAGAAGATAGGAGGCATTTGTTTGTATGGTAGTTTGAACAAAAATGACCCCATAGTCTCACAGGGCCTGGCACTATTGGGAGGTGTGGCCTTGTTGGAGTTGGTGTTGTGTTGTTAGAGGAACTGTGTTACTGCAGGTAAGCTGTCAGATCTCAGAAGCTCAAGCCAGGTACTTCATTCTCTTCCTGCTGCCTGTGGATCAAGATGTAGAATTCCCAGCTACTTCTCTAGCACCATGCCTGCCTGTACATCTTCACACTCCTCTCCAAAATGATAATTGACTAAATGGCTGAACTGTAAACTAACCTCAGTTAAATGCTTTCCTTTATAATAGTCGCCATAGTTAGGAGATCTCTTCACAGTAATAGAAACCCTAAGAGAGTTGTCTGTTTATTTAGATAGTTTTAAATTTATTTTTCTCACTTTTCAGAATTTGATTATTATGATAGTCATTTTGCACTTAATATGGCTTCTTATAACTTTGACGGATTTACTTGTTCAATCTTTGGGTAGTTTTCTACATGCTTTTGTCACTTTTCATACATAAGCTTGCAGCACTTTTTTCTTTTTCTGATTTACTGGAATTATTATTTTTGCCTAATGGTTTGCTTTGTAGCATCTTTTCCTCTAGTGTTTTTCATTTTTTTCTCTTTAGGTATTTGACATGAAGTGTTTGAACTTGCAGCATTCTTCTTCATTTTTGAGCATCTCATTGAATGCAAAAGTTTAACTAAGTCATCATAATATTTAGGTTCAAAATTTATATTTCATTTTCTTTCATTTTTTTTGCAGAATTCTTAATTTTGCTATTGTGTTATTGTTTATATTCTGTTTGAAAATCTGTTGCTTTTTTGTTTGTTTTAGTTCATGAGATCCTTTCAGGTTATTATTTTGGTTTGTAGAGGATCAACTTTTACAAGTCACTTTCTGGCACTGTCTTTTGTTCCTTTGGTGCAGATGGATTTTCCTTTTTGTGATCCTTCAAGTTTTGTATTGGTGTTTGTAGCTATGGAGATGCTATGACAATTTATAAGCTAGATTGGACAGGAAAAGCATTTTATTGGTGTTGTATGTATGACTGTTCCTGGGGAGATGCAGTAACAACATCTTTTCTCTGCAGGAAGGGAACAAGTCCCAAGTCAAAGTATAGGTTCTGTCAAAGTCCAACTTATTAGGAATTACATGATTTAATATGAGGGAGAAGCTGCTTATAGTAGAGATTACTCAAAGGCAGATGGGTCACTGAAAAATCCACCTCAGCCAAAGTGATGACTCAGAATCTCAAACCCTAGTCCCCAGTGAGACTCTTCCCTCAAGAGAGCCACACCTCCTAATCTTTCCTAGTCTCATCAGCTGGTAAACATGAGCATGTGGCACATTCTCATTCAAACCACCACATGGGGTGAAACTTTATAGCTCAACCATAATGCCTGTTCACACTCTGCCCCCTGAATGTACATGCATCCTGATTAACCAATCTCCGGCTTCATCTGCAATGGCTTCTCTGCCTGTTTCCCAGGCTTCCGTGCCATGTATTCCCCTAGAACTATGAAACAAAATACCTTGCTTAAGATCAGGATATTGTATCACAACAATGAGAAAGCAATTAAGACAAGCAATAAAACCTAAACAAATAAAAAGGTAGAGTGAGTGGTACTGTCAAATAAAATTGACTAAAAATAAATAGTAATCAATACAGAAGAAAAGTGTTGATTAGGTTTTAAATAATATAAATAAGTAATTTCAGATATTTTTCTTTAGCAATTGGAAAATTGAAAAGGTTTGCTTTAGAGTAGATATAATTACATTAAAATTTGAGATAAAATTTTTATTTTATTTAATAATGTTATTAATTAGAGATAGAGCAAAACATATATACATGCCCTTACATTCAGGAAATTCAGGAAAAAATGTAACTGGAGAGGTAGGTTTATGTGGTCATAAATGTACATATAAGCAAAACTAGTAGTACTTGATGTTCATAGCTAAAAACAAATGTGACTATTTGTTACGGCAGGTTTCCCTGCCGGCTGCCGTTGGTTCTGCCGCCATGGTCCCACAACCACGTGTGCCCCAAATAACACTCAGAGACTCTGTATTTGATACAATCCTGTTGGCCAATTACCATTATTGTTAATGGGCTAGCTCTGCCATAATTATTAACCCATTTCTACTTATCTAAGTATTTCCACATGGTCGTCTTATCGGGGAGCCGCGGCAAGCGTCCTCTCTCCTTCCCAGGCTACATCTCGACTCCTCCCACCTACTTCCTCTTTCCTCCTTGTCTCCTAGCCCCGCCTATCTTGCTATCTCATTGGCCCAACGGTGCTTTATTAACAAGTATGAGAAACATATATACAGAATAACATCTCCCATCATCTCCTCTTCTCTGTCTAAAATAAAAGAAGGGGTTTAACTTTAACATAGCAAAATATAACATTCAACAGTTATCAAATAAGAATCACAGTTAACAATATTTAGTCCATTAACATTTTGTAAGACTTAAACAAAATATCATCTATCCTATCTTTGTGAGTCTAAAGTCCTATATGTAACTTATCTTTAATCCTAACTAAGGAAAACTATAACCATAACTATCTGTCTTCAACTCCTTCAAAGACCACAGAAGGATAATATATAAACTCTAGAAATGACAGAGAGAACTCATTGCCTGGTCAGTCACCCGAAGTTCTTCTGTAATGTTCCATCTTCAGCCCATAGGCCATAGTGTGTGTCCAGACTCCTCAACAAGGCAGGAAACTTTAAACTGTCCACCTGTAATGGCAGTTTGTCAGTCACTTTTCTCTGTGTCCTATGGACTGTCTGGCTGTCTGGCAGCCTCTTCCATGAAGCAGGAATCCTGTAGCAATGTCCATCTTGCATCAGCAGTCACCTCTTTGTGGGTCCTGCATGTCCAGTTTCTACAACATAAAGTCAAACAGAGACAAGAGCAATACCTTGTCCAAATGGCCAGTCTGGCCATATTAGAAGCAAACTTCATAACGAGTTTCTTCAATGTCCATCTTCCTTTTTGATGCAGGTGATGTTACCAGGAGCAGTTGTGCCTCATTGTCAAGAAAATCCCTAAACCATTTTAAATGCCATATTCTATAGGTCTTTGAAAGATTTGAAGAATGCCTATCCATCTCAAATACATTTCTATATATCTAGAAAACCTAACTAACTTAACTCCAAGTATTGACTATCATAGGTAACTCTTTAATTGTACTAAATTATACATTACATTTTCAATGAGCTATATAAACACAATACCTAAACAAGAGGAGAAATATACATATCATAAAATTGACCTTAAATTGTATCAATAAAAGAAAATCCATTTCAAAGCAAAGTATTCATATCTATACCATAATTCCCTTTTTACCTTTAAAAAGATTGTTTGTGGTTATAGCCATTTATAACCAAGTCCATTTAAATGAAAACAAACATTTATAAACAACATTTGGGAATTTGGGTGTCGTTCTTTCCAAACTACTTCCTGCTGGTAGAGGGCGCTGTCATGGGGATCCTAAGAAGACGCAGAAATCTTGGCAGTAGTGTGCAAGGCTTTGTCTCAACTGCTTTGAATGTTGGATCACCTGGGGAGCTGTTTCAGGGGGTCTGGCTTGATCAAACCATATAAGTCTGGAAGAAATCCATAGCTTTTCATTTTCTGTGGAAACAAATATAGAAATCCTTTTCCCCAGTAGCTTGTCCTTAGGCTTAAATTTTGGAGTCAAAGCATTCTTAAAATCTATAAATTGAATTAATCCAGCAGCATTTCTTTTATTAGTAGTTGTTATTTTCTCAGCAATCAAATAATTTAAAGACAACAGAATCGCGTATAGTATCCAAAATTTCTCTGTGCTTTCCATCTTTACGTGGCTTTTTTATTACTCTATTTATTCTACTTCTATTTTTACATATTTTGAGGCAGGGTTTCTCTGTGTAACTTTTATCTGTCCTGGAATTCACTGCATACCAGGTTTACTTTGCAATCACAGAGATTTGTTTGCCTCTCTTTCCTGAGTGCTGGGATTAATGGCGTGCCCCATTATACCCATTCATTCTACTTTCTTTTTTCTTTTTTAAACTATTGTATCCCCTTTCTTTTTCTCTCCCAAGCCAGCGTATTTTTTAAAACACAGTGTAAACCTTCATTGCAGCTCTTGTACACAGCAATGAATTGTTAGCAGAGCTCTTTAAAAGCAAGGCGGCTTTTTTTGCCGCTTATGCTAATTTTGGAAACCTCCCTTAAAGGAGCAGCGCAAATCTCTGTCTACAACAAAACAAATCCAACCGAGACAATGCTGCTACTAAGAAGTCTTGCTAGTCTCTGTTCCCTTGTTTCTAAAAACTATTTTTTAAACTTTTGTTAAGTTTTAAGTGAAAGTTCTCAATCCTGCTTCTGACACCATTATGTTGCGGCAGGTTCCTCCCCGCCAGCCACCCAGTCCTGCCGCCATTGTCCTGCAACCACGTGTGCCCCAAATAACACGCAGAGACTCTGTATTTGATACAATCCTGTTGGCCAGTTACCATTATTGTTAATGGGCTAGCTCTGCCTTAATCATTAACCCATTTCTACTTATCTAAGTATTTCCAAGTGGTCGTCTTATCGGGGAGCCGAGCGGCAGGCGTCCTCCTTTCTCCCTGGGCTCCTCCCACCTACTTCCTCTTTCCTCCTTGTCTCCTAGCCCCACCTATCTTGCTATCTCATTGGCCCAACGGTGCTTTATTAACAAGTATGAGAAACATATATACAGAATAACATCTCCCATCAACTATTTACTATGACACACAAGCAACATTATAATTTACCCAACCTGGTATGATAGAGGCCTTGGAGAAGAACTTGGAATGTTTGCAAGAGATTTATTGCATAATATACCATTAAACTAACTCAAAGAAGAAAGAGAGAACATGGGGACAGGGTGTGAAAATGTGAAATAAGTCCTCTCAGATCAAAGATTATAGCGTTTCAAAGATGCAATATTGTTGAATAGAAAATACGAGGCAGAAGATGGAGAATGAGATGTTTGAAGTTGAGGTTACAGAAGGAAACACTGAAGCAAAACAGGTAAAAGGGCCATTAGAGAAGTCATTTGCATCAGTTAGGCAAATCAACAGAATTTATGACAAGAATAATATTGCAAAGACTGAAACTTTAGCAAAAGCAACAAATTTTGAAAAGGAAAATGCCTCATTAATGAAAATAAGACATAAAAATTAGGTATAAAAGGCTATTTTATATATATTTTTTTATTTAAATTGCAAACAATCTTTCCCTCTCCCTCCCATCCTTCCATACCCCTTACTTGTCCCCCATCCACTATAACAAGGTATTCTTAACAGAAATAATTTTACTTATTATTGCATATAGCAGCATATGGACTATGCTAGATTCATGTTGTGGTGAAGCTGGAAATCTCTGATCCATTCTGCGTATCCTGTCCACAGCCCAGATAACTTTTATTAATATTAAATTTTGTCCATGTCTAGTCATATTTCACATTTTAACATCATTATACTATCACATGGAATTAAATTGATTTCATATTTTCAAGAACTCTTGTAAAATCTGAGCAACTGTACAGATAACTGACATTTGCATTCCTGAGGGATACTATCTTGGAACTTTTTCTATGCTTAAAAATCTTAAGGTATTTTACTTCTGTAATGCTTCAATTCCCCTAACTGAAAATCTGGCTTTCTTTTATCTACCATTCTGAACAACCACATTGTTATAGTTGATAGTGAAAAGTTATCAGTTAATTTCTATTTAGTTTGCATCATAATGTTATAAAATTTGGAAACATATATTTCAGTAGTTTTATCAGAAAGCTTTTAAATCACAGAAATAAAAAAAGAAATATCGTACCACTAAATTCACTTTGTTAGTGCTCTCTTCAACAGCACAAATTTTCGGATGCAGTTTCATAAAATGACTCTACTCAAAGACTGGTTGTTTATGGCTTATGCCCAGTCTATCAAAATGAAATAAATAACAAATATGTAGAATAACATTGAAGATGGAAGAGATTATCAAAATACCCCAAGACTCATAGAGATATGGTAAAGAAATAGGGAGATTATAAATAGATAACTCAACTATTTGAAGGAAAAAAATCAATGTAATTTTGGGAATTCTATAAATTGTCTTATAGTCAATCATTATAAACACCTTACATCGTATAAATATTTGTAATATTGTTTATTGTCTCTAGTAATCTCTTAAACCATAAAACTGATGTAAAACCTTTCACTTAGAGGTTGGAATCTAACCAACCTCTAATCATCAGTTAAAGCCCTGGCTGCTCTTACAGAGGTCCTGAGTTCAATTCCTAGGAACCACAATGTGGCTCATAACCATCTATAGTGGGATCTGATGCCCTCTTCTGGCATAAAGTCATACATGCGGATAGACCACTCATATGCATAAGATAAATTGTTTTAAAATTAAAAAAAAAAAAGAACTCTCATCTAAGTTCTATCTATGTTCTATCTATGGGAATAGGGTGGGCTCATGATGAAACATTTTAGTTTGTGACAATTCTGTACCATCTTTAAAAGCAGATTTTACCGAGCACCCAGTAGGCTGTGAGCCACACCTGCTCCTGAGATAAGGCCTTGGAAAGGAGATGCTTTGAAGTCTAATAACTGGCATAATGGTGTCTGCAGAAGACCAGAGAACAATAAGGAGAAGAGGCTTTCTTTTGAGTCATAATGTTTTAAATAAGGTTAAATATGACTGCTGAGAAAAGGTTTCTGATTTTCATTCATAGTGTTTTCTGAAATATTTTCAAAGCTACTGAAAAGTGAATAATGAATAATCATTTATTATGAAATGATGTTGCTTAATGCTTAGAAAATATCAAATTTCATTTTAATACTTGAAAACAAGTAAAAGTGATTGGGAAGAAACTTGTCTGTGTAATTTCTATAATTAGCTTAATTTTGTTTTGAAATTTTTCCCAATGAATTTTTATACTCAAAAAATTAGAAAGCCATAGAAATCTATAACTTGTAGAATGTGTTCTCAATCCTATCAATCTTTAAAAATTACTGAAAATGAAAAGTAATTTTAGACACTATATAGAGCACAGTTGCTGTGGCAAAGTTTAAATGAACTCATGGCACTATTAAACTCATATAATATATGTTGTCATTTCAAAAGTGAATCTAATTTAGACTGCTACCTGAGCAATCACATCACCAACACTATATCATCCTCTATGGTCATCTGAAAAGTTCCATCTTTCATAGCCAACTGAAGTGCATCAGCTTCCATAGCCAGATGAAAAGCTGTTGTAATCATGCTGGCATCTATTGAAGAAGTCAAATATGTCTTAGCCTCAAACTTCCCTCTAATTCTTTATATAAAGTAAGATCACTTACAGTTCCAAAAATAAAGATATTAATTGAGTGGTTAAGGTGCACAACTTTTGGAAGAAGTTTAATGTCCAGGAGATAAGACAATGGAGTTGATCCATGATAAGGTACTTAGCCTGGGAGAATATCACAACTCATGGCTGAAGCTGTGGACCTAAGAAGAGAACAGAAATCAACTCAGATTAAGGCAACACACAGGGAAGGAGGAGAGTAAAGTTTTTATACAACTTTTGGGGAAAGTGCTGTACCCAGCGAAGAAACTAAAGCTGACCCAATGTGAGATCCTCTGGTTTGCAAATCCTACAAAAGCTATGGGAAAAAGATGTGGAAACAGAGAGGAGGTCATAACTAACACAGGCTAAAACACCCTGGCACACAGAAACACTAAACAATTGTGGTAAACTACAGAAGGGATTGAGCCAGAGCCAGTCCAGTATAGGGTATATAGTGTGGAGAGTCATACCACAAAGATGAACAAAGGAGGGATGTGTTGAGCCTTGATTAGTGACTACTAATGAAGATAGTAGCTGACATTCAGAAAAGACTAAGGATATAATCTATGGCCTTGAACACAAGTCTCATGGAAGAAAATGATACCTCAGCCCTACTACAACTAAGTAATACCCTGAACAGTACAAATATTTCTTCTGGAAAAAGAAAGGTGACTTGAATTTCAAAAGAAGATTCAGCCAGTAAACTAACTTCAGGTATATGTCACCATGCAATAATAAAAAAATATGAAAAACCAAGGAAATATGTCTTCTCCAAAACTTACTAATTCTGTAATAACAGCCTTGGTGAGAACTACTTGGATGAAATCCCAGACAAAGAATTCAAAAGAATGATGATAACTGTGCCCAGATAATATAAAGAAGATATGAATGTACAATATTCCAAAGGAAAAACTCATAGAACTAAATGAAATAAGGAAATCAATAAAAGATATGAAACAGAATTAAATAAAGAGATAGTAATATTTTCAAAAGACAAACTGAAATGGTCCTGGAAATGAAAAACACTAAACCAAATAAAAAGCTCACTGGAAAGCCTCACCAATAGAATAAAACACAAGAAAAACAGAGTATCACTATTTAAAATACAAGGTAGAGGAGTTATATCATCCAGTAAAGATCAAGGTAATTTTTTAAATTATGAATTAAACTTAGGAAAGCTTGGTGACACTATGAAAAGACCACATTTTGAAATTACAGACACAAAATAATACCTCACCAAAGACACAAACCATTTTCAATAAATCATATGTGAAATTTTCACAAATTTAATAGAAAAATGGTATATTTTTATGTAAGAGAGGCCTCCAGAAAACAAAAACTACAGAATCACATGAGAAATTCTGCATGACATATAGTTAAAACATTGGAGATATTTATTGCACAAGCTTAAGCTAGTCAATATTCCAACATGGAAAGGGAAGGTAGGTGGACTATGCTCCAGTGGATCACACCACACCCATGGGTATATAAGCAGGGTTATAAAATAGAAATAAAATAAGGACATGTCATTGGGGTGAAGATTTTCAAGGAGTTAGGGAGAGTAATGAGGGGTGCATATGATTAAAACACTTTGTATGCATGATGCATTTATGATATTCTCAAATAATAAAAATATTTAGATAGATATGAAAGAGGGGGTATTAAAACTTGCAAAATATAGTGTCAAGTCACTTTTAAAACTAAGTCCATCAAAACATTAGACTAATTCAGAGAAGATTTAAACTCAAATAGGTCTAGAAAGATGTATTATTACTTCTGACAGAACACAGTAAATGACAAAGACACTTGTACCCAGGGTAACTATTGAATACTAAATTAAAATTGTTGTGATACAAACAGATTAAATAATGTTCTGAATACTAAGTCATCTACATAGAGGATACTAAAAAGAATCCTTCAGTCTACAGAGCATGGTTAAACACAACCAACAGACCATGAGGGATAAATAAACATTGTCAGGAGAGTTGAGAAGAAGACCTGTTTGTCTAGGAAACCATCACAAAATCATTTAGAAATTCCTACAATTAATACATACTATTCAAAAATTAACCTGGATATCCAAATTCTCATCCACTCAATAAAAACACAGCTAGTCGATTAGTTTAGAAAACAGAATCCTTTTTTTTATGAATTAAAAAATACACCTTACCATTCATGGCATATACCAGCTTAAGGCAAATGAGCTCAAAAGGCTATCCCAAGCCAATGGAACCTAGAAATAAGCAGGCATATTTATCTTATTACCTGACAAAATGAAATCCAAACCAAAACTTGTCAGAAAGACAAAAAGGTTTCTTCATACTCATTAAGAAAACAACCCATCATAAAGGGTGATGTTTCCCTTGTTTTATTTCTTAGCCCATTTATCATCTGTAGGGCTCCTGATAATTTTGAGGTAATCTTCTATCCTTACACTTTGCTGAAGGTGTTTATCTGCTGTAGAAGTTCCCTGGTAGAGTTTTTGGGGTCACCAATGACAATTTATGCTGGAGAGAAGGTTGAAAAAGATGAACACTCCTCCATTGTTAGATGCCCTTCAACTGTAGAGTGGATGAAAATGTGGTACATTTACACAGAGAAGAATCAGTCAGTGGATAAAAATAATGGAATCCTGAAATTTGCATGGAAATGGATGGAACTAGAAGAAACCAGCCTGAGTGAGGTAACACAGTCACAAAAAGACAAACATAGTATGTACTCACTCATACATGGATATTAGACATAGAGCAAAGAATTACCACCCTACAATCCACACCTGCAGAGAAGCTAGAAAACAAAGAGGACCCTAAGAGAGACATACATATTCCCCTGGTGAAAGGAAAGGGACAAGATCTCCTGAGTAATTGGGAGCAGAGGAGGAGAGGAGAGGGAGTTAGGAGAAATAGAAGGAGAGAAGGAGGAGAAAGAGGGAGCAGAACGATTGAGACAGGAAGAAAAGAGGAGAGCAAGAAAAGAGATACCTTAATATAGGGAGCCATGATTGGTTTAATGAGAAATCTGGCACTAGAGAAATATCCAGAGATCTAAAAGGATGACACCAACTAAGAATCTAAGCAATAAGGGAGAAGCTATCTTAAATGTCCTTCCTCTATAATGAGATTGATGGCTACCTTAAATGTCATCCTAGAGCCTTCATTCAGTAGCTGATGGAAACAGAAGCAGGGAGAAAAGGGGTTAAGATCACAGAAACAGCTGACTTGAACAAGGGGGAGCTCATGTACTCCAGATTGACAGCTTGGAAACCAGCATATCATAAAACCTGGCTCCCTGCATGTGGGTGACAATTAGGAGGCCTGGGCAGTATATGGGACCCCTGGTAATGGAGCAGCATCCCTACCTAGTGTATGCATGAACATTGGGAGCCCACTCCCCATAGATGGATACTCTCTCAGCCTAAATACATGGGTGAAGGCCTAGGCCCTGCCCTAAATGATGTGATAGACTTTGATGATCCCCCATAGAAGGCCTTATCCTTTCTATGGAGCATAAGAGGGATGGGATTGGGGTCAGTAGGAGGCATGGAAAAATGGGAAGGAGAGGGAATTGGGATTGATATATAAAATAAGATTGTTTTTTAATTTAAGTAATGAAAAAAAAAAACAATCCAAGAGGAATCTATAATTCTAAACTTGTATGCCCCAAACACAGGTTCATTCTGTTTCATAAAACAAATAGCCTAGATATAAAGCCACAGATTAATCACAGCACAGTGGCAGTGTATTACTTCAATACCCCACCAATAGATAGATCACTGGAACAAAATCTAAACAGTGAAACACTGGAGTTAATTAAATGACTTCAAAAATCAAATGGAACTTAGAGAAATATAGAAAATATCCCACCCAACCACTAATACACAGTCTTCTTAGCAACCCATAGAAATTTCACCAAAATTGTTTACATGTTAGGACACAAAGTAAGGCTCAACAAAGACAGAAAAATTTAAATGGCATGTAGTAGTCTATAAGACCACAATAGAATATAGCTAGATATCAACACCAATAAAGGTTACAGAAAAGGTGTTAATTCATGAATACTAAACAACACACTATCGAGTGATGATGAATTTATCACTGAAGGAATCAAGAAGAAAAGTAAAAAAAAAAAATTTCCAAAATTGAATGAAAATGAAAATGATAAACCAAACTCTATGGTGTACAATTTAGGAAGTCCTAAGAGTAATTGCCTGCATAAAAATAACACACAGACCAGGTACAATAGCACATGTCTTTAACCTCAGCACTCAAAACACAGATGCAGGTAGATCTCTGTGAGTTCAAAACCAGCCTGATCTACACAGTGAGTTATAAGCCAGCCAAAAATACATAGTCCAACACTGTCTCACAAAAGAAAACAATAACAGTAAAAAGCTAAACTCAGAGAGAACACAAATTAAATTCGACTTTAGCTTAATGATATACTTTAAACCTTGGAAAAACAAGAAAAAACTAAACCCCAAAACACTCAAAGAAGAAAACTAAAATGAGAGTGATAGAGAGATGGCTCAGTAGTTAAAAGAATGCCCTGCCCATTCGGAGACCTAAGTTCAGAGCCATATTGGGTGGCTCATGGTTACTTGTAACTCCAGCTTCAGTGGATATTATCACCCTCTTGCTAGCACCCACACACATACGGTTTATACTCACACAGACACATACACATACACATACACATATATACAAATCTAATACAGGACAGAAATTAATGAAATAGAAGTTTAAAATGGGAATTGATAAAATAAAAATTTGTTTCTTTGAAATGGTGAACATGCATTACAAACTCTTAGCCAAACTGACAAAAAAGAAAGACAGAAGACACAAATTAATAAAATTGGGAATAAAAGAGAGATACTCATCTCTCACCTTGCACAAAACTCAACATAAGACCTGATACTGTGAAACTGCTTGAGTAATTTGTATCAACTTACAGGTATAGCTAAGGATTTTCTGAATAGAACTGTAGTAGCTCAGAATATAAGTCCAACAGTCAACAAATGGGATCTCATGACATTAAAAACTTTCTACATCGGAAAGAAAACTGTCAGTCAAGTGAAGAGGCAACCCACAAAAAAAGGAGAAAATCCTTGTCAACTGCTCATACCACAGAGGATTAGTGTCTAGAATACACAAAGACCTTACAAAACTAAACATCAAGAAAACAAAAGATCCAAGTAAAAATTGGCTATGTAACTAAACAGAAATTTTTAAAAGAAGAAATACAAATGGCTAGAAAATACTTTTAGAAGGGTTCAATACCCTTAGTCTTTAGAGAACTGTGAATTAAAAAAATATTATAAGATTACATTTCATTCCAGTCAGAATGGCAAAGATCAGGAATACAATGGGCAGCAAACAAATGACAGCTTAGATGTGGGGAAAGGGAGACTTTATACACTGTTGGTAGGAATAGAAACTGGGAGAGCTACTTCTTCTAGTTTGTTTTCTATTACAGTGATAAACACCATGACCAAAAGCAACTTGGGGAGGAAAGGTTTGCTTTGGCTTGCTTCTATCTTACAGTCCATCACTAAGGGAAGCCAGGGCAGGAACTTGAGCGGGATCCTGGAGGCTGAAACTGAAATGGAGATCATGGAGGAATGATGTTTACTGGCATGCTCTCCATGTCTTGCTCATCCTGCCTTGTTATAAAGCCCCCAGGACCACCTGTATCAATACCCAGTGCTGATCCCAGAAGATGTAGATTGTGTAATGGAAGCCCCAGTACCAGACATGGTCAGGGAAGCTCCTAAGATCTCTGAAACGACACAGCTATTGGCATTGTTATTGGCTGCTCAACGTATGGTAAGACCATATCACAGAAAACATCACACAGTTGAGTTTTAAGATACATAAAAATCAATCCTGAACTAACAAGGAAACTTACTCCTTGCTGGTTAGCTTTTATAATGCCAGAAAGTATTTTGCTGGCTGTTGGCAAAGAAAAGTTACTAACAGTCTTACTCAAGAAAGAATCGGGCATGCTACAATACCAACTTTCCATGCAAGATGTGCAGTTTCAGTATTATATTTGAGGTCTGCTACACTGCAGGGAATCTATGCCTGGAACTGTAAATCTGATCAGAAATCTATGCCTGGAAAGTCATATGCCCTAGGGAGGAACCTACTACTGTTATTGTACTAAATGGCCCTGTTATCAAACTATCTTTTAAATGTTACTATTGATAACCATAGATCTGTGCTTTTCTCAACCTCTGTCAGAGAAGCTTCATTTTTCCAATGTACAGTGATCAATGTACAGACTAATAACTGGTCAAAGTGCTGTGAGGAAGTGATTGTGAGCACTCAGCCTTCGTTGGACATCTATATCAATTCTCCCTCTAATGCTCAGTAAACACAATGGAAGAACAGGCAAAAGAATGTAAGAGCCAGAAGATGGTAAGGAGTGTGTGACATTCTGTCTTCTGGACAGGGCACAGCTCTCATACTCATGACCTTACAGCAGCTATTGTTCCCTGTATAACACCCAAATAAAATAAGCTAGTGCAAATCCAAGCATGGAAAGAGGAGGGGCTGATGAGGCTCTCACCCTAGTTATAGAGCTATTGGCAATGAGTGCTGCTGAGGGAGCAAGAGTTGTTTGGGAGTGTGTGGCCTCTTCTATGTTCCAGTGGATGGCCTCATAGTAATGGGCATACTGGCAGCTACAAGTAAACTTAGTAACACACGCCACACACACACACACACACACACACACACACACACACACACACACACACACACGAGTTCTAGAAGACATTTTATCCCTAGAAGTTCATAAAGTAAATGGCTGGTAGATATTAAAGACTCAAGGGTAAAACTGATGTGTTCTACCTCAGAGACAGAACATAATTTCTTGAGTGGACAGAAGCCACTATTCCTCCAGTATTCTTTTCTCCCTTTACTAGCTCACTCTGGGAAATGGAGGCTGTTCACAAAGCTCCAAAGCTGTCTAACCAAAGGAGAACTATTGATTAAGTTGGAGCTAGAGAGGGTAAAGCTTTTATAATTGGATTACCAACTCCTCCATGATCACTGTCCACTCTTCACTCTTAAAACTAGAACTTATAAAAGTATGGTTTGTGATTCCTCCAACAATTTAAGTCAATTCAAACTTGTAACTTCAAATTTTGGTCATTTCTACAAAATACCCAGCACACCAACACATAAGTCTCATGATACAAACAAAATTTATAAAGCTCGGGAAATTTATGAAATTTACAGGACTACCTGTCTTTATAACACTTCTCCACAATGGTCATATGAACAGTAAACAATTGCCAGGAAAGAACAGACTGCCTTGTAGAACAGACTACAGGGTGAGTATAGAGAGCTCCAGGAAAGCAACTTTTGAGAATCCTCACCTATGCTGGGGTGGACTTTTTGAGGATACTGGCAATTTTCAGTTATTTTGCCATTGTAAGTAGCCCCAATAGATTCATTTTTTCACCAACAAGATTTGTTTGAAATTATTTCTATGGTCTGTCTTTGGGGTCCTACCTATGGTGGAACAGATATTTATGTCTCATTAGAAAAAGGCCACATAACAATATTCCGGTAAATTTATTATATAGCTTTTATCACTAAAATGTTTAGAATGAATTAAATTCATCACTCCAGTGCAGGAAATGATTAGGGTAAGAAAATATGGGTGAGGGACCAAGAATTAGAATTTGGTACCCCGAACATGACCGTAACAACTGAATGTGGAAAAGCTCAGGGGTATCTTGTTATGGATTCTGATTGGATATAAACAAACTAGAGCTCCGTCAGCCAGGAAAACCTCCAGGTGAGCGAAAGACAGGCCTTACCTTAATCTGATCGGTTATAGTCATCTCATGACAGAACCAGGAAATGATCTCATCCAAAGTTGTCCACGTCTTTCCTTAGCACTTACACACAGTAACACCTGGAAAACAGGAAGAAGTAGTTACCTTCAAAACTTCAAGAAATCTATGACAAATTCCTACCCGTAGTTTCCAGGTCATCTTTTTAACCCAAGAACCTTAAGTCCACAACAAATAGTTCCAGTTTTTAAACTTAAAAAATATTTCTGCTATTATCTTTTATCAACTTTCTTCTAATTTGAAGAACGACATTTTCATAAATTGTTCTCTCCTCTGAAGGCAGATTTGAAAACAAAACCCCAGACTGGCAGTGGTACAGATATGGCAGTTGCATAGCATGCACATGTATTAAAGGGCAGTGTTAGTTTTCTGACAGGGTGGCTGGAAAGAGATACAATTTTAACTCTTGCTCATTACTTTGTTTCCCTGTCCTGATACCTGCAGGTTGTTTCCCCAGGAATCCTTGAGAGCTTACCAAGCTTTTGAGCATCAAATGCTCAATTCTCCTCCCAAAATAAACTAGAAGGGTTTATTTTCATGTAACACTATAGACAAAGAGAACTTTTGTTTAGATTGACTTTTAGGTTCTGGAATAAAATAATGATTTTAGGTAAATTACTTGGTTAAATTATACTGCTATTATGTTCATAAAAGCTGCTAAAATAGCCATTTCCTAGGAAAAATACACACACACACACACACACACATACACACAGCAGTAAACTATATATATATATATATATATATATTACATTTTTTTTCAGAAATTTGGCCTAGAGTAGATATCTATTTCTTTTAAATTTCAACAAAATTAAAATAACAAGAATGACTAAATGCATCTATAAGTCTTTAATAACACTGAAATTTACATAAACTAGGCTTTCCAAGTACTTAAAATGATAAACATCCAAAGATAATCTGAGGCACATCTGTCTTGTTTCTCCTATGAGTCTTGGAACGTGAGTAAGCACTACCCAATGCCAAGCTACAAACTGCTTTCTTTTTACTCTTAAATATGTTTGTTGAGCAAATGTACCCCTCCCTTCAGCAGCTAGTGGAGGCCTCCAGCACAGCTCAGTTGCCACTAGAGCGGGAGGAGTTATTTAAACATGAAAAATAGAGCACTTGCAAATGACAAATCTTTGTCCGTGTTTTCAAGCATGGAGGCAAACATTGGCAGCAAACACCAGCAGCAATGAAAAGAATCACTTGGAATTTACTTTATTTCCCCTTTATTTAGAATCAGTAAGGCAGTGATCAGTGTTGTCACACAGACAGCTGCAGCAGGTCCATGCCTCCTGCTGGCAAAGGCTGCCTGTCTGCCCTCTGAGAGAGGTTCTCAGGAATATTCTACTTCACCCACCATTAGAGAGAGAGAGAGAGAGAGAGAGAGAGAGAGAGAGAGAGAGAGAGAGAGAGAGAGAGAGAGAGAGAGAGAGGCTAGCCTATGTCCTTCCTTCCCATAGCACCACCTCTCTACTTCCTCTACACATAAACATACACACGCGCACACACACACACACGCACACACACACACACACACACACACACAGGATGGGTGCTCAATTCCTTTATATTTTCTATCTATGTTTGCTAATTGAGAGATTTGAGAAATTCCAATCTTTCCCAACAGCAGTATTTTGTTTGTTTTCAGCAATGCCACATTTTTGTTTACTATGGAAAATCATAAATCACCTGTTTATGTAAGTCTCTTGGGTTATTTTTTAAAGAAATACTCAACCCACTGGTAATGTCTCCTTTGAATTATTAAAGGTTGCCATATATTTGAACAACATTCTATACCTTACGAAAACTACGTCACATACAATCCAATCTGTCTATACTAACACCCCCCCCCATTAGGCAAAAAGACAAATTCCAATAATGTCTCTTGAAAATCCAAGAGTGGATCAGTTCTGACTCACCTGATGGACACCCTAGTGCTATCTGGTCCAGAAAACTGCCCTTCTTGCAATGTCCTTTGGTGCTTGTTTCCTGTCAACCTTCTAGAAAGTTTTTCCATGTGATAAAGAAAATTTAGAGCAGAATACGGTGGTTATTCCGGCATTTACAAACAAGAGCATGTAAAATGCAATATAATGGCTTTGTGTGTCAGCACAACAGGAATGCACATTAGAAACCATAATGCCTGAAAATATTGTTGTAGCTCCTCAAAGTAGTATCTGTCCTTGAGTGATCAACAACTGCTACGTTTAGTTTTGTTACCTTTACAATAAGTGATGCTGTATGGGTCTGAGTGGCCATTTCAGGAAAATGAACATTGCTGGGGAGGGGGCTGTTTGGGGTCAAATTGATCATGTGTGATCAACACGCATGTGTGTGACTATTAGAACTTTAGTGCATTTCCTATGGTATATGTTTTGCTTCCCTTACCTCGTTTTGCCCTTCGGAGAAGGGATCCTTTAATGAAATGGAGATCCATCCTGCCCCTTTGCGACTGCTTTTCCATTTTGTGTGCAGTCAACTGTGTATTTAATACAAACATTGCTTCAGGATTTTCTGAGCAGGTAAGAAGGAGCTGGTGTTAGGGCACAGAGCTGAGAGAACCTGAGCACAGGTAGCCCAATGAATTTAGCTTGATGAATAATTATCATGATGAGTATAATTAATAATTATCTTGTGCCAGTGGAGAATTGTACTAATTAGCAATCTATTCTTTTAAAAGTCCTAATATTTTATTTCTGCTTATTGCTAACTATCAAGTGGAATGTTAATGAAAACGTGGGTGACTGTTATTGTAATAATTATTGCTGTAATCACATTCAGCAGCTAACCTCTAATTAAAATAAATCAAATGATGTAGAGAATTGGCTACACAGAGTTGTGATTCCAATAGTACATCTTATTTGGAAAAATTATTTTTCCCACAGAAAGCTTGCAAAGATCAGATTAAAAACTATATGGCTATATTGCATTTCTAAGGAGATGTTTTTTTGTGGCAATGCGTAGGTTAATTGCATATTCATCAGGTGATGGAGTTTTAGGATAAACATGTGTTAGCATGTAATAAGTGCCACCATTTTAATGGAATTATAATATTCTTTCTTTGCAATTATGTGCAGGTCAGTCTTGGATGTTCAGCGGGTAATGAATGTATGTATGCAAACCTGGAATTTCTTGCTGAGTTCTTAAAAGCAATCAGAGAAATATTTCAATATGGTTTTTTAAAACACTAAGTTGTATGATTAGGGAATGATTTTTTCTTTATATTACAGAGAATGTTCAGAAATTATATTTGTAATAAGTACATATGTAATTACATTTATATGATTATATATGTATATGCATGCATATATGTGAGTTTATACACAATATGTATGTATGTATATGTGTATGTAAATAGATATAATCCTAAATTTATGTCCAAATTATCTTTGATGACAAATGATCATCACACATTATCAAGTAAAGGTTCAAATGCTGGCAATAGCTGCATATATGTCTATCTTCATATGGACAGAAATGAAAACAGAATAATTTTCTAATATGACAAATTTGAGTGATAATTTGTACTATTGTATGTTCTTGCATCACTCTAATCACAGCCCATTTTCATTCATTTGGTCAGAAATCCTTTTCTGGAAATGACTAGCTAGGATATATTTGATCTTTGTGAGTCATACAGTCCATTGCCACTACTCAATTCTGTTCTAAAGCACTGGTAACAACACATAAAAGAATGTGTGGGTGTGTTCCAATAGATCTTTGCTTATTGAAACAAGCATTGGGCTCTATTCAATCAATAGTCATATTTGCCAGCCTCTGATATATTAAGTCCTGTTCATGCACATTTCATGTATATAAAATGCTATCTATTCTCAGTTCAAGAAGTATAAAAGTCAATAAAAATAATACTTCTTTTGTCATCTTCCACTCTATTTAATAATTGCATAAAACATTTACAGTGTTATTCTAAGGGATACAATGGGAATGCATTTAATTTTCCTTGACTTGATTGGCTCAAAGTTTGAAGAGACATATACTTATATCATGGCAATTATCATGAGTTAATTAACAGGTACATCAGCAAAGTACCTAGAAGTATGAGTAGGTGCAAAATAGTGAATATGCAAATTGTTGAGCTAATTTTTTATACAGATATCATTATTTTTAGATGTTCAGCAATAGTTCTATTGACAACCAAAGAGCTGTGGAGAACTAGGGCATAGTTGGGAGCCAGGTTAATGTCCAGGAAGAACACCAATGCCTAAGTAACAGTAAGTGACAATTAGCTTGAAAATCAGGTTTGGAGTAGAATGTGGAGCCCCAGTTTGTACCTTAAAGACTAGATTTTTGTTTCTGACCACTAACGCAGAGAACACAAAGCTTTGCAGAGCATGGGAAAGCAGTAAATGGTGTATAGGCATCTAACAAAAGAGGAATAGGTATGGGGATAATACAGAAAGTTAGTTGGGGAAAGAATGCTTTTGCAGGACTACAAGTCAAGGCCACAGCTCTGCATGAGATAAAATAACATTTTAATATATAATGAGGACCTAGGTTAGCTTGCTGTTCAGGGTTAGAGAGAATGGAAGATTCAAGAGGATTCTTCTAAACTTTAAATCTAAAAAGTGTTAAAACACTTGGCCTGAAAGGACTCATCCTGGTGAGTTAGCCTGCTGCCCAGGTTACTGTATATAGATTATTGAATATTAACTGAAGTAATTGTCCTTGTAATGAATAAAGATAATGAGACTGAGGAGAAATTCAATTTTATCTGCAATGTTTTGTGGTTTCTTATTTTAAAATGATTTGAAGGACATGTCAGAATTGGTAGATCTGTGTGGGTTTATTCTTTAATCACAGTCATATTTCTTGGAGGCAAGAAATAAATTTTCAGAATAGTTACAATTTAAGAACATACTAGCTTATTTCACGCCAATTTGCTGTCATATACTCTCTAAATTTGTGTTTATTTGATTTGCATCATTATATGGGCATATTTCAGTAAAGTATTTAATAAAAGTATAAATATAGACATATTTACTTAATATTCAATGTTTTTATATTAAACATTGCTCTTCAAGTAAAGCTTGAGTATAATAAGAAAGTTTTAAGGTCAAATTTTGACCAGTAATATTAATATGCACAACAATTAATGATAAAAAGAAGGAAAAAATATTGTGATTATAATATGATCTCAAAACAAAAAACTTGAAATGTTATTCAATAATAAGGACAATGCTTTGGGGACAATGAGGAATTATCTCATTTATAGAGTGAAGATAGGTCCTCTGCCCAAATCCTGGAGAATTTGGGGAATTTTGAGCACAGAAAAAAAGGGCCCACATGAACACTAGTCATAAGGCAAAGAAACTTCTCACGAAAACAATGGCATCTACGATAACAGAGCAGACCCTTGAGAGAACTGAGTCCTGTACATCTGCTCCCCACTTTGCTTGACATCTCATGGAAACCGCTC
The DNA here is from genome assembly GCA_030556225.1 of Cricetiscus sungorus. Taxonomy (NCBI): domain Eukaryota; kingdom Metazoa; phylum Chordata; class Mammalia; order Rodentia; family Cricetidae; genus Cricetiscus; species Cricetiscus sungorus. The sequence goes on from JANBXA010000007.1 coordinate 112,589,243, forward strand.
TTTGTTTTTTCCCCTTGGAGATCATGCAGGAATCAACTGCCAAGCATGCCTTACACCTCCATGCCATCTAATTATAGCCTGCAACACTCCAGAGTGCTGACAGTGCTGAGCTATTGACTCTTGACACTCTCTAAAGCTCTTAATTATCTTTTCACATAAGCCCCTTTCAGACCTGTCAACTTCTTTGTATTGTTTATGAAGAGAAAAAAAAGCATATGAAGATTTCAGGATGATGGGACTATACAGTCAGAACAAGCTCATAGTTAACATTTGAGAGCACTCCTGTCTGTGCTCTCACACAGACCAGCAAGAGTATGCAACACAGATGCACTGCCTCTTTTGATTGTAATTTTCAGAAGAAATGAGTAAACTCAAGCAAAGTGAAATGAAGCCCAACTTTAATCAACATTGCTAATTCACTGCTAACCTTTTCCTTATTTAAAAGTGTATCACACATATATGCACAGACACACATGGGTATAACACAAACACATACTAAACCTATATACAATGACTTAAAGTAGCCTGTAGAATTTTGCTCAAACCTCAATTTTTAAATTATTGTATTGTGTGCCTGATGTGTGTGTGAGCAGATGTGATGCAACATTTGTGTGTAGATCAGAGGACAACTTTGTGTAGGCATTTCTCACCTTCCAACTTTACCAGGGTCCAGAAATTGACCCCAGAGGTACCAGGCTTGTATATCAAATGTTTGCCCACCAAGCCATCTCACTAGCCCCAAAACCTCAGTTTTGAACTCATTATGTGATATGGAAATTTCTAACAATTTTCTCTTGCTGGTTTGAGTAGTTAAAGTCAAATTAAATGGACCTCTCAGGCCCCAACCATTCTAGGCCTTTGATTCTAATTTCAGACTTTTCCTCACTTGTTCTTTTATGCAGCTTCACTTTGTTGAAATATGCAAGCAAACAGAATCAAATCTGATACTAAAGTGAACAGCACAGATGATTAAACTTTTCTTATTAAACAGGAAAACAGTGGAACTCAGAAAATGTTCAGTAATATGCATACCAAATGCATAGTTTGAAGTATAAGTGAGAATAGGAGAGAAGGAAAGGTCACTGGGTCAGAGGAATATATATTTAAAATGTGAACCATGATTTTTGAATTGTAGAATAGATTTTAATTCAAACATGCTTTCTTTCAGATGGTGATTTTAATCCCATTTACCAGATGTTTTAAACCTTAGCAAGAAGCCTTATCTAAATTAGCAATGTTAGTGAGAGATCCCAGAATAAAATCCTGGTATTTTCGATGGCCAATGCAAGGCCCTTTGCATAATAGAAGCATTATATAAATTAAAGGATGCCATGCAGACAAAGGTCAGGGAAGAGCTCAGGGTCTCTTTTACAGGATACAAAAATCACAATAAAGGGGCCAAACTAATGCACAAACTCCAATCTTATAATTGCATCAGCAATTGGTTCAGAATAAAGACAAATACCATCACCATAATTATGAATATAGTCACTTGTATTACACTATCATAAGATCAGGGGATTGGATAGCTAAGGGAGAACCTGGGTTCTATTCCCAGCACCCACATGGCTGTTCACATCCATGGAACTACTGACTTCTGATGGCATTGCACAACATGGTGCATAGGCACACATGTAGGCCAAATACCAATATACATAAAATTAAAAATGAAAGGCTTCTAAAAATCAAATCACAATAATTTTAAGAGCAGATGTAAAATTCTGAGGTTGTTATAATTGCTTGCTACTGAAAGATGTCTTTTATGAAAAAAAGTGAGACATCAGATACATTCTAGCACAGTTGGGTCTAGATGGTCAGCATTTCTCTTTTCCAGCGCAAATTCTGGCTCAGATGTGGCTCAATGACTGCAGAAAACTTCAGACACAATATGAATTCTGGGAAGGATGTCCTTCAGGGCAAATCAGTTTCACAAGACCATGGAAGAGCAGAAGGAAGAACTCAGGTAAGGTAGTCAAAGATACATTGCTCAAGCCCTGCTTGCAATACTATTTCTGGTAGCTATTGAACAATATATTAAAAGCCGTTGAAAAAATAGAAATTATTCATTTTTGAAGTGAGCTTAGAGTCTTTATATATATATACTATATATACCATTTCCCTCCTTCCCAGATTTCTATGATGTCTACAGCTGTACTGGTCATAGCCTACAAACAAGTTTTAACAACTCTCTAACAATTTTACATCCAACAAGCTACTGTTTGCAGTGTTAAGCAAATTGATTCATGGGAGACTATGATATAAAAATGTTTCTGAGAATATAAATAATCCCTGGAATAGGGAGGACACCCTATATACAGTTATATACAGTTAATGGTCCCCAGAAGGAACTGGTAGATATTTGTTTTTTGTCTAACAAAAGAAATGTTTTAGCATTTTATCTCAAATAAATGTTGCAGAATTTAGAGTATGTTTTTTTTTCTTTTCCAAATAGATTTAAGGCCAGGAAGTGGTGGTATATGCCTTTAATCTCAGCACTTGGGAGCCAGAGGCAATCAGATCTCTGTGAGTTCAAGGCCAGCCTGGTTTACAGAAGTCAGTACAGTTTCCAAAGCTAGAGAGAAACCCTGTCTTGAAAAACCAAAACAAAGTTTTATTTATTTTTATTTCATGTGTGTTAGTGTTTTGTCTGCATGTATGTATGTGTGTGTGTGTATATGTGTGTGTGTCAGATCTCCTGGAACTGAAGTTATGGACAGTCGTGAGCTGCCATGTGCACGATATAATTGAACTCAGGTTCTCTGGAACAGCAGATAGTGATCTTAACTGCTGAGCCATCTCTCAAGCCTCTAAAATGTGTTTTTTATGGAAATAATACAATTAATACTGGTAATGTTTTGAAATGATTGTCAACATATTGTCTCACCCACACTATAACTAACATTTTATACAATGCGTACCATAAGTGGAATGTTATAAAGAAATGGGACATGAGGATAGTTTGGATTGATTCTCCTTGTTAAGAGAACTTATTGTAAGGTAATTCAAAACTTAATTAAGTGTACATATTGAACTTATACAATTCACTTTGTTACAATGAAAATTTAATAGAACTATTTAAGGGGGAAGAAGTCCAACAAGAGTTAACAGAACCCCTTGTTTCTCCTGTCTTGACCATCACATAAAAGAAGGAAGCCTGTACACTTCAATCTATGTTACCAGTGACAAAAATCAACTAAATAAATCTTGTAGAGATCTGAGTTTAACTTAGAACACATTTTAAGTTGTAATTTCTTTCTAAAACTGGATGTAATATAAAATCAACATATTTTAAAATAATTTGTCTTGTCCAGAATTTTAAAAATGATGGCACATTTTTCAATGATAATCTCCTTTTCTTTGTTTACTAAGATGGGTTCATTATATAGGACCATTAAAAAGCAAGAGCATGACTACCAACCTCACAAACACTGAGTGAATTCCTTTAAATTTGCAGATAAGTGTATTTTGAAATCATGGTAAGATCAGTCAAAATACCTTTGCATATATGTAATAGTGTTTATGGGGAGTGTGTTTGTCACCATTTCACTATTATATTGAAAAACACGAAGCAAGTTAACTTCATAAAGAGAAGAGCCTTGTGGTTTTTTTTTTTGTTTTTTGTTTTTTTTTAAGCAAGAGCATACAGGAAAAATCATTTAATATCATCTCTAGATATTTCTAACAATCAAATTTTAAAATACTTTAACATTATATGATATGATACATAAAAGTTCCTAAAGAATCCACCAGGAAATTTCTATATCTGATAAACATCCTTTGAATTTTGCAGGATACAAAATCAGCACATAAAAGTCAGTAGTCTTATATACAAATGATAAGAATATCAAAAAAGAAAGAAGGAAGTTTACCTTTAATAATAGACTCAAAAATATATATCGTGATATATCTTGAAATAAGCAAATAAAAAAAATTGCTTTATAAAAACTTTAAAACATTTAAGAAAGACAGAAATTGAAGAAGAGAGCAGAAAATGGAAATATCTCCTATGATCCTGGATTGGTAGGATTGAGATTGCAAAAAAATACCCATACTACCAAAAAAAGTCTACAGAATCAACACAATCCCCATCAAAGTTCCAACACAATTCCTCATAGAATTTCATATAGAATCACACATACACACACACACACACACACACACAGAGAGAGAGAGAGAGAGAGAGAGAGAGAGAGAGAGAGAGAGAGAGAGAGAGAGAGAGAGAGAGAGAGAGAGAGAGAGAGAGAGAAGTAATAGAACTACTGGAGCATTCACTGTTTATATTCCAAATAATATTACAGAGTTATAGTAATAAAGACAGACTGGAGTTATAAAAAAATCCACACTTGTTAAGCTGTAAAATAGAATTGAGGACAAAGATGTAATTCCAAACCCACATAGATACCTAATTTTGAAAAAAAAAATAGAAAGAAAAGAAGTCAGAAATACACATTAGAAAAAGGACAGCATATTCAACAAATGGTGCTGGCCACACTAGATAGCTACATGTTAATGAATGAAAATAGATTCGTATTCATCACTGTGCAACAAACTCAACTTCAAAGGGATCAAGAACCTCAATATAAATCTAGACACTTTGAATCTGATAGAAGAGAAAGTATGGATTATTTTTTTTAACTCATGTACACAGGAAAGGACTATCTACACAGGACATTTATATAACAAGCACTAAGAACAATAAGTAATAATAATTCATGGGGTCTCATAAAACTAAACACTTTGGTACAGCAAAGGTATACACCATCATCAAGCAGAGAAGCAGCCTTCAGGATACAAAAAAAAATGTTACCAACTATACATAGGGTAGATAGTATCTGGAATATAAAAATAATTTTAAAAACTAAATATCAAGAAAAACATCTCAATTAAAATATAAGGTACAGAATTAAGGAAGGAGAAAATTATCAAAAGATGAAACATAAGTGGCTGAAAACCCCTTTTTTAAATGTTCAACAACATTGGCCATCAGGAACATGTAAATTGAAACTACTTTGAAATTTTATGCCAGTCAGAATAACCAAGATCAATTAAAGAAATTCCAGCACAGGCTGGAGAGGATATGGGGGAAAGAGAATAGTTATACATTGCTGGTGGGAATGAAACCTGGTAAAATCACTGTAAATATTTTTTCAAAAACAAAACAAACAAAAGAAACCTGAGAATACATCTACCACAAAACCCAGTTATACTACTCGTGACCATATACTCCCCCAAAACTCTATATTCTGCTAGAGAGATACTTACTCATCCATGTTCATTACTGCAGCATTCATAATAGCCAGAAATTGGAAACATCCCAGATGTTCATCAACTGATGAATGAATGATGAAGATGTGGTACATTTACACAATGGAATTATTCAGTTGTTAAGAAAAATGAAATTTCAAGGTAAATGGAAGAAGTTAAAAACAATCACCCCAATTGAGGTAACCTAGACCCCAAAAGACAACTACTGCATGGGGATGTTGTCTCTCACATGGCGATGTTAGCATTTAAGGTTTAGATATGTGTGTTTCAATACAAATAATTACAGAGATTAAATAGCTTGTAATGGTCCGTGGGGGAGGATAAGATCTTCAAAGAAAAAAGAAATGGAGTGTGGAGTTATAAAGAAATAAAGGGAAAACTAGAACTAGAAGGATTAAATAGGTAGAGGGGTGATAAAGGTTAGAATATGTAGAGGTCAACAAATACTAAAGACCTATGTAAAGTCACAAGGAAATTTACCAATGAAGAAGCTTCCTAAAACATAGACGTATATGAAAAGAATATAAATGGAGTTGCTACCTGATGGAGAAATAAGAACCCAACAAGCAAAGTTATTCCACTAAATAACAGTTCCAGTGCCAGGATGGCTTTTTGAGCCCTCCAAAGAGATCCTATATATCTGTTTGTATCAGGTGTCCCAATACAAATATTCCAGTGTATTGTCAAGGCTATTGGTTATTTTCCACAACCTGATGGTAAGTCCTTATTGCTAAAGACACACTTTTTATGTCATTGAGGATAGAGAAATTGAGCTGATATCCAGCTAGAAGCTTCCACTCCTGTTAAGTGTAGTTTTCCCACCAGCCTGTTCCCAGAGCTGCATCAGCCCCCAAATAACACACAGAGATACTGTATTCAATATTAAGCTATTGACCTGTTACTAGTGTTTCTTATTGGCTAGCTCTGTCTTAAATATTAACCCGTTTCTATTAATCTAAGTGTTTCCATGTGATCTTATGTTACCAGAGAGGGTTTGGACCTCTTCCCTCAAGTTTCTACATCTTGAATCCCACTAATACATCTCCCAGAATCCTTCTTGTCTCCTAGTCCTGTCTATCTTTCTTTTCTATTGGCCAACAGTGCTTTATTCATTAATCAATAAGAGAAACATAGTTACAGAATGATATCTCCCATCATCTCTTTGTATCAGGTATCCCAACACAAACATTCCAGAGTATTGCCAAGGCTAATGGTTACTTTCCAGAACCTGAAGGTAAGTCCTTATTGCTGAAGACACTTCTTATGTCATCAAGCATGGAGAAATTGAGCTGGTGTCCAGCTGGAAGCTTCTACTCCTCCTGAATAGAATCATGGTGTTGGGAGGTAAACTGTATGCTGTTGGAGGGGAAAAGTAATCATAAGTTTTACCCAACTATAAACCATGTTATGTAAAACAGAGACACTCCTATGAGACATGCTAGTGCAGTAGTAGCACAGATGATATGGGAGTAACAAATCACTTTTTAAAAATTGAATTTAAGGCCCATTTCATGAGCTACAACCCATAACAGACACTACTAAAGTATCCAAGATCCTAAGACTAGCTAGGTCATGAGCCCTATTGGAAAAGCTTTTACTATTATTCTACTAAAGGCAATAAAATGACTACTATTGGTATAGCAAATAAGTAACATATTGCTATACCTATAGGTCAGAGCACCTATATGTCTCTCAACTTTCATCAGACAAGTTTCTTCTTTCAGTAGATGGTAATGAAAACAGAAACCCACAACTAGACGATATCCAAAGGATGAGAGACTTTGGAGAACCCATTTGTAAATAGAGTACCTTTATTAAACCCCTCAAGTTTCAAGGGTCTTTGCAGAAAAAGAAACAGAAAGATTGTAAGAGCCAGAAGTGGCGAATGACTCCCATGAAATAGAACTGATATGTGTGTGAACTTACAAAAACTAACAACACACAAAAGACCTGTACAGATTCAAGCCAAATAAAAATTCCAGCATTGAGAATGAAAATTGGACACAAAGTCCCATCCTGTTGATACCTACTGGAGAAAGAGAAATCAGTGTTCTCCAATGCAGCATCATTGGTTAATAGTATTAATCATATTCCAGAGCAGATCCATGTGCAGAAACAGCTGAGCAACACAAAACAGCCTCTGAGATTTTTGTTTGATGGCATTTTGCCTTATTCGTTTTTATTTATTTATTTTGATTTTAACTTTTTGTTGTGGTTAATAGAGAGGAAAAACCATGAAGTTGAGTATTTATGGAGGATATGGGGGAGCTTGGAGGGGGGAAAGAACATAATAAAAATATATTGTCTAAAATTTTTAAAATAAAAATGTAATTAAATTTTCCAAAATAAAACTATAGATACACAGAGACTGAAATGCCATACAAACCAGTTATAGTTGGTTTTAGGAAATCCCTTGATATGACCTTTGAGTATTGGTAAATTATTCACAGATCAAATTACTCTTTTCAATCTACCTCAAAAAAAGTCATCATAAAGTGCTTCCTGTCTGAATTAAAATAATTCCAATCCATTATGGTTTTGTCTTTATTACAAACTCACATAATTAGGACATGATTCTTTAAGAGTATTCTATTAGTTATATTTTATTAGTTATAATACCACTCAGGAGCTACAATCCATAACCCCTTACTTAATTCACAACAACATAATCCTAGAACACTATGTCTTATGTCTTATGGTCTATTGTGTTCAGAGATTAAAAAAAAAAACAAAGAACAAAAGACAAGACTACTGACATGGTCACACATTTGTTATGTTTATAAATACAAAATATTGCACATACTTTTATTATAAATATATAAGCTTTTATCATAAGTATATGTGTGTTCTTCATGATAAACACAATTTAATGTATATTACAAATACTTAGAAATATGTCTTAAATATGTATGAAGATACATTTTAAAAGCAGTTTATCATTATCTCCTTAAGATGTCAGTGCTGTGATTTTTAAGTCTCAGCAGAGTAAGGACAGTCAGTAAAAATGCACAACTCTCTGCTGCTCATTTGCTCTGCTCTGACTCGTCTTGTTCTTGTGAAGCTCCCCACCCCCTTTTCACTGCCCTTCTCTTTTCTTCTTCTTGTCCTTCATGAGGATACAAGCCATAAACACACATTTCTTTTCCTCCACCTGTTTGGTTACCTGATCTTAGAGCACTGAGGTCGAACACAGCCTGCCTCCAATTTGAAGTCTCCATTTGTTAGCTGTCTAACTTTAGCAAATTATTTCACCTTCTGTGGAATATACATATACATATACATATACATATACATATACATATACATATACATATACATATACATATACATATACATATACAGATACAGATACAGATACAGATACAGATACAGATACAGATAGATTGTAGATATTTAAATTAGAAAAAAGCTTGTTTTACATATCAATCCTGGTTCCAACACCCTCCTGTCCTCCCCTGTTCCACCACCATCACCAAGCCCATACCATCCCCTTTCTGCTCCCCAGGGAGGGTGAGGCCTTCCATGGGGAGTCTTCAAAGTTTGTAGCAGGACCCAAGCCCTCCTCCATGTGTCTAGTATTCTTCTATGTGGAATAGGCTTGCAAAGTCCATTCACACACTAGGTATAAATATTGATCCACTACCAAACCATAGACTGCCCAGTCTTCCCAACTAACATCACAATCGGGGAATCTGGGTCAGTCCTATGCTGGTGTCTTTGCCTACAAAATGAAGTAAATAACATGATTTCTCATGGTTGTGAGGTTGAGTCAATTTTCTATTTAGGTGCCGAATAGTGGAGGCTCTGTCAAAATTATCCTCGAACCAGATCAATTCCAATTCATTACTAATTTCTAACTCACTGAAAGTAATGAGGAAAGTATTCATTTGACAATACTATTCATTCAAAAGTTATCACAGATCCAGAAATCTCTTTGTAGACACAGTTTTGAAAATATATGAACATATCCTATTTACCACAAAATGAGATAACAGTTTCATTTCTCTGGCAATGAAAACCAACTTTAGGAAGTCAAGTACATTTTCAAACTGTTCCTGATAAGTAAAGGGAATAAGAATTCAGAAATCGAACTTTCTTTCTCGTTAAGGCAGTTTCACTATGCAGTCAAGGCTGACCTCAAAGGTGGGATCTCTCTGTCTCAGTTGGCCTTCTAACTGATTGAGCCACACCGAGCTTACCTTAGCCTTTGGGTTTAAGAACATCAAAACTTTCATGCTGACAAGTTCACATTTTGGTCTTTAACTCTTTTCCCCAACCCAACTCAGTGAAACTGCACTCAGTAAAAAGTCTTCAGCCATGCTTTGTAGAAAACAAAATCAAACCAACCTTGCTTGCCTTGGGTAAATATAATGATATCTATCTGTGCTTCAAGCTTAGTTTCCAGATCTACTGCAACTTGAATAGAGGAGCCGGTCTGGTGGTGATCTTCTGGCTCCCTGTAGAATGGATGGAAACTTACTTCTGATTATGATGTATTCCAAATTTCCAGCATTGTTGTGAAAAGCCTCTGATATGAGGCTCCCAAGTCGAAAACCTTACTCTCAAATTACATTGCACTATTTCATCTCTATTCTAAAGCTATTTAATTTTCTTAACTGAATTTTCTGGAATGAAATAATAAGTTTTAAATCATTTTTCTCACTTCTGAGGTCAGAACAAATAGAGCAACTATCTTCATTTCACTGGGATCCTTTGAGCAATCACAGCTGGATTTCTAGGAGCCTTAAAATGACTACAGCTGGATCTCTTCCCCATTTTGGACTCAGAAGAAGGACCTTGGTCTGTCACTAATTTGGCACTTCCCTGAAAAACTTCTGCTGGCAAAGGATTAGATGCTATTTTGTTTTGTTCCCTAGACTTTTCTTTTTCTTTTAAACACAGGCGACTTTCTCTCCATGAGCTACACTGCTTCTAGAGCAATCCATCCCCTGGAACACCCAGCCTGCTTCTCAGTGAGAGAGCATCCAGGCCTGCCAGCTCCATCAGGATAATAACTTACAGCTGAGGCTGATGCATTCCCAACCCCTTTAATGTGACTGAGCACACAAGTATAAATATGCCAGACAAGGGAAAATGTTCAATTATTTTATTACATTATTCTACAATGTACATCATGTCTCCCCAGGCACTGAAAATAGCCCAAGTAAGCCACAAATAAGATACATCCTGTGATCATCAAAACAAGAACAAAATACAAAGTATGCCCTTGGTTTGTGGCTGAATAAGCTTGAGCAGAAGATTATTGTCTTTCTCATCTAGAGCCTGCTTCTTTTATGTTATATAAATTAATTACACATAGAAATACTTCCACAATGAGATATGGTGCTGATTTCCTGGGAACAAAGCTCACAGGAAATCCCAGATTTATTTGGGGAGACATTGATGTGGAATTACTCCACCTTTTATTTAGTTACAGCTCAGAAATATAGCAACAAAATCTTGTAAATTGTAACTCTCACTGCCAATCTTGTTTTCTCTTGTTTGAGAAGAAAGGAAAGAAATATGAGAAAGGAGAGATCTTTCTGCTGTTGAGAACACTGGCTGCTCTTCCTAGAGCCCACATGGCAGCGTCTCACAACCATCTTCAACTCCAGTTCAGGGAGATCCAATACCCTTTCTCACATCACCCCACACCAGGTACGCTCGTGATGCACAGGCATATATGCAGGCAAAAAAGTCTCCACTTAAAAACAAAAATAAATACAACTTTGAAAAGAGAAAAAGAAGGAAATAAACAAAAATCATGAGGCTAGTTGTCATGTAAAGATCAAAGTTAAACAGTAACATCTGGGGAGCTTGGCTTGTTAATCAGTTTCTTTCCCCGGAGATTGCAGTTTTAAGCATTGATTAAGTACTATTGGCTTACTCTATACTATTTATAGTACTAAAACGAGTGAAGTTCCTGCTGTATGAATATATTTTCTGAAGTGTTGGGTCTCACTTTGAGAACATGGCTTGAATCATACATGAGGTGAACTTGGGGACATGCAGTGGCTCCTCCCACTTTGTTCAGCAAAACAGCCTGGAAACTGAATCGTGAAAAGTCCGAATGCTTACCAACATCGCCTTAACCACCATAAATAAGAAAGGATTTACTAAGAACCATTAGAAGCCTTGTTGAACAACTGCAATGAGAAGTTGTTGAATGGACTTGTAGACTGAAAGGAAGTGGCTATCAGCCATAGAAAAACACAGTGATAGACAGAGAAGCATGAGGTACTGTGAAGACTGCAGATCGCACAGTCCACATTGGTCCTCATGGTGAATGGTTTTAATGTCAGCTTACCACAAACTAGAATCAGGGAGCCTCAACCGAAGAATTGTCCTGATTGCTTTAATTAATGTGTGAAGAGCCTTTCCAAGCATGGTCGGAGCCTTTGGTACAGGAGCAGATCAAAGGTTCATGGCAGAAGAGTTATCCACCTTTTGCTAAACTTGGACAACCCTTTTGCAGCTGAGGCAATGTAACTGGTTCCCTCCGCCACTGTTGCTGCTGCTGTTGCTGCTGCTACCTCTCCTGCAGATTCCCTCACTGCTATCAGAGCCATCATCTTCAGGCTTCCATCCTTCACTGAGAACCAGAGACTCTCCAAAAACCTTCCAGATTTTCAGCATCAGACTGGAACTACTGAGACTTCAAGCCTATGAATTAGTAACTACAGGTTGTCACCCTCAGTGAGAGACAGCTAATGTGGGACTGCTTGTATTGCTGAAGCACTCAGCAACAGCTGGAGCACCTAGCTGTAAATAGTCAGCAACCACCAGCTCCCCATCCTCTCAGTGGGAGACAAATGTTACTATTTTAGTAGAAGCTGATTTAATAAATTATTTTAGTGCATACAGTCATCCTATTGGTTCTGTTCCTCTAGAAATCCTTGACCAGTAGGATGAATTATGCATTATTATAATTGCTCCTCAGTCTGATTAATAAAACAGAAAAGTTGAAGAACTATAAGAAGAGGAGGAGGAATAGAGGAAGGTTTATGAAGAGAACACATTTTAATTGGCCTTTGTGAAGAAGGTAATTCCATCAGGAAGCCAAGAAGCCACACATTAAATTTTAAGAAAAGGGGAAATCTAGTGCGATACAAAACAAAGAATTGAGGGGAATATAGGTCAATTAGAAAATAGGAAACATAATTCCTTGTCTTATCGATGTGTTTCTGTCATAGTGAAGGACCTTTAAAACTTGGAAGAAAATTCCAAATTAAATTACAAGCCCATGAGGCTTCCCACTATGTTTTATATGATGGGGCCCTATTGAACAGTTCTGAGTAGTAAAAAGTCTTTGCCAGATTTTAGTTTAAGGTAAATCTGTAAACAGTGGGGGATGTAAACATAGAACAGAAGTAATAATAACAGTAGAAAACAAAAGGATAATATTTCAAGTGTTCAGGAAAACACAAAAATTTTTACTTAATACATTGTGTTGCTCTGACAAAATACCCTCAGTTGCATAATATATTAAAAAAGGGGGGTTGGGTTGGAGAGACAACTCGGTTATTAAAGGCTAGGTGCACAACAAAAAATATAAGAAAAAAGGCTTATTAGTTCACAGTTTGAAGACTCAAAGTCCAAGATCCAATGGCTTCATATGTTTGTCCTTTGGTAAGGGCTTCAAGCCAGGTGGCATCCTGGTGTGAGAACATGGCAAGAGTGACCACATAATGAGAAAGGATGCCCTAGCTAATTCAAGGGTGAGTCTGTACTTTTCCAATTCCCTTTGGTGAGAACTCTTAATTCACTACATAATATAAGTGGCAATTACTTCAGTGAACCACATCCCTAGTAATCTAATTACTTTGCCCTAGGCCACATCTCTTTAAGGTTCCATTACTTCTCAATATGATCAAACCAAGAACCAAGTTTCCAACAGAGAGACCTCTGGAGAACACACACACTCAAACCACATCCAAACAGTAGCAAGACAACTCCAACAGCAACAGCAAAACTGGCAATACATATAAGTCTCCTAAAATTCTAACTTCTGAATGGTTTTAAAAATGTGGAAAATGGAGAATTATGATGACACAGTAGGCAAAATACACAAGAGGAAAATCTAGAGAAATATTTGATTATGCAACAACTGGTCCCTAGGACATGCATCCCCTCATGGCATTCCAGATCTTTGTTTGCATCTGCTTAACATCCCTACTCCGTGGGTGCACAACCCATCTGTACATTGGAGCCCTCAGTTATAGTCCTGTGCAGTTTGAACGTTGAAAACCAGAACAGGGGGGTGCTGAGTGGACTCTGTCACAGGTCTTGTGAGGAATAGCTGACAAAGTGGAAGACCATTACCTTCGAAATGATAAGAGAATGCATTTTTGGTGAAGAGTACAAAGAAAGGGGCCAGGAGAATAGTGCTTTTGACTCTTTGTTAAAAATCATTCCCATTGCCTGAAAGTACTGAGCTCTGCCTATCTCAAGCAGTAGTTCATTTTATTTTATTTTTTGAGAGTGACTCTCACTATGGAGCCTTGGTCGACAAGGAACTCACTAAGAAGACCTCACAGAGTTGCCTGCTGGGGTTAATGGTGTACATCATTATACTTGCTTTCAGGATACATTTACAACAGATGTTTTCAAGTGTTCTGTAAATTTTAAATCAAATATGCTTGTAAGTAGCTAATTTTTTAATTATTTTTTAAGATTAAAGTACAGTCACCTCATTTTTCCCTTCTCTTTCCTTGCTTTAAACTCTCCTGTATATTCTTCCCTGCTCTCTTGCAAGTTCACAGCCTGTTTAGATGCTGTTACATACGCATATTTAAGTAGTTATTTACAATGTTAATAAGAGTATGGGAGAAGTTTCTAAAAGTCTTTGTAAAGACCATGAAGCAGCATTTGAACAAATGGAACATGACTGGGAGTTTGGCAAATGTAATGAGTATGTTTTCCCCCAGGCCGCCTGGTCCCACCACAGCACCATACAGCCACAAATAACACACAGAGACTCTGTATTAATATAATGCTGTTGGCCTTTTACTTGTTTCTCATATGCTAGCTCTTTTTTAATGATTAACCCATTTTTACTATTTTAAGTATTTCCACGTGGTCTCACCTTACCGGGGAGCGATGGCCCGGCGTGCTGCTCTCTTCAGGCTCTTCATGCTGGCTCCTCCTTACTACTTCCTCTTTCCTCCTAGTCTCCTAGTCCATCATATCTTCCTTTCCTATTGGCCAACAGTACTTTATTCATTAACCAATACAAGAAACAGATTTACAGAATGACATCTCTCATCATCTCCTCTTTTCTGTCTGAAATAAAAAGAAGGGTTCTAACCTTAACATAGCAAAAAATATCACACAGAAGTTATCAAATAAGAATCACGGTTAACAATATTTTGTCCATTAACATTTAGCAAAATTTAAGAAAATATTCCATCATCTATCCTATCTTTGTGAGTCTAAAGTCCTATATGTAATGTATCTTTAATCCTACCTAAGGAAAACTATAACCATAACTATCTGTCTTCATCATCATCAAAGACCACAGAAGGATAATACATAAACTCAAGAAATGACAGAGACAACTCGCTGGTCAGTCACTCAAAGTTCTTCTGTAAAATTCCATCTTAAGCCCATAGGCCATAGTGTGTCTGGCAGACTCCTCAGCAAAGCAGTAAACTTTAAACTGTCCACTTGTATTGGCAGTTTGTCAGTCACTTTTCTTTGTGTCCTGCAGACTGTCTGGCAGACTCTTCTATGAAGCAGGAACCCTGTAGCACTGTCCATCTTGTTTCAGCAGTCATTTTTCTGTGGGTCCTGCATGTCCAGTTTATACAGCATAAAGTCAAACAGTCCAGACAAGAGCAGTATCTTGCCCATATGGATAGTCTTGCCATATTGAAAGCAATCTCCATAACGTGTTTCTTTGATGTCCATCTTCCTTTCTGACGCAGGTGTTGTTACCAGGAGCAGTTGTGCCTCACTGTCAAGAAAAGCCCTTAACCATTTTAAATGCCATATTCTGTAGGACTTTGAAAGGTTTGAAGAATGCCTACCCATCTCAAATACATCTCTGCATATCTAGAAATCCTAACTAACTTAAGGCAAAGCAATACCTCCTGAGTATTCCTTGGAGAGGCAAAGCCCGAAGGGCTATATGTTCTGGAGACTTCATGCTGTTATTGTGCACAGCTCTGATGGTTGTCTTCATGGCTGCCACATCCCTTACAATTTATGGGTTGTATGAAAACTTTCAGGGGCTTTCTAGTGCTCACTGTATTACAGGCACTTATAATAATAGTGATTGACTTTTTACAAGCTTTGCTTCTGGAGCAGGTTAATAATTCAAATGGCATCCTTAGAAAGAATTTAGATATATTGTTAACTGTGATTCTTATTTGATAATTGTTGTGTGATATATTTTGCTATGTTAAAGATAAAACTCTTCTTTTTATTTTAGACAGAAAAGAGGAGATGATGGGAGATGACATTCTGTAAATCTGTTTCTTGTATTGGTTAATGAATAAAGCACTATTGCCCAATAGGAAAGGAAGATAGGAGGGACTAGGAGACAAGGAGGAAAGAGGAAGTAGTAAGGAGGAGTCAGCATGAAGAGCCTGGAGAGAGCAGCACGCTGGGCCATCGCTCCCCAATAAGATGAGACCATGTGGAAATACTTAGAATAGTAAAAATGGTTTAATCATTAAGAAATAGCTAACCGATAAGAAACAGGTAACTGGCCGACAGCATTATATCAAATACAGCATCTCTGTGTATTATTGGGGGCTGGCGTGGCGGCAGGACCAACCTGCAGGGAAAACATTCTCGTTACATATGGCACCCAATGTGGCTAATAAGAACTCCCACTTCAAACTAAGAAAAGCTTAAGAAATGTTTTAAAAACAAAAGAACAAAGACACGCAAAACTTCTTGGTGGAACATTTTTCTGGGTTGGACTCTGTTTTGTGAGAGAGAAGATTTGTGTGGCTTCTTTAAAAGAGGTTTCCAAAATTAGCATAAGCAGTAAAAAACCGCACTGCTTTTAAACTGCTAAAGGTTTACAGTGTGTTTTAAAATATATGCAGGCTTGGGGAAAAAAGAATAAAATGGTTTTAAATGACAGAAAGTAGCTGGGTTTGATGGCACATGCCTTTAATCCCAGCACTTGGGAGGCTGAGGCAAACAGATTTCTGTGATTTCAAAGTAAACCTGGGATGCAGAGTGAATTCTAGGGCAGATAAAAGTTACACAGAGAAGCCCTGTCTCAAACTATGTAAAAATAAAAGTAAAAGAAATAGAGTAATAAAAAAGCCACGAAAAGATGGAAAGAATCTGGATACTGTATGGTATTATGTTGTCTTTGTATCGTTTGACTGCTGAGAAAATAACAACAACTGTTAAAAGAAATGCTGCTGAATTAATCCAATTTATATATTTTAAAAATGCTTTGACTCCAAAATTTAAGTCCAAGGACAAGTTACTGGGGAAAAAGAATTTCTAATTTTGTTTCCACAGAAAATGAAAAGCTGTGGATTCCTTCCAGACTAATGTGGTTTGATCAAGCAAGACCCCCTGAAGCAATGTCAATGGCACAATGCAGCCTTGCAGACCACTACAGCCAGGATTTCTGCATCTTCTTATAATCCCCCATGACAACGCCCCCTACTAGCAAGAAGCAGTTTGAAAAGAAGCACACCCAAATTTCCAAATATTGTTTATAAATGTTTGTTTTCTTTTAAGTGGACTTGGTTATAAAGGGCTAATGACCACAAGTAATCTTTTTAAAGGTAAAAAGGGAATTATGGTATAGATATGAATGCTTTGTTTTGGAATGGATTTTCATTTATTGATAAAAATTTAATGTTAATTTTGTGATATGTATATTTCTCCTCTTCTTCAGGTATTGTGTTTATATAGCTCATTGAAAAATGTAATGTATATTTTGGTACAGATTATACAGAGTTGCCTATGATAGTCAAAACTTGGAGTTAAGTTAGTTAGGATTTCTAGATATGCAGAGATGTATTTGAGATGAATAGGCATTCTTCAAACCTTTCAAAGTCCTACAGAATATGGCATTTAAAATGGTTAAGGGCTTTTCTTGACAGTGAGGCACAACTGCTCCTGGTAACAACACCTGCGTCAGAAAGGAAGATGGACATCAAAGAAACACGTTATGGAGATTGCTTTCAATATGGCAAGACTATCCATATGGGCAAGATACTGCTCTTGTCTGGACTGTTTGACTTTATGCTGTATAAACTGGGCATGCAGGACTCACAGGAAAGTGACTACTGAGACAGTGCTACAGGGTTCCTGCTTCATGGTAGAGTCTGCCAGACGGTCTACAGGACACAGAGAAAAGTGACTGACAAACTGCCAATATAGGCAAACAGTTTAAGTTTCCTGATTTGCTGAGGAGTCTGCCAGACACACTGTGGCCTATGGGCTGAAGATGGAACATTACAGAAAACTTGGGGTGACTGACCAGGCGAGTTGTCTCTGTTATTTCTAGAGTTTATATATTATCCTTCTGTGTTCTTTGAAGGAGTTGAAGACAGACAGTTATGGTTATCGTTTTTCTTAGTTAGGATTAAAGATACGTTACATCTTTAGACTCACAAAGATAGATGATGGAATATTTTCTTTAAATATTGCTAAATGTTAATGTACTAAATATTGCTAACTGTGATTCTTATTTGATAACTATTGTGTAAATATTTTGCTATGCTAAGTTTAAAACCCTTCTTTTTATTTCAGACAGAAAAGAATAGATGATGGGAGATGTTATTCTGTAAATATATTTCTCATACTGGTTAATGAATAAAGCACTATTTGCCAATAGGAAAGCAAGATAGGCGGGGCTAGGAGACTAGGAGGAAAGAGGAAGTAGTGAGGAGGAGCCAGCATGGGAAGCCTAAAGGGAGCAACACGCCAACCCACTCTTGTTGGTAAGATGAGACCAGGTGGAAATACTTAGATTATTAGAAATGGGTTAATCATTAAGACAGATAAGAAACAAGTACCTGGCCAGCAGCATTATATCAAATACAGATACTCAGCATGTTATTTGGGGCTGGCACAGCGGTGGGGCCAGGAGGCCGGTGGGAAAAACATACTTGTTACATAGATATGTAGAATTATTAGTAGGGTTATGTTAAGGTGTTTTTATTAGTGGCTTTGAGGTCAAAAATCTGGGGGAACAATTTAACATTTAGAAAAGTGTATAGGTGAGTTGAGATCAAGAACCATGAACAATGATAGCCTGGATATTGCTGGCTAATGTACCTCTCTTGCTAGAATGGGTTGATGATTAAATGTGATGATTAATTTCTTGTACCCATTTCTGCCCTCAGCTTCTGGACATGATCTAATAAAAAAAAAAAACTGTTGATAAGTGGGTATGCACCCTGAGGATTTGAAGCAGAGTTGACTAATTGTTTTACATATGTATTATATATATATATATATATATATATGTGTGTGTGTGTGTGTGTGTGTGTGTGTGTGTGTGTGTGTGTTTAGATTTATAATTCTTTTAAGACATTTTACAAGATTACCCTTTATGATAAATAATAAAATTTTTGATCTTTTCTTTGTAATCACAAAATGCAGCTTGCTAGAAAAAGAATTGGCTGAGAAAAATACCTTTCTTGCTTATACTCTGCTAATCTATAACAAGTTGCTTAGGTAGGAATGTAGGTAGGCTCTTAGGATGACTTGTTTTTCACCTGTAATGTTTAATCATGTAAAAAAATATAGAAAACTTGTATTGTTCATTTTATTCATTGTAATCATTCACTTGAAATATAGAATGTAACAACATTGTGTTTTTTAAATTGGTTGAAAGATTTTGCTAAGGCATATAAGCCATAAGGGAAAAAAATAAAGATAGGAGAGAAGGGAAACACCAGGAAATATGTAGAAGAAAAATATCAAGAGAGACAGAAGGAAAAAATCAAGGTTTAAAAACAGAACAGAAAAGGAATAGAGTAAAACAAACAACATAAAGAATAATAAAATGAAGAACTGAGCTTTGGCCCTCTGAAAAGTCCTCCTGTGTCTGTCCATCCGATAGTTTGGCTGCTCTGCATCCCCTCTTCAGTTTCTCTGACCTGCTAAAAGACTGGTATTTATTAGCACCCTAGGTGAGATTCTGATATGTTGGTGGTGGTGGTGGTGTGTGTGTGTGTGTGTGTGTGTGTGTGTGTGTGTGTGTGTGTTTCCATTTTTTTGTCAGCCCCGAAGAGTTAAGGTTTGTGCCTCTTCACAACAGCCAAGAGAATTAAGTTTTGCTCCCTCAGATAGAAAAGTCAAGTTGAGGGATCATTTTTTCTGTCCCCATGGAGCCCCCTCAGTCCCTGAGTTGCTGAAGTCTGGTCATCAGTGCAGCAATAAGTACTCTCCCCATCCATCCATCCCACCCTGAAACCCTATCCCTGATGCTTCCACCACCACTCCCTACCCCCACCCACTACCCATGAGATCTCCTTTATTTCCAATTCCCAGTGAAATCCATGCACCCTCATTGGGCCCTCCTTGTTACCTAGCCTCTCTGGAGCTATGAATTGTAGCATTACTTTACAGCCAATGTCCACTTATGACTGAATACATACCATGTTTGCCTTTCTGAATCGGCATTACCTCACTCAGAATGATTTTGTGTTGTTTTCCCATCCATTTGTCCTCAAATTTCCTTATGTCATTGTTTTGGACAGTTGAGTAACACTCCATTGTGTAAATGAACCACATTTCTTTTTGGTCCATTTTTCTGTTGAGGGACAACTAGATTGTTTCCAGGTTTGCACTATTATGAGTAAAGCCACTATGGACACAGTTGAGTAAGTGACTGAACATCTTTTAGGTTTATGCCCAACAGTGTTATATCTGGGTTTTGAGGTAGATAGATTCCCAATTATCAGAGAAACTGCCGTATTGATTTTCAAGTTGGCTCTACAAGTTTGTACTCCTACCAGCAATGAAAGGTTTCTCTTCTTGATCCACATTCTCTTCAGCATTATCTGTCATTTGGGTTTTTTACCTTAGCCATTCTGACAGGTATAACATGGAATCTCAGAGTCATTTTGAATTGCATTTTCCTGATGGCTAAGGATATTGAACATTTCTTTAAGTTTATCTCTACCATTTAATATTCTCCAATTGAGAATTCTCTGTTTAGAACTGTACCCCTATTGGGGCCCATAAAAATAGCTCTGCTTCATCTTGACTCAAGGTCAGAGAGCTCAAAACTGTCCTTAATAAGTCATAAGACCTAAAGGTCTAAGGCATAACTACTGTATGAGTTTTTGTATTGGTAAAGGATGTCTTACCTAAATAAAAACAGATTTGGTCTGAGGTATGGTTCTGCTGACCCTCGAGGCTAGATAATGAGAAATTAAGTCTAAGGTGTGTTTACCAAATGTTTGGAGGATTAAGGGAAGAAAGTCTGTTTGTTCTTTAAATATGATAAAGAAGTCTTTTGCCATGCCCCCCCTTTGACTGGGGTACTTAAGAATGTTGAAGAATAAACTTGGGGCACCCAGCATTCCCTGGATTGCCCTGCCAACTCTATCCTGTGTCTCTGTCTTTTTCTTAAGCATCTTAACCTGCTGTCCCTCAATCCATACTCCCCCTCTCAGGTACGAATTAGGCAAGTCGGCTGGATCCAACTGAATCCCCACAAGGACAAGTTGTGACATACTCCATTTTTAATTTGATTATTTGGTATCTTGATGTCTAGTTTCTGGAGTTCTTTCTATATTTTGGAGATCTGACAGATGTGGGGTTGGTGAAGATTTTTTCCCATTCTGTGGGCTGTCATTTTATTTCGTTGATTGTGTCCTTTGCCTCACAGAAGCTTTTCAGTTTCATGAGCTCCCATTAATTAATTGTCACTCTTAGTGTCTATACTACTGGTTGTCTCCTCCACAAGAGTGAGCCCATCCCTGGCACTGCCAGGAGTGCCAGGACCCAGAGGCTGGATGTCCCAGAGACCTAGGATAGACCAAGCATGATTGGGGGAAAATTTCAATGCAAGAATGCCTAAGGATAATTTTCTATATGATTGATGATTTATCCAATTGTCAACAAAAAGACTTCATCCAATAACTGATAGAAACAGATGCAAAGACCCATAGCTTAGCATTTAGTCGACCTCGGGGAATCCTGATGAAGAAAGGAAGGGAAGATTGTACAAGCCAAGAGGTGTTAAGAACAACCCACAGAAACAACTAATATGGGGTCAGAGGAGCTCACAGAGACAGAAACAACATCCAGAGAGCCTGCATGGAACCAATCTAGGTCCTCTACATATGGGCGATCGTTGTTTAGCTTGGTCTACTTATGGGAGTCCGTCCTAGCACTGGGAGCAGGTGCCATCCTCCCTAATGCTTTGACTAGTTTTGGGGAGCCTATTCACTATATTGTGTTGCCTTGCCTTAATACAAGGAGGGGAAATAAGTCCGTCTGCAACTTAATATACCACACTTTATTGATACCCATTGGAGGCCTGTCCTTTTATAAACAGAAAAACAGAAGGAATGGATGGAGTGAGGAGGTGGAGGAGAGGTAGGAAGAGAGAATAAGAGGAGAGGAGGAAGGGGAAACTGCAGTCAGGTTGTGAATAAATGAATACATTTTAAAAATAAATAAAACAAAAAAGTAAAATCTGGTGATTCTTCAGTCTGAAAAAGTTGTATGTAACTAACTTCCTGATAAATGAAAGAGTAAGCCAAGGGAATAGATATAATGTCTCCTACCTTCTAGAAGGTTTCCCCCCTCAAAAAAAATACCTTAATTTTTAATCCATATCTTCATTTCAGGGGACTAGATAAGACTTGCTTTGAGTTTTGTTTTTCTCTCATAGAGAGTAAGGTCCTGAGCAAAATTCTCAGAGTCTGTAAGGTTAAGATCTCTCAAATGCACAAGTTAGGCAAGACAAAGAAAAAACCTCATAACCAAGCAAAGCAGAGAATTGTCTGTCTGGAATCTGATGGGATTACACAGAACCACTGATGGCATTAAAGAGTCCTTCCTGGATGTTCACTGACTGAGATAATGTATGAGAAGACACTTAGAAGTACTCATGTCCAATTGCCTCTGTGTTTAAACATATACACCATGTCTGCTGAGTAGGCAAGCCTCATGTGATCACTAACAAGGACTCATTCTAAATGAAGATGGAGTTATGAATCAAAACAGGAGGCAGTAATCACAATAAGAATAGACAAAATTAAAAACACAGCTTAAAATAGAGAAGTAATAAATCTATTTGTAATAGTAATTTAAAACCTCCTTTGGTGGAGGAAGGCAGAGGGGAGAAGGGGGCGAATACAATGAAGAAAAGTGCTTTGAGCTGACCCTATAGCAAACTGTAGTTTTTTTGAGTGATGAGTATCTGACTTCAGAGTGTCTCTTCACCTATTTAAAAAATAGCGAGGTAAGCTCAAACCAGTAACAGGAAAATTGTAAAGAGAATCCTGAGAAGACTGAAAATGAAAATATCATTTCAATCTCTCCATTGTCCAAAAGCAGTATTAGTTTGAAGAGACAACCTGTACTCCTATGTTCATTGTCACATGATTAATAATAGAAACAATATTTAAAGGAATCAATCAAGCTTGCCTTCAATGAATGGATTAACAAAGTATTTTATTCAAATATAGCAGAACATTTTTCCGTAATTAAAAGGAACCCTGGTATTTAAGATGAATCAGAAGCATGGAAAAGCCAAAGTAGTAATATGTTAAGTGAAATAAGCCAGTCACTGAAAGACAAATAACATGTGTTCTCACTCAAATAAAAAAGTTAAAATAGTTGATCTTGTGGAAGAATGGTATGACAGTTACCAGTGTCCGAGAAAGTTCACAGAGATCTAGAGAAAGCAGCATGGCAGTTATATATATTGAAATCTAAAACTATATCCTGTAAATATTTACAATTATTACATGCCAATCAGAATTGTAAACTTGTGTTTGCATATATTGAACACAGTTCTGTTCCGTAGTAGTTTTAATACTAAGCAACCAAGAAAAAGATACTTTATTGCACTTGACTGTGTGTGGACACACAGAAATGAACACAGGGATTCTGAGGGACTAATTTGACAGTGTTCTTGGAAAAGTTTGGGTGAGTGCATGCCATAGAGCAGGGAGGTAACCACAGAATATATATTCACCAAAGAGCATGCTACCAATAGGCTGGTGTTGAGCTGGAGGCTGGAGACCTGGAAGACAGTGCCAGGAACTGTTGTAATCATGGCAGAAGCCAATGTTTTGTCTGAGATTAATGCATTCTCTGTCACTGAAAATTCTGTTGTGCTTTCAAAGTAAAATTGTCAGCATTTAGAAACCAAAGGAAAAGAAAATGAAGTGTCAGACAAAAAGCCTCACAACAGCCGAGTCATTTTGTAAAGAATAATTGAACTTCTCAACTATGTTTATAGTAGCATTATTTATATAATAGCCAGAACCCTGAAAACAACAACCAAAGAATAAAGAAAATGTGATAATTTACATGATGAAAAAAAGAAAAACAATGGTATTGTTAAATTTGCAGGCAAATGGATAGAACTAGAAAAAAATCATCCTGGGTGAGGTAACCTAGACCCAGAAAGACAAAGCTGGTATGTACTAACTCAAACATGTCTATTAACTGTAAAGGATAACCATGCTGTGGATGAGAATCCACAGGCCCGTAGAAACTAGGTAACAAGGAGGGCCCAAAAAGGGACACATGAGTTTCCCTTGGAAGGGGAACTAGAAGAGATATCCTGGGTAAAATGAGGGTGGAGGTGGGAGGACAGTGGGAAATGAGGTATCTGGCTGGGCAGGTTAGGGGCAGGATGGAAAGGGAGAGTAATGAAAGAGATGTCTTGATAGGGAGGATGGTTTTAGTATTAGGGGGAAACCTGGTGCCAAGGAAACTACCAAGAATCTGCAAGGATGACTTGAGTGAAGACTCCTAGCAATAGTGGAGAGGATGCCTGAACCTAGACATCTTCTGTAATCAGATTCGTGATCACCCTAATTGTCATCAGAGAGTCTTACATCCAGTAACTGACAGGAGCAGATACAGAGATCTACAGCCAATCACTGAGTTGAGCATTCTCTGGCAGTCCTGTTGAAGAGAGGGAAGAGGTATTGTAAAACCCAGGAGCATCAAGGTCATGACTGAGGAACCCAAACAGACAGCTAACCTGGGATCATGGAAGTTTCAGGACTCTAGACCAACAGCAAGGAAGCTTGCATGGGACCAATCTAGGCTCTCTGCATATGATGACAATTGTGTAGCTTGGTCTCTTTGTGGGGCTCTTAGCATGATCAGGACCTGGCACTTCAGGGGGCTTTGGAGAAAGTATTCCCCAGGCTAGGTTGCCTAGCCCAGGCTTGATGCAGAGGGAGGCCATTTAGCCTTACCTCAACTTGGATGTATCATGCTTTGTTGATGTCCATGAGAAGCCTACCATTTTCTGAACATTAATGGAGGAGGAGTGGATGGGGTGGGGGCATAGGAGAGGCATTGAAAAAGAGAACAGGAGGAGAGGAAGGAGGAGCGAAACTTCAGTCAAGATATAAAATAAATAAAAAATTTTAATTAATAAAAAAATGAAAAGATGACTCAGATGAAGCTGGGAACTTAGAAATTGTAGCAGCACTGATTTGTTTGTTGGTTTGGTTTGGTTTTGGTTTTGGTTTTGCCATAATATAAAAGAAATGTGTAAATCTTATCTTACTTTCAAAAGATAGTTGAGCTTCCACTAACACATACAGAACACTGAATTCATAACACCATGTTTCTATGGAAGCTGGCCTGGCCACACAGAACAACAACCAGAAGAGCTAACACACCAGGAAACATGATTTTTATTATTTACATTTTGACTGATCTTCAAGTTTGAAGTATATCCATGAATTTCATTGAAGGTGTCATCACAATTTTCATGGACTTCTGTAAAGACAGTTAATGGTCTTATTTAAATAAGTCTTGCTCTTTTGATAAATCACCAACATAAGGGAGCACAGGAAGTTTTAGAAACACTATGTTAATATAATTACATTTTTGTCTCCAGGCATGAGTGGGTTGGAAAGGAACTCAGGTTCAGAAATGTGTAGCAATATCTTCAAGAAGCTCTACCTCTGATTATAGTTGGTATGATTTTCGTAGTTTGATAAGATTTTATTGATCAAAAAAAATCCTTTAATTTTCTATATAGTCTGAGAATTTTCAAATGAACTCCAGATATGTGGAAGTGAGTCTACTTAAGTGATATCTAAATGAATCCCAAGCAGCTGATTGATGGGGAAATGTCAGCCGCCAGACAAAGCATTATGATAAGTAAAAGCATAGATTTACTGCTAAATTTAGATCATGGGGTTTGGTTAAAAAGATCCTTTTTCTTATCCATGCCCCTTGAATTATAAAATAATAGAAAAGGAAAACTTGCATAATAAATGATAAAGTTGCTCGGGTAGCCAGAAAACTCTGACACTTTGACATAGGTTTTAGGTTGGGGGGGGTGCCTGCATGTGCTTTTGAGTGTGTCTGTATATGTGTGTTTCATTTCTGTGAATTAAACCTAGTGCATCACACAAACATGTGATCTATCATTGAGATTATCCTCATCTCCATGGTAGAGCTTTGAAGTGGCAAATGGGAAATATACAGCAGGTTCCATGAATAGCATCAACCACTTTAGCATTTTCTAAGCAACTAAATAAAGAAACAGATTTTTAAAATCTTGATACTATTTAATGACTTTTAAAATCAAAATGTCATAACATAACATAAGCCCAACATTTTCCTAATATCAAGTACCTCCCTTATTCTAGTTTTAGGAACATGGTGGATGAAAGAATAGTGTCACCACGACAAAAGAAAACTGTTCAACTGACTTACTTCATTCACAAGGACATTCTTCTTTCCTTGGGCAGCAATCCATGAGATACTTAGTCGTGGTGTCCAGATGCAAGCCTGCAAAACATTTACTCAAGCCTTCTTCTACCTTTCAGCTATACATTGGGTGAGCTCTGTTTACCCCCCAATGAATCAGAGTAGTCTAGGGTTTACTTTATTTTGGTTTGAGTTTGATATGGCATAGACTGGTCTCAAACCCACTGTCCTCCTGCCTCATCTTCTCAAGGACTAGGAGAACATATACTACTACTTCTAGCTTAGACTGACTTTGAATGGACAAAGTGATTTCCTAGAAATTTTTCTTGCTACAGTTAGAATGTAGAGCACCACCAGGCCTGAGTAGTAATGGCAGGTCATTATTCAGGACAGTGAAGTATTTCTGAAAAGAGATATAGTCACACCCTCAAAGACTGCTTTCTATTTCTCTCTTTGTGTGCTGGCAATGAGGCAAGTTTCTCTCATCCCCATGTGCTGCTTTGCCACAGAAACAATCAGGCCAGCTGGGCATGAACTAACACCACAAATCAGTAAGCAAACTGAAGCATTTCTCCTTATGATTTGATGGTCTTCATCTTGAGCCTTGTATTAACGGAAAGCTGCAGTTCATGGAATACTAAGCTGGATTCTTAGTTAAACGAGTATTTTAGAAATGCTGTAAAATTAAACAAAGGAATAAGGTGTCTTTTTTGTTGTTTTTGTTTTGTTGTTTTTTGTTGGATTTTTTAATCTACCTTTTTCTCTTGTTTTTATTTAAATTTGAAACAAGCTTTATTTATATGTCAATCCCACACCCTCCCATCCTCCCCTGTTCCCCCACTAACTCCCATCCCATCCCCTTTCTGATCCCCAGGGAGAGTGAGGCCTTTCATGGGAAGCCTTCAAAGTCTGTCATATCATTTGAAGCACCGTTCAGCTCTGCCCCCACCTAGTCTCCCATTGAAAGCCAAAGGCCAGGCACAAAGTATAGCTTCCCCTAACATCATTTGAACATACTGTGAAGTAGAACTTCATACACAGTGGAACAAGAATCCAGGCACAAAATACTAGGAAACTACAGGACCAAAATGAAGATACAACTGCAATGCATCTGAGGACACCAGAGTATAGCGCTATTGCTGGGACACAACTAAGCTAAGAGCCAAACCACAAAACCTCAGTCTCTGCTTTTCCGGCTCTGGGACAAATAAATTATCTCTTTTGTCTTGATTTTTTTCTGCTGTCAAATCGTTAAAAACTCACCTAATCCACAAGGAAATTGTATTACATAAGAGGGTATATATAATGTACACAGCAAAATACAAGTCAAATACAAAGCATTAGGTATATAATGTTATTAAAAACAAATAGTCTCATCCTGATGCCAGTAGCATCTTACATGTCATGTCACTGATATCCTCTTTGACTGTGGAAACAGTTTTGGAAGATTAAGAAATACTGCTGTATTAAAGATGTTTCAGACCCAATAGAACATAACACATTTATAATATATAATTCCAATTATCTTCATAAAGTGTGCAAGTATGTGATATACATATATGTAATGTGATATACATATATATTTGAGATATATACCACAAAAAGACGATAGAGAATTTCATTTTATTATAATTATAAGTTATATATATACTTACATATGCATACATACGTATGTTAAAAT
This sequence comes from Cricetiscus sungorus, assembly GCA_030556225.1. Lineage (NCBI taxonomy): Eukaryota > Metazoa > Chordata > Mammalia > Rodentia > Cricetidae > Cricetiscus > Cricetiscus sungorus. The sequence goes on from JANBXA010000007.1 coordinate 112,617,051, forward strand.
ACTGAGTAGACAGGAAGTGTATAAAGTTTCTTCTAACAAAACCTAATACTGCCAAACCTATTTTGCTTGGATAACACAGACCTTAAAGCTCATTGTATTTCTGCTCATTCATAGACATGTCTCTCTCCAGAGTGGGATATGAAAAGAATTTTTCTCCCTGGAACCAGAAAATAAAAATAACCAAGGATATATCATGTCCCCCAAATCAAAAGAGCATCTCAAATTTCCCTTATTTTACTACATTTCTTTGTCTACCCAGATTGATGAAACTGTACATAATGTTTATGCCTTAGATATTCTTTTTGGAGAGGTAAATTTACATGATGTTTTTAAGTGTTTCTGTATGTGTTTGTTCATTGACCTATAAAACTAAGTATAGAAATATATACATTGAACCTTAACTATTTTCAAGAACAGAGGTTAGTTAAATGTGGAAGAAATGATATAGGAAGAAGTTTTTATTAATTTATTTCACCATTATTTAAGAAATCATTTAAAAATATTTATTACTTATCTAATTAAAACTCAGTGCAATGAATGAGCACAATAGACTCTAAGTTGTGACTATGATGACTACATTGTATGAACTAATTTCACATAATTGTGTGATGGGAAAAATGCTTTTATTTGAAATTAAATAGTTCATAGAATATACTACAATACACCAGGTGTTTCTTCATGCTAAATCCTTTCATGAAAAGTACTTGCAAAGCAAACAATAACTAAAACTTTCTCAGAACCAGTAAAGAACTAACATTTCACTAAAGACTGTGGTACAGATAAAAGAAAATGGTGAGGAAGAGAAAGTGGAGAGGAGGAGGGTGTGTAGGAAGAAAGGGTAGATAGAAGGAAGTTGAGGAGGAAGAGTATCCATAGGAGAAAGGGAGAGTTAGTAGGGAAAACAGCAATAAGAGCAAAACCCAGAAGGCTGAGTTCAGCTTCTGAAATTGCTTTGCTCCTAAGAACACATGTGGGCTTCTGAGAGAATATTCAGAATTCAGTATGTTCAGTTGAATGATCAAACCCATGTATGTATGTCTTTGGTGATGAAAATTAATTTTGTCTTTGTCAATGTATAAAACAGTCTATTTGAAAACGTTTTGCTCTCAATTAGAATACACACTCTCAATAGACAGAGGTTGACCAGAAGTCTGAAACCTATCTTATGATATTCTTAATTCCTGGTTGGATTAATATTGAACTGTAAGGGTTAATTCACATGTCAAAAAATCAGAAACAAGGCATTTGACTTCCAGATTAACATAGAATTTTTGAATGCATGATGTTACAACAGGTTTGATTTGGTATTTCAGTTCTTCATATATGATGCCCTGCACTCAATCAAAATTAACAGACATCATGACAAGACAGTGTAATTGAAGACCACAAGCTATAGAAACATGCTTTCAAAGAATGTTAATCAAGTAGAAATATAAGGCACAAGTATCAAAGAACTGTTCTTAATATGAACATGAAGATCAAATGAAAATTTCCAGTGAAGAACTAAATAGTGTGTAATAAAAAAATATGTAAAATAAAAGGCTTTTTTTTACATAATCCTTTGTAATTTTCAGAATCCTTCAAAATAATTATGCTGATGATCAAGAAACCTATTAACACAAATTTTATAATCCTTAGTATTCTTTTTTTTAAATAATTTCAGTTTTCTCAAGTATTTTTAAATTTGGAGGACCTAAATTCTTAACAATATTAATTTCTTACCTTCCAAATATTAACTTCATAATCACTTTATACATTGGAAATTAGTTTTATTGTACTCAATGAGTGACTAATTTCATCCTCTTGTCAGTGTTTCCCTTCTTATTCCCACACAATTTTCAATTTAAGATCACTCCTATTGAAAAAAGCCTTCTAACAATTTCCTAATTATAAGTATTATGAATGTAAATGAGTAGCTACAGAAAAATGGGCTAAATAATATATGCATTAGAGAGAATATACTGCTAAATTATAAAACTGAGGATTTAATGACAGCATAAGGAAGTGTTGAAAGGCATAAAATTGCACAAAAATAAATTAAAATTAAAATCAAGCTTATTGTCTCCTCTCTTCAGAGAAGAGCAGCTGCTTCTACACTGTACTTATTGGAAGAGCTGATGTCTGCAGTGCTGTCTGGTTCTTCTCTGTATGTATGCATACACATATTTGTCACATTTACAACTCGTGAATACATGAAAAACAGCAGGCTGAATTGACACTGTTTTCTTTCTAAAACATCCCCTTTTGGCACACAATTAAAGATGAAGACTATCCAATAAGAAAAACAAATTCCAAATTATGAAGTTGTAACATGTTTGGAAGTACAGAATTTTTAAGATGTTTTCCTGTGTTCAAACAAATGAGTCAATCTCAGCAACGTCTTATTGGGGAGAACACAACCATTTACAATAAGGTATTTGTTAAGAATTTACCCATGAGACCTATGCTTGCCGCTTGATTCTAACTTACAGTATATTGGTGTTTCCAGATAGGAAAAACGTATAAAGCCCATCAAATGTAAAATAACTGCTTGTAGACATCAATAGGCTACTGTGACAGGAAGGACAAATGAACCTGTACTATAGGCAGAAGGTAAGGTCGTTGAACTAAGCTTAACTTTTTCCCATGGATAGATCCTAGGACATTTGTTGAGCCCTGACATGAAATGAGCAAGAACGCTGGGGAAAGGGTAGTTCCTAGGAGGTAGAGAGTGCTTTACCACTCTCCTGAGACTGAGAACATAGAGAGGGAGTCTGATAGAGCCAAAGCACCCAGGAACCCAGGAACCCAGGAACTAAGAACAGAAAATCAGGAAGAAAAGTGAGATAGTAAGAATTAAACACAACACTTGTAACTCTTGTTTTGTTTTTGTTTTTGTTTTCTTGAATTGTTTTCTGATTAACTTGAGAACCATCTCCTTAAAAACAGAAGAATGCAAGATGGCAATGATTAAAAAAATAAAAGATTTTTAGTTACCATTCTGTAGACCTTGTAAGGCCTAGTCTGTGAATCAGAATAATTGAAAGTGGATGAGTGGAAGAAAATTGAAAAATGAAAAAAGCTTAATGGAGATTCAGCTCAGCCTTACAGTCTGCTGGCTGTGGGAAAGAAAGGGAAGACCATTTATTTCTAAATGTAAGTCAGATATCTACTACATATTAATTAAGGGGAAATGCACCAAAAGATATAAAAATATAAATATATACAGCAAATGTTGGGGATTCTAATTTCATAAAACAAGAACTCATGAGAATAAGGTGCCAGGTATTTCCTGATACAATGAAAGTAGGTGACTTTAATACCCTACTCAAAAAACAGAAAAACACAAAATACTTCATCCATCAGTTACAGAATAAACATTCCTCTCAGTGGACCATGGACTATTCTTAAAATAGATAATATTTTAAAGTGCAAATTAAGTTTTGCCAATAAAAAGATAATTAAATAATTTCTCACATAATTTTGGATCACAGTGCACTAACATTACATGTAAAAAGCAAGAAAAACTCTAAAAACTACACAGATACATGAACATGAAAAAATACAATCTTTCAAGACATGGTTTCACTGTGTAACAGGCATGGTTGCCCTGTAACCAGATTGATGTAACCCCAACTACTATAATAGAGCCCTCATCCAATAACTGATGGAACCAGATGCAGAGATCCACAACCTAGAACTAGGCCAAATTCCTGGAATCCAGTCCAAAAGAGAGAAGAGGGACTATATGAACAAGGGAGTTCAAGATCATGATGGATAAATCTACAGAGCTCATGGAAACTCATGAACTCTAGACCTACAACTGTGGAGACTCCTGAGACTGAACTTGGCCCTACGTATTGGAAGACAGTTGTGAAGCTTGAACTATCAGAGGGGCCCCTGGTGGTAGGACCACAATACAAACCTGGTACATGAGCTAGTTTATTGGAGTCCATTCCTAAGAGTAGAATGCCATGCTCAGTGGTAGTAGGACCACGATATTCTCCTTTTACATGATCTAGCTTGGTAAAGCCCACTACTCATGGTGGGATGGCATACTTAGTCTTAACGCCCTGCCTCACACTATTGTGCCAGACTATGTTGACACCTCACAAGAGCCCTTACCCATGAGGAGGAATGGATGATGGGTTAGGGGGAAGTAAGGGTGGGTGGGAGGAGCAAAGGGTTAAGAGGGAGAACTGTGGTTGGAATGTAAAATGAAATCCAAAATGGAAAAAAGAAAGAATATAGCTCAATACTAAAGTCTATGTATGACAAATCCATGACCAATGTATAATAAATGGGGAAAACTGAAAATACTTCCTGGAAATTCTGAAATGAGACTAGAGTATCTGCTTTCTCCATTTTTATTTAGTACAGTGCTCAATGCCTGAGGGAGAGCAATATGACAAGATAAACAACTTAAGGATACAAATAATAAAGAAAAAAGTCAAATCTTTCTTATTTGTAGACAGTATGATTCTTTTTATTTTGATTTTTCTTCTAAAATTATGAAGGGAAATGTAGGGAAATTATATAGGGAAAATTAAAAACTTCTCATGCATGGATACTAAAAGATGCATGCACAATAGTAAAAAAATAAACTGCAGTTTATCAACAATAGAATAAATAAATAAGTTATTTTGATGAAATTTTTATTATAATTAGATAAAAACTTAGTGCTAGATCAAGTAGCAAGAGTGTTTTCATGGAAGTGATAGGAAAGCATGCAGACATTAAAAAAATATACTCATCCTATCTCCATTTCTATTACTGTGGTAAAATATCTTGACATAAAGCACTTTGGCAAGATTTACTTTGGCTAATAGTAACAGTTATGGTCAATCACAGCAATAAAGTCAAGACATGAACTATAAAACAGCTAGCCACAGATAGAGAGAAATGAGAGTATGCATGTTTCTACTACTTAGCCCAGTTTCTCTACTTTTACACAATCCCAGGGATAGAGGCATTCATAAAAGCTAAGTCTTCCCACATTAATTATTACAAACAATATAACATCCCATAAACATTCCCACAGAGCAATCTGATCAAGACAACATTTCATTCAGACTTTCTTCCTAGGAGATTGTAGATTTTGTCAAATAGACATTCAAAAAACTAACCATTATATTAGTATTTATACATCAACACTTCACAATCAGGAAATAATAATTTCAATAGATATTAAAATGCTGATTATTTACAGACATAGGGACTAGGAAGTCACATAAAATGGATGATGGGTGACAATAATATTTCAATTTTGGTTGTACTTAATAAAGGAATATTCACAATGAAATTTTATCAAGCTATATAACATTTAAAAACTTCCCATTGTGTATGCTGTTTCTCAACCCTAAAAAGTAATGAAAAGTAAGTTTTATGGCTTAAAATTTATGGATAACCACTATAAAATTTTTTATTTTTCCCAATATTATATTCAAATCTCAATAAATAATATGCAATGCACGTTTCTTCCAAATATTTATAACATGAGTCTTTTTTATAACACAGGCCTATCTCTAATTAAATGAAAAACTAGTCTTCAATAGTATTGTCTGAGAACTGATGACACAGTACAGTCCTACAAAAAAATACTTATCATTACATAGCATGACATTCAGTTCAGTATACATCTAGTTGATATTGCCAATGTCTATGCTATATCCAGTCACGTATCATCAACATCATCTTCATTCCATGTTCGTGAAGAAATAAGTATCACTGCAGACATATTTGTCAATGAGAAACTGGCTTCTTAGAAAGTTACAAATCAAGATCTACCCATTAATGATAACAATTAACTTTGAAAATATCTGTAATAATTAAATATAATAAAATTTTTGTCACTGTTTATCCAAGCTCATTCTTATGGCAATTCTTTTAATGGCATCTCCTTTGTATTCTACCAAGGCCAATAAGCCAATGTCATTAGCATTTATGTTATAGATAGAGCCATTCACGTGTCCTTTTACCAAAGAAATTCTTATGCAACCTAAAGAAATAAGTACTTATATAAGGTATATAAACCAAACATTCACTGACAATAAACCATTAATAAATATATTTAAACAAGTCCCATATACATATATATGTACATATATATAATTCTACCTTTTCGTTTTATGTCTTTTAATCATTTTTATGTTAAAACAATTTTTCCTCATTTTACATACCAATTCCAGTCCCCACCATCCCCTCCTTCTTCTCCCCCCACCTTCCCCCATCCTACATCCCTCAATTCCTCAGAGAGGATAAGGCTTACCACGGGTGTTATGAGCACTTTTCCACCAGCCTAGTCCCAGAGCCACGTCAGCTCCAAAATAACACAGAGAGACTCTATTAGTTATAAAGCTGTGGGCCTATTACTAGCATTTCTTATTGGTTAGCTCTGTCTTAAATATTAACCAATTTTTATTATTTAAATGCTTCCATGTGTTATTGACTTACCGGGAATACTGGCCCTGTATCTCCTTTGCCTGCTACATCTCTGCAGAGAAGAGAGCAATTTCCTGTTTGTCCCTGCTAATATTCTGAGTTTGCCTAGCTATATCACTTCCTGCCTATCTGACAGACCTCTAGACCTCTATAGTTAGCTAGTGGCAGTATTTGCCATGCTATATCACTTCTTGCCTGGCCAATCAGTGTTTTATTCATCAACCAGTAAGACAAACATATATACAGAAGAACATTCCCCATCACATTGGGAGTTAACTTTGAGGCAGGACCAAGGCCCTCTTCCAATATCTAGGCTGAAAACAAGGTATCCCTGCATAGAGAATGGGCTCTAAGAAGCCGGTTCAAGTGCTAAGTCCCACTGCCAATGGTCCCACAGACTGCCCAAGATACACTACTGTTACCCACATTCATAGAGCCTAGTTGGGCATCCAGAGGAGTCAGTGAACTCCCACTACCTCAGGTCAGATGTTTCTGTGGTTAAACCCAAAGTGATCTAACCATTCTTGGCTATATACCTGTAGTGAGATATTGACCCCACCCATTCCACTGACCACTCCCATTGGGGCATGGGGACAGGAGCTGGCATGATATGTGGGGACTACGTCTGGGGTCCTAGGCCCCAGCTTACTCTCTTACTTCCTGGTCGGAGACAGAGAGCATCCAGGGGCATCCTTGGAATTGGAACCTGCAGTGGTTATCTGTTTTGTTATAAGTGATTTCTCCATGAATTAATATCCTTTAGCCTATTATTTCCCAGATTCTTATTTACCATGCAATATACCCAAAGAATGCACACTCATACCACAAGAACATTTGCTCAATTATGTTTATAACAGCATTATTCTTAATAGTCAGAACCTGGAAACAACCTAGATGCCACTCAAGCAAAAAATGGATAAAAAATGTGATTTGGTACAATAGAGTACTATTCAGTGGTTAAAAAAAAAATCTTAAAATTTGTAGGTAAATTGATTGAATTAAGAAAACAAAAAGAAAAACATCCTGAGTAAGGTAGCCCAGACTCAGAAAGACAAACTAGGTATGTACTAACTCATAAGTGGATGTAAATCAAAGGATAAACAGCCTATAGGCCATGACTCCAGTGAAGCTAGGTAACAAGGAGGACCCTAAGAGAGACATACAACATTCCCACTGAGAAAGTAAAATAGGCAAGATCTTCTGAGAAAATTTGGAGTGTGGGAGGATGGCAGAAGGAGAAAAGGAATAGAACATGAGGGAACTGGATGGTTAAGATGGTAGAAGGATAGAGAAGGAGAGCATGTAAAAAGATAAGTTCATTAATCTTTTTAAAGAGACCCAATAGGCTAGCAAGAAATCTGGCACTAGGAAAATTACCAGGAATACACAAGGATAACCCCAGCTAAGACCTTAAGCATTAGTGGAGAGGGTGCCTGAACTGGTCTTCTCCTCTAATCAGATTGATGACTACCTTAATTATCATCATAGAATTTTTATCCACAAACTGATGGAAGCAGATGCAGAAATCCACAGCTAAGCACTGGGCGAGCTACCAGAGTCCAGTCAATACACACTGAAGCTTCTGTCACACTCCATCAGACAGCACCAATCTACATTGGAGAAGATGATGGGCATAGAAGAAACTCCACATGGAGTTTACTTTCTTTGTGGCAAAAATAAGCCATTTGGCAAGAGAGTGCCCTTGCCTCAACTGTTGACAGTATGCTGTCCAAACTTAACAAACAGGACACCATAAAGAGTGACTACAAACCTTGCCAAGACAAGGCAGTCCAGTCTTTCAGAATATCCTGCTTTACAAAAATGTCTGTCAGATATGCTATGCCTATAGACCAAAGATGGATGCCCCAACATTGCAGAGCAACCTTAGGTAAGTGTTCAGGCAGCCAGATGTTTCTGTCATTTCTTGCAGTTTTTGGAAGCCGCTTGCTCAAATTTCTTGTTTACTCAGTTAATATTATTTCTTTCTCAGGTCCCTGAGAGAGTTGAAGTCTAGATAGTATAGTTACAGTTTTCCTTGTTTACAAGACTCAGTAAAGAAATTCACTGACGATGTGTTAAGTATAATAGGTTTGAAAAACATTAAAGATAATTTGATAATGCAAATTAGAATAGAGCAAATTGGTTGTAAGACTTTGGGTTCATCAGGAAAGAATAGATATGGAGTACTTTCCCTAATGCTAATGAGCTAGACATTGTTAATGTACTTATTGCCTATATATATTATATATACTGATTATACTTATTGTACATAGTTTTCCTTATGTTAGTTGTAATTTTTTTTAATTTTAGATAAAAAGAAGGGGGATATGTGGTAATATATTGCTTGTACAAATAAATCTTGTCTGGGAACAGAGAGTGTAGCTTGCCACTAGCTAATCTTAGAGGTCTAATGTTATGTACAGACAGGAAGTGAAATAGCTGGGTGGAAACAGGATATAAGCAGGGAGAAACATGAAAGAACTTGCTCTCTTCTCTGCTGAGATGCTAAGGTATGGCTGGGTCTTGATCCTTCTCTCTGATCTCTCAGCATTTCCCTCTATATCTTACTCCAGAATTTTATTACTTAAACCAAATAAAAACTCCATTTACAAGTCAAAGGGAGGGAGGAGCAATGAGCAGATATTACCATTTCTTGAAAATAAAAATACATTTTCAAACTAATAATACAGGTGGGTTAATTATTTCTGTCTAAAGAATTAAATTCAGACTGAAAATTTGATATTGAATCTACAAGGCTTTTCAGAGGTGATCAATATTTTGATATTATAATTGCCCATATTAAGACTATCACTTAACATAAATACATACTACAAACCAGTACTTATGCACAGGGCCATTTCAAATCTGTTGGAAATTATGTCCCAAGCAAAAATTCACTGGATTATTTTTAATGAAACTCAAGTCACAAACTCAAACACCAATTTTTATTTAAATTTGAAATAAGTATATATTACATGTTAATCCCAGTTCCTGCATTCTCTCCTTTTCCCCTGTCCCCTCTAACCTTATTTTGCTTCCCAAGGAGGGTGAGTCCTTCCATCGGGAATCTTAAAGTCTGTCATATCATTTGGAGCAGGGCCCAGGCCTTCCCTCATGTGTCTAGGCCAAGAAAGTATACCTCTATGTGGAACGGGCTCCCAAAGTCCATTCATATTCTCGGGATAAATATTGACCCACTACCAGAGGCCCCATAGACTGCCCAGTCCTCCCAACTAATACCACATTCAGAGAATCTGGGTTGGTCCTCTGTTGTTTTTCCAGCTATCAGAATGGGGTCCATGAGCTCGCCCTTGTCCAAGTCAGTTGTTTTTGTGGGTTTCTCCAAACTAGTCTTGACCCCTTTTCTCATCACTCCTTCCTGTCTGCAACTGGATTTCATGAGTTCGGCTCAGTATTTATCTGTGGGTGTCTGCTTCTGCTTCTATCAGCTACTGAATGAATGCTCTAGGATGGCATATAAAGTCGTCATCAATCTCATTATCAGGGAAGGACATTTACGTTTACCTCTCCATTATTGCTTAGATTGCTAGTTGTGGTCATCCTTGTAGGTCTCGACATTTCCCTAGTACCAGATTTCTCTTCAAACCTATAATGGCTCCTTGTATTATGGTTTCTCTTCTTGCTCTCCTCTATTCTTCCCCTGACTCAATCTTGCTGGTCCCTCATGTTCTCCTCTCCACTCCTCTTATTCCCTTCTCTTTCTCCTAACTCCTTCTCCCCTCTTACCATGATTCCAATTTGCTCCAGAGATCTTGTCCCTTTCTTCTTCTCAGGGAAATCCTGTATGTCTCTCTTAGGGTCCTCCTTGTTTCCTAGCTTTTCTAGTGTGGATTGTAGGCTGGCAATCCTTTGCTCTATGTCTAAAACCCATATATGAGTGAGGATATATTGTGTTACCTCACTCAGGATGATTTCTTCTAGTTCCATCCATTTGCCTGTGAATTTCATGATTCCATTGTGTTTGTGTATGTGTGTGTGTTTGTTTGTTTGTTTTCTCCACTGAATAGTACTCCATTGTGTAAATGTACCACATTTTCTCCATTTAGGGCAGCCTGGTCTACAGAGCTGGTTCCAGAACAGCCTCCAAAGCAATACTGAGAAACCCTGTCTTAAAAAAATGAATGAAAGAAAGAAAGAAAGAAAGAAAGAAAGAAAGAAAGAAAGAAAGGAAGGAAGGAAGAAAGAGGAAGGGGAAGGGCAGGGGAGGAAGAAGGAAGGGAAGGGAATGAAAGGGGAGGGAAGCAAAGGGAAAGGAAAGGAGAGGGGAAGGGATGGGAGGGAAAAGGAAGGGATAGGAGGGAAAAGGAATGAAAAGAAAGGGAAGGAAAGGAAAGGGAAGGGAAGGAAAAGACAGATTCTAACACATACTATATTGACACTTGCACAGAATAACAATTAATGACTTCAGGGCTACGAATTTGAAACAAATCAGGAAGGGGTATCTGGAGGGAGGAAAAGCAAGGGAGAAATGTCGCAACTAAATTACAGTCTTAAAAACAAACAGAACTTCTTGTTTTCCATAATTAAATCATTATGTTTCTGTAACAACAGAGAACTTTGTAGTGCAAACCATGCAGTGGGTGGTGTTTGTAACATACAGTAGTCTGGAGTGTAAGCTGAGTGCACTTCAGCAGCATTTGTTGTGTCGTTTGTCATTTTCAGACAAAGTGCTCTCATATACTCAGAACCAAGGTAAAATGATGTCAGCTCACACAACACCAGCAGGCAATGCTAGAAATACCCCAGACCCATTACATGTTTGATTTTGACTTAAGTTCTGGTCTCTGCACTTTCAGAAAGCTTTCACTAATGCCAAATTTTTCACAACATTCATAATTGGTTATGCATTGCCACCCATGTTTTGAGAAGCTGTGGATTAATTTGTGAAGATAAGTAACTAAATGAATTACTAATGTAAAACATAATTCAGAAAATTATGGGGAATGCTAACTCACAAAGACAAAATCTACATTTAGTACAGACATAGATTTAAACCACAAATTCATGTTATATGTGTGATGGCTTGAATGAAAAGACCCCCCAAAGGCACATAGGAAATTGATGGGATATGTTATTCTGTAAATATGTTTCTCATACTGGTTAATGAATAAAGCACTCTTGGCCAATAGGAAAGCAAGATAAGTGGAACTAGGACACTAGGAGGAAAGAGGAATGAGGAAGGAATGAGGATGGAGAGCCAAAAGAGAGCAGCATGCCAGCCCATTGCTCACCAGTAAGATGAGCCATGTAGAAATACTTAGAATAGTAGAAATGGGTTAATCATTTAAACAGAGCTAACCAATAAGGAATTAGGAACTGGCCAACAGCATTATATCAAATACAGAGTATCAGTGTGTTAATTGGGGGCTGGCGTTGCAGTTTCAACCTTAGCACAGCAAAATATATCACACAACAGTTACTAAACAAGAATCACAGTTAACAATATTTAGCCCATTAACATTTAGTAAGACTTAAATAAAATATTCCATTCTCTAGCCTATCTTTGTTAGTCTAGTCTTATATGTAACTTATCTCTTATCTTTAATCCTAAAGAAACCTATATCCATAACTATCTGTCTTCAACTCCTTCAAAGACCACAGAAGGATAATATATAAACTCTAGAAATGACAGAGACAACTCACTGCCTGGTCAGTCACCCAGAGTTCTTCTGTAATGTTCCATCTTCAGCCCATAGGCCATAGTGTGTCTGGCAGACTCTTCAGCAAAGCAGCAAACTTTAAACTGTCTTCTTGCTTTGGCAGTTTGTCATTCACTTTTCTCTGTGACCTGCAGACTGTCTGGCTGACTCTTCCATAAAGCACAAACCCTGTAGCACTCTTCATCTTGTTTCAGCAGTCATTTTTCTGTGGGTCCTGCATGTCCAGTTTACACAGCATAAAGTCAAAGTTTACACAGCATATAGTCCAGACAAGAGCACTATCTTGTCCAAATGGCTAGTCTTGCCATATTGGAAGCAAACTCCATAATGCATTTTTTTAAGGTCCATCTTCCTTTCTGATGTAGGTGGTGTTGCCAGGAACAGTTGTGCCTTGCTGTTAAGAAAAACCCTAAACTATTTTTAAATGCCATATTCTGTAGGTCTTTGAAAGGTTTGAAGAATGCCTATTTATCTACATATATAGAAAACCTAACTCACCTAGCTATAAGTTTTGACTATCATATGTAACTATCTAAAATCTGTACTAAATTGTACATTAAAGTTTTAAATGAGCTATATAAACATAAAACCTAAACAAGAGGGAAAATATACTTATCACAAAATTGACCTTAAATTGTATCAATAAAGGAAAACCCATTCCAAAACAAAGTATTCATATCTATACCATAATCCCCCTTTTACCTTTAAAAAGATTGGTTGTGGTCATTAACCATTTATAACCAACCCTATATTAATTTTAAAGAAATAATTTATAAACAATATTTGGGAATTTGGGCATTATTTTTTCCAAACTGCTCCCTGTTTCAGCTAATGGCCTCTTGGGCAAGGAACTGCCCCCACCTTGACCACTGATTTGGACATGCGGTCCTATGTGCTTGCAGGAGACAACATAGAATACTGCTGATCCTTGCTAAGTCAGTGTAAGACAGCCTTCTACCTCCCTGCTTTTGTTGTGGTCTGTCAAGTACTCTTGGCCTTAGCCAAAACTGGGTGTGCCAACATTGCTGTGAGACCTTGGGTGACTGTCCAGGTTTCCTGCTGTTTCTGTCCTCGCTGCATCTTTTGGAAGTTGCCCATTCGCAAATCCTGTCTACCCTAGTGGCATTATTTTCCTTCTCGGGTCTTGATGAGGTTGAAGATTAAACTATCACAACTGTTATTCTCTCTTTCTGGTTAGATATATTAGGTACTAGACTTAAGCTTTCCAGCTTAGGACAACAACTCTGTTGTAAACTCTGTTATGCCTTCACCCTAGGACTAGATATGTAGATGGTTTTGTTCTTGATTTTCTTTTTCTGAGAGCACACTTGTTATTCACTTTTTGATATAGTTTTGTATCAAGTCTAAATCTTTTCTTTAGACTAAAAGGAGAATTGTAGTGGGATATTCACTTTGTCTGCTTCTGTGGCACTGACCATGCCCATTGGGGGATGGAGCCAGGGGCAGAATTGACATGTGCAACTAGGTCTGAGGTAGAGCGGGGGAATGCTTTCTTGCTGGCAGGATGTGGAGAGGAGAGCATCCGGTGGAACCTGCTGTTGTTCATCTGTCTAGGTTATAAGTTATTTCTCCCTGAATGAACATCTATTCAGCCTATATGTTTATCCTGATCCTTATTAAACTGCAAGAGAGGTGTGGCATTTTGGAGTAGGTGTGGCATTTTTTAAAGGGAGTGTGACACCAACAGGTGGGCTTTGAGGTTTCAGAAGCTCAAGCTAAGCCTAATGTCACTGTGTCTTCCTGCTGCCTGCCTATCTGGATGTAGAATTCTCAGCTACCTCTCCAGCACCAAGTCTGCCTGAGTGCCACCATATTTCCCACTATGACAATAATATACTAAAACTCTGAACTATAAACCAGACACAATTAAATGTTTTCCTTTATAAGAGTTGCCATGGTCATGTTGTCTCTTCACAGAAATAGAAATAGTAAGTGCTTCAGAGTTAATCAAAATCATTTTTGCACAATACAATCACTAGCTATTTGTAGTCAGACTACATGTTCTTAAAATATTGAAAAGAGCTCTGAACTTCACCCAAATGGATAGAAATAAACTTCAAAATAATGACTGAAGTTTTTTTTCTACTAAGGTGTAACATCACCATATTGCAAAGACCAAAATCTTGCCTGGCATTCTACTCATGGGTATTTTAGAAGAAAAGGATATTTGAAGTTAACCAACAGATAACAGTGTTTTCTTCTTCTGTGGAATTAGCCAAATAGCTACCCTCCCTTCTCTTCTATGTGTTCACTTTGTAGACCTGGCTATCATTGAACTCAAGGAGACCTGTCTACTTCTGCCTCCTGAATGCTGGGATTAAAGGTGTGCACTATACCACCCAGCTCTGTGTGTTCTTTTAAAATGATCTACAATTATACATTTATAAACAGAAAAAAATACACAGATACCATTGGATTCAAATCCCCCATCACAAAACTGAATTTTAGTCTCAGTGAAGATATCTGTTAGCGACTGTTTGTGTGGGTTTGATTTGTTGTTTTCTTAATTTTTTATTTTAAAAAAAAATCATTTTTTATTTTACATACCAACCTCAGTTTCCCCTCCCTCTCCTTCTCCACACCTCATCCACTCCTCTAGTGGGTGAGGCCTTCTTTGAAAGTCAACAAAGTCTAGCCTGCACGCGCAAAGTTTAGATACTTTGTTGTTGTTGTTGTTGTTGTTGTTGTTTATAATATTGTGTTATCTGCCCTGCATCATATGTTTCTGTATAAATAAAACATCTTGGTCAGGGGCAATATTATTATATCTTAACCAATAACAAGTGACACATTTTACAAAATAATTCATTCATGATTATCAGGATATATATATATATGCAGTTCAATGAATTGTTGTCATTAGTTTCAGTAACTTTAAGGATGTAGGAAAATGAAAACTATCTGAAAATAATAATACTGTCTTTTAGAACATAAAGATAACCAACAATATGTAATAGAAAACAAAAGATTATTATAAGTACATTATGAAATTTAAAAATGATATTAACAAATGAGCAACTAGAATATATAAACAGTAAAACAAATCCCCAAAAACAACTAAATGGAATCTAGAACAAATCTAGATTTGTTATACTGAATGAAACACTTGCAGGGAAAGCACAAGATCTTGGAAAATCCAGGAAGACAGCAATGCACTTAAGGACAAAATAATGGAAATTATTTTAACAAAAGAAAGGAAATCCATCCAATAAAATGAATAGAGCTTCCTTTGCCTATGAGCTAGCATCTAGCAGCATAATTTATTCACAACTGAAGTCTCAGAAGAAATGAGGAAAAATATGAAAAAAGTATTCAAAGAAATAATTACAAAACATATTAAATTTTTTCCAAGAATCTCAGGCATCTCACAGTAAGATAAATATGAAGAAAATCACAACTAGACACATAAAAATTAAAACAGATAAAAGTCAAAGAAGTCAGAACAATCTTGAAATAGCCACAGGGAGGAAAAGACACATTACATATAGTACACCATGTGAAATGAAGAACAGAATGTCAAAATCCAGAAAAATGGAGCCTTTATAATCTGGGAGTGAGAAAGAACTCTCAAGAAACACAGGAGAGCAAGCCAAAGATTGAAAATAAAATATCCAGAAGATAATAGCTAATAAGACTCTCTTATCCAAATTGTACATTCTTTCAAAAGGCAAGGACAATGAAACTAATAAGCCCATTTTAAAAGTGGGTAAAAGCAATGGCCACTCTACTGTGGGTAGCAAATAGCAGATGACATACTCATAGGAATGAGGTGTTCTCAGCCAGCATGCTCCCCCCCAGGAAGCTATGGATTGTAGTCCAATATATTTGTAGGAAGTAATGACATGTTCCTCAAAGGCCATATTACACACCAATAAACAATTCCAAAGTTAAAATGCCAGTACTTTTATAAACTTATCTGAAATACTAAAATCTAAAACATTGATAGCAACAAACACTGACAAGGATATACAGTAACAGAATCTAGTGATAAATAGCCAAAAATAGTCTGACAAATTTTATAAGACTAAACAAAGATGGTCACAAAATAGCAGGCAGTCTCTGGGAACCCATAGGTTCCCAGGCTTTCTGTGTCTTAAAATGTGATCTGCTTTGGAGAGCATTCCATGTCATGTTGAGAAGAATGTGAAGTCTTTCATGTTTGGGTAAAATGTTCAGTAGACCTTCATTAGGTCCCATTGATTTATAAACAATTTATGAGCAACTCTACTGTTTCTATGTTTAATTTTTATCTGTATGACCTAATGATGAAACTGGGGTATAATGTGTGACTTTTGGTATAGTACTGTTTATTTTATGAAATTGGGTGGACTTGTGTTTGGTATGTGTATTTATAACTGTTGTATCCTGGTGATGGATTGATTCCTTAATAGATATAAAAGGACCTTTGTAGTGATATATTCACCTTGTCTGTACTTGTGGCTTAGGCCATGCCCATTGGGGCAGAGACAGGGCCGGATGGGAGCTGGGAGAAAAGGCTGGGAAAGGGCCGGGCCGCCCATTTTGGTGGTGGACACTGGAAGGCTTAGGATCTGGTGGAACCCGCCGCGTTCATCTGCCTATGTTGTGAGTTATTTCTCCCTTAATAAACATCTGTTCAGCCTAATTGTTTATCCTGATCCTTATTAAATTGCAATATCTGGTGTCAGAAGTGGGATTGAGAATTTTCACTTAAAACTTAACAAAAGCTTAAAAAATAGTTTTTAGAAACAAAGGAACAGAGACTAGCAAGACTTCTTGGCATTTTCTCGGTTGGATTTGTTTTGCTGTTGGCAGAGATTTGTGTGGCTCCTTTAAGGAAGGTTTTTAAAATTAACATAAGCAGCAAAAAACTGCCTTGCTTTTAAAGAGCTCGGTTAACAATTCATTGATGTGTATGAGAGCTGCAATGAAGGTTTACACTGTGTTTAAAAAAATACACTGGCTTGGGAGAGAAAAAGAAACAGGATACAATGGTTTAAAAAGAAAGAAAAAGGAAAAGAAAATAAATGGATATGGTGGCGCCATTTATCCCAGCACTCAGTAGACAGAGACAAGCAGATCTCTGTGATTTCAAAGTAAACCTGGTATGCAGTGAATTCCAGGACAGATAAAAGTTACACAGAGAAACCCTGTCTCAAAATATGTAAAAATAGAAGTAGAATAAATAGAGTAATAAAAAAGCCACGTAAAGATGGAAAACACAGAGAAATTTTGGATACTATACGCGATACTGTTGTCTTTAAATTATTTGATTGCTGAGAAAATAACAACTACTGATAAAAGAAATGCTGCTAGATTAATTTATAGATTTTAAAAATGCTTTAACTCCAAAATTTAAGCCTAAGGACAAGTTACTGGGGAAAAGGATTTCTATTTTTGTTTCCACAGAAAATGAAAAGCTGTGGATTCTTTCCAGACTTATATGGTTTGATCAAGCCAGACCCCCTGAAACAGTGCCCCAGATGATCCAACATTCAAAGCAGTTGAGGCAAAGCCTTGCAGACTACAGCCAAGATTTCTGAGTCTTCTTAGGATCCCCATGACAGCGTCCTCGCCCTCTACCAGCAGGAAGTATTTAGTTTGGAAAGAACGACGCCCAAATTCCCAATATTGTTTATAAACATTTGTTTTCATTTAAATGGGCTTGGTTATAAATGGCTAATTACCACAAACAATCTTTTTAAAGGTAAAAAGGGAATTATGGTATAGATATGAATACTTTGCTTTGGAATGGATTTCCTTTTATTGGTAAAATTTAAGGTCAATTTTATGATATGTATATTTCTCTTGTTTAGGTATTGTGTTTATATAGCTCATTTAGAATGTAATGTATACTTTAACACAGATTATAAATAACTACCTATGATAATGAGAACTTATAGTTAACTTAATTAGGATTTCTAGGTATACAGAGATGTATTTGAGATGAATAGGCATTTAGGATTTCTAGATATACAGAGATGTATTTGAGTTGAATAGGCATTCTTCAAACCTTTCAAAGACCTACAGAATATGGCATTTAAATGGTTTAGGGTTTTTCTTGACAGTGAGGCACAACTGCTCCTGGTAACACCACCTGCATCAAAAAGGAAGAAACTTGTTACAAAGTTTGCTTCTAATATGGCAAGACTAGCCATTTGAGCAAGGTAATTCTCTTGTCTAGACTTTCTGTTGTAAAAACTGGACATGCAGGACCCACAAAAAGGTGACTGCTGATTCAAGATGGACATTGCTACAGGATACCTGCTTCATGGACGAGGCTGCCAGACAGCCAGACAGTCTACAGGACACAGAGAAAAATGACTGACAAACTACCAATACAGGTGGACAGTTTAAAGTTTCCTGCTTTGTTGAGGAATATGGAGACACACTAAGGCCTATGGGCTGCAGATGGAACATTATAGAAGAGCTTCAGGTGACTGACCAGGCAATGAGTTGTCTCTGTCATTTCTAGAGTTTATATATTATCCTTCTGTAGTCTTTGAAAGAGTTGAAGACAGATAGTTATGTTTATAGTTTTCCTTAGTTAGGATTAAAGATAAGTTACATATAGGACATTAGACTCACAAAGGTAGGATAGATGATATTTTCTTAAAGTCTTACAAAATGTTAATGGACTAAATATTGTTTACTGTGATTCTTATTTGATAACTGTTGTATGATATATTTTGCAATGTTAAGGTTAAACCCTCCTTTTTATTTTAGACAGAAACGAGGAGATGATGGGAGATGTTATTCTGTATATATGTTTCTCATACTAATTAATAAAGCCCTGTTGGCCAATAGAAAACTAGATAGGCGGGGCTAGGAGACTAGGAGGAGGAAAGAGGAAGTAGAAGGAGGGGTCAAGATGTAGAGCATGGAGGAAGGAAGATGCCCGCCATGGCTCCCTGATAAGACGACCACGTGGAAATAGTTAGATAAGTAGAAATGGGTTAATAATTAAGACAGAGCTAGCCCATAAACAATAATGGTAACTGGCCAACAGGATTGTATCAAATACAGAGTCTCAGAGTGTTATTTGGGGCTGCTGCAGCTGTGGGCCCAGACTGGCGGCAGGCGGGATGGCGCTGGTGGAAAGGAAAAACCTGCCGTAACAGACTTTATTTACTTGCTCTGATAAGTTTTGGTTTAAAGTCTATTTTGCCTAATACTAGAATAGTTGTGCCAGTTTGTTTCCTAGTTCCATTTGCTTGGAATATCTTTTTCCTTCTCTTTGTACAAAGTCAATGTCTATCTTTTATGACACTATCATTCTTCATTGGGAACTTGAGACCATTAAAGTCAGAACTAATAATCACGTATTTCTTAATTTCTGCAATTTCAATGAGTTTCTGGTATATTGTTTTTTCTATATGGCCTTTTAGGTATTATTTTCAAATATTCTTTCCAGTATTCTTTGTAGGGCTATCTTGGTTGTTGTTCTTGCTTCTAGAAATGACTTGGCTCCTCTCCCTTGAAGCATTAGATATCCTCTCTTTTGTCTCTTTTTGGTATTTAACTATAATGGGTCATGGTATTCTTTAGGGCTCTTGTACCTGTATGAGCCTCTCTGACTCAAGATTTGGGAAATTATGTTTTATGGCTTGATTGAAATTACTTTCTATGCCTTTGACCTGAGATTTTTCTTCTTTGAAGCCTATAATTCACATATTACTAAAAAATTACTGCTCTAGGACAAGAGGATATACTAATTTGGTTTTATTATTATTAATAATAATTGTGGTTTTTTTTCAATGAGACCTGGATTCAGGTTGTTGGTTGTATCTTTTATTAACTTCAGCTCACTGGGCCAGTGCCTGGATGGCCCAAGAAAGAAGCCCCTGGGTGAGGTGCTATCTCACCTTATCTTCATTAGGCTAGGTGATTTGTTGTGTTACAAGGCTTTCAAGGTCAGAAAGAGACCACAAGATCTTGGAATGGAGTAACTATCTTAATTTCTCTGCACAGGATCAAGCTTCATGGGACAGTTCAACTGGAGCAGGATTCCAGGACTTGAGATGGTAGTTTGTCTTAGTTAGAGTTTTCATTGCTGTGAAGAGATACCATGACTATTAGGATTTGCGAGAAGTCCCAGAAAAGGACTACTGGTCATGTATACCATCAATAAGAGTGTTTCATTTGAGAACAAAAATACCTGCATGTAAGGGTGGCAAAATGGCGACACTGAGAGAAGCTCACAGGCTCCTTTTAAGCAAGATTGGGTGAATTCCAGGAAGGGGAGGTTAGTCTGGGGGACTGATTGGTGGGTTTAAACACAAAATTTATTGGTTGGTGGTTTAGTGGTTAGGGGCTTTCCAGCAGGGTGGGAGAAGCTATCTTTAACTGTCTCAAGCTTGCATAAGACTGCTGGGTGCTTACTGATTTTGTTACTCCTGAGTTGTGGTATTTCCAAGAACTCCTTATTCAGTTCCAGTAAACCAAAACTGAGGCTTGGTCCTTAGCAGGACTATTAGGAGCCTGCCATGGTGTTGGTTTGGCTCCTTGGCTGTTTCAATGACCACAGCAACTCTTATAAAGAAAACATTTAATTGAGGCATTTCCTTAGTGTTTCAGAGGTTCAGTCAATTATAGCCATATCAGGGAGCATGGTGGCATACAGGCAGAGGTGGTGCTGAAGCAGAGACTGCTACATCTTGCAGGCAACAGCAAAACGACTGACAAACTGGCAGTGCCCTGAGTGTAAAGGAAATCTCATAGCCTGCACCCACAGTGACACACTTCCTCTAAAAAGGCCATACCCACTCCAACAAAGCCACACTCCCTATGAGATTATGGGGGCCAAATACATTCAAACTACCTCAGTGTTGAGAAAAACTGCCTTGCCTGGTCTAAGACAAGCAAGTTGCCAATGGTAGTGCATACAGAGCAGACCCCCAGGAAAGTTGTAGTTTTTCATATGCCCAAAATTATTGCTCTTGAATTGATCTTTTCCCATTCCTCCCTGTCAACATTGTATTATACAGTGAACATTTACAGTAAATGTTGAAATTGGAAATAATTATTAGAAATTATGGATCATTAATTATTAGTCATATTTTTTTAAAGATTCCTACATTTAGAAAAACAAGTTATTCTCTTAGCTCATGAAGCATATACTGACTTGTCCCATGGAACCTTTTGTAATGGAGGGAGTGGTCTGTATTTGAAATGTCCCATATGATAGCTGACAAACTCAAGTGGTTATGAACAATTAAAATAGGCTATAATGACTTAAGAACTGGATTTCTCATTTGATTTTAATTACTTTGAAATTTACAAATCACATATGAATAACGGATATTTAAGAGAAAGTATGGTTCTTTACTAATTTTATTTTCTAGAGTATTTTGAGCTCTCTTTGTCCTTTTTTATAGGACATTTTAAGATCATGCCTTTAGGAACTCTAGGGATGATCTTTATGCTTAGAAGCCTGGGATTCTAGAAGCTGACATGCACAGACAAAATAAAGAGATAACTCGTCCTTTCCTTTATGTAGCTTGATAGATACTTAGGAAGTGGAATAGATATGAATGCTTTGTTTTGGAATGTATTTTCACTCATTGATACAAATTTAAGGTCAATCTTGTGATATGTATATTTCTCCTCTTGTTTAGGTATTGTGTTTATATAGCTCATTAAAAAATGTAATGTATAATTTAGTACAGATTATAGAGAGTCACCTATGATAGTCAAAACTTGGAGTTAAGTAAGTTAGGATTTCTAGATATGCAGAGATGTATTAAAACCTTTCAAAGACCTACAGAATATGGCATTTAAAATGGTTTAGGGATTTTTTTGACAGTGAGACATAACTGCTCCTGGCAACACCACCTTCATCAGAAAGGAAGATGGACATTGAAGAAACTTATTATGAAGTTTGCTTTCAATATGGCAAGACTATCCATATGGGCAAGATACTGCTCTTGTGTGGACAGTTTGACTTTATGCTGTATAAACTGGACATGCAGGACCCACAGGAAAGTGACTGCTGAAACAAGATGGTCAGTGCTACAGGGTTCCTGCTTCATGAAAGAGTCTACCAGGCACACTATGGCCTATGGGCTGAAAATGGAACATTACAGAAGAACTTCGGGTGACTGACCAGGCAGTGAGTTGTCCCTGTCATTTCTAGAGTTTATATATTATCCTTCTGTGGTCTTTGAAGGAGTTGAAGACAGATAGTTATGGTTGTTTTTCTTAGTTAGGATTAAAGATAAGTTACATATAGGACTTTAGACTAACAAAGATAGGATAGATGATATTTTCTTTAAGTCTTACAAAATGTTAATGAACTAAATATTGTTATCTGTGATTCTTATTTGATAATTGTTGTGTGATATATTTTGCTATGTTAAGGTTACAAACCCTTCTTTTATTTTAGACAGAATAGAGGAGATGATGGGAGATGTTATTCTGTAAATATGTTTCTCATACTGGTTAATGAAGAAAGCACTGTGGGCCAATGGGAAAACAAGATAGGCGAGGCTAGAAGACAAAGTGGAAAGAGGAAGTAGGAAGGAGGAGTCAACATGGAGAGCCGAAAGAGAGCAAGATGCTGGCCTGCCACTCTCCAATAAGATGACCACGTGGAAATACTTAGGTAAGTAGAAATGAGTTAATCATTAAGACAGAGCTATTCAGTAACAAGCTAGTACCTGACCAACAGCCTTATAGCAAATACAGAGTCTCTGCATGTTATTGGAGGCTGGCATGGCAGTGGGACCAGACCAGCTTCGAGGTGGGGGGTTGGAGTGGGGGAAACCTGCTAGTAACAATTGAACCCCTATTATTCAAAGATTTTCTTTCTTCTAAAATTGAATGTGTTCTCTTTGTCAAGGCATTGGTTACTTTGTGGATTCTACACCACTGCATCCTACTGACATCTGAGCTGACACATTTCTACTTTATTGCATTCACTTTATTTAAATACAGTGTGTGTTAATGGCAAGTTCCCAGAAGTCTGTTTTTAGGTGACTTTGTCACTGAATGAGCCATGTGGAGTGGACTCACATAAACCTAAGTAGTCAGCAATTCACTGTGTATGAATATAATGTACAGCTATGTGTGTATAAGTTTGTGCTATGTTGGATACCTAATATAGGAAAAGTACAGGCTAATATGGTACAGAGATGAGAAATGGTGTGCCTGTATATGGCACTTGTGAATGGGGCCTTTCAGAAGTGGAAGTGTCTCTGGGAAATCTAAGTAAAGAAGTAAATGGACCTGAAGGGCAAGGAAATTCTCCTATACTACTGTAGACTTGAGAGGCACTTAAAATATGCAACATCTACATGTTGTAGTTGTGTGCTTGAAGTTCTTGTAAGCATTTTAACAGTGGGAGTGGGAAAGTGTCTCTGACTTTTTTGCCTGGTCTTCGGACTCTTTTCCTTCTACTGTGTTGCTTTGCCAAGACTTGATATGAAAGTTTTTGCCTACTCTAATTTTAACTTGTGCTGGGTTCAATTGATATCCCTAAAAGGTCAAGTCTCTTCTGAAGGTAAACAGTGAAGGAGTGGATATGGGGGAGAGGGGATGTTGGCAGGTGAGTAGGAAGAGTGGAGGGAGGAGAAGTTATGGTTGGGATATAATTGCATGAGACAAAATTTTTTAAAAAGATGTGTTGACTCTATATTTTTTCTTCTTCAATATTAATTAAGATTACTATAACTTAATTATTTTATAAACTTGTAAGATTTTAACTGTTAGTCTTTTCTGTAATAATGCAGCTTAAAATATAAATACATTGTAGAGATGTATGAAAATATTTTCATGCTATAAGGTTTTACTACTTTTAATTTTAACTTCTTGAGAAAAATAAGATATAAAGGTACACCTTATCTTGTTCCTTCACAAGGTCAGAATCATAGATATCACTGTCTTCTACATCTTGTCCTACAAGAAGGGCTTCTCGAACAGTTACATGGATAAAGAAGCCTTCTCCTGACATCCCTCCTAAAGGATTTTCTTGAACTACTTCTACAGTTAATTTTACCTAAATAGAAGACATACTCTAAAATTATATTTATGAGTATAGTATAGTATAGAATTTATAACCATATATAGTATATAATTACAGATTATAATGTTTATAATCATTACCAGAGAGTACATGTAATCCATAATTATAAGCGAATACATTTTTGTACTTAACACTGTAAATGTACTCACCAGATTTGTACAGCACAAAGTAGTATGTTATACTCTGATGTTACTATGGCTATGATCTAACTAAAAAAAGAGGACTTTATATACATTATTATCTTAAGACACCAAGTCACATAATGATTAACAGTTTACAGAAACATTCTTGTACAATAGCTGACTACATCAGTAGGCAGTGTGTGTGCCATTCTTCATTTTGAATCTGACATTCCAAATTCACCTGGTGTGTGTGTTTATGTATGCTGGGTGCTTTAATGTGCTCTTTGGTAAGCAAATTAGGGGAGTGGTTTTTTTTCAGTTAGTCATACCTATTTGATTTATTCAATGAGTTAATCTTTCAATTACTTAGCTCAAAGGATAGCTCACTTGGAGAGTGTGTTCTACAGCCATTATCTCACACACACACATACATGCATTCATGCAAACGCACCATAAAAAATGACATCTTATTTTTCTTAAACAATCTATGATTACATTTGTAAAATGTTTCTCCCATTTCTGGAGAATTCTGAGTAAATGAGTACCATATACACACGACTAATCTTGCAATTTTATCTCTGTCTTATTTCTCAATTTTACCTTGTGTATAATTCTAAAAGTAATTAATTTCACTATATAAAATTTATATTTATTAACATTAAGCTTCTATAATACCAAAAGTTCCTTCTTGCTGACATCTGAGAAATCAACAAAGAGCTTAGAATTTAGGGTGATGGACAAATATGCAAACAATTATATAAAATGGTATACATTGTGATAATAAAAATTTGTACAAACTGTAGAATTGGAAAGTAGGCAGGAGCTATAGGAACAGTTTTGCAGCAAGGAGTATTTTATTGCTAATATTTTCAATGGTGATAATTAAAATGGTTTAAATATTTTATTATTGCTTTCTCCTTTTCTACAAATAACAGAAAGACGTCTTGCTTGCACATCTGACAGAGCAGCAGCTTCACTGTTCCTCCTTCTCATATCACTTGTTAGAGGCTCATAAAGGGGGATGATATATTCTGCAATGTCTCATCACTTTACAGATGAAAAGCCATTATCATTTGATGTGTTAGAAAAGGTGGAGATGGAGAGGACGAGGTAGACTTAAGAATTCTAAGAAGCTTGACATAAGAGCACTTAGCAGTAAGTGGAGTGCTGGTTGAGGGAGGGAATTGAGTCTACAATGGCTCCTGCGCTTTTGGTTGGCAAGACAAGCAAAAGATGAAATTCAAAGTATTCCAGAACCTACTTTTGTGAACAGATGCTGAATTCGAAGAAGGAAGTCTGCATGAGAATATAAATGATTTACTCCTGGAGTATAAACCAGAGCTTCTCAAATGTTTTAATTGAGGAAAACAACCTGGGATCCACACCTAAAATAGAGATTCTAAGGCCGTCCCTATTTGGCACTGCATTTAATTTGATTTGATGAGACCTAAGAATATGAAATTTAAAGTGGACAGGAATTTCTGAGTGTAGTCCTCTAACTATACTTTTTGAAATATCATTGTAAAAATATTTCAGGTTAACACCTCCTTGAAAGGACATAATACACCCAGGTGACACCAAGCTTGTGACACCATGAATAGTTCTCAACTCAATCTAACTCCTTCCAATCTTCTAGCCCATTAACTGTTTCCCCCACTCACACCACTGTTTTATACCACTAGTTACAGCAGTTTTCTACTCTTTTGGGATAAGCAGCAGCACAAACACAATGAAATATATCTCTTTAATTAAATCAGCCCAGTAAATGAATCCTTAAATTATTGTTCTCATTCACAAAATGAATGCTTCTTTCTTTAAGGTGCAAGGTACTAAGAATTTACTTTGTTGCAGACATCCTTTTATACATATGGAAGAAAGGTGAGCTTTTGAGAGTATGTTTGAAGGACTGAAAAAAGTACCCAAGGGGGAAGTTTGGTGGAAGACAAAAGGACTGGGAGGACAGGGAGTGGAAAGTTGAAACAAGATGGAGGTGGAATCACCAGTATTTTAATTCTTTGATGTGATGTCATCAATCCTTTTCAGAAAGAACTAAAATTGATGTTGGATAAGATAGTTGATACTTTTTAGTTGCTCTTGACAAGGCTTGTTATACCTCCATGATGAAGGGTCCCAAAGAGTTGCTATTACACAAAAGAAAAGAAATAAAACATATCAAAAATAGGAATACATATCTAACTTATCAATAGACCAACTTTTCATTGTAGTTTAAAACAGCAATTATAAGTTGAAGGCTTTATAAAACTGTCAAATCTTCTCAATTGGTCATTTTTGTGAACCTGTGTCCCTACAAAATGCCTGTAATAGAGGAAGTCCAAGCTGGAAACAGCAGGTCTGGGAAGGTACCCTGAGTGCTCCAGGAAGTTTGCTGAATGGTCTTACAAGCAACTTGCAGAGTTTGACAAAGAAGTGTAAGTCTAACTGTTGGTAAATTAATTGGAAACATCATATGACACATACCAGTTAACTTTATAAAAACTATCCTTCACCCTCAATTAAACTAATATATAACAGGACAAGGAGATGGTTCTGTGTGAAAAGCACTTGGTGTGGAAGTATGAAAAGCAGAGCTTGAGTCCATAGAGCCTGTGTTCACCTGGGCACAGTGTACACCTGTAATCTCAATGTTTCTGGGGCAGGATGGGATGCAGAGACAAGAAAATCCACAGAGGCTTACTGTCCATCTGTCATGATACATATGTGATGTAATAGTGAACAACTAGGAGAATCTGTCTCAAACAAAAGTCTAGGACTAACATCAAATGCACCACATGCACTCCTACACTCATAAACACACATGCTCACACTGACACAGTACACAGTCACAGACACACACACACACGCTCACACACACACACACACACACACACACACACACACTCAAATAGACAAAGTAAGAACAGGACCAGCAAAATGGTATTATTGAAGTTTGTATAATGTTCATAGAAGATTTAGTTCTGAGAAGAGAGGTTCTTGCACACATGACATTGGGGAGATAAATGGAGATAATCTTAATTGTTCTCTATTCCCAACTTACACTGAAGAAATAGAATGGGTAGAAATGGAAAGACAGGGTTGTCCATGTGAAATGATTTACTAAGGAAATAATCATTATAAATCTAAATATTTTATCAAGAGAAGTTATTTAAAATACAAGAAACAAAAGTTGAATTAGACATTATTTCAGCTTAAAAGGTAATAATTTTAAGTGCAGAAAAAATAAAATCCATTTACTATTTATATTCCAATTAACCCAGTATTTCTCAACCTGTGGGTCATGACCCTTTGTGGGATCAAATGACCCTTTTGGGGGTCAAATGACCCTTTCATATGACCATCAGAAAACACAGATATTTACATTATGATTTATAACAATAACAAATTTACAGTTATGAAGTAGCATTTAAATAATCTTATGGTAGGGGTTACCACACATGAGAATGTGAATTAAAGGGTCTCGGCATTAGTAAGGTTGAGAACTCCTGTCCTAAACCTAAAAGTTTCCTTTTGTTCCAAAGTCTTTGCAGGTCTCTATCCTCGCAGAAAGCCCCATGTTATTTCCTCTTCTGTACCATAAATTTTAAGTTTGTTTTGCACCACTCATATATGCAAGCCAATGTTTGTTGCCAACCATTCTTGCTTCAAAGACATCCTGACACCCAGTGATTCTAAAACTTATACATTCTAGTCCATGCCTCCTCCTCCTTCCTTCTTAGATATCAACATTGCTTCCCTACTCCACAAGCCATCTGCAGCTGTCAATTATATCAACATTCTCACAGTCACTATAAATGAAATACTTGATCTATCTTGATGGTTTTTTTTCCTCCCCACTCTCACTTTCATATATCCTGAGAGTCAGTTCAGTATTCCTCCCTCCTGTATCTTCAGTCATTTCCTCTACACACAGGTTGAATTGAATTGAATCATCTAATGTGAAGGATTCTTCACATTGATGCATACTGGGTTATATTTCAAAGCTTATTAAAATAAATAAAACTGAAAATCATCATAATGTCACAATGAATGGTCTACTCATTTCCCGTTATGTCATAGAAAAAAATCATAGGGTCCCAAGTAGTGTGACCATGGGAAACAAAATGAGTTCAAAGCAAACCTGTGATTCCAAGGCACATTTCAGCTTTGGTCTTTTAGCCTGTAGTGCGTTCATCTAAACGAGGAGCAGGTTAAACAGCCTCTAGGCCCCTAGTGTCATAAAGACTAGGGTCATCCAATTTGATGAGGAGGGCGGTGTACTTCTCTTCAATATTCTCTTCTTAAGCTTTAAATAGAGCCTTGATTTTTTAATGATAGCATACATGGTGTTTGGAGCATGTCTTTCTCATACTCATTTCTCTAGTCCTGTCCTAGAGCCTGATACATAGAGATGGTTCATTAATTTCTTATTGAAGTAATCAAAACCAAGAGTGTCAGCACTATATACAAGAAGAACTTTAGTCTGCTTGACAGTGTCTATTCCAACAGCCCCATTACAGTTCTACCATAGAGTAGGCATGAAGATGGCATTTATTTCCCATAAGCCTTTGTTCTTGTGAAGCTCTCTCTGATATTTGATTTTCAGTGATTATTCTTTTCTGGTCTAAAACAATATGATGACACACTCATCACGCAGCATACCAAAAAGGGAAATCAAACACTACAAATAGAAAAAATACTTGTCTTCTTAGTCTTATGAACACCTATGCTTCTGCATGTGTTCTATAAGTAAATCTTGTAGGTTTGATCATTTTGTTTTTAATGGGACATAAGAATAATTTTTCATCTTGTTGGCTGATTGCATTGAATTAAGAGAATAAATCTACATGATTCTGAAAGTCAACTTTCTTGTTTTCTTCTGAGTTATTATTTTTGGGGAATTGCAGTAATTATAGGACATGGGGTTTAAAATTTAGGAATTTTACATCATAAAACTACCTAAGTTGGGTAAGTATAGACTAATTGGCATTCAAACTTGGTAAATGTTCTAAGAAAAAAAAAAGTAAACATATAAGGAGAAAATAAATTAAAGCACTGTGACCAAAGACATTTTAGTATGACAGAGCAATTTTTAAAGTTTATGTGCTTTAAAAGAAGCATTTATTGGAGCTAAAATATAGCACAATTCCCAGTGAATTTCCAAGATTATACTAGAGATGTTATATGCCATTTCTGTGTGTCTTTGGTTACAAAATGTTTTTCTCTTATAGGTGTCCTAATGAAAAAGTTGGAAACTTGTGTGACCCTGAAGATTTCAGATTATCTGCCCACAAGAAGGACTAGTAAGTAGTAGGAAGATGATTATAACACAGAACAACAACCAAGTCTCCTCTAGTCTTACAACTCAGATATAATACTAGCATCTCTTTATGACAACAGGGTTAACACTTCAGAGGGAGGGACAGTGGTAGCAGCAGAAATATCTGAGAGAAGCAAGAGGATCTAGGCAACTCTTTAGGATTTTGACCCACTTATTTTGCCAGTATTTTTAATCTGAAAGAATTTGTTATTACAAATGGCTTGTTGATTCAAAAACATAGTCCCAGATAGTGGTGGCACACAACTTCAATCCTAGCACTCAGAAGACAGAGACAAGTGGAGATCTGTGAATCTGAGGCCAACCTGAGCTACAGAGCAAGTTCCAGGACAGTCAGAGCTACCACACACACACACACACACACACACACACACACACACACACACACAAAATGTTTGTTTCAAAAATAAATAAATAAATAATAGGAATTCAAGTAATATTTTAGAGGTATGTATTATCTGTGTACACAACTTATTACCATGCCCCATTATTTTTAAAGAGACACAAATTAATTTTAAATAGATAAAACTTTGCACTAAAAGTTTATGAATTAGAGAAACAAATTAGAATCAGAGCCTACAATCCCCTATTCCTGCTCTAAATCTTAATTGGAGTATAGGATAAGAAAATATACAAAAGAGAAGTTGAAGTATTCCCATTTGCAAAGATCATGGTCTACACTTAATACATCCTAAATAATCCACCAGAAAACTGTTACACCTGATCAACATATTCAACAAACAACAGAACAAAATGTGAACACACAAAACACAGAAGCTGATCTGTACAGAAATAATAACGTTTTTTTGTTTTGTTTTAGCTAAGATTTCCCGAGAAAAAAATCAGAAGGAAAAATGCCACCCACAAGAACTTTAAAAATGCTTGGGAAAAATATACCCAGTGATCTGAAAGACCTTTATAATAAAAACATCAGAACACTAAAGAAATAAATTGAAGATCACACACACCAAAAAAAAAATGGAGATATCTACCAAGTGCACAGATTGACAGAATTAATGTTGCAAAAGTAACCATATTATAAAACATGATTCTTTAAGGCAATTCCCATAAAGATACTTATTACATTATTCACAGAGCTACAGAAAAGTCTTACAGTCCAAATGGAGGTATAAAGGATGCCAATAGCTAAGGCTGCCCTAAGTAGAAGGAGCAATACTGGAGATATCAAAATAACTCACCTCAAATTATTAAACATACTGATAATAGCACACACAGAATTATACTGGCACCCACACAAATGTTTAGGTCAGCAGAACAGAGCAGAAGGTACAGAAATAAACTCACACAGCTGCACTCACCTAATTTTCAACAATGATTTCATTAATATATATGAATTAGGGGAGAAGGCTTTTTCAACAAATTGTCCTGGTAAAACTGGATATCAGACTGTGGGTGTTAGGAAGACTGGTCAGTCTATGGGATCTCTGATAGTGGACCAGTATTTTCCCTAGTATATGAATGGACTTTGGGAGGCCATTCCACATAGAGGGATACTATCTCAGCCTAGACGCATGGGTGAGGGCCTAGGCCTTGCTCCAAATAATATAACAGACTTGGAAAATCGCCCATGGCTCACCTTTCCTGGAGAGCAGAAGGGGGATGGGATGGGAGAGGGACAAGGAAGAAGGGGAGGGTGAGGAAACTGGGATTGACATGTAAACCAAGCTTGTTGCAAATTTAAATTTAAATAAAATTTTAAAAATAAAATAAAATAGCTATCAGCAGAAAAACAACAACTGGATATGAACACATAGAAAAATTAAACAAAATCCACTTTTTCTATCTTGCACAAAAACCAATGCAAAATGGAAGAACTGAAGCTTTGAAACTTCCCAAAGGAAAACTCTTCAAGATATAGGGATATGCAAAGAATTCTGAAAAGGTCTGCAATAGCTCGGCAGACAACAGCATGAGCTGAAAAATGGGTTTCTGGAGAGAAAAAGAAACAGAGTACAGGGACCACCTACTGAGTAGAAGATAATCATTATCAACCATGCTTCAGACATGGCAGTTAATAGCCAGAATATATAAAGAAATGATGAAATTAAACACCAAAAAGAACAAAAGTACCAATCAATGATGGGAGATGTTATTCTGTATATATGTTTCTCATACTGGTTAATAAAGCTCTGTGGCCAATGAAATAGCTAGATAGGCGGGGCTAGGAGACTAGGAGAAGGAAAGAGGAAGTGGGAAAAAGGAGTCGAGTGGAGATGTAGCCAGGGGAGGAAGGAGGATGTGTGCCGCGGCTCCCCGATAAGACGACCATGTGGAAATACTTAGATAAGTAGAAATGGGTTAATAATTAAGGCAGAGCTAGCCCATTAACAATAATGGTAACTGGCCAACAGGATTGTATCAAATACAGAGTCTCTGAGTGTTATTTGGGGCACACGTGGCTGCAGGACTGGCGGCAGGATCGGGAGGCCGGCAGGGAGGAACCTGCCGTAACAAATCAATAAGTAGTCTAACGAGCTGAATAGACAGATCTAAAAAGAAGAAACTTAAATGACCAATAAATATTGGAAAGTGTTCCACATTTTTAACTATGAGAAGAAAATACAAATTAAAGCTCCTTTAAAATTCCATTTCATCTCAGTCAATATAGCTATATCAAGAAGACAAAGGATAGTGAGGATGTGAGGAAAAGAAATCATTATTTATTGTTGGTAAGAATGTAAACTAGTTCAGACACTGGGAATCAGTGTAAAAGAGTCTCCAAAAATTAAAAAAAAAAAAAACAAGACATTGATTTAAAAAATAGATGCAACTATAGATCATTGTCCTAAATGAAAAAAATATAGACTTGGAAAGACAAATGCTGCATGTTTTCCTTTTTGTGCAGTATCTAAGTTTGTGTAGGGTAGGAGAGTAGAAGGACAACTACAAGAAGAAAGGAAGCAATCTTTAAAGAATGAGGAAGAATGTTATGGTATATGTATGACCTGAAAGCAGAAAATACTAATTTGGTGAAGGAAGAAAACAATCACAGGTGGTTGGTAGCAACAAATAAACAAAATTAAATTAAAATGACAGATATGAATTAAAATTCTACAATGAAGCCTTTTACCCTGTATGTTAATTTTAAAAATTAAAGCACTTCCTCCAGAGTCTAGGTCATTGAGTTTCAATAATAATTTGTGACTTCTCCCTAACACAGGACAGCTACCCTGGGTCCCACATCCCATGGCTGCCAGTTCTGACCCCCATTGCCTGCATTGTAAGCTATCTTTTTGGCTTCTTTCAGGACCTGCCCTACCTGCTATGACCTGTATGTTAGTTCTGTACTTCAACCAACATCTCCATCCAGTCAGGTATCCTACATCTTCTGCAAGGTCTAGCCTGATAAGCATCCCTAACCCTACTACCCATACCTTCTCCTCAACCCTCCTGGTCCCTCATCCAGGGCCCCAGCCTAAGTCTGGTCACTCCTGAATAAGCCTCATCCAATCTCTGGGCATCTGCTAGGGCCCTACCTACCCCCAACCCACAAGCCCTTCTAAAGAAACATAAAACTTTTATACCTTGCCATAGTCACCTCCACCCTCCAGACTTTCACCAGGAAGCACATGTGCTATACAAGTCCAGACCCTTATGTCCACCTGACTTCATTGCACCCAAGCCATTTCCAATCACTAGATTAATAGGAGATGTCCTTCTCTATATATTTTCTCTTATTAGTTGATGAATGAAACACTGATTTCTGGTAGCCAGGCAGAAAGTATAGGCAGGGCTACCCAATAAGGAGAATCCTGGGGAAAGGAAGTCAGAGAAATGCAGCCAAAGAGTGTCCATTTAGCAATTGGGAAGGTAAGATGTCTAGACATTATTCAGTAAGCTAAGGCCATGTGGAAATACTTAGATTAATAGAAATTTGTTAATAACTAAGACTAAGATAGTCAATAAGAAGCCAGAGCCAGCTCAAAACATTCTAAAGACTGAGAACAGAGTACTGCATGCAGGGGAGCCTGCCCCAGCAGCCCAGCCCACCCAGAGGCTACAAGAGTCCTGATCCCACCTCCAAATACTGGAAGGGGTAAGTGTTAGCCTGCCTCCCAGTGCCTTGCTCAGAGTGTCCTGAGGACTGAGGACTGCATGTGGGAGAGCCCACCTTAGCAGACCAGCTCACCAGGACTCTGCCAGGATTCTGGTCCAGCCTCCAACGACAGGGGGAGTCCCACCACCACCCTCTGGAGTAGGGAAGACATTGGACAATTGAAACAGCTTGCACCCACCAGAAAAGAACCTTTGTCCTGTACCCACCAGAAGAGGAAGAGACCCTACCATTACACACTGCAAGGAGAGATGTGTAAATGACAGTATAAGAATACAGTCAACAACAAAAGGATCAATATGGTGCCAACAGAGTCTAGGAACTCCACACCAGCAAGACTTGAACATCCCAACACAGATGAATCACAAGAGAATGACCCTAACAACTTTATGACAATGATAGAGACCCTCAAACAGGCAACGAGAAAATCTCTTAAAGGGATGGAAGGAAAAATTCAAGAAATGAGGGAAAAGAAAAATGAAAAATAATGAGAAACAATTAAAACAGTGCAAGGTTTGAAAGCTGAAAGAGACAATAAATAAAACACAGTCTAAGGAAATTCTGAAAATAGAAAAGTTAGGCGAACAATCAGGAACTACGGATGCAAGCATAACCAACCAAATACAAAAGATGGAAGAGAGACTCTCCAGTGTTTGAGAGGCACTAGGAGAAATATATTAATTGACCAAATAAAACCTGAAGTCCAAGAATTTCTTGACACAAAATGTCCAGGAAATATGGAACACCATGAAAAGTCCAAACTTAAAATTAATAGGTACAGAAGAAGGTGAAGAAACCCAACTCAAAGGTGCATAAAATATATTCAACAAAGTCATAGAAGAAAACTTTCCCAACCTTGTAGAGAGCTGTGAAGTGCCACACCTTAAAGATGGCTCTGGCTTCTGCCTTCCACCTCCCCGAGACTTAGCGCTCTCTGGCGTAACCAAGCCCTTATTTGGTTAAGTCTGTTCAGCCTGTCTGCTTCCGCGTTAGAGTAGCCTATCTGCAGGTTCCACACTAGCGCAAGGGGATTTAAGCTGGTGCAGGGGTCCCCCGGGGTCTCACAGGTCAGAAGAGCATGTTCAATGATCCCAATTAAAACTGCAGGAAGATCTTCCCGGAGTTGCATCTTCCTTACTGGTCGGGGTGGGCGCAGTACAAATGGTGGCCTGTATGGGGAATTTTTCAGATCAGAACTTCTTGCAGTCAGGGCAGTGCTGGTTAATTTCCCAAGGTAAGTTGGGACCAAATTAAGGCCCTTGGTAAAGAGGCAATAAGGTCTCCAGTAAGGAGCAATAAAGTTCTGGGTTTGGACTAAGCTAAGGCCCTCGGTAAAGAGGCAATAAGGTCTTCGATAAGGAGCAATAAAGTCCCAGGTTAAATTGGGACTAAGTTAAAGACCGCCAAAATAAGCTGCAATAAATATATTGAGCAAGAGGTTGTAATGAACCAAAAGTAAAATTTTCAAAATGGGGACTTCTCAGTCTCATCCAATTTTTCTGGCTCTTCAGGAGCTACTTTTGTCAAAGAAACTTAAAATAAAGAAAGGCACACTAGAAAGATTCCTGAGCAAATGTGATGCCTTGGTTCGCAGTTTTGGGAGACCTCACAGTAGCGTGCTGGGACAAGTTAGGCAGGGATCTTGACTTTGCTTGGGAACAAGGGACACTAAAGTCCAGAGTCCAACCTGTTTGGAAGTTAGTGTGTAGCTGTATTGAAGACCAGAGGTACTGTAAAGAGGCGATGGAAAAAGGGAAAGGTGTGCTAGAAATGTTACAAGAAAGATCAGAAGAGGTTGAGAGCACAGGAGAGTCAGGTACGGACGAAACAGATTCTGAGAAAGAATTGCAAGCCCTCGTAGAAAAGGTTCAGAAACAATCCCTTATGGGGCAAAGGGGAAAGGGAGAGGAGAAATGGCGATGTGGGGAGGGGAAGGACCCTCCTGGAACGATGCCTTCGGGGCCTTCTCCTGATCAGAGTGAGGAAGGGCGGGGCCAAAGTACAGGGCATTCCTTTTGCCTTGAGGTCTGGAAAGCTATACTACATGTCGTAAGTCTAGCCTACCCAGTTTTCCAGGATGCCTAAGGCAATAGATATGAGGAGCCTTTAGACTTTAAGGTCATCAAGGCTTTGGCTGAGTCCATGAGAACATATGGAATTTCAGCTTCTTTTACTGTAGCTTAAGTTGAAGCCCTAAATATGCATAACATGACTCCTAGTGATTGGAGTGGGTTGGCTCAAGCATGCCTAAGCCCGGGCAGTATCTGGATTGGAAAGTTCTTTTAATTGAGTATGCCAATGAACAGGCTGCAGCTAATCTGGCATCCTGAAACGCAGCATGGCACAGGGACATGTTGCTTGGACAGGGACGCTTTGCCAACCAATAGACAGGATATCCATTACCAGTTTTTGAACAAGTAAATCAGATTGCCATAAAAGCATGGAAGTCATTACCCAATAAGGGAGAGGTGAATGGTAACCTCACTAAGATACTGCAAGGCCCCATGGAACCATTTTCAGATTTTATGGCCTGTTTGGTAGAGGCTGCAGGGAGAGATTTTGGCATTACAGCAGCCATAGTTGCAGCTATCTCTTTTGCAATTGTGGATTTAGTCATGGCTGCCATGGCTATAAGCACATCAGTGCAGACAGCCTCTAACCTAAATGAGTTGTCCAAGAATGTGGCTACCGTCTTGGATGTTCAATCCACAATTGGTGCTCAACTAAAAGGAGGTTTAATGATTGTAAACCAAAGAATTGATCTGGTACAGGAGAAAATAGATACCTTGTGGCAGCTGGCCCAATTGGGATGTGAAATGAAATATCCAGGTTTGTGTGTTACCAGCATTCAGTATGAGAACTTTACACATGCTGCTGCTGCTAATTTGTCATGACAGTTGTCTAGCTATCTTTTAGGAAATTGGTCTGCTGACTTTGATGACTTAATGGCACAGCTGGGAATGGCCATTGTTGCAGTAAATTCAACACATGTGGATGCGGGACTGGCTGCCAGATTGTCATCGTGGTTCCCATTGCCATGGATCATCTGAAAGTGTGGGCGGGAATGGGAGCCATGGCTGTCCTCTTGTTGCTTATCTCCTTTGTGGGCCTGTGGTTCCTTTGCAAGATGAGGTTTGCTCAGAAGCAGCATGCAGCTATGGTTGCCCATGCATTTACAGCCATTGAGGCAGGACAGTCTCCCCAAGCATGGCTTGCAGTCATGAACAAGAATTGATCCTTTATGCTCAGATTGTATGGCTTAGCACTGCACTCCAAGTTAGCTCTGGAAGTGAGCAACTCCAAGCAGGGCAAGTCTGGTTGCATGTGGGTGAGTGTCGAGGCCCCACCTCCAGGAAAATGATGCCGGACAAGTATGGCACTGACTTGGCTGACTACCAGGATTCAGGGTCATTACAATGTCCACTGCTTTACTGGAGACGAGACCACTACCCTTGCCTGTTTTGTTATTAAAACAAAACGGGGGAACTGTAGAGAGCCGCAAAGGGCCATGCCTTAAAGATGGTGCTGGCTTCCGCCTTCCACTTCCCCGAGGGTGAGCGCTCTCTTGCGTAATCTAGCCCTTATTTGGTTAAGTCTGTTCAGCCTGTCTGCTTCCGCATTAGAGTAGCCAATCTGTAGAGTCCACGTAGCTCACTAGGGTTGGTTAGCACAAGGGGGTTTAAGCTGGTGCAGGGGTCCCCCAGGGTCTCATGGGTCAGAAGAGCATATTCAAGGATCCTGATTAAAACTGCATGAAGAAGATCTTCCCAGAGTTGCGTCTTCCTTGCTGGCAGGGGTAGGCGCATACACAACCTAAAGAAAGACATGCCAATGAAAGTACAAGAAGCTTATAGAACACCAAATAGAGTGGACCACAAAAGAAAATCCCCTCACCACATAATATTCAAACCACCAAACATATAGAATAAAGAAAGAATATTAAGAGCAGCAAAGAAAAAAAGGCCAAGTAACATATAAAGGCAAACCTATCAGAATTACACCTGACTTCTCCATGGTAACTCTGAAGGCCAAAGGTCCTGGATAGATATTATGCCAACACTATGATGCCAGTCCAGAATACCATACTCAGAAAAGCTTTCAGTCACTATTGGTGGAGAAACCAAGATATTCCATGACAAAACCAGATTTAAATAATACTCATCAACTAATCTGGCCCTACAAAGTGTTCTGGAAAGAAAACTCCAATCCAAGGAAGTTAACTATACGCACAATAACAATAGATAATCTCACTTTACCAACAACCAAAAGAAAAATGAGGTAAATCCACACACAATACCACCACCAACAGCAAATCCAACATAAGCAAGAATTAAAAATCAATGGTCATAACCCTCAATAATAATGGAAAGAACTGGCTTATAAAAAGACACAGGCTAAAAGACTGGATATAAAGACAGAATCCATTCTTCTGCTGCATATAAGAACCATAACTCAATTTCAAAAGAAGACACCACCTCAAAGTTTAGAGTTGGGAAAAGAATTTCCAATCAAATGGAACCAAGAAACAAGCAGGTGTAGCAATATTTATATCTAACAAATTAGACCTTAAACTAAAATCAATCAAAAGAGGTGGAGAAGGCCATTTCTTCTTCATCACAGGAGAAATCTATCAAGATGAAGTCTCAATTCTGAACATCTATGCCTTGAATACAAAGGCACCCACATTCATAAAAGAAACATTACTAAAACTCAAATCTCACATAAAACCTCACACACTTATAGTAGGAGATTTCAACACCTCACTCTCAACACTAGACAGGTACACCAGACAAAAGCTTAACAAAGAAACAAAAGAACTAACAGAAGTTAAGGCCCAATTGGGTTTAACTGACATCTATAGGACATTCCATCTAAACACAAAAGAATATACCTTCTTCTCTGCTCCATGTGGAACTTTCTCTAAAATCGATAACATACTCAGCAATATAGTATGCCTCAATGGGTACAAAAAAAAAAATTAGAATAGTTCCCTGTATCTTATCAGACCACCAAGCTTTAAAGTTAGAATTCAACAACAACACAAATTACAGAAACCCTACAAACTAATGGAAACTGAACAATGTACAATTGCACCATTCCTGGATCAAGGAAGAAATACAGAAAGAAATTTCAAACTTCCTAGAACTCAATGAGAATGAAGACACAAAATACCCAAACTTATGAGACACTTTGAAAGCAACGCTAAGAGGAAAGTTCGTAGCCCTTAGTGCCCACATGAAGAAAATGAATAATAATCACACTAGAGAATTAAGAGCACAATTGAAAGCTCTAGAACAAAAAGAAGCAAAATCACCCCAAAGGAGTAGATACCAGGAAATAATCAATTTGAAGGCTGAAATCAATAAGGTAAAAACTAAGAAAACAATACAAAGAAACAATGTAACAAAGAGTTGGTACTTCTAGAAAATCAACAAGATAGACAAACCTTTATTCAAACTAACCAAAAGACAGAGAGATAACATGAAAATTAACAACATCAAAAATGAAAAGGGAGGCATAACAACAGACACAGAGGAAGCACAGAAAATCTTCAGGCCATGCTTTGAAAACCTGTACTCCACAAAATTTGAAAATTTAATGGAAATGGACAATTTTCTGGATAGATAACACTCACAAAATTAAATCAAGACCAAATAAGGAGTTTAAATAGACCTTTAACCCCTCATAAAACTTAAGCAGTCATCAAAATCTCCCAACCAAAAGAAGCCCAGGGTCAGATGGTTTCAGTGAAGAATTCTACCAGAAATTCAAAGAACAGTTAATACCAATATTCCTCAAGTTGTTACACAAAATAGAAGCAGAAGGTTCATTGTCAAACTCATTTTACTAGGGTACAAATACTTGGTACCCAAGCCACACAAAGTCAATACAAAGAAAGCAAACTATAGGCCAGTAACCCTCATGAACATTGATGCAAAAATATTCAATAAAATACTGGCAAATCAATTCCCAGAACACATCAGAGAAATCATCACCATGACCAAATAGGCTTCATTTCAAGGATGCAGGGATGGTTCAACATATGAAAATCTATCAATGTGATCTACCATAAAAACAAACCAGATGATCATCTCACTAGACGCTGAAAAAACATTTGGCAAAATCCAACACCCTTTATGATAAATGTCTTAGAGAAATAAAAGATACCAGGAACATACCTAAATATAATAAAAGCAATGTACAGCAAACCAACAGCCAACATCAAACTAAATGGAGAGAAACTCAATTCAATTCCTCTAAAATCAGGAAGGCTGCCCATACACTCTATCCATATCACTTCAATATTGTACTTGAGGTATTAGCTAGAGCAATAGACAAGAAAAGGAGATCAATGGGATACAAATTTGAAAGGAAGGAGTCAAACTGTCACTATTAGCAGATGATATGATAGTTTACATAAGTAACCAAAAAACACTCTACCAGGGAACACCCACAACTTATAAACACCTTCATCAAAGTACCAGGATACAAGATTAACTAAAAAAATCAGTAGTCCTCCTATATACAGACAATAAAGGGACTGAGATAGAAATCAGAGAAACATCACCCTTCACAACAGCCACAAACAACATAAAATATCTTGGGGTAAGGCTTACCAAACAAGTAGAAAACCTATATAATAAGAACTTTGAATCTTTAAAGAAAGAAATTAAAGATTTCAGAAAATGGAAAGATCTCCCATGGTCATAGATAGGTAGAGTCAACATAGTAAAAATAGCAATATTGCCAAAAGCAATCTACAGATTCAATGCAATACCCATAAAAATCTTAGCACAATTCTTCACAGACCTTGAAAGAATAATCCTCAACTTTATATGGCAAAAGAAAAGATCCAGGATAGCCAAAACAACCCTGTACAATAAAGGAACTTCCTGGGCCATCCCAGGAATAGCTCTATAATAGACTTCAAACTCTATTATAGAGCTATAGTCCTGAAAACAGTTTGGTATTGGCACAAAAATAGACACATAGACCAATAGAATTGAATTGAAAACTTTGATATTAACCTACACACCTACGAACACCTGATTTTTGACAAAGAGACTAAATTTATACAATGGAAAAAAGAAAGCATCTTCAATAAATGGTGCTGGTGTAACTGGATCCTGGTGTGTAGAAGACTGAAGATAGATCCATATCTATTACCATGCACAAAACATAAGTCCAAATGGATCAAAGACCTCAACATGAACCCAACCACACTGAACCTCTTAGAAGAGAAAGTGGTAGGTACCCTTGAAAGAATTGGTACAGGAGACTGCTTCCTGAACATAACACTAGTAGTACAAACACTGAGATTGACAATTAATAAATGGGGCCTCCTAAAACTGAGAATCTTCTATAAGGCAAAGGACACAATCAACAAGACAAAATGGCAGTCCATGGAATGTGAAAATATCTTCACCAATCCCACATCTGACAGAGGGCTGATTTCCAAAATATACAAAGAACCCAAGAAGCTAGTCACCAAAACAGCAAATAATCCATTTAAAAAGAGAGGTACAGAACTAAATAAAGAAATCTCAATGGAGGAATCTAAAATGGTTGAAAGACACTTAAGGAAATGCTCGACATCCTTAGCCATTAGGGAAATAAAAATCAAAACAACTCTGTGATACCATCTTACTCTGGTCAGAATGGCTAAAATGAAAACACCAATTACAGTTTATGATGAGGAGGATGTGGAGAATGGGGCACACTTCTCCTCTACTGGTGGGTGTGCAAACTCATACAGTCACCTTGCAAATCAGTATGGTGGTTCCTCAGGAAAATGAGAATTAGTCTACCTCAAGACCCAGTAATTCCACTCTTAGGCATAGATCCAAAAGATGAACCTTCATACAACAAGGACATCTGTTCATAGCAGAGTTATTTGTAATAGCTCAAACCTGGAAGCAACTTATATGTCCCTCAACTGAAGAATGGATGGAGAAAATGTGGTACATTTACACAATGGAGTACT
Organism: Cricetiscus sungorus; assembly: GCA_030556225.1. Taxonomy (NCBI): domain Eukaryota; kingdom Metazoa; phylum Chordata; class Mammalia; order Rodentia; family Cricetidae; genus Cricetiscus; species Cricetiscus sungorus. The sequence continues at coordinate 112,658,687 of JANBXA010000007.1, forward strand.
ACTCAGCAGAAAAACACAGTGGAATTTTGGGATTCACAGAGAAATGGATCAAACTAGAAGAAATCACCCTGAGAGAAGTAACCCAGTTACAAAAAGACAAACACATTATATATTCACTCATATATAAAACAAAGGATGACCAGCCTACAATCCACACTGCCAGAAAAGCTAGGAAACAAGGAGGACCCTAAGAGAGACATAGATGGTCCCCTGGAGAAGGGGAGAGGAGCAAAATCTCCTGAGCAAATTGGGAGCATGGAGGGAGAGTTAGGAGAAAGAGAAAGGGAAAAAAGGAAAGGAGAGGTAGGCATGAGGGAACAGGAAGATTGAGACAGGGAAAGAGTAAAGGAGAATAAGAAAAGAGATAACATAATGGAGGGAGCCATTATAGATTTAAATAGAAATCTGGCACTAAGGAAACACAAAAAGAACTACAAGGATGAACACAACTAAGCAGTAGGATAGAGGCTACACTGAGCCGAACTCCTGGAATCCAGTTACAGAGAGGGAGGAGTGATGAGCAAAGGGTCAAGACCAAGCTGGAGAAACCCATAGAATCAACTGACCTGAACAAGGGAGAACTCATGCACCCCAATCTAGTAACTGACCAACCAGGATAGGCCCAACCCACACTTCCTGAATGTGGGTGTTAGTTAGGAGGACTGGGCAGTCTAGGGGGCATCTAGTAATGGATCAGTATTTATCCCTAGTATATGAATGGACTTTGTGAGCCCCACACATAGGGATACTTTGTCAGCCTAGACACATGGGGGAGGGCCTAGGCCCTGCCTCAAATGATATGGCAGACTTTGAAGACTCCCCATGGAAGGCCTCACCCTCCCTGGGAAGCATAAAAGGGATGACCTGGGGTTTTGTGGGGGTGGTATGGGAGGATAGGAGGGTGAAAAAACTGGGATTGACATGTGAAACAACCTTTTTTCAAATTTAAATTTAAAAAAATAGGTGGAGGAAAGAAGCCTGAGCCATCAGCCAAATAGTTTATAATTGATATAAGCCTCTGTGTGTTTATTTGGCACTAAACAGCTGAAAGACCTGGCAGACCCAACCTGTCTGCACATCCTGTTTGCTGCACCTATTTGTACTTCCTGTATCAGAGACTTTAAAAAAATCCACATGCACAAATTTCACTTCAAAATTATAAATAATGTAAAAGATAGGTCAGTATCTTTTCTCCAAAACCTACTAGTCCTGTAGAAGAAATGTATCCCAGTAAGAATTGCCTAAATCAACTCAAAGCTGCAGAATTTAAAAGTATAGTTGTAAACTTTATCAAAGAATTCAAGAAATTTAAAGAAGACACAAAGATACAGTTCAATGAATTTAAGAAGAAAGAATAAATGCTTCGGTGATGCCCAAGACAACACAAAAATAAGGGTGATGCAAATAAATAAACAAAACAAACCTTGAGAGTCAAAGATAAATACCTAGACCAATAAGCAAGGTGTGGAAAAAAATAGGGAAAGGAACACACAGGATATATGGAGCACCATGAGCAAGAACCTTTTAAATAATAGTCATGGCTGAAGGAAAAGAATCACCCCCAATAAAATGGGGGTGATTAATAAACAAGTTCTTCAACAAGATCATAGAAGAAAACATTCCCAAATTAAGGAAAGACACACCCACACAGATACCACAGACTACCAAACAGATAAGATCAAAATTGAAAATCCATACAGTATATCATAGTTAAACCACTAAGCATACATAGCAAAGTGTGTTGAAAGCTACAAGAGAAAAATAATAAAAGTCACACATAAATAAAAAATAATCAGAATGAGAGTTGATTTCTCAATAGAAAATTTGAAAACCAGAATACTTGTAACAATATATTCCAAGTCCTAAAACACTATGACAGCCAGCCTAGACTAATATACACAGGAAAACTATCTGATGAAAAACTTTGCAAAATATAAACAGACTAAAATAGATATCCACTTAAAGAGAATACAGACAGCAGTATTTCAGTTGAAGAGTGAAATGAGTATAACTGACAAACTATGAGAAATAGATAAGCCATGATTACTAAAACAACAACAACAAAAAACACAAGAAAACAAACACCATCATCAAAAATCAACACAATGGTCACAATTGACACATTTTAATAAAATCTTTAAATATTTCTCAATTCTTCAATCAACAGGCATAGACATAAGATGCAAAATCCATCTATCATCAGTTAGATCATCTATCATCACAGAATGAACAAATCTAAGAGCTAGTTCTTTGAGAATATAAACAAGATTGGCAGACCGTTGGCCAAATTAGACAAAAGAAAAAAGACTACACAGATTAATTGAGTCAGAAATAAACAAGAAAACAGTATGAAAGACACTAAAGAAATTTAGATTACCATAAGGGAAAACTTTTAAAATTTGTACTCCATTAAACTGAAAAACCTAAAAAAAAAATAGATAAATTTCTAGATTTCGCCAAACAACCAAAAATAAACCAAGAAGAATTCAACAATATAAACAGGCCCATAACAAATTAGGAGACTGAGCTAATAATAAAAAGCCTTCCAGTTAAAAAGAATAAGTTCAGGGCCAGATGGATTCATAGCGTAATTCTCCCAGACTTTCAAAGACAATCTGGAGCCAATACTTCTTAAGATATTCAAATAAATGGAAACAGAAAAAGCACTACCAAACTCCTTCTAGGAAGCCAGTATTACTCTAACCTCACCAAGATTGGGTAAAGACATAAGACAGAGAGCAGGGAAATGTGTGTTTCTGTGTGTGTGGTGGTTGGGGGGGTGGACAGAGAGAGAGAGAGAGAGAGAGAGAGAGAGAGAGAGAGAGAGAGAGAGAGAGAGAGAGAGAGAGAGAGAGAGAAAGAAGAGAGAGGAAGGGAGGGAGGGGGGGAGGGAGGGAGGGAAGAAATCTAGGTAGCTAGCCATAGGCCAATATTCCTAATGAATTTTGATTCAATTGTGTTCAATAAAATATTTGGAAATAGAATTATATATACATCAAAAGGCTTCTCCACCTTGACCAAGTTTGTTTTTTCTGAACATATGCAGGGATGATTCAACATATGCAAGTCAGTAAATGTGCTAAACTACTCAAATTGACTCAAATAGAAAAAACATATGACCATGGCGGGGTGGGAACATGAGGAATCTGGTTGGGCAGCTTGGGGTGGGACAGAGGGGAAGAGTAATGAAAGATATATCTTGATAGAGGGGATGGGACCATTAGGGGGTTAAGAAAAAATCTGGTGCCCGAGAAACTCCCAGGAATCCACAAGGATGACCCCAGCTTAATGTCAGTTTAAACATGTATTCAAGAAATATTACTTAAGAAATCAGTGGCAGAGATGATGGTCAAGCTGTTAGAAAGTCAGTAGAAGTTTGGTAAAAGAAACAAGGGCATGAGATCTAACTAGCTAGGAATGTCTGTGGAGACAGCATCAGGTAAAACAAACCAATGGTAAGAACCCATCCTTAAAAGGAAATTGAAGAAAATGGATAGTAGAAGCAAGTGCCTGAGGCAGGAACAAATTTAGATAAAAGAGCAACTGGGCAAACGCTACAAAACACGAAGCACAAAGAGCATGCAAGAGGAAGGTGTGGGATGAAGTAGGTAAGGTGGACAGCACCAGTCCATGCAGAGCTTTCCACACTGAAAGCCCCTTCTACATGTGAAGAGTGGATCACAAGTGAATATCCATATGGCATGTGCATATGTAGGTTTCCCTACAAGACATATACATGCTTTGAATGCAGACCAAATACTTACTGATCAACTGGTGACAGTTAATGACAAGAAAGGAATGATGACCAAATTTCTATATACATTCCACCTTTAAGTTTCTAGGCTCGAAAATGAATTTTTCAATTAAGAATTTCCATCTTGTTCCTATTTATGTTTCCAAACTCTCCTTCCAAAATTTCTGTTCTGTGTGAAGGAGATGCTGTGGAGACATTGATGCTGGCACAGCCTCTCAGACTTTGCTTGGACTTTGGTGTGTTTTCCAGCCACTGGCTAATCTAATTAATTTTTAAAATCTTATCTGGGGATAGTAGATATTTTATCATGATATTGTCACCTGAAAAGTAGCTAAACTATAGAAGATAGTACAAAATGCATCTAGACATTGGTAGCTACTTAACAACAAGGTTTTTTATAGCTAAGTTATTTATACCCTTACTCCATATAGCCTTCCGTAGATGAGGTGTCCCTTTCATGACATATTTAGGAAACTTGGATCATCTTAGTGTATTGCTATTGCATGGTCTATTTGCATTACTGAGAGCATCAAATTATTTAATGAACTGTTGAAAAATAGCATGCTTAATGGAACCCTTTTACCTCAGTAGGAACTATCTATAAAGCAGCTATTTGCATCTTAGTCCTCAGGATTTAACATTGTTTTAATGGTGAACAAAATCAAACAGACAGCCTTACAGTCTGCTTTCTATAACCAAAACATTGACCTACCACTCTATATCGGCAAATACCTAGTTCACCTACTCATACACATCCAAACTTTATCACAGTTATTCCATCCCTCACAAACCCACATCTGAAAGAGTCTTCAGCCACAGGGCAACATTGACACAGATTCCCAACAGGGAAACCAAAAGAAAGCCTCACTTAAATTTTCTTTTGGCCTACTGCCCAATTCTCATTCCATCCAGCATGATCACATGATGCAAACCAAAGAGCATAGCATTCACTTGGCAACTATGGCACATAGAACTCCAATCTGTATTGTGCCCCAGGTGTAATTATGAAGATTACTTTGTGAGTATAAAGATGAAGCTTGCTCCAACTTTATCAGCCATATAGAAAGCAATTCATCTGTCTTCTATTATGATTGCTTTGGTTTCCTTTAGGTTCTGGGAATGTGGTCTAGTGTTTGTTTTTGTGGCTGCCAATGTTTAAACCTTCCAAGTGGTTTTGGATTCCACATCTGAGCATCAAACAGCTAATGTTCAACACACACTATGTCCTCAACTGAAACCACAGAAACTCCTAAAAAACTTTAAACCACAATTTTTGTCATGAAACTATTGTAAATCTATGTTCAATGTCTTGTTTAAATTTTATTTCAACCTTTCTTTAAGTGGCTGCCCTTTTGGAAAATGGTTTCTGGGAATGTTTATATCAGAGGCACTTATGAAACTTGACTGCAGCCATTGCTGGGGATTTAAGAAGGCTAATCACTTCATTTCTGTTTCAGAGACAATATTCCTGTGCTCACTAACTAGAGCACTAAGTAGAAAATATGCCTCCACTTAAGGAGAAGAGAAAGGCAGCCTCAAGAATGCAATAGGAAGGATGTTCTCATTCTCCTCTCCTTCTCTTCCCTTACAATTGATTCAGATGAATACAGAATTATCATGAAGCATATTCTTCAAAAGTGATAATTACTACATAATATAAACCACAATTGTTGGGACTGCCAAAGGTTATATGAAGATATATATTATATTAGTTTACTTTTGTCATAAAATTTTGAAAATTTTTGTTATGAAAACCAAAAAAAGTGTTTCATTAGACTAAGAGAAGTTTCTTAACCAAATCATGTAACACTAGTAAGGCCTAAATAACAGAATAAATGGTGATTTCTATTTTCTACTTGGGAAGAAAACACTAAAATTTAATGTTTCATAATTTGATCTGTCAAAATGACTTGAAAATGTGATAGTAATGATAGGTAATTGAAGGATAATTTCGCTATTTCATATAGGTGGTAAGGGAAATTTGTGTTCATTTTCAAAAGAGAATTGCCTTTCTAGTTTTGTCAGCAAATAAAATGTTAACTGATGTTGTATTCTGTTTGTTAGCACATAATGAACTTCCCTCAATTTAATCACATAAAATCTAACAGTTTCATCTGAATGTGGCTCTTCTGATTAGGAATTTGGACAGTATGTGCTCTCTAAAATGCGGTCTTAGCTAGGACAGTGTCAGAGGCTGGGAACCAGCTGGAGAGTTCAGCAGGGTCATGTGTCTATGGCCCTGCTTCTTGCTTTTGGCAGGCCTCATGGCCTTGTCACACATCCAACTTTGTATATTCATAGTGTGGATGTTGTACATGGCAGTAGACATCTAGAGGAGAAAAAAAGGAATAATAAAGGCCAGACCCAGGACAGTGTAGTATGCTAGCTTTTGCAGTCCTCTGATCAAAACAAATCACTGGTGAAGTTAGGTTTGATATGCAGGCTTGTAACCCCAGGTTGGGAAAATATGACAGAAGGACCATAAATTCTTGGCCAATATAGCACTTTATGGAAACCCTGTCTCAAAATAAAAGGTGTAAAGACATACACACATATTTGAACACACATATATGAACACACACACACACATACACACACACACACACACACACACATAGTAGAAGAAATTCACATTCCCTCTTGAAATGGATGAATCTGTATAGCCACACAAAGAGGTAAAGGATTGTCCATGGTCATTTTAGGAGACTCCAACATGTTGCTTACTATTTGTGGCCTTGAAATGTTTGGTTGTGAAAATTTTTATATTAGATTTTGAATCCCAAATTCAAATTGGAAATTTCTATAATCCAGTAACAATATAGCATCAATTCTAGAAGGAGCCTATAGTAAAAGACTATGTGGAGAGTGAAGTGACAAATATCTTTGACCCATAATTTGATATGTTAGATCACAGATTAAATAAAAACTAGTAGCGTGAGGTGAGATATCCATCCTGCCCACTCTTATTTATCAACTTAACTACTTCTATAAGCAACTAAAACCCGAGTACTGAGCAAACCCACAAGAAAATTTCCTCATTAGATCATTTAATGTGAAAAGACCCACCTTAAATCTGGGCCATACTTTCTTGTGTCAGGCCATATAAACTAAAAAATAAAAAAGCTTTTGTTATTTGTCTGATGGACCTCACTCTGGCTTGCAAGTTCATCTCTGTTGTGGAGACATCCCTTTGCTCATGTTAGAAATTTCTTCAAGATTCTACCAGCAGTTCTCATGAATTTCCTAGAACTCAACACCAGATTGGGACTGATGAGACATTCAGTCAGATGGACTGAACAACCACCAAATTTCTGGCCTTTTCATCAGGAGACAGCCATTGTTAGGCTATCAAAATAGACTGTAAGCCACACTAATAAGTCTCATATCTATCAGTTCTGTTCCTTTGGAGAATCCTGACTATCACATACAGTAAGGACACAGAGTTCAGAGTTTAATCCATGTTTGAGTGAATACAAGTTCTGTTTTCCAGTCATGGATCTGGTCATGCTCTCCAAATGTCTCATCAATGTCATAAGAAATGTAAAGAATATGTCATTTAGCATGAACAGGACCCATAGCTTACACAGTATTCCAGTCAACATTCTATTGTTCCTCCCTCTTTCCTATTCTTCTTAGCTTTCAAAGAGCAACTAAGCACATAGGGAGAGAATGGTCATCTTATATATTGTTTAACATAGAAAAAAGAGAACTCTAGCTATTCAAGCCCTTGTGTATTTATCTGTGGAGAGAGAGAGAGAGAGAGAGAGAGAGAGAGAGAGAGAGAGATATGCTAATAGTCTATTCTTCTATTCTTCTTGATTACCATGCCTTCATTGCCTCTATGCTAGTTACCTATGTATGATAACTGATGATATAAACTTTTGCCTTGAGACATGTCCTTGGGGATGCTCTCTGTACAATTTGGATTGTCTTTACTCTTAGTGTAATGGAGCTCTCCATCTGGACCACTGAACCCCAATGGATCCAGCCTTTCCTACACAATTACTCCCTTTGTAAGATGGGCCCCATGGAGGTCCCATGATCTTTTAATGAAGTTACTGTGCCACCTAAAACCTGAAGGCTATCATCATCAAAGTCTGTCTTATTTAAAACCTGTCTGAGCATATCACATGCAGAAAAGCACTTAGCAGGTATGAGGCTGCTGCAGGGCTCAGCCCTGCTTGCAAAGTTGACTTTTGCTTGGTGACCAGATCATAAATTTAAGTCTCAGTTAAGAATGGAACACTCTTATTGCAGTTTAATAAGGATCAGGATAAACAAATAGGACGAATAGATGTTTATTCAGGGAGAAATTACTTACAACCTAGACAAATGAACACCATCAAGTTCCACTGGTCACTTCCGTCCATGGCTCCACCTCACAATGGGCATGATCAATGCCACAGAAGCAGACAAAGTGAATATCCCATTGCACACTCTCAACTGTTTGTTCAAATAATGTGATTTGTGTAGACTTCTTATATTCCTTCTTAGAGAATAAAACCTTGTGTTAGCTAGAGAAAGGCTTTGTGATGAGCTTAAAATAAAAACTAGAGCTTCCTGATAGACACAATATTATAATTCTCTGTCATTGGCGAGGTAATCAAGTACACCCCCTTGTGACTCCACTGGAAAGGGACACTTGGAAATGGACATCTAATTCTCAAGACATCTTGCTTGTTTCTTCTCTTTGTTGATTTTACTTTTCATCTTCACCACAATCCATTATAACCAGAAGGAAAACCTTATCCATATAATCAAAAAGAAAACCTTATCCAGAGCCATGAATATCCTTTTAGAAAACAATCTTACCTGCCTGCTTAACTATCTCAATAAGGTAGCATATTGATTCAGAATGAAAGAGACAGTCTGCAAGATGAATTTCATGGAGCCTGAATCAGAGTAGAGGACCAGACATGGTAGAAATTAGCATCCCTTAAACATATACACATTCACACACACACACACACACACACACACACACACACACACACACACAAACATACATTCTCATATATGTTCAAGCCATGGTGTAGATTTTTCATGTGTTTGCAATGTTACATTATAATTTTTACCTTCTGTTTTTTTTATTCAAGAAAAACAAATTAATTGGCTTAATTGGAAGCAAATTCATTGGCAATTTTCCTTTGTGAAGAAATTATAAATAAAATGCTAGATTTACAACTTTGCTCAAAGGTAATATACTTAATGATCAAATGAGCATGTTCTTAATACACTGAGCACCAAACAAATTTTACAGCTGATGCTATAAACAGCTAAATGACCAGTATTATCTAGACCTAGATGGTGGAGGCATTGTGAAGATGGGCTCAAATGCATAATCTTAAGCCAACAAATGATAAGCCATGTAGTGCTGAAGACTGGCAGATTACCTATCATTGTAACAATCCCTTCTTCTAAATTATTGTCCTCACCTTCTTTCCTTCCAAAATGACCTTCTCTCTTATTTATTCATTGAAGAAGCAAAGAAATAGAACTCAAATAAGCAAGCATTCTCTGAATTTTCTCTAGAATCATCCAACACTTACTTCATGATAGCATGAGGAAACATACAACATGGTACACTTCTGTCCTTGTGTGGCACAGTCTGATTTTAGTGTCACCTGCTTTTATTTGGAGTAAAGGAGAACCCAAAAATAAATAAATTGGCTCAGAAGTCCATGATGAAAATAGCACTGAAAGACTCTGTCTGCAGCTGGCCCTCACTACAGACTCTGCTGGGGTCTCCACCTCCCTCCTCCACTTCCCCTCCTATGCCAGGGCAGCTTATTCACACTGCCAGTACATACTTAACACGGAATTCTTCAAGTACCACTGCAAAGCATCCAGCAAACACAGCTCTAAACTTAGTCTCACATATGTAGCCAGAGACACAGATAAATATAGAGCCCTAGAAATACATACAGAATGCCAGAGAAACATGCTCTGGGCCAGAAACATATTGTGAATATGCAAATACATCAATGTCTGGTACTGAAGCTTTGCCCTTTAGCACTTACCTCACTCCATCTTTCTCTCTTTTCTCTCAATACCATATCCCCCTCCACCAATCTCTATCCATCTGTTTATTTTTTCCTAACTTCTCATTTTAAAAAAATATGGTATCACCTCTTAAAAATAAGAAAAAAAAATATGGTGCCACAAATCTCACTGCCAGGTGTAACATATGATGCTGCTTCTGGGAACTGGGAAACAAAATATATTAAGGGGGATGGGTGTGTTCAAACTTTCTTACAAAGGTTACCAGAAGTCGATTCATTTTGTCTGTGCTGTGTTCATTCCTGATTAAATTTCAGATTTGCTTTGTAGTTTAAAAAATTGTATAATCCAGGCCTTGTCATCAACTTGCTTAATTTATTGCCCTGAAAGGAGGGGTCTGGCAGGAGCAAGCCTGCCTCTCAAATGTCCAGATCAGAGTTTAACTATGGAAACAAGTGTTAAAGTGCCATGGATGACAAGTTCCACGGATACTTTGCACATCACATTCTATATGGATGATGTCACTTTTCATATTGACCAACACAAGTGCATTCTTCTGCTTGATCTACAGGCCACCATCACAGAGATGTGCTTCCATGAGCCAGTAATTAGCACTGATTAAACTGTTTAGTCTATCAAGAAAAGGAGACTTAATTAAACCAATTATCTAATAAATAAAACAAACACAAGAAGGAAAGAAGGAAGTCAGAACAAATATCTTTTCCATGAGCTAACATCCTTGTCTAAAAAGAAGTATTCTAAGAAAGGACCCTGCTGTATCTGTGCTCTCTATTCCTGTTCACAGGAGTGAATATCATTATTAAGACTAGTTATTTTCAATAAGTTTCTGGACAACAGCCATCATTAATCTAACCTACTGAGAAAGATAACTGAATAATGGAATGGGAGGTTCTGGAGTAGCCACTGTGTGCTGGCCTAGTGACCAGACATGAGTTATTGTATTTCATTTCATCTTTACAAACAGCACTGCAGGGGAGGTATAATCCTTGTTTTATGAGAAAGGAAACTGAGACTCAGAGAGGTTAAGTAATATGCTCAAAGCCTCAAGGTTATAAGTGCAACAGCCAGAATTCAATCTGAGCTTTGTCTACAAAGCCCGTGTTCTTTCCACTGAATCAACCTAGACAGCAAGTTCAGGGCATGTAAGGCCAAATTGGCAAACCCAGGTCCTGGCATGCTTCCCCTCGCTTTAGCTGGTTTAAAAGGACAAGGTATCACATCTCCAGTTGGGTCACAATAATTAGATGTGCTCCCCTGGCCTTCAAGCGATGTTGGCCCAGCTCCAGCTCCTATATCAGCCTTACTCAATTGAAATCTTATCCAATCCTTGATGAGTTATTAAACCAAAGTCAAATTTAAACTGATGTTCAGAAACTCTACACTTAAAAAATAGGGATGTAAAATCTAAAGACTTTTTATTTGTCTCCTTGTAAATACTTATGTTTGAAATGTAATTACTGATCATAAACTAAAAATAGATTAGAAATGTTCCTAAATCATGAGAAGAAAAGAGAAAACAACTTATATTTGTGTTCCCAAATGTATAAGATAGATACACAGGCTGATGACTTAATGTGACCATTTATATGTGCAAAATGTCAAGTGATGATAACCTGGGTGAGCACATATGTCTACTCACAGACCCCACAATCAGGCAAGAAGAGAGATTCAAATAAAGAATGTAAGAGAATAAGAAAGGACATTAAAAACAGCTCCTGAAACTAGCAATAAATAGACAGCTATATTAATTCTGCCCCTCTACTATAGTCATACAAAATTTATAGAAATACATCTGAAGAACTTAAAGCAACATTACCAGTGATGTCTAGCTTTCAATTCCCCAAGAATAAATGTACATTAATTCTGAAGGGTCACAGCCACAGTCCAAGCAAGGCAGATCCAGTTCAGGTTCCAGTAGCACCTCTCCAGCAATCTCTGTCTTCCACTTCCCCAGAATAAGGATGGTTCTAGGGGGCTAAACACCAAAACCAAAAGAATACTATTCTTCAAAATATCAGAGAAATGCATCTCACTTATCTAAGTGTGGATCTCCAGTTTATTATGTTAGAGTCTGATCTGATTGACTAGAAGTTGGGGAATCAGAAGAACCATGAGAACTGTGTGTGGAAGGAAAGATGAGAATCTGCTCGTTACAGTGTAGAGACTGCTGCCTCTCCCTGAAAATTCAGTTTACTTTGCAGAATAGGACCTAAATGGAAGAGAGACATGAAACTGCACAGCACCCAGAGCACCTGATATAATTGACACTACCTCTGAGACCTGGAGCAGGGAATATTCAACATATGCCTTACACTTCTGAGTATTTGCAGTATCATTACTATAGTTTGAATGTCTTTCAAAAGGCCTTAGCATTGAAAGTTAGTCTCTAGTCTATGGCACTATGGGAACATTAAGAGGTGGGGCCTACTGGAAATGAGCCAGGTCATTGCAGGCATGGCCTTGAAGGATTCACCTTTCTCTTTCTCACTTTTTATCTCCCAGCTATGCCTAGGTGAATAGGCATAGCTGCAACGTGCTTCCACCATGATGTACAGGGACCAAATCATTGGAACCAACTTACCATAGACTGAGACCTCTGAAATAAATATGATTTAAAATAAGCCAATCCTCATCAGTTGTATATTTCAGATGTTTTGACATAGTAACAGAAAGCTAACTAACATGGCCATAGAATATTTGTCTTATTCCAATGTCTAAGCTCATTGTATGAGTAGCAGCTAATGTTGAGGCTTAAATCTGACAATTCTTAATTCTTGCAGGGCCCATTATTTGCTTGAGAATATAAAAATTGTTCTTCCTGCCTTGGATGAACTTGAACATTAAGTTGATCCAAGGTATAAATGAGTTGAGATCCTCAAACTTTGATAATCAAGTCATCAGAATTCAAAAAGTTAAAGTCCCTTTTGGATAGCATATGTGTATTTGTCAACAATGAGAAATATATCCCATACAATTTCCTTTTCTTTATTTATTTCTACTCTGGAATAACTTCTTTACATTAATTTAGAATATAGCTAGCTGTCTTTGAAGGGGATTGGAAAAAGTTTCATTTGTGCTTCAGAAGACAATATCTGTAGGCACCCACTCATTAAATATTAATCAAATAACTACTATTAATTGAATCCTTCATTGAATGTTCCATATAGTCAGCACTGTGGAATGAAAATGTTTACAGTTGAGAAAGATACACGTAGTTATATGCATAGTACAAGAATAGAGATGTGCACAGAATATTTTGAGTATAGAAGGAAACACCAGGCAGTTAACATCTGAACATGATTGAAAATGTCTTAGTTTCCTAGTGGATGTCACATGTAAATCATAATTAAGCACTCTCGATTGAAGCTTATTATTGTGAGAACTACCTTCAAAATTTAGTTCCTAAATCCAGAACAAGAAAAAGCATTTGAAGGATGTATGTGTACATACATAATTGTAATAATGTATTATATCAAGCTCATCAGAAAAGTCAAATTTAAGGAAATTTTACACTCATACACATATACATATACACGGGTAGAACAGCATGTGACTACAATTGCTGCAATCTACATCAATTTACATAGAGTACAAGGAAGATGAGATTATGCTTCTTCCAATGTTCCCTCCACTAAATGTTGAATGAGGTCAAACTAGACAAGGCAATATGGGTCTGTAACTGACAAAAGTCAGCCTCAGGATATGATAAATGAGTAGCATTCCAGGCAGTTCTCTTGAGTCCAGAATTGAATTCTTTGGCTTGTAACTTCAAGTCTTTCTCCTGTTACCTAACTCTTGGTCTGTGGCACAAAATTTCCTAATAGATCTCTTCAGGTCATGCCTCAAAGTGGAGCTAGTGAGACCAGAGACCAGAGTCGGGCTTCACTTGTAAGCAGCCCTTACTCAGATCACATTTTGACTGTGTAAAACGTTCCCTTTCATTAATAATAATTGCCTTTCCAGGACAACCAGAAGAGATGCAAGTGAAATTTTGGGTTGCTTCATTTGTTTACTAGGAAGAATGCAAAGACTCTCCAAAGTTCCCATCGTTTTTTTCTGTTTTCCACAGGCTTTAGTGGCTGGCACATGTTCTCAGAGGTACTGATGATAGCTTCCATCGTCTTATATTGTCTTGATTACTTTTCTATATGGCTTTGTCCATGCAATAGACACTCCAAGTCCATGAACTCATTCCATTCAATGTAATTCCTTGTATTAAGGACAGATGAACATGAGCTATACAAATGCTTCTACAGAACACTAGATGATGACAATTCTATTTGGTATGGGAAAATCAGTTAGTGCAAGAATAAATTTGTATTTGATCCACTGACACATGTAATTGATTTTTGTACAATAAGTTGTATCTTTTCTACATTTCTTAGAAAACAAATATCTGAGAAACTTGACAGCATTTCAATGTATGTGCTCCTCCTTTGCCAACATTAAAGATAATGTACTCTGGCGTTATCTTACATGAAAACAGAGGTAAAGATGAGTTTTAAACTTGAGACATAGAACTGTGTTCTGGTCATTGAATTCCTTCTATATTTTAAATGAGTATATGCCCCAACTTATGGCGTACATTTTCTTTATCCTCTTCTCTCCCATCCCCCTAAGGTTCTGCTGTGCAAATGCTGTCCTTTGAGCAGAAAGATGCTCTGTGTCCTGATGGCATGGAAGGCTGCAGTTTACACTGTGGATGGCTGGAGTTTCCTCTGAAATGAAATACAGGAGCCATAACTCAGTTTCTCTGGCAACGAACCTCAGAGGCCATTCATCAGGATATGGCAGACATTTATCTCCTCAAATATGCCAAGGCAGATGGAAATAGCATCTAGCCTCCTGTCAGAATAAATAACCCAAATATTGTTCCTCCCCCTGCCCTGAGAAGACCCAAGCAGACGAGCAGCCATAGATCAGTCAGCCAGAAGCTGAAACCGAGCAAACCAGCCAGCTGTCAACCTTTGCCCCACTCTAGCCCGGGAATGCAGTGGGGGGGGGGGGCAAGCAGGTTCATTTCGCAATGAGTGGGCTTTTACAGGTGAGGGTCTTTGTGCTGAGCCTCTGAGAAAGGAGGCCAGAGCTAATACACTATTTTTCACTCTAAGCTTCCAATCAAACCCTCTTCTGATGTTATTGGAAAAGAAATTTATTTTCATTTTCCACACTAAACATAAACATTTGCAAGATCACTCCTTCTAAGAAACATTTAGGACAGCAAGCTCCCTATCTTTTTTGGACCAAATTATGTTTTCAAATCACTAAAATGATAAATTTCACTATATATATGTATTTATGCACATATATATTTTTATAAGCACACTTTTTAAAAATAAAATTGTTTGAAATTATTTTTAAAATCAATCTTAAAGAAACTCAGGGACCTGGGGAGATGACTCAGCAGTTAAATGCAAGTACCACTCTTACAGAGGCTCCAAGTTCTGTTCTACGACACATGTCAGGCATCTCACAGTCACTTGTATGTAGCCCCAGTTCCAAGAGATTCACATCCTCTTCTGCCCCACACACACACACACACACACTTAAAATAGCAATAGATATATATTTTTAAAAGAAACTTAGGAATGAACAAAGCTAATAAGAGGGCCAGGTTTTTAATATTTGTATTTCTTGATTTATTATATTTAAAGTATCTTTAAGTCTGCTCAAAAGCAAGCTCAGTGATAAAGTGGCATTTCCTTCCTGTAGTATTAGCTTTGTGTTAAAATTTCTTGCTAAATTCTGATTCTTAACTATAAGCTGATGAATTCAGTCAACTCCATACTAGAAAGAGAAAAATTTCAGCTTCACGATCTTCATCTAGCCCCTCCTCATTGAAAGACAACTTCTCCATTGCACTTGAACTCTGTCCAGTTTTATCTCTTTTGATAAGTATTGGCTAAACCTTTAGTACTTACCTGGGGTGGGGAGGAGGAATATCTTTTTTTCACTACTTTGGTCAATTGAAAAGTCAAGAGCAAAGAAAATATTTTCTTTCCTGTAATAATCTGATGTTTCTCCATCCTTTACCTAGTAGCTCCTTCAGTGTTTTTCAGATAGACAAACTCTTTAAGAAAAGGTGAAGGCATGTGTCTGTAATTGTAAGTTGGATGGACACATAATGTCCTAAGCATGCATTCAAAATTACCTATTGTGTAGATCAGACTTGGCAAAACAACTACAAACAGCTGAAAAATATTTTTAAAATGACAAAAAGAAAGGAGAACTGACTTCATTACAAATGAGGCCTCTAGGATGGTGGTGGAAAGCTTGCCAGACAAGCAATGTTAGGAAACTTTTCACATGAATGTCACACACACACAGAGCATCTCCTTCTGAAGGGAATTAAGAGGCACAAAAACAATGTAAGTGCATTTTCATTAAGTATGCTACGAGTGCCTGTAGGTGGCCTAATACTAAATTAAGAAACGTAGATGGATCCCTAAGAGATTAGATCCTGAAACTTTCTTTGCCATGTTTTCAGCAATATGTAATTTTTAACCTGATGTCCTTTTTAATTTGTTCCCCTCAAACCATGCACTCCTGTTCACACATGTTGGTGTGTGTGTGTGTGTGTGTGTGTGTGTGTGTGTGTGTGTGTGTGTTGTGTGTGTGTGTCTGTGTGGCATGTGCATCCCAGAGTTTATATGTACTTATCCTTATCTTTGATGTTATTTGAGTTAGTGTCTCCTATTTGTACTTCATATACCAGGCTGTCCTGGCTTCCCATCTCACCAGAAGAGTGCCTGATCTACAGACTGCACTACCACAGTTACCTGTCAGTGTGTGAGATATGGGGGCTCAAACTCAGGTCTCCACACTTGAATGACCAATGCTTTATCCACTAAGTCATCCCCTAGCCCTGATGAGCATTTTTAAATGTAAAATTGGTAAGTGCACATGAATATATATATATATATATACAAACATACATACATACATATATATGTATATATATATATATATATATATATATATATATATATATATAAAGTTACTCAAAACACATCGGCTTTCATATGGAATTTAATATTGAGAGACTCCCTGGAAGCCCTTTCCTGAACAGCTAGCTGATGATTGAATATGGCATGGAAACAGCTAGTCCTATACACTGCCCAAGGCACACAAAAACCAAGCTGAAGTTCCTGTCTCTCTCTCTAGCCTCCTTGCACTGTCCCAATCCTGGCCAATGCTTGTTAACTTCCAGAAATTACAAAAGTACAATCCTTCTTCACAGTGGTGTAAGCAGGAAAAAAAGCAGGAGAAAAGAGGCAAAGAAAGAGGAACACACACACACACACACACACACACACACACACACACACACGAGAAACAGAAGTCAAAGTCACTAACTCATTCATCAGAGTGGCCCAGGTATAGCCTGGCACTAAAAACTAGACAGAGGAAACTATAAATCGCTATCTAAAATTAACAGAGAAGTTCAGAGAATAGACCACTGGGGAAAAGGTCAAAATCAAGCTAAAATTTCAGAAACTAAGAAGCAGGTTAGCTAGTAGGGACAGGATGGTATGGATTGACAGCTTAAAGGTAGATCATTTGACAAAGTGCCACTGGTCTCCTCAGATGGGACCAACACTGCTTTGCTGCATTCATCCCTTTCCCTCATATTCCCCACAGCTGCACCATCCAAAAGCTGTAGACCTTTGGGTTGTGCACCACTGACCTCAGGCATTTATTCAACAAATGATTTTTCGGAACTCTGGTTTAGGTGCCAAGAATCTGGACATTTCCAAAAGAAAAATAGCTTATTACTGACAATGTTTTTAAACCAGGAAGCCATAAAGCCTTTGGTAATACCCCCAGCTTCATTCATCAAACCAGGCATTCTAATAATTGCCTGAGGGCACAGGGCACTTGATGACTGATGGCTAACAAAACACACAAGCAAGTGTCAACATGTGTATGTACACACACACACACACACACACACACACACACAGACACACACACACTTGCACACATTTGAGCACACACAATCCTCACAGCAGCAGAAGCAAAACACACAAGCCTTGTTCTTCCATAAAACTGACTTCTTCATTCTGCTGTCTCGAAAGAAGTTCATAACTCTGTCTGCTTTGCCAAGCCCCCGTACACTAGAAACAGCCCTCATTCAGTTTTCTCCTTATAAGAATTTTGACCCCATCATTTAACACAGAAATACAGCTGTTCTCACTGGAGGCTTGGTCATTTTCCAGAGGAACGGAGAGGTGCCGGTGCTTAGTCCCTAATACTTTTAAAAAATGAGGTAGTGTCTATTTCTACATCCTTGAAAGGCAGGTCTAGGGGACAGATGGCAGGGAGCAGGAAGTCCCTGAAATCAATTGGCTCTGTGGAGAACTGCAAGTGGAAGACATCCTTCATTTGCTCTAACTATAATGCATGGGGCTTGCATTTTGTGCTCTATCAAATCAAACCGTCCCCAAGGAAAACCTGATTCTTTTAGGCTCGGTCTCTGCTCCCAGAGCACAGACACACAGCCTCCTTCAATAAGTCCCCATTACTGCCGACTGCATTGGTTTCAGAGCCAAATCCCAAGGGCTCCAAAGATGGATCATTCAATCTTCCCGAGTAATCAATCCCAAGAGTTTGTTGCTCTGCTCGCTTGGCTGAGCTTCACAGGCCGCAGTCTCATGGCTGGGGTGGCTGTGGGCCGGGGAAGCTGCCGAGCGAGGACAGAAGTCCTCTTTCTAAAGCCTTCTCCACACATACTTGGAAAGGGCAGGAGGAAGGTGTGAAAACAGAAGCAGGGGCTGGGGAGAAGGGTGGGAGATTCAATCCTGAACAGGTTTGTCTTAAAAAAAGAAATGGTTACTTGACCCTTGCAAAAACCCTCATGCTCCTCAATGCCCTTCTGGGAACTTGAACCACCCAACTATGTTGTCGCATAGTGAACCCACACCCAGAGTGTTAAGTATCACTGGCTCTGGGTCAGAGAAATGTCATCATCCCGTCCTCAGGGCTGCTGTCTTTAAATAGCTCCTCTTATTTACGGTGTGCACAGTGTTAATGTCCTTTAGCTGCTCTGTTTTCAAGGATGGAAAAGCAGTTGCTAAGCATTTCTAAATGACAGCCCCAGGGTTCATTAAAAATATGGCAAACATTTGCTAAGCTCATTAAGTGCAATTTGTGTGTGTGTGTATCAGATTCCTCCTCTGCATGTTCTGCGTGACCAAACATCTATTAACCCTAATCTCATTGATGAGTCTGATACATTCAAACCAGCAATTAGACAAAACAAAAGGGATATTTATGGAGAGACTCCTAAACGGGCTTTCATATTGGTCTAAGCTATTTCAAAACGACAGTTTAATTCCCCTTCTGTTAATCCCTCCCTTCCAGAGCTCCCTTTGTTTGATTATAGGCTGTCAGGGTTAGGGATTCTGATTGAATCAAAATTTGAAGCAAACTAGAAACACATAATAATTACACCATTTAAGCACTGTTGCCTACTGTATAAGCAAAGGAAGTGCTCTACAAATGAAGACCCCAGCAAAAAAGCTTCCTAAAATGTACTGCTTGCACAATTAGAATCCACAGAATGTGAATTAGATGGTTGTTTTCCCTGATCCTTAAAAAAAAAAAATTCCTCAGTTGATGAGTTTTGTGGCAAAACACCATGCATTAAATCTGTTAACTAGGCAAAAATATTTTAAGGCAGGCTCACTCTGCCCTTCCTCCCAACCACCCCCTCACCTCCTGCCACCCCAACCACAGCTGTGGACTTGTCTGACCTATAGCAGCCATTCCAGCTTTCCACTAACTTAGGGCCGCTGTGCTGTTATTATTAGAGGCGGAAAGGATTCCGCATCACTTACATGGTGTAAAGCTGGACAAATAAACAAGTACTGCCTCCGATGTCTCCCAATCATGCTGGGCCTCCATTTTTGAATGCACTCTTTCAAACAGCAAGTGACCCTTCTTTCCCCAGCTTGGAGCATGTCTTTGCTTTCCCTCAAAGAGAAGGAAACTCACCAAGAGGAGGGGATGGCCACAGAGTTCCCCAGCAGGAACATTACTCTGAAGTGGCTCTTGACCAGGGCTTTTGCAAAGTGTAACTTTTACAGCCTCAAAGGAGAGTGTCCTATTTGGGTTCATTAAAGTTCCTCTTACTTGGCAAAGGGCTGACCAAACTCAAACCTGTGGAGAAAAAAAAAAAAAAAAAAAAAACTCTTCACCATTCTTCAAGGCAATTCAACACCAGGCAGGGTTCTATTTGAAAGTCACACCCAGATTTAGATCTTATAATTTTGTCTTTGTAGAGTAAAGGAAAAGAAAAGTTTCTTTGTTCCGGTGAGAAGCTCCCACTTTGCCAGCTCTCTGGTGTTGGCAGTGAGAGAGAACCCAAGGTGATTGGGTACAGAAGGCCTGCTTGGATGAGGGGAGGCGCCCCTCGCAGAGCTGTATGAAGAGCATTACCTCAGAAACAAAAGCAACCAGGCATATCTTTCAGCAAGTGCCAGAGCACCTAGCCTCACAGAGGAACTACATTTCCCAGCCACTCTGATTCAGAGTCAGAAAGTTACATGGGAAGGTTCAGGGTTTGTAAAGCAAAAGCTGCCCTTCTCCATGGAGGAGCTGCAGGCAGGGCCCAGCTGGCAGGACCCAGTCCTTCAAAAGTCACTTCGAGACTGTTACACTTCCTTCTGCTTCTTGCATCTCCAGTCTCTGTCAGCACAGGCAGTTTCCTTCTGATTTGGCTACAGCCCTCCTCCTTGATGTATGAGCTTTGCAGTGTTAAAACACTTCCTACTTCACCTTGCCTGAACCCTGACTGATACAGGTTAACAGGCACTCATAACCAGGAAAGAGGAACCCAAATGGCAAAAGCCAAACCTCCTTTGCAAGACTGGTTCTGAAGCAAGATTGGTTCTGAAGCTTCATGTGTGTCTGTGGCGGAGGGGGGCGGGGGGACGTGTCCTACTTCATTCATGCCTAAACAGCCTCCTTTCAACAAACCTTTGCTGAGTTCTTGTGGTGCTCCACAAATCCACTGTGGAAACATGAAGAGGTATGTTCCTCTAGCCCAAAGCCCTTACCGTACAGCTGCCATTGAGAAGATCCACTGGTAAAAACAGAAATGAAATTTGAGCAACCAAACTAACCCATGTTACAATTGCAGCTATATCATTTTCTAACCAACCACGTGGCTATGAAGAAGCCAAATCAGTTTATCCTCTGAGTAGCTGCTTCCAAGTTCCTGTCTCAGAGGCCATTGTGAAATTAGAGACACCAAAGTTCAAGGACCCAGCATGGTAAATAACACAATGGCCACTTTTGTTCCCCACCAGACACACTACACTTCCTAAAAGCACATGGTATGTTTATTGTCCTGTGTCCCAAACACTAGCTTAATATGTTGTCTCATGTTTAAAAGCTGTTCGACAACTCCTGAATGAATAAATGCTGGATGAATGAATACACGGATAAAGTGAATGGTAATAATTGGTGCTTGCTAATTGAATTATTCACATTATAATTAAGTATAAGTAACATATTGTAGAACACTAAGGCTCATTCTAGCAAAGAGGAAGTAGTCTTCAATAAGTCAAGGAAGAAAGGGGCCCAGATATCATTGGTGACATGGAAAGGCAAACAGTTGAAAAGAATGTTCTGTGTGTGGTATAATTTTCTTGACTAGGCATCTTTGGGTCTCTTGTGGATGATGACTGACCTTTCGGAGCTGAAGTCAGGACAGCGCCCCTGTGACCTGTTGCATTTACTCTGAGCCCTGTGATTTCCTGAGACCTGAGCAGGGATCTTACACATGAAATAAGAAGCCCCTGTGAGTGACGCAGGCTCTCATTTCTGCTGAAGGAAATGAATTCAGAAAGAAAATGATAATCTCCTGAGAGTAACACCCACACAGTTATCACTCAAGTGATCCCACAAGGCTCTGAACCTGACTGCACAGAGCTTCATAAAGCTTCCTTTCAAGGGGTTTCTTTGTCATCAGTAATTAGGAAACACTTTTATAGTCTGATTAAATATGCTCAATCTGCGTCAATTTTGTACTTATTTTTAAACTATACCCATTGTTTCCCTTTTTCTAATTTTCTTTTCTTTTTTGCCTATGAATCTTTAATTTAATATCAGTTCCCCCTTTTTAACTCCTTTCCACACCCTCTTTCTCACACCCCAGATGTCAATAACGATATTCCAAAATCATGTCTGGGTGTCATCTTTATTCACTGCAGACTTTTTCTTGGTCTCCTAAAACAGAGTCTCAGGTCTGAACATTGTCTCAAGGCCTTGTTAGTTTCCATCATTTAATAGTCACTCCATAGGTGGCTATTAAGCATTTACTGTATGCCTGGCAGTGCTATGGGGAAAGTAGTACCCAGCTTGTGGAAGTCACATTCTGATGAGTGTGCACAGCTCTCTCTTGAGACTATATTATGAAATAATAAAAGCATAGGTAAAATTTGCCTTCGGGAGCCTGGCACTTCCACTTTCAATACATTTCTTTCCTGCTCATCCTTTACCCTATCCACAGTCAAGATATCTCTCTCCATGGATTCCCACAACTGCTCCATCCCCACTGGATCAGAGCCCCAATAAGCAAGGTCAATCCACATTTAGAAATAATCTATTACATTTAAACTGAATCAGT
Organism: Cricetiscus sungorus; assembly: GCA_030556225.1. Taxonomy (NCBI): domain Eukaryota; kingdom Metazoa; phylum Chordata; class Mammalia; order Rodentia; family Cricetidae; genus Cricetiscus; species Cricetiscus sungorus. The sequence goes on from JANBXA010000007.1 coordinate 112,681,096, forward strand.
GTAGCCTGCATCCTAAAGCTTTTCAAATGAGAGTAAGTGTATGGCATGCCAGAAATTTGCAAAACCGCAGGGAAAAGCCAGGGCTGCTCTCTAGAGCATCCAGCCTACAAGATGAGAAATGAGAATATAATAATAGAGCTCAGAATATAAAATACAATAAAAATTTTAGATGAAACAGGGAGGGGTGAAGTTGGCAGCTTTACATTTTTCCCCAGAACCCTTAAGATCTGTGACAGACAAAGACAAATGGGGATAGAAGGGAAAGCTGAAAAAAGGACAGAGGTAAGCTGCTGGGTGTGAAGCCACACACTGGAGGGCTGAACTCAGGCAGCCCCTTAACCCAAACACACTTTCTGTGGGGTCTGGGCTCTCACCTTGGTATCAGGATGCTCTTCTGTAGAAAACCTCCCCGAAGCCTCCCCTGCTGACTAGGCAGCCACCTCTACCCATTCCACTGGCCTAGGCCCAACTTTAGAGCTCCTCCCTAACCATTTACACCATTTCTTCCTACACATCTCTTTTCAGACATCAGACCTTCCTTTTCCTTCCCAAATGCATCCCTTGCATGCCTGCCTCAGTTTTGATTAAACTATACTTTGCTTATAGTGACCACACCCCAAAGCTCCTATCCAACCCCTCCCCTATCACAAGATTTTTTTTTTTGTCCTGGTAACTTGTTCTTTGTATAAATCAAGGCATCTGAAAAGTCTCTGAAACTGTGCAACTGAACTGGAAGGGGCTATTTGTTGTCTGCTCCAAGGCCCTTTTTAATTCTCTGTACAGTATTTGCTAGTGTTCCCCATGGAGGGATACTCCCTTAACCTAGAGACAGGAGGGAGAACCTAGTCCCTACTCCAAATGACTTGACAGATTTAGATGAGCCCTCCAGGAAGGCATCACCCTACATGTGGAGTGAGGGAGGGGGTGGGATGGGAGGATGGTCAGGGGGCATGGGAGGGTGGAAGATAGGGACAGAGGGAGGGATGAAGAGGAAACTGGGATCGATATGTAAAATAAGAATATATATATATGATATATATATATATATATATATATATTATTTAGTATCCTACCTAGATTTCAAATTCCAGGAAAGCAGGAATCCTGCCTATCTTATCTCCTGATAAAAGCATTCCCCAATGTATCAGGAATACTGTAAACCTCCCACATACACTGGACCACACACACACATACAACTGACACTTGTTTTGTAATTACAGACTGCCGTAACACATCACATGAGCTTTCACTGAAAAAATATTTCATTAGTATTTTAACAAAATACAAACAATGAAACAGCAGAAAAGCTAGAGTTGGCCTTTTCATTTTAAAGTTTATCATGAATCTATTCATATAGGTAATTGATTGTTTGTACTGATTTTTCCTAAACTGTCCATTTCTTGTCAGTCAGACTTTCAATTCAGATATATTGTTTCAAACATTGCCTTGTCCCTGAAGAACTGAAGTTCAAAGTTATGTTATCAATATCCTCCATAAAGCAGCAGGGGTGGGAAGGATGGGGTGAGGTTACTAGCAGAATGTAAAATACTTTGATAGAAACTATTTTGCATATAAATTATTTAGGCAGAGAAAGTCTATTCAAGAAGAATCACAGAAAGAGCACTAACCTATGACCAGTGTTTCAGGCAACTAGAAGACATTTTACAAGCAGAGAGGAAGCAGGAGTTTAGTCTAGGCTCAGTTGTATTTCATGTATGAGAGAAGAGGTCCTTCCCATACAAGAAAGAAACCCGAGAGCAAGCGAGACAAGTGGAAAGTGATGAGATGGTGAAGAGCCTGCTCCATCGAACTCCAAGATTTAGAAAGTTCTGCTGCCACTTGGGAGTTATAGTGAGGCTTTACAGACAATGACATAATCAGACCTGTGTTTTGAAAGGTTAGCAGAGGCAAGTGAAGAATGCATTCTAGTAGCCAGGACAAAAAGAAAGAAAACAATCGTGAGGCTATTGCATTCATACAGGTAGATAACCAGGGTTCTGCACTGGGATGGAGAATAGTCAACCAAAGGAGAAAGTGACAAGACTCACTAATTAGATGTACAGCACAGAAGGGAGAGAAAATGTGGAAGAATAGGAAAATTGTGACAGAGCGTGGCAGCAACAGACTGGGAACACGGCAAGGAGACAGGTTTGAAGGGAATTCTCTCAACTGCTGATGCACTTGAAAGTGTGACTCCTTCCGGCAGCCCTGGCATTTTAGTGGTTGTTAAAGACCTCTACGCCTTAACTAGTGGGCATTTAAAGGCTGAGATAAAAGCATCCTGACAGGCCAGCAGGAGACGTATATTAAGACAGTGTCTGTCTCAGAATCCTCCCTCCAACCACCCACAAAGACCACTGCCTTCATTAACTGAGCATGGGCCAAGCCTGCTGCCAGCCACCACTGACACCCCCCACATCTCCTTTGTCATACATTATAAGTTGGTTCAATCATCTCACATAATGAGCCCACTTTGCAATTCCATTATGATTCACTTTCAAGTTTAAAAGCTATCGCCAAAGTGGATAAAGGAAAAGCATTGGGGAGGTACTGTGACATCCTCTGGGGTTTCACACACTTTCCTGGTGGCCAAGCCAACCTTCTGAGCATATAGGACTCCTAGAGGGTATTTGCCAATCTCTTCCTCTGAGAGTATTAGTAAAAATCTATAGTTCCCTGTTGGATACCAGATGCAGCCGCCACATTGCACGCTGGTGCCAGCAAAGTACTTCACACAGACAGACAGCTTCCTGAGGCTGCTTTATTTCTTGTCAGCCTTTCAAACCTCACGCCCACAGAAATCTTTTGTGTTTAAGTGACTGGCCACAAAACCAGAATGTGTCTTCTGGTCAAATGTGCTCTTTATATGTCATACCACGTTTCGTTTCTTCTTCTTCTTCCTGCAATTTTTTTTTAAGATGAAAAAATTGCATTTGGCTTTTCCTGCTAGTGCTTTCATTATGGTCACAGACATCCTCCCAGAAGAATGCTCTGCTCCCAGAGAACTGCCATTCAAGTATGGGTCAGCCTTGTCCTCTTCGAGTACAGGCTTAAATTTTCTAGGAAATACTGCCATGTGTCAGAAATCTTATTAGTCAGATGAGCCAGTGAATGTCTTTCTTCCCAACAAGGATTTGCGTAATTCAGTTCTTAACTCTCTCTAGGCTAATGTTTGTGCTGTGTTTGTGCCATCTGAATGAAGATTCCATTTTGTCCTTCTTTACCCAGCACCTTCTGCTACCAACACACTGAAACAGAAGTTTGAAGGTCCAGATCACAGCTCTGAGTTGGCAGGAGGCCTAGCTAATTATTCTGCTGGCACTGAGCCCCTTGGGAGACCAGATAGGCCTTCTTCACCTTCAGTACAGCTCAGAAAGGGGGAATTAAATTCTGGATAAGGAGCTGAGAGGAATAATTCACTACACAGAGAGGTGAACAGAAGTGTCTGTTGGAGGACAAGGGCCATTTGGCAGCATATCAGAGGCTCACAAATGCCAGAGCTGCAGTGAAACCCTATTGGGGGCAAATTGATTGAGAATGGCCTGGAGACTCTTTCTCATAATGTTAAGCTTCCCTAAAAGGATGTAGTCCAGAGTGGTGGGAGGGGGCGAGGGGTATCTTCCTCCAGGCACAATAATAACACATCAAAATATGGAAAACATTTACATTTGAGTCTTAATGTTCCCTTAAATGTGATTTTTTTCAAAGGGCATCTCCATAAATTATTTGACTGTTCTTCAACAGAAAATATTTCAACTCATTAATGAAACAAATATATACTGAGAATGTCTGATGAACAGCAAACTGTGGTCAGTAGTACAAAGACTGAAATACCAACAAACTCTAGTTTCTGAACCAGAACAGTTGTGGGTTTTTATGAGGACTTGAGATATCAACAAGTTATGATTTCTTGTGGAACAATCTTTGTGCACTGCACATATGTATTGCTCTCATTGTTAATAAAAAGCTGATTGGCTGGTAGCTAGACAGAATTTTCAGGGCAGAGAGAATGCTGGAAAGAAGGATGGCAGAGTCAGAGGAGTCACCAGACAAACATGAACAGACCATGTAGGAGAGCTAAGATTCATAAGTCTTGAGGCAGCACATAGATTAATGGAAATAGGTTAATTTAAGTTGTAAGAGCTAATTAATAATAAGCCTGAGCTATCAGCTAAACATTCATAATTAATATTATATCTCTGGTGATTTGGAAAGTGGCTGGCAGAACGAGCTAATCATGCTCTAAAAGCTAAAAAAGCTCTGACTGCAATGATCCCTGTCCTAGTAAGCTTTAATTGTCTACTTGACACAGCCTAGGTTCAACTGAGAGAAAACCCTTGACTAAGGACTTACCTGGATCCGATTGGCTTATAGACTCTTCTTTGGAGGATTGCCTTGACTGTTAACTGATGCAGAAAGCCCTGCATACTATGTGTGGCATCTTCTCTAGACAGGTAAGTCTATCCTGTATAAGAAAGCTAGCAAGCATTAGCCTCCAAGAAAGCCAGGGCAGGCCATCCAGCAGTGTTCATCTATAGTTTCTGTTCCAGAAACTGCCCTGCTAGAGCTCTTGCCCTGAGTTTCTTGAGTGATGGACTATGACCTAGAAGTGTAAGCTCAATATGTTCCCTACACACACACACACACACACACACACACACACACACACACACACACCCCACATTGCTTATGTCATGGTGTTTTATCACAGCAGTTGAATAAAACAAGAAGAGTCCCTGACCATCAGAACTTCATGATTGCATGGTGCTGCTTGGCTTCTCCTAGGGAGATATAAATGGATGTCTGATCACCACAGAGAAGACACTGACAACAAACCAAGTTCAATTTGGTGAGTAGTGAGTTTGTCAGGCTTACTTATAGGGTAAGAATTTACTTACAAGATCCTGGATGGTTCAAAAGCAGCCAAAGCAGCAGAAAGCACACTCTCATGGGGGTGATGACTCAAAAAAAGCTATATCCTTGTGTAACCTTGCTGTAGGACCTTGTTAATCTTCTGTCAGTCTGGGCTTCCTGGACCTAATAAACTCCTTGCTCGTCTCTCCTTCCTTTAGGGGGAGAGATTTCAGTTTGGAGAAAGCAACTTTATAACATGTACAGCATGATTTTATATGCAAGTACTGGGAAAAACTATTGTAAGCAAACATGATAAGGAAAATGGAAATAATGGGACATGGAACAAAGAGGAAATGGAGGAAGAAATATTTGGAAATGATCATGGGATCTTAAAGAAGTGATAAGTAGAGCTGATGTCCATGTGAATGCATATGCCTGAAATTCATGAAGTTGTAGAATATAGGAGCTGGCAAGAAGGTCTGCATGGAAGGCTGAGGTCTACAGGATTTCTTCTGTATACAATAAAAGATAAGCAATGGTTTTGATAAAGGAAAATCTTTGAATAGAACCCTGGTTAAAAATCTGAGGAAAGTACCTGAATTGAATCCAAGATACTAGATGTACTAGAAATGGGTAATGGATTTATCAGATATTAAAAAGACCAATCCAAATGGTATCAGAGGAGAGAGAATTGGTGAATGATGTATGTATCCTTCCAAGATGCTTACATTCTGTTTTATGGAAACTGGTAATTTCTTCTCTGTCAATCAAAACTAGGCAGATAAGTTGAGTTACAAATCTTGAGAAGGGATGGTCATCCAAGATTTTCAAAGTGAGCCTCATCTAATCACAAGACATTTTATATGAGGAAAATAGAAAAACTGTCATCAGAGAGAGGAGAAAGCAAAATAAAGAGGGGGAAGGAATGTGCTACCCAGATGACTTGGAAGTTAAGAGAGGGATCATGTACAAAGACATGTGCTTATTTCTGCAAGTCCAAGAAGGCAAGGGAACAGACCCTCCCTTACATTCCCCAGAAGTAACACATTCTAACTAATACCTCAGATTTAGGCCACTAAATTTAAAACTAACAGGAAACTAATACAATGTGAGAGATTGTATTCACTAGGGACTACTGATGGCATATATCAACTGACTTGTTTGATAAGATGAGAAGATTGAAAATGGTCAGGGAGATCATTGATAAATTGCCCATTAACAGAGAGAAAAGTAGGACAGGGGAAACGATGATAAAAGAAATAATTCAAAGGCTTAGAAGGCAGCAAAAATTAAGGGAGCTTTATATAGAACCATAGAGAAAAGAACATATGACTGCATTAGAACAAGATGGGCAGACTCAAGGGAAAAGAGAAAGATCCCTAAACAAAACTACAAATACTGCCCATTACCACACTATTCATCTTATTTAATATATATATATATATATGAATGTCTGCCTACATATACTTGTGTGCAGACCATGTGCACAGGGGCCAGAAGAGACTGTCAGTTGTGAGCAGCCACTTGGGTGCTGAGAACCAAACTCCAGTCCCCTGCAAAAGCAACAAGTGCTCTTAGTGCACTGAATTATCTCTTCTGTCTCTCTTCTAGATCTCAGAAAACCTGTGCCAGACACTCACATCTGGATTCCAGGGCATCTCTAATCAGCTTGTGCTTCCCTTCTCTATGTGGCCTGCTCTGATCTAAATCAGCCCTGTTCTGAGTGTATATTAGTTACCAACTTCACCTTGTCCTTCTCCTCCAAACCCATGGAAAGAATGCAGTTGAATCCATCTGCTCTCCTCCAAAGTCTCTGCTGTGGAAGGCCATCCCTTTAAAATCTAGTTCTCCAGTCACCTGCTCCCTGGGCTTGGATGCTCTCACGGGAATCTTGAACTTTCCATTATCCTGTTGGCTGAGGCAGGATCCTCATCTCTGAGTGTCCACTGGTACTCAAACCCTCGAAGTCTGTTTGTCATTCCCAAGTAATTTTCCAAAAACTATATTTAAAGAAATGCTTCCTCTTTCCCCAGTGAGGGGTAAGAGAACAAAGTTATCTCCATTGTGTTACATGCTCATCTGGTATGCAGTCTCAAGCTTTTGTGGAACAAAAGTAAAAGTTAAGTGCACAGAACCCCTTCCCGCCATCCCTTTGCCTTTTCTAGCCCTGTCTAACCCCACTCCTTTCTCTTCAGCAGGGCATGAAATGAAGTAAGCCTTGGAAACCAATACACCACTCTAAATCTAAAACTGAAATAAAGGCCATTTATTACATCATCGAAGGCTCTTCTTCCAGATCACACCCAGCTGCCTGCCTGCCTGCCTGCCTGCCTGTGTTAGCAACTGCCTTCCTAAGATGGTTTCAGCCAGGAACAGCTGCCTCATCCAACAGGCACTGTAGGCCCAGTGATGAGACCCTGAGATACTCCCAGACCTGTGGATATTCTAGAGACTTGGAAAAGATGTTAGCATTAACACCTCTGACATGCAAAAGGAATACTGAAATTCAAAATGAATAGTTAGTGTTTTATTTTTATAAAATCATTATATACTCCAAATTTGTCAATGGTCACATTAAATATTGTAAAATTTCATCACATCTGGAAGACAATTGGTAGCATGTATTTTTTTTTCTCTCAGAAAAATACTTTGAATGAACAAGGGCTTCAAAAAATCACAGTCAATCATAAATTACATTTTAATTACCTAATGTCAAATAATTTTAAATGTAAACAACAAAATCTTATCACTTCATAAGACAACTGATACTTCATTTTGGATATGAGTAGGCATTAATTTTTAGGACATATAACATAAAGATTCTAAAATAATATATCAAGTGATTATAAAGACTAAAAATGGCCTGGGTTGAAAGTTCCATGATGCACTCTCCCTCCTTCCATTTTTGCCCCTAGTAGAATTGTAAGATCAGATCCAATTCATCCACTCATCAGTTTCTTGTGTCTTGTTGCAAATGTTTTATATCTGGACTTGCATTGTGTAAGTACAATGCAAGAACACTTTTGCCCACATCCGTATCCCTACATCCTTTTTGTTTTTTGGTATTCTGAGGCAGTTTGAACTTACTTTTAAAAGCTACCCAAGTCAACCTGGACTCCTCTAAATCTGAAAAAAAGACAGTGGAACTTGTATGTTGTAGGACCCTTCTCCCCCTTTAGGCTACAAGTGTCTTCTGTGTTTGGTGAAAATGTAAACAAGGTTGTGACTTGCTATGCCTTCCATCCCTTACCAGCAATACCCACACAGCTTCTCAAGGAAACACTCTCAAGTCCCAAGTTTTCATTACTTTGGTAGAAAGTGACAGACAAACAGAAAGCAGAACCCATCTCTCTACTATGCCTTCATGGATCTAGGGCAGTCATATATATTACTGGCTACATAATACCATGTGCAGAAGCCTCATATGTCCATCCCATGCAAATGGTTACTTAAAAATTCCACATGATACAAAGTAAGATGGCATCTGTTCTGTGATGTGAGATCTTCTTTGTTTGTTTTTTAGTTATTTTTATTAAAATATTTTCATGCAATATATTTTATCATATTATTTCTCCTTCTACAAATCCTCCCAGATCCTGCCTTTCCTACCCAACTTCATCCTTTCATTTCTTTCTCTTTCTCCCTCTTTTCTTCCCTCCCTCTCTCTCAAAAACAAAACAAACAAAAAATCAGTAAGACAAAAGTACCAAAAGAAAACAAAAATCATGGAGTCCTTTTAATATTAGTCATCTACTCTTGAACAAAAAGCCTTCTGTGGAGTGTTGTTGATAGACCTTGTAACACTCCACTGGAGAAAACTGACTTTCCCTGTCCCAACAGGTATCAATTGCCCATAGATTCTTCTTTAAAAAAAAAAAAAAAAAAAAAAAAAAGCTACTGAAGATCTCCGAGATTCACTGGGTATCCACTACTCAGCTATCCAGATTTCAAAGAATGTCTCAACTCTTGTTCACAAAGGATTGACAGGGGCACCTTTCAAACCTTTCATCTTTGCTAAGGCAGACAATCAGAGGATATTTATGCAGATGCCCCCTTAATCAAATCTAAGGTGCAGGACTTAGAAGACACAGAGTCATTTGCATTACACAGGTACTTTGGTAGATGGCTTTGATGGAAGGCATCTGATTCCCCTACAACAAGCCCAGGACCATAGCTGTAGGCTGTCCACTTGGGAGGCCCCATTGTGCTCAATCTGCAGTCCCCACTCATCAGTAATTGGAGGACTAGAACTTGAACCTTTCCAGATGGAGCAAGAACATCAATACTAGCCCTTTTGGAGTTGGGGGCATCTCTGTATGAATTCCCTACTCAGACTATTTTCCAAATCTCTTTCCTTGAAGCACATTGAAGTGGTATGGTCCAAATAGACAACCGGAAATAAGAAGGTACTGTCTTTGGTGAGGTAAAACTTGGTACAAAACATCGTGAGAAGCCTAGAGTTTTCCCCAGAAATCCCAGAGCCACTTTCTCACTGAATGAGGGCCTGAGTGTTCATAGTATCTGTACCATTACTCCTTCATTCATTTTTTGTGACCAAACTGGTCTTGAATACACTGAAACTGTCCTCTAAGAGTGGATAGAGGAATGGGTTAGTAAATGCACTCATTGTCACCCCTACTTTCAAGCTTGCTCTTGCATGTATCCAGCACTTCAAGCCCACAGCATGATACTGTGTAGGTATCTGGGAAATTCTTTATGTCTCAGGGCCTCCACCATTGAGTAGGGCACTTAGGATAGCTCTTCTTGTTCAGAGCACGTCATACCCAGAAATGCCTTTTATTTAATGCTCATTATTGTACTTTGTAGATTTTCCTGAACACCCTTAGTTTTTGTTGCTGCTCATATTTTACTGGCCTTGGTAAATGGATGCTCAGGCATCAGGGAAGCCTCCACCCAAAAGTGTTACAGCAACTCTTATAGCAACTTCTGTAACATGGCTGGTATGTTACAACCTTATTTCCCCTTCCTCTCTCCACTGATAGTAACACATTTCTCACCATCTAAAATGGACCTTTTCCCTTTTAAATCAATTTTCATTCTCATAACCTACTCTACATCCCCTAGGTTGTTAAAAATTGACTGCTTCTGTCAGAGGTTTAGCGTTCCAGTCGAGACCTTGCCAAGCTCTGAAAATATAGACTATTGGCTCACTAATTTCAGGCTATGGGAGGGGGCAGTACCACCTGTCCCTGGGCAGAGGAAGAAGCTGTCCTCAGAGTTTTTACAAGCCTAGCATCACTCAGGGTTTTCAGACTGTGAAGCCTGTGCATTAACAGGTCACATATATCCTCAATGCTCTGCAGAAATTCCTCAGCTAAAGGTGTGAAGCTGAAAGTATTATGGAAGAAAGTTATCCTCCAGAATTTCCCTCCCTTCTTCTACCTTTTGTCTCCAGGAACAAATAGACAAATGGAGCCAAGGAGTGATACTCACTCCAAGGAGTCCTTAGACACTGTTCCTGCTACAAAGCATGAACTGCTCAAGGCTAAGTAAAAGCAGTAAACTGGCATTGCTGCTGCCTTCATTTTTTGTTACCTCATTTATTTTGAGTCATCTGCTGAGCTGGAGTTAAACACATTAACTACTCCAGGAGTGTCTTTCTAAAGACAGATTATTGCTAACCATATCATCACCCCCTAAAAGCTACAGTCTTTTACAATGGTCTGTTCCAGACCTCAGTACTGTACCTGAAGATCCTAAGCTAGTCTCCTAAGTCTGCAGATGCTTTGGATTCCAGACATGGCAGAGCCTCACAGACAGATTACCCCAGTGTGAGATGACCATCTAAGGGTGGGTAGCTACTATCTACTATTAGAATGCTGTACACTGAAGCAGGAACAGCTTCCTGAGACACTTTGAAGAACAAGAACTGAGACCATAAGCAACCAGAACACACCTTGACCAAGACATTTCATTACTCCTGCCTCTTGCCCCCTTTTCCAACTCTACCTCTGCATTAACTAAAGTCTGTGATAATGCTCCAAAGAAAGATTTGAGGATCACTGGACCCCTGCATCTGCTCTGCTTCTCAGTGTGGCCAGGTTGACTAAATTCCCATGGGGATTCACCTTGCTCTCTACATGGTTTATTGGGACAGATCACTACACCTGATATCTAGGGATTTCCAAAGCTGAAAGTTTCACACTAAAATTCCAGTTTCATGTTAGGTCATTTTACTGTAAATGAAGCTCTTGCAAGCAGCTCCAGAATGGTCTCCAGGCTCCCCCTGTACATGGCTCTGACTGGTACAGCAGCTACTGTTTCAAGGGGCATCCATCTTGGTGAAGTGGAGGAGGGGTGGATGTTTATAGCCTCATTCTTCTCTGCTGTAGTTTAAGACACATCTCAAGCTTGGGTGGTGTTTCCATGGGAATTCTGTTTCCTGGATGCTTTCAGACTTTCGTCTTTGCACTAAACATTTGAAGCCTCCTTTTAAAGGAGAGGAATCTATTCATTCCTATAGTGCTTTTCAGAAGTAGAGGTTAGTATAAGTGAGTGGATAATAAAAAAATGTGCCACTGACTTTATGTGGTATTATATTTAGAAATATAGGCAGACTCTCCAAATTGTACTAATTTGCATTAAAATAAGAAATGGGCCTTTGTTTAAAGAATTTTGTGCACTTTCCACAGAAAATCTTTGGTGGTTATTTAAATAGCTAAGTTGAAAAATCTTTAGAAAGTTCTCTGAATTTCACCAAATGAGCTTCACATTTGAAACAGAGGCACCCTCAGACCCCCACCCCATCAGCACAGTTCCCAGAACCTAACAAATATTTTTTAAATCCATTGTCAAAATCCCAATATTAGCACTTATTAAAAAAAGATATATTTTAAAAATAGAATCACACACATACATACACACACAAACCTAAGGTTTTAGTTTCTGACTCGCATAATAATATAATTCTTGTAAGGAAACAAAACCCTACAATGCAGCCAGTGTCCTGTGGAAATCTGAGTTTATACCCAGGTTTGTGAAGGTGTCTGTCTGAAGCTGCTAAGTGCAGAAACCACAGGCTAGAAAGGAAGGGAGTACATAGGAGGATTTGTTTGCAATGTGTTTACTGCCACTGGTGAAGCAGACACAGGGTATTTACACTAGGAATAGGCTGCTCTTAGCCAGTACTGTCCCCAGCCCTAAGAACTGAAGGCTCTGTGAGTCCAGAGGACTGTGCTGATTTTCCCACTGCTTGCTGAATCTGATGCTAGCAAGGCCTCTTCCAACCGCACAGCTCTCATTTAAATGCATATCCTATTACAATGGAACAGCATGTCTCAAGATCTTGACCAGGCTGGCATTTTGCACCTAAGAAAAACAGAACAGAACAGTCCACAAAGGGGCCATTGATGTTAAGCTTACTCTAGCTAAAATCACAAGCGGCTTGTTAGAAGCTAAGCAGTTGATCTGCCTTGGTTTCCTGAGCATGTGTCAGCTCCAATCTATAAAAGACCTGGGGTCCAAAGAGAAGGAAATAATGAATGGCAACCCCTCTTGTCTGTTATCTCCTATTTAAAAGGGGGTCCCCTGTGTCAACCTTGTTCTTACACTGAAAAAAATTAAACTACCCTGGGGAAATATTTTAAATTGTTCGTCCAAGTAGCAGCCTCATTGCTAGCATCCAGTGACATTTCTGCAGCATTTGTTTTTGCTGTTTGCCTAGCATTCATGTTGAACAGGCATCCACTGAGCACTGTGATTTGCTAGCCACTTTGCAAACATTATGTTGTGTCATCAGCCAATAAGGCTATAAAATAAGCATTCATATTCCTGCTGTGTCGATGAAATACAGACTTTCAGCAAGATTAAATGACAGGTGCAAAGTTCATGGCTAATAATGATGAAATCAGGGTGGATCCCAGTTCTGGAGGCCAAGTTCCATGTTCTTTCATCTACAGCCCAACTTACTGACACTAAGGTCAATGACCCAGAACATACTGAGCTGCATGACAATAGCTGCATCCCACCAGCAGGTCAGGTTGCAAAACAGAGTTTTTTCCAAGATTTTTTCCCCCAAGCTTCAATGGATCTCTCCTGCCATCCTAAAGAGCTTGAAAAAGGCCCATGTTAGGATACTAGCCCTGGAAATAGCTTATTTTAAAGGTCTGATCTTTTATGCACTTCTGTCAGATCACCTTCAACTTGAGATTAATAATTGTGACAAGATGTGGTGGTTTTCCATCCTCATTCCTCTGTCCCACCCACTTCATTTCAGCTAGTTTGGAGAGGACTTGCATTATGCATGTCTATGTTAGGCTAACCAAGCAGCAGAAGTTGCTAAGACAAAGTTCTGCTGTTTGTTTTACCCTTAAGAATGTGAGAATCCAGCATGCTTTTAATTCAGACACTGAGGAGGCAGAGGCAGGCGAATTTCTAGATCTCTGTGAATCTGAGATCAGTATGGTCTACAAAGAGAGTTCCAGGACAGCTAAGTTTACACACAGAAATCCTGACTCAAACAAAAAAGAAAAAAAGTAAGAATCTTTTGATTATAACAAATAGGGACAATACTACCAGAAATCTAAACAATCCCTTCATATTTAATAATATTTAAAATTACTTTGCTAAGAACAAGCTGTGATAGGCTGTATGGCAAACTTGCTTCTGTTTCTTTATCTAAACTGCTTTTATAGACTGACATTTTTTTTTACCCTTTCATTTCTATCACACCTAAAGAGCTCCAGCTCCTCGGGAAAAAAATAATAACAATCCATTCACCAAGAGCTAAGTGTCCACTTTATCCAATAAACAAGGCCAGAGAAATAGAATCCCATGGAGAAACTAAGATCATAGGATTTCCCCAGAGTGGGGCTTGTAGAGAGGAAGGAAGGAAGGAGGGAAGGAAGGAAGGAAGGAAGAAAAAAAGGAAGGAAGGAAGGAAGGAAGGAAGGAAGGAAGGAAGGAAGGAAGGAGTGATAGCTCATACCAATAGTATACCTCCAGAGAGAAAAAGCCTTCTGGTGTCCACAGAAAAATTTGTACAGGGGATGTTCATGTCTACCCCCCACACACACACACAAGTACAAACAAGAAACATCCTATAACCTACTGGCTGGATAAACAAGCAATGTGGAAAGGAGTATTATTTAGCAGTAAGGGGAATTCTGATATACTCAAAAGTACAGGTAGGTAATGAATGCAAATAGAATGAAAGAGGCAGCAATGGGTCTCTAATGGGTGTTAGTACCTGTATCAAGTTTTTTAAAAGAAGGTCTGATGTACTGGACAATAGAGCAAGAGGTTACTCCCCCCCCCCACTAAAAAAAAAGTGATGATGCTCAATGGCATGAGAAGCATTTAGTTTATGCCCATGTGTATGTATGCACATACCTTGTAATTCAGCTTTTTTGTATATCTGAAAAATTTGAATGTTGAAGGTGATGATGCATGTAAGTATTCCCCTTAATCCCTGATCAATAGTAATAGAAACAAATTATAGTTATAATAGTAACTAGAATTTTCTGAAGGCTTACTTCAAATAGAGATTATGTTCAATTCTGATTACAGCTCCATAGACCAAGAAGTACAGATGCTCCTCAATTTTACATCACAAGTTCAAAATACTATAAATTAAAAAAAATGGCATGCATAGCAATGTTTACCTGTTACATCAGCACTTGAGAGGCTGAGGCAGGAGAATTATGAGTCTGAGATCAATCTGGGCTATACAGTGAGACTCCACCCACCATGCCAAAGGATAACATGTCTCATGTCTGCCTTAGTGCCCAATCTATTGCCCCCTCCTTCAGGTAGGAATCCCAGACTCAAAACGCCAACTCCTCCCATCTCTAAGAAGGGACCTTTCCTCATGTTGCCAACTCAATCTATCTTCTCGGCCATTTAACAGACTCTTTCTAGGTAGGGACCTAAGACTTCCACTGCCCATTCTACCCACCCTCACAACAGTCCTGAGGACTGCATGTCCCACCCATGCCCTTGACACACACCTTTCAACCACCCCTTTCTCGGTATGAAACCTGTGCACACAAGACCAATTCTTTCTATTCTTGTGGTGATATCCTAGACTCAAGTTGCTTACTCTACCCATGCTGCATTGCCCTCCAGTTCAGCACTCTCCATAAAGAGCCTAGATTTAAACAACCATTTCCAACCAACCCTATGACATAGCTACGAACTATGTACTACCTTTTGCCTCCCCCCAACTTGACCAGCACTAAATGTACAAAAAAAAAAGTATGATATTAAAACCTTCAAGAAAAATAAAGCCATATATAAAGGAAGGCCCATTAGAATAACAGGCAAGTTTTCAGTAGATACTATAAAAGCCAGAATGGCTGGGACAGATGTTCTACATATTACAAAAGACCACAGATCCTAATACAAGCTACAATACTCAACAAAGCTATCAGTCATAATCAAGAAGAAAGAAAAATAATTCTATAATAAATTCAGATTTAGGGAATGTATGACCATTAACCCATGGGAACACTTAAAAGTACAAAGAAAAAAATAAACAATTTCATAACATCAAATCAAATAATCTCTAGAAGCCCACACTAAAAGGAACAGAATGACAGGAATAAATACATATTATTTAATTAGAATTCTTAATATTAATAGTCACAACTCTCCAAAGAAGAGACACAATATAACAGATTGTATTAGAAAACAATCTTTTTTCTAAATTTTTTGTTGGTTTTTTTTTTTTATTTACATTTGAAACAAGGCTGTTTCACATGTCAATCCCAGTTCCCTCACCCACCCATCCTCACTTATCACCCTAACAAAATCCCAGCCCATCTCTTTCTGCTTTCCAGGGAGGGTGAGGCCTTTCATGGGGAGTCTTCAAAGTCTGTCTTATCATTTGGGGCAGGGTCTAGGCCTTCCCCCATGTGTCTAGGCTGCGAAAATATTCCTCTATGTGGGATGAGCTCCCAAAGTACATTCGTATGCTAGGGATAAATACTGATCCATTACCAGAAGCCCCCTGGACTGCCCAGTCCTCCTAACTAACACCCACATTCAGGGGTCTGTTTCAGGCCTATTCTGGTTTGCCAGCTATCAGATTGGGGAGCATGAGCTCTGCCTTGTTCAGGTCAGCTGATTCTGTGGATTTCTCCAGCCTGGTCTTGACCCCTTTGCTCATCATTCCTCTCTGTAACTGGATTTCAGGAGTTTCGCTAGTGTTTAAGCTGTGAGTGTCTGCTTCTATTTTCATCAGCTATTGAATGAAGGCTCTAGGATGCATATCAGGAAGTTTTCAATCTCATTATCGCAGAATGGCATTAAAGGAAGCCTCTCTACTATTGCTTAGAGTGTTAGTTGGGGTCATTCTTGTAAGTCTCTGAGCATTTCCCTAGTGCCAGATTTCTCCTTAAGTCTACAGTGGCTCCCTCTATTATGATATCTCTTTTCTTCTTCTCCTGTATTCTTTGCCTGTCTCAATCTTCCTGTTCCTTCATGCCCACGTTTCCTAACCTTTTCTCCCCTTCTCTTTCTCCTAATTCTCTCTCTCTCCCTCCTTGCTCCCAATTTGCTCCGGAGATCTTGTCCCTGCTTCAGGAAACCATGTATGTCTCTCTTAGGGCCATCCTTGTTTCCTAGCTTTTCTAGTGGTGTGAATTGTAGGATGGTAATCCTTTGCTCTATGTCTAAAATCCATATATGAGTGAGTACATTCCATGTTTGCCTTTTTGTGACTGGGTTATCTCATTCAGCATGGTTTATGCCTGCAAATTTCAGGATTCCATTGTGTTTTTCTCATGAGTAGTACTCCATTGTGTAAATGGAACACATTTTCTCCATCCATTATTCAGTTGAGGGGCATCTAGGTTGCTTCTAGGTTCTGATTATTACAAATAATGCTGCTATAAACATAGCTGAACAGATGTCCTTGTTGTACAAATGTGCATCTTTTGGATATATGCCTAAGAGTGGAATTACTGGGTCTTGAGGTAGACTAATTTCCTGAAGAACCACCATACTGATCTCCAAAATGGCTGTATAAGTTTGCACTCCCACCAGCAGTGAAGGGGTGTTCCCCTTTCTCCACATCCTCTCCAGCAAAAACTGTCTTTTGTATTTTTGATTTTAGCCATTCTGACAGGAGTAAGATGGTTTCTCAGAGCTGTTTTGATTTGTATTTTCCTGATGGCTTAGGATCTTGAGCACTTTCTTAAATGTCTTTCAACCATTTTGAATTATTTATTTACTTCTATACCCCACTTTTTTATTAGATTATTTGGAGT
Organism: Cricetiscus sungorus; assembly: GCA_030556225.1. Taxonomy (NCBI): domain Eukaryota; kingdom Metazoa; phylum Chordata; class Mammalia; order Rodentia; family Cricetidae; genus Cricetiscus; species Cricetiscus sungorus. The sequence continues at coordinate 112,698,180 of JANBXA010000007.1, forward strand.
ATGGGTGACTAGCTTCTTGAGTTCTTTGTATATTTGAAAATAATCCCTCTTTCAGATGTGGGGTTGGTGAAGATCTTTTCCCAGTCTGTGGGCTGCTGTTTTGTTGACTGGGTTTTTTTTTTTTGCCTTACTGAAGCTTCACAGTTTCAGGAGATCCCATTTATTAATTGTTGATCTCAGTGTCTTTGTTACTGGTGGTATGTTTGGGAAGCGGTGTCCAATACTAATTCATTTAAGCATACCTACCACTTTCTCTTCTAAGAGGTTCAGCATGGCTGGATTTATATTGAGGACTTTGATCCATTTGGACTTAAATTTTGTGCATTTGGACTTAAGTTATCTGCAGTCTTCTATACACCAGCATCCAGTTATGCCAGCACCATTTGTTGAAGATGCTATTTTTTTTCATTTATTTTTCTTTTTTTTTCCTGCCTCCAATAAACACACTTCACCTTCATGGATATACATTATCTTAAGGTAAAGTGATGGAAATATATTACAAGTAAATGGAGCTAAGACACAAATAAGTGTAGCTATTCTAACATCTAACAAACTTCATACTAAAACTAGTCAAGAGATAAGTAGAAACACTCCTTGTTCATTAATGGAGAAACCCATCAACAAGATATTTCAACTTAAACATATGTGCAGTAAATGCAGGGGCATTTAATTTTGTAAAAGAAACAGTGCTAACTTTAAAAGTCACATGTTGACAAAAGCATAGTGGTAGTGTTTTATTTCAATGTGTCACTCTGACCAGTAGACAGATCCTACAGGGAGGAAAGTCTCCTACAGCTTATAAATATATTCAACAAAGTTTAACACATAAACTTCAGTAGCTTTCCAGTATACAAGTGGAAAAACACACAGAGAAAGAAATCAAAGAAACAATACCATTCCCAATAGTCTCCAAAAGATAATGCAGAATAAATACAATCAAAGAAAGACTTGTACAATAAAAAATTAAAACACTGAAAAACAGAAATTGAAGAAGACACCAAAGGATGGACATACCACTAATGCTAATGGGTAATATAGTGAAAATGGCCATTTTATGAAAAGCATTCTAAAAATTTCAGTGAAATCCTCAAAATTTCAATGCAATGCTTCAAAGACATTAAAAAAAAAACCCAATCTTAAATTCTATGGAAATATAAACAACTTAGGATAGCCAGAACAATCCCAAACAATAAAATGATTGCTAGGTATACTATCATCTCATGTTTCAAGTTATGCTCGAGAGCTAAATAAATACGAGACTGCATGGAAATGCCATAAAATGCACTCATTAATCAATATAACAGAATTGAAAACCTATTTGCATCTCCACACTCCTACAGCTTCTCATAATTGACAAAGAGGCCAACAATACACTTTGGCAAAAAAGACAGCATCTTCAGCAAATAGTATTGGCCAAACAGGATGGATACATGTACAAAAATGATCTAGATTCTTATATGTCACTGCAGAAAACTCTCCTCCAAATGGATCAAGGACATCAATATAACACCTGATGCCCTGGATCTTATACAGGGAAAAAAAGGGAATAGACTTTAACTCATTGGTACAAGAAAGGAAGTTCTGCATGACCCCAATAGTGTAAGCATTAAGATAATAATTAAGAAGTGATACTTTATTGTCTTGGTGTTTCCTTATGAGGATGAAACACCATGACCAAAAAGCAAATTGGGAATGAAAGGGTTTATTTAACTGATGCTTCTATATTACAGTTCATCATCAAAAGAAGTCAGGATAGGAATTCAATTCAAACAGATCAGGAACCTGGAAACAGGAGCTGATCCAAAGGCCACAAAGGGGTGCTGCTTATTACCTTGCTTCTGATAGTTTGCTCAGTTTGCTTTCTTATGTAAGCCAGGACCACCAGCCCAGGGGTGACACCACCCACCATGTGCTTGGCCATCCCACATAAATAACTAATTAAGAAAATGCCTTACAGTTAGATCTTATGGAGACAGTTTGCCAATTAGGGTTCCCTTCATTTGCATAAATCCAGTTTGTGTGTCAAGTTGACATAAGACCAACCAGCACACTCAGAAAACCAAAGGCTTCTTATGGCAAAGGACACCGTCATTCAAACAAAGAGGTGGCCTATAGAATGGGGAAAAGTCTTCACAGCCTATACAACTGATGAAGATTAATATTTATAATCTGCAAAGAACTAAAAAAAACCTAAACATCAAGAAAACAAACATCCCAATTTTAAAATTTGTGCGTGAAACTAAACAGTTTTTAAACAATGGAAAACATTTTTTTAAAAAACACCATCCTTAGGTATCAGAGAAATGCAAATTGGAACTACTTTGATATTTTACTTTTCTCCAACCACAATGACTGAGATTAAAGAAGCAATAGATGAAAAATATAGGGTACAGATGATGGAGGAAAAGGGAACACATATGCAAAGCTAATAAGAGAACAAACTAGTGCTCCCAGTATGGAAATCAATGTGGATTGTCCTCACAAAGCTAGAAATAGATGTACCATATTATCCAGCTATTCCACTTCTTAGGCATATGTTCAAAGAACACTGCATCTTAACATAAAGCATTGCTGTTCTATGTATGATACCCTGGAAATGAGGTGTGGTCTATATGTCCAGATAGTGAAAAGTTGCTTATTTATATAAAGGAATATTATGCAACTGTTAAAATCTTAAATTACAAAATTCACAGGTAAGTAGATAAAGCTGAAAACAATAATTTTGAGTGAAATAACCCAGATCCAGAAAGACAAATGTAAAATTTTCTCATCTCTGTGGATGTTAGCTTTAAATCTTTGGATATGTATGTTTCATTTGGAATAACACCATGGGAATAACCAACATAATTGTTTCATGTACTCATGAAAGTCAGGTAATTACTAAGAAGTCATGGCAGAGGAGCTTTCTAGTGAGGGGAGATAAAACACTGTAGTGTCAAAAGTTAAAGGGTAATGATGGAACAAGAATGGTTAATGGAAGCAGAGTAGAGTAGGGAATTAGAAATGTGTGGAGGGTAAACTAACACTAAAAGCCCTTTGGAAACAAAAAGCTATATGCAAATGTATTACTTTATAATGTACACACAGGGAGAGATAGATGATAGATAGATAGGTAGGTAGATAGATAGATAGATAGATAGATAGACAGATAGGGAGAGAAACAGACAGACATACAGAAAGAGAAAGATCTAAAATAGTATTACCTACAATGGGGAGAGACTGCCCCTAGTAGAACCAAACATTATAGGCTATTGCTAATGCTTTTAATGCTTTGGATTATCCTCCATAACTTAATGGCAAGACCCTACTGTTGAAGACACATCATAGTTGAACTATAAAATATTAAGAATTAGATCCTGGAAGCTTCATCCATACAGACTAGATTGTATAGTTATGGAAAGTGCAATGTAAGCTACTGAAAGAGAAAAGTAATCATCAATATTGCCAACTATGAAACCTTGGAAATACAATAATGACTAACTTGTAAAGATATGCCACTGGCACAATAGTAGCAGAAATATAATGAGAATAGCCAACACCATCATCATCATCATCGTTGGATTTAAGTATTACTCCATAAAATGAAACCCATGCATCGCACAATCATTAGGACAACAATCTTTTGTCTAGATAGGTCAATGACATTAGGGAAGAACAATTGCTATTATTCTAAACACAGTATTAAGCTGATTCCTAAGGGCTTATCTTTATACCTATAGATTAGTATATAAACTCTAATCAGAGAAGCTTCTAACTGACCACAGTGCAGAGAATAAGTAGCTGTGAAATACTCAGCCCTAAATGGGACTGCATCACACACCTTTCTCCTAAGGCTTAGGCACAGAAAGATGCTAAAAGACAGCACCAGTAGTTGATTATAAGGAAACATTATCTCCTAATCATGGCAAGGCAGATGCACACATGAACTCAAAGAAGTTATGACAATATGCACAAGACCTGCACAAGCTCAAGCTACACAAAAATCCCAACATGGAGATGGGAGGTAGTTTCAAAGTCTCCTGCCATGTGCTGTCTCCCCATGGTAGCTGCTAGACCTACATGCATCTAGGCAACAGCAACCTCAGTAGCCTCCCAAGGCCCATTAGCACTGCTTGTTATGTATCTGAACCAAAAGCAACTGAGGTGTGGCTGAGGCACTCTAGAAGACCAGCACTGCTGAATGCACAAAAGCAGCTGAACAAAAGGAAGAATCTTGGTGGCATTAAATGCTATGTGAATGGTAACTGTGTCCATGAGTTTAAGTCCAGTGTTCTTTCATCTAGTGGCTTGATCACAACCATCCACACCTGTGTGTACTAATGAGTCCTTTTTCTTGGGGGGTACTGCTCTAACCAACTGAAGCCCTAATGGGCTTCCTTCAACTGAAGCAGGTTATACACTTCTGTGATAAAAACAGGATAATTGGGAATTAGTTGGGATATACATCCTGGGTGTTTGAACCCCCAATATTAATAGGATTGATGTGGCCCTATTACACTGTTACATTCTAGATAAGCAAAAAAAGGCTTAAGATCAGATTGTTTCTGCTGCTACATAGCAAAAATGATCCTTGATAAGTAACAAGGTTTCATCCCTTGAACTTGCTAGAGCATTGCTTTTGTTACTGTTAGGCATGGCAGCTGTTACAATCTTCCTTCTTATCATCCTCCAGAGACTAGTGTCAAACACTGTACTGAACTGCCCCAGCACTAAGCATTTAAGTTCCATACTGGACATCTAGGAAATAAGAAAAAGAAGATGTAAAGAGTGAGTGAAGTCCTAGGTGGATGTGCTCCCAACATAGGCATAGTCATGTCAATGACCCTAGCCTTGGATCTACAGGAAGACTGCAAAGACTTCCCACTAAGGCAGATGCACAAATGAACTCAAAGAAGTATGACATCATACACAAGACCTGCACAAGCTCTGTATTGTGAGAATCCTCAAGAAATTGAGTAGACAGAGGTTCATTCAGTTCAACAAAGCAACAATGGATGGAAGCCCACACAACTTTAAAAAGTAGATGAAACACTACAGGTCTTTCATCTTAGGGAGACAAGAAGAGATCTTGAGCAAAACCATAGGACTGGGCATAAAAGACGGGTATCTCACAGAACTTCAGAGCTATTCAACTGTTGTATTAAGTTCACCATACTTGTGGCATATAAAGAGGCAAAAAAAGAGAGGAAAAGGTGACAAATAAGATAAGTAAGATGAGCAAACTCCTTGAAAAGTAGCTCCTTCAGAAACAAACAGAAAATGCAAGGAAATGGTTATCAGTCCCAGCTTTAATGGAGAAGGCATTTGACTCTATCTCTTTATTGCAAGGTAGGCATCCTTCTGTTTTTTCTTTCTGTATACTTTGTTCACAATTTTTTCCTTAGGACATTATTTTGTGTTTTTAAGTGTTGAAATGCAATGTACAAACTATAATGTTGAGTAAGAAAGTATTGCCTGAAAAGCAAACTTACACAAGGAAAAATGTTTAAATTTAAAATTGTTAGTGAAGAAGAGAATCGCATCAAAGATAAAAAGAAAATAAACTTTGATATCAAACATGAGAAACACCCTTCAAGTTTATAAAGGGGGCAACTCTTTGAAAGAACTTGGCAAATGAGAAAATAAGGTGGCAGTAGAGATCAAATCTCCTTGTTACATTTGTACCCCATGGGGAGACTGTGAACATCTGGAAAAGCAGGCTAATCATACCAAAGAACACATCACACTGATAGCTTAAGTGTGTCAAGATCACAACGCCTTGTCACAAGTTCTTGGAGACCAAAGAAGTTTAAAAACCCAATGCATTGAATCCTAGAGAGTGAATGTGATTGTAGTAACTGGTGAAATTTAAAGTCTATGTTTTAAAATTCTGAGAAAGCCACCTTAAGACATCAACAGGTAAGTATGCTTTTATATTTAAAATGACTCCAAATAATTATTTAAGAACAGCTGAGCAGCCAAACCAAAGGACTTGACCATGTCGCTAAAATAATTATCTGTAAACATTTCAGTAAACTTTTACAGATTAATATTTTTTTTATCAAATGAGCATTATTTTCCACAGAGAGGTGAGAACATCAGTCTTACAGAATTGAAGTGACTTCTTAAAAAGCTTATACCAATATATAAAGGAAGCCAATTTTGACACTACTCTTAGCACACTAAGTCTTCACTGTAGTGTATGAAGGCGAGAAGAAAACAATGTAAAAGTGCAAATGGTCTATGGGTATGAGATACTCAAGAAACACTATTATTTGGTACTTTCATAGCTTGATTTTAAAAGATAAAAATAAAGTATTGTATGCATCTAGGGGGGAAAAAAGCAGTTAGCCCTGAAGAACATCCACCAAACAACCATTAAATGAATGGATATGTGGGACTGTCAACTCTTGATAGAAAATTTAAATGATTCTTTTTAAGTAGAATTTTTAAACTCAAGGCATGATGTGAATAATATAATCTTTAACAGCAACTGGACACTCATAATGTGTTATAAGAACACATAGCTCTTTCACTTAAAAAAAAAACTAGTAATATCTATACATAGACCACATATTTAAACCTTGCATCCTTAGAATATATATTTCTTGCTATTGTACATGAGACATGAATTTCAAAAAGGCTTATGAATCCCTAAGAGAATTGTTAGAACAAGCACAGGTTGTTAAAAAACTAAAATGGGAGAGCTCTATATGAATTTGCATATCTAATTCTATTGAAATTCTATTAAAGTTATAGTTTGAAATAAATTTATGATATTTTACATTTTAATCATAGATAAGGATAAATTACTAGAAATATCAATACATTTAAGAAGATATTAAATTTTTTAAACCTTTAAAATGAAGGATAAACAATCTCTTTCAAAGGAAAAAATAATAATGAATGGAGTGGGCAAGAAGACTCAGTGATAGAAACTTGCCACCAAGCCTGACAGTGACATAAGTTACATCTCTGGAAACCACATGGCAGAAGGAGAGGATTGACTGCTGCAAACTCTGCTGTGACCACCACCTGTACACTGTGCTACACATGTGCATGAACACACACAGAAAAAGAAACAAAGTTAATAAATGTCAATTTTTAAAATGAATAAATGGTAATGTGATTAAATGTTTTTAAAATAACTAAATAATTCAAGATTCTTTAAAAAAGGAAACAAAAATGTAGAAATACAAATAAAATGTAAACAAAATATGGCAAGTAATGAATGTAGCATGTTTTTATATGATGGATACCAAGAACACAAGTCAAGAAAACACAAAGTATTTTCTGATTCTGAGAGTAAGACAATCTTGGCTGAGAGCTTTGATTAATGTGAAAAGAGTACTTTTATTTATCTAGAATGATATAATTGAAAGCATAATACAAAGACAGCTTTCCATAGGAAATTATTAAAAAGGTGTATCTAAAATTTACTTTTAAAAGTAGTTAAGTCAAGGACTGGTGATGTACATCAGTATTTCAGTGCTTACCAAATGTGCTTGAGACCACAAGTTTAATCACAATACCTGGGAGAAAAGGAAAAGAAACGATATTCTTCCTTCCTGTGCTGGGAAACTGCTCAGGATTGCGTTGGGGCTTTCCTTTGGTAGGTTAAGCTTTTTTTTTTTTTTCATGAGCTCAAAACCCTAAGGCTAGAAGCAGAAATAGCACAAAATAAACTCACTTATTAATTAAGTTACAAACTGAAATTGTTAGTACAAAGGATTTAGTTATAGTGACTAAGTGGGGAATTCTGGGGATTATTCCAAGAAGCTTAGGATTGGGAATTCTCAGATATTCATAATGTAGTAATAAGGAAAAGAGAAAAAATTAACAATTTAATTGTTCACCTGTTTTAGTAACATTCGATGTCCTGTTCACTTGTTCTTCAATGTTTAAAAAAAAAAAAAAAAAAAAAGGAAAACTAGAAGTTCTTTTTCCAATAGTTTTTCCATAATTCAGGAGCAGACAAAAAGAGACAAACGATTAGAAAACAGCCATTCTGCTACTGTCAAAAAAAAAAAATAAGTTATATATGTAGAAAACAGGTGAAATATGTTATACATTTCTTGGGATTAATAAGGTCAGAAGAAATACCAAGAATAACAAAACATTAGCATAATTAGAAAAACCTTAATTGGAACTGTAAAGTTTCACCATGAAGACAACATTAAATTATCCTGAGAAAGAAATTATTTAGATAATCATACTGGATAAATGAAAATATTCTAATTATGTTTCTACAAACCAGAATAACATTATCCTAGTTTAATCATATATTCTAACTGCAGTTAGCTTAGTATTTATAGAGACCTAGGGAGGTATCTTATGGTCTGTAACTAAGGAACCTTACAGAAGGAACCTAAAGGTTGTACCTAAGGCAGGCACTTAAAATAAGCACCCAAGGCAGGCACCAAAGACAGGCTGGCACTTAAAGCAAGCATCTAAGGCAGGTACATAAGGCAGACATCTAAGGCAGGCACCTAAAGCAGGCATCTAATTCTGACTGTTGTGGGAAAAGCAACTGATCTCTGAAATTTAAATAATAATTTCTCATGTTACCATCTCCTCCATCTAAAAGCCACAGAAACTGCTTAGGGACTTTATGGGATAATGTGGGGTTTCTTTCCTAAGTTCTATTCATTACTTCAAAAGACTGTACTTATCTGAAGAGTTGTCCTTATTTCTAAAAAAAAAAAAAAAAAAAAAAAAAAAAAATGCCATTATGACCAATTTTGATTTTGATCTGGACACAGAGACGTGGAATAGAAAAGACCCAACTTTCCTGAGAGTCACAGTGACCTTACTGACTCAGAGGTGAGCTAATAGGAACATGTCAAAAAGAAGTAGCATGGCTTGCAGGGAGTCTGAGCACACAGGGACAGCTAAGTGAAGAACTAATTCTCTGTTGACCTTCCTAAACATTTCAATAGGAAGGTACAATGCATTGCTACATAGTGCTATGTTATGGAGCTCTGTTCTTCATCCTCCCCTAAAACTCTAAATCTTCCCTTTGTATCACCCAGAATTTCAATGAGGAAGCACTGCCAAGAAGTCCTTTGTGTAGGCAGCACTGATGGAAATCAATTAAAGAAACTTTAGTCCTCATACAGGTTAGTGTAGACCAGAGAGAACATCCTAGATAAAAGAAAAAAAAGCATTCTTCATTAAAAATAGTAAGAGAGTGGAGAGTGGGAAAGAATTGCATGGAAGAAAATAAGCCTCTGGGAAGGTTTCTTGCAGAAACCTTCAACCTTTGTGTAGACCAGGAAAATATTCTCTATTTCATAGAAAGCAGAATTGCTTTCCTCTTCAAAAATGCTCTGAGTTATGAAGATAAATTCAAATACAGATGGATTTTTGCACACATTACTTTGGTCTTTTCATTTTCACAGAATCAAGTTCAATTCCCTTTACCACTAAGTTCAGAAGAAACACCTGTGATTTCTGAATTAATCAGAGAGTTACTCAAAATCATTCAGCAGAATAGCTTGCTGACCACAGTAAGTCCTGCTTGTCTGAATCTCCTGATGTAGCCTGAAATCTTTCAGTCATTTTGCTATGTAGGAAAACAAATAAGATTACATCAGTGTGTGTCTGCCACTACTTACAATGCTAGAAGCCTTGTGATGGTTACAAGTACCTGAGGAAAGTTATCTTTGGATGAAAGTGAGAATTTCACTCCTCTGTGAAATGGACTAACCCATCTCCATCCATGTCTACATATACTATGAAGACATAATTTAAGAGTCTTCTGATTTTCATAGCTCTTGCCTGTCATTGTTACGAGTAGGTTTTTCCCTGCCAGTCGGTCTGGTCCTGCCGCCACACCAGCCCCCAATAACACACAGGGACTCTGTATTTGATGCAATTATGTTGGCCAGTTACTAATTCCTTATTGGCTAGCTCTGTCTTAATTATTAACCCATTTCTACTAATCAAAGTATTTCCACATGGTCTCATCTTACTGGCCAGAGCAGCTGGCGTTCTACCTCTCCAGTCTCTCCATGTTGACTCCTTCTTACTCCTTCCTCTTTCCTCCTAGTCTCCTAGCCCCGCCTATCTTGCTTTCCTATTGGCCAACAGTGCTTTATTCATTAACCAGTATGAGAAACATATTTACACAATAACATCTCCCATCATGTCATAAGGGATGATCTATTGTTGGAGATTAACAGACTTCTTTTAACATAAGTTTTATTTAAATTAGAAACAATATTATTTTACATATCAATCCCAGTTCCCTCTCCCTCCCATTCTCCTATGACCCTTCCACCCATCCCCATCCCATCCTCTATCCACTCCCCAGGGAGTGTGAGGCCTTCCATGAGGGATCAACAAAGTTTGTCAAGTCATTTGGGGCAAGGCCTAGGCCCTCCCTCCCCCATGTATTTAGGCTAAGGGAGCACCCCTCCATGAGAAATGGGCTCCTGAAGTCCATTCCAGCACTAGGTATATATCCTTGTTCCACTGCCAGAGGCCACATAGAGTACCCATTCCTCCTAGCTGACACCCATGTTTAGGGGGCCTGGTTGGGTCCTATGCATGTTCCCATCTGTCAGACTGGGGTGCTTGAGTTCCCACTTTCTCAGGTCAGCTATTTCTGTGGGTTTTCCCAGAGTGGTCTTTATGCTTTTGTTTGTCACTCCTTCCTCTCTAAGATAGTATTTAATGTAATCATTATCATTATCAGATAAAGGCATTTAAGGTAATCTATCCACTATTGCTTAGATTCCTAGTTATGGTCATCCTTGTAAGTCTTTGTACAATTCCCTAGTGCCAGATTTCTCTTTAAACCTATAACAGCCCTCTGCCTGAGAAACCTTCAAGAGAGCTCAGATCATCCAGAGTTACTGACATGGAACTCCTGACCCACCTACACCCATCGGGAGAGCAAGGTAGAGAGAGATTCCACCTGTACCCACTGGAAGAAGCAATGGGAAGAAGCAATGGGAATACAAGAAAAAACCCAACAACAGAAAGACCAGTATGACACGACCAGAATCTAGGGACTCTACACCAACTAGGCCTGAACATACCAAAGTATATGAAGCAGAAGAGAACTAATTAAAAAAAATTAATAACTTCATAAAGTTGATAGAGACCCTCAATGATGATATGAGAAAATCCCTTAAAGAAACAGAAGAAAAAAAAAAACAAACAAAATTTGGAAGAAATAGAGGAAAAGACCAAGCCCCCCCCAAAAAAAGAAAAAAATGCAAAAAAATGTACAAATCTCTTAAAGAAAGTAAGGAAAGCCAAGAAAAAAACAATCAAACAGATGAAGGAATCAATTCAAACAATTCAAGACCTGAAAACTGAAATACAGACAAAAAAGAAAACACAAACTGAGGGAATGCTGGAAATAGAAAACCTGGGTAAATGATCAGGAACTACATATACAAGCATAACCAACAGAATACAAGAGCTAGAAGAGAAAATCTCAGGTGCTGAGGATAAACTATAAGAAATAGATTCATCAACCAAAAAAAATCTTAAATCCAACAAATCCTTAACAAAAATTATCCAGGAAATGTAGGGCACTGTGAAAAGACCAAACCTAAGAATAATAGGCATAGAAGAAGGTGAAGAAGCCCAGATCAAAGGTATAGAAATATATTCAACAAAATCATTGAAGAAACTTTCCCAATCTGAAGAAGGTCATGCCTATTAAAGTACAAGAAGCATACTGAACACCAAATAGACTGGACCAAAAAAAAAAAAAAGCCACATAATAATCAAAACACCTAACACAAAGGAAGAAAGGCAGGTAATATATAAAGGCAAACCTATCAAAATTACACCTGAATTCTCCATGGAAATTCTCAAGGCCAGAAGGTCCTGGATAGATGTTCTATAAATACTAAGAGTTCACGAATGCCAGCCCAGGCTACTACACCCAGCAAAACTCTCAATCACTATAGATGGAGAAAACAAGATATTCAATAACAAAGCCAGATTTTCACAATACATAGCCACAAATCTAGTCCTATAGAAAGTGCTGGAAGGAAAACTCCAACCCAAGAAAGTTAACTACACTCACAAAGACATAGGCAATAGATAATCCCACTTTACCAGAACCCAAAAGAAAAAATGTTCCCAGGAAACCAGAAAATACATGGCTGTTAGTCAGTTTTCTGTGCTTTAACAAATATCAGAGATAAATCACTTTATGCCAAGGGGCTTATTTCAGTCCATAATCTTTGGTTGATTGGCTTTTTGTTTTTGTGCCTATAGTGAGGTGGCATCTCAAGGTTGGAGCATGTGACAGAAACAGCTCCTCACCTTCTGGTGGCCCAGGGGAGTTAAGAAAAGAAAAAAGGGACAATGATCTCAATGGCCTTTTTAAAGTCTTCTAACTTTCTCCAACTAGACCTGACCTCTCAAAAGCTCCACAACCTCCCTACAGATTTCAGGTCACCTTTCACACATGGGCCTTTGAAAGATATTTAAAATCCAGACAATATTCACCCTAGATAAAGAGAGATTGACCTGAAATCTCACCAAAGCATAGAGCAAAGAAGTTTAAAGGAAAATTTGAAATTTGGGACAGAATTTTCATCAAGGCTTTGACCAATGAATGACTAGAGTTTCTATGAAGACAGAAAGATTTAGAGCCAATAGAAGCATATGGATTAGAAACAGACCATTTTCAGAAAATGTGAGATTGGGTTAGTGAAAATGGGAGGAATAGAGAAAAAATAATAATAAAGCACTCAATTACAAGTACCATAGGAATGTTGACTTGAACAGTGATATTCTACAGTGAAGGGCACTGTTGTCTTAGTTCTGTTAATAGAGAACAATCATCAAGTTAATCACACAATCGTAACAGAAAGAAGAGATGAGAGGCACAGTTATTCACAGGCATCCAGAGTCTGAAACTTCTGTAGAGGACCTGACATGATATGCCTTTAGGCTCAGAATTCTAGTTCAACAGATACTAGATTTCACCATTCCCAACTTCTTCACATTGAGTAGAAAAACAGACTCACCTGAAAGTCTGTAATTTGTTTGAAGGAACACCTTGTAATAGACATGTTACCTGCCATAGACAAAAAGTTCACAAGGCCTTCTTCATGAGAAAAATCTTTTTATGTAGAGGATAGCAAAAAGGGAGAAATGGGCATTTGCGAGACTCATTTCCAGCTGTTATATTTGCAGTGCTCTAGGAGACAAAGGAAAGCATTTATGTGGAAAACAAGAAAAAGGCCAGAGAAAAATAATGGAGAAAAACAAAAGAGATGAATGATGAAAAAAGCAGAAAAATGCTGAGACTGAATGTATTATTTGAGAAATCTCAATTGCTGAGGCTGTGAGACTGCCAAGACAGTGTCTCTACACTGATGGAACTAGCTGGGTCCAAATGCAGAATGTATGTGTGTCAATACTCCTATCCCTACAAGCATGCAAAAACAGGGGACAGTGCAAGCATAGTCAGGGGCCACCAGACCAAAATCCCGACCATCCAGACGGAGGGATGGGAGAACACCAGTTGTTTATTTAGAGTTTCCAATCTAAGAAAAACAAAGATCTGTCACAACAGTGTGGGTGGATGCAAGGAAAGATACATGTGCCACAAAAATACCCTGTGATCTTCAGAGATCACATTCTATGTATGGAGAAAAATACAGGGACAGGGCTGTGTGCCTGCGACTTGAGTATCATGGGCTGGGGAGGCCACTGCATGCTGAGGGCTATCAAGGAGGCATTGGGTTCTGCCCCCAACTGCTGCTGGTACCAAGGACTTGTTTCCACATGCCAGGAGCATTGGCCTGCCTGAAGCCTTCATCACTGAAGCCCAGGTGTTTGGGGTGAGGAATGGATAGATCCCTCTAACCCAAGTACTCCCCAGAAACAGCCATAAAGGAAGCCTTCTGCCCTTGGGATGTTGGCTGTTGGCCGTCTTCCTTGTCAAAGCTCTACTCAAAGAATGCACTGCACTATGAATCTTCCTGGGTGGACACAGGACTGTTGCATGCCCAACAGAGGCATCCCACCCAGGCCATTCTCACATCCTCTGAGTCAATGAATGTAGCAACTAGAAAAAAAAAATGCCAGGCTTAGAAAAGTAACTTACAGTAAGGTCACTCTGGGTCATGAAGGGGGAAACTTTGGATAAAGTAATCTGCCTGAAGAGTTCTTGTGTTAATACCAAAGACCCTTGTCTCTCAAATTCACCATGATTATTGTTTTGGAAAGGCATCCTTCTGGGCAAAGCAGGGGCTAAATTGATTGCCCTACATGCTCTAGTATGTCAACTTCTTCATCTTAGAAATAAATGATAAGTGTGATTTTCAATTTCTAGTACGTAGTACTACATATAATATGCTCCTATGCTTCGTCTCGTGCTTCGTTCAGGCCCACTGCATTAGTGTACACACTTAAATCTAGAGTGTTTTCACAGATACCCAAGATTGACTTGCCATTGTTCTGTGTTCTAGAAAAGGCTTGTGACATTTGCTCAGTGGATCTGGGGAACCATGAACTTTGTACACTTTTTAAAAGAGGTCAAGAGAGACCTCTATCATAAGGAAGGGCCTTCTGTGAGCCTCCTCAGTTTATTCTGAAGCTAAAAGGCTCAAATTGCAGCAAGCCTCTTGTGGGGTGAATTGTAGACTTTGCCCAATGGTATTAAACAACTCTATTATTTTTCTGCTTAAGTAAATCCACTGTCCTCCCTTATTGCAAACACAGCCATGAATTTCCCCTAAACCTGGTTTATATTTATTTGTTAGCCTTTTCTTCATTAATCTCTACCCTTTATCTAATACTTCTAAAATCACTTCTAATTAGGCAATGGTTATAGAAGTCTTAATTAGTAGCTAACTCATTTAGTAATTGAGTCTAGAAATAAATTCTCACATATAAGAGCTAAGAAAAATGCTCTGACTCTCATAAGCACAGTAGGTTTTAGACACACATACACACACACACACACACACACACACACACACACAGCCTACAGGGATTACAAGATTCTACCAAAACAGTAAATAATGAAATGCCCAATGCTCAAAGAAAGACTCCTAGATGCTTAGGAGTGCTGGTGGAGTTGTCTTGGCATCTGAGGCTTTATAGAAAAATGTACATTGAAAGAGTCAAGTTCAGAGACAGATGAAATGAACCAAAAAGGGAGAACCAAGACAACACTGGGGAGGGACTAGGAAATAGGACAGTGGAACTATGAAGCTGCATCAGAGGACCAGAGTACAATGAATGAAAGCTAGAATGGTCACAGCTGCTATCCTGACTGAGACCCAGAAACTAAGGCTGAGAATTAGCAGGGCTGGCATTACAGATGTATGGTTTAAGCATTGCACAGCATTACAGAGCAACATTAATCCCATAGTTTTCAGAGATTTATTTATTCATAATGACAGTTTCTTCTGGTAGATGGCAGTAAAGTGTCATAAGGAAGTCACACTTTCCCCCACACGACCTAAGACACAGTGTGTGCTGAATGCATCCTTGGTAAAAGATAGGAAATAAATGAAAATACCTATCTCCAATTAGCGATTAGCACCTTGTCACAGTCGATGGCCAATAAGCTCAGGAAGAAAATTTCAACCTCACTTTAAAAAATGCAAATCACATTATCAAGGAGCTATCATTTTTATTTATCATCTGGTGAAGAGGTAAATGGCTGTGAATACTTTAATGTTGGAGAGAGTTTCAGAAAACAGGAACTCTCATGAAGGGTGGCTAGAACATAAATTAACATAACCTTTTCATGAGGTACTTCACCAATCGCACATTGTAATTAAAGAAGTGCATGATCTTTGACCTGTCATTTAGACTTGAAGATTTGCAAGAAATGCTTGCACTGGTATACTTAGAAACAAACATATTAAACACATAGCAAAATGTGCCTTATGGTAGCTTTTAATAGTAGAAAAAAGATGAGAAACACCCACGTTACATGTTTCCCAAAGACTGGCTAAATCAACTTTGATATATCCATATCATGCATATCATAAACTAGAAAATTTTACAATCATGCTAAAAGGAAATTTTTAAAGTAAATATTCACAAAGAAAATTTTAAAGCATTGCAAAGGAACATGAGTATTGTGCTCAGTTTGAAAGAGAGAAAAAGAAGGAAGAAAGAAAGAGGGCAGCCTAGATACATGGGGGAGGGTCTATGCCCTGCCCCAAAAGATATGACAGACTTTGATGAAACCCCATGAAAAGCCTCACCCTCCCTGGGGAGTGGATTAGGGATAGAATTGGGATAGAATGTTCTGTGAGACATAGAAGGATGGAAGGGAGAGGGAACTGGACTCGATGTGTAAAATAAGATTGTTATAAAAAGAACATAAAGAGAGAGGGAGGAGGAAAAGAAGAAAGAGAAAGGAAACAATTGCATCTTGCTGACATGGGGACAAAGGGGCCACTCTTACTCTCTTACTCTCCAGGCTTCATGTTTTCTTATTTGACCTTTCACAACACAATTATTCTTTTCCTAGTCCATGTTACACTCTTACTTTGGCTGGTGGTGCCCTAACTGGCATGAATACACTCTCCTCTCTCACCCCTCTCCTCTCTTTCTCCTTTCTCTGTCTCTCCTCTGTCTCTGTCTCTCTCCCTCTGTGAGTGTGTGAATGTGTGTGTGAACTGTCAAAGAAAGGATTCATCCAAGTCCAGTTTGGAAACCCAGTAAACTTACAGGGGTCACTTACAGGAGCACAATGACTCAAAAGCAGCTGGAGTTTGTTTACAACTCCTGTATAGTGGAGCAACCATGGTTAGAAACAGCTAGGCTGGCTCCTGGAGTGGTGGATAGAATTTCAGGGAAGGGTCAGGTTATTGTACCTTATTTTGTTCTAGAAGGAAATGTTAACAGTTCCACTGCCATTGTCATAGACTGTCAGTGTATTTTATTTCCTTGCCATGAATGGAGTCCTAGGTATTCTATGGGCCACTACCAATCTCTGCTCTGTCATGCCAGATGATCATGTCAGGTCTAGAAGAAATAGGTATATTATAACAAACCTTATGTACCTTTATTGATCTAAGAAAACAATGAAAATTCCCATGACTGAATTGGCTGAGGTCAATTCACAAGCCTCCCACACAGCTGGCAAACAGTGGGTATGTATGAAAAGTCAAGCCACGTTCTCTATAAATCTAATGGAATTTCATCTTAGGTTATATGGATTGCTACCTATGTCCTAACAGAGGAGCTAGCTATTGTGTGTTGTAATTCTACAATGTTTTTCAGATTGTCCCTATTATGCTTAAATTTCATCTCTGTCAAAGTCTGTATTTACCCTCAAGTTGTAAACACATCCTTTCTTAAATATGCATTCAGATTTACATGCAAAGTAATTGGCGATATTGTTTACTTTGTTCACCCTTCATGTTGACAGGTGTCATGAGACTCTAGAAATACTCTTTGCAACTGCTGCCTTTTAATTACTGAGGAATTCTCACAGATGCTTGTCTTTGAGCAACCCAATGTTGACCATGTGATGCTAAATTTTAAGGGCTTCCTGAAGCAGTACAGAAAGGCAGGCAAAGTTATGTGGATGTGGGGAAAAAAAGGAACACCTCACCCTGGAGTCTGGTTGAAGGCTCTCACCACCAAAAGCCTAGACCCCTCAGCATAATTAGTAGTATTTGCTGTGAAGGCTGAGGCAATAGTCTTTTGTAAGGGAGATTTCAAATAAGCAATAAATATTCAATAGCAACAAATAATGCTTATGGCCTTTTTTCCTTTCCTGCTATAAATGTGCAGTTTTCTAGAAAACTTATAAGAAACCTTATTTGCACTTAAATGTACAACTTATGCAACTTGTGCACCCCTCGTGATCCATGGTTTCGTCATATCAGGATACAATCCTACCCAAAGCACTTCTAGAGCCATACCATCAAAGGGTGGGGCAGGGGGCTCCTACTATACATATCTACACTGCTACCAAAATCATCTATTTACTACTAAGACAACAGTGGAGAAGCATCCTCCTTTGAGAAGCCACAATCATACTTGGTTGTGCCATTCTTTCCTGAATATCTTTTTCTGTTAACCCCATGTTTAAATCTATGTTTTATTTCTAGGTCCCCACAAACCTCAATTCTGCTTCATGTGAACCTGTCCTGAAAGTATTCTTTGTGGTGAAGTCAAGAATCTAGCTTTACCAGAATAGTTATCTCTGAGAGATCACCTCAAAGTTTCTGTAGGAGGTAGCATGGAACTGTGTCTCCAGCTCACAACTTTCCCCACTGACATCCCTACTTCTTTAAAAGCATCTCATCTTCTAAATGTTGTTCTTTAAACATCTGAAAGGTTTCTGTTTCATGCTGGGGCACTGACTGATACATCAAATACAATAAATCGCTTTTAAAAGTTTAAGTAAAGACAAAATGCAAAGGAACGATTAAAATAAATAATAATCAGATAAGTTCGGCTTGTGCAGAAGTTACAAAAAAAATGTGTGATGACAATCTTCCTTATTTGTGAGCCCTTTCCCTGCATGCTCCATTTAAGAGTTGACATTCCACACTTGAGGCTACTCTGTAGATCCATCTGTGAACGTTGTGTAGCTTCATTGAGAACACTGACTCTAGGACTGAAATATGGTCATGCCAAATGATACCTATTCCTTACTTAATTGCCTTTCATAAAGTGCTGAAAAATTCTTTTAAGTCTTAACATTTAAGCTATGTGACTAGATCCCTAACAATTTGGCATACCTGTTGGAACCAATAAACACTTTAGTAATGTTTCCTGAAACCTCATGAAAGGACTTAATGCATCTTAAAGATGTTCAAATATCCTTGAAATCATTTACTGATACTCTTAATCTCAGTTAACAAGAAAAGAGAAGATCCCAATTTCAATTCAACAAAATGGAATTAACTGAAGTTCCCACACATGCTGAGGGTGGAAGCCTAAGCTCTGAAGATTCTGGAAAATGCTCTCTCCCTGCTGAATACACCCCCACCCCAAGGTGTGAATTCTTAATTTTAAAAGAAGTTTCAGCAGGGTACTTACTTGTGAGTCAGAATTTACTACTTAGCAGAATGTCATTATTTGTGTCATTAGTATTTCTTTATTTTCCTAATGCATGTGAGTGTTTTACCTGTGTGTGTGTATCTACAAGCACAGGCCTGGTGTTGGGAAAGTCCAGAAGAGGCTATTTGAGGTTCTGAAGATGGAGTTAAAGGCAGTTGTGAGCAATCCTGTGGGTGCTGGAAACCAAATCCAGGTTCTTTGCAAGAACAACAAGTGCTCTTAACCTCTAAGCCATCGCTCTAACCCAGATATCTCTCTATCTTAACTAAGTTCAGAGTATTGCCGCAGATTCATGATTAAGGCTATATAGAATTTTCTTCATCTATGACTATGCTCTGAATATTTCTAGACATTTATTATCATTATTACTATGATTCATCCATACAGAATCATACCCAAGAAACTTTTCTTTCCCCTCCCTAGCTTCTGCACCTGGACCATGTATGACTGTTGAGAGGATAAGCATTGAGACCTACTTGCAGTAGGGCTTTGCATGATGAATGTGCCTATGGGTATCTGTTGTTACCTTTACCTTCCCAGAAAATGTACTCACTTACTGGGCATAAGCTTATGAAGGTTTATTCTCAAACCTAAGATTGCTGATGTTTGTAGAAAGTTGGAGAACATTCTAGAAGGTAGGAAAAACAGGTAGAAAATAATTTCTACCAAGTCATTCCTATGCAGTTACTTAAAATGACATCAGAAGATCCAGCATATCTTACCCTTTAATGATTTAATTTTTATCTTTTCTCACACTAATGAAATTTTCATCATCCTCTCACCTCTATCTAGAGTTTTATATTACTGCTATTACTATTTTACATTTATGTATTTTTTATAGGGATGCATGCTACTACAGCATGTAGAGGTCAAAGGATAACTTGTAGAAATAGGTCCTCTCCACTACCATATTAGTTCAGGGAAACCTTCAAGTCCTCAGAGTTGGCTTCAAGCTCTCACCTACCTCACCGGCCTGACATAATATTTTTCCCAGAGCAAGCCGCTAGAGTATATAAACTTCGGGTATGAGAGGTGAACCTAATCAAGTTTCCCAAATATGGTCTCATTCACAAACCTAGGGCTTACAAGTTACTTGGACCGACACAGAAAGAACCTTATTTTGTAGAAAAGATTTTTAAGGTCCCAGCATCCTTTGGAAAGGAAAACACACTTGGGGGAGGGGGGAGAAATATGACTCAGGAAAAGTCAGTTTCAGCAGCAGCAGAAGAAACATGGAAAGCTGGGATGGCTGAGAATCACCACAATAGAGACACTGGACAACTGCAGTGGCCACCAGAAAAAAAAAAAAAACACAGCACTTTTTAAAAATTGAAACATCCCTAAATACCTCACTTATAATCTACTGGACACTGCATTCAGAGCATGGTAGTGTCAGAAGCTGACAGCTTTTTACAATTTCTGACTTCACAGATGAATCTGAGACAAAGAAGGGTAAATGGTGTTCTTGGAGATCCGACAACCACAGTTGTTCTTTGGCCTCATGCTCTCACCCACTGCATTATCCCACACAGGCATTCAGAAGGGAAAGTCAGTCACCCTGGTCATTTTTTGAAATGTCATAAACTTATCAAAACTTACATTGGGTACTTCTCCTTTGTATACAATATGCAATATTGATTCCTTTGGGCTACTTTATCCTGAGCCTTGAAAAACTGATCATGGTGAAATGATTTTATTTCTAAATGAATGTTCAAGCATGCATAAGCATTTACTTCAAAAATGGTGAATATATGTGTTTAAGTTAAAATGAGATGCAGGGGATTTCATAAAAACACCCAACAGCCATTTCAATGTCCACCTCATATCTGGCAAACTTTGAAGTCTGGGTAAATGTTCCATTGCTGTGCTTACCAGAAATCCTACAAGGAGCTGCCTTGGGAACAATGCCATGACACCCAAAATGGAAGAATAAGATTGAGTTCTATCTAGATCCTATCTGTATGACTCAGCAGCAGTCCCTCTGCACATCAGCAAACAAATGATGCCATATCTCCAATCTCAAAGAGGAAAACAAAACAGGAAGTTACTGTAAGAGATATAAGAAGCACAGGATTTGTTAATCACATTAAAAAACAAAAGTTGTTTCCTTATAGTACTGTTAGTTTTCCCATTCAAATATTTATTTTTCAATAATTGCATTTCAGTGAAAAAAAAAAACATAGACAGAAATTCCAGAAGGCATCCTCATTCTTGCCAATGATTTTAAAGCCCTGACTCCTTCCCCAGTTCAGAAGAGAACTGAAAAGGAAAGGCTATGTTAACTAAGCATATCTAATAATTTATAATAATATAATAAGGTAAAGCCCTTATTTCATACAAAGGGGATGTGATTGTTAACACAAGAGGATGAGTTTTTCTTCTCCACTCAGTGACCTGAGTGGCTCTGGTCTCAGTGTCACACTCTACTGCTTTGTGTTGTGTCTGAAAATAGCTGATGATCCCTTGAGGCAATGTTTTGTTCCATGAACAATCACCTTGAAGTGCTCGTAGATTCTCTGAGCCAGGGCTGGAAGTAGGGAATCAGGGACAATTACCGCACTCTGTGATTTCGGTAGCCTAACTTGACAAGAGTTCAATGTTGTTGGTGGCCGAAAGAGCTTGGAATCTTAACATGACTAAGGCAGAGTGACCAAAAATCTAATGTGAAACAGAACATTCTGAGGGAGTGTCTACTAGGAATTCATCCAGATTTCATTGCCTGTAAGAGCCAGAGAGCAAGTCCCTTTGTACCCAGTAGCCTGAGACATTGGCCTGCTCTTAAAAGACAACAGATCTCTAGGTATCTTGGCCAGTTAGTTCACCATTGACTGCCAACTTGCACCAAAAGGGCCTATGGCATGCCTAAGCCTCTGCAACCACTTTCTTTCTTCCTGCCTTCCTTCCTTCCTTCCTTTCTTTCTTTCTTTCTTTCTTTCTTTCTTTTCTTCTTCCTTCCTTTCTTTTTTCTTTCTCCCTTCCTTTCTTTCAAGGTTATAATTATAACGTTTTCTTCCTTTCCTTTCTTCAAACCCTCTCATATACCTCTTCTGTTTCAAATTCATGGCCTCTATTTTTTTTCAATAATTGCTGTTACATACATAATGTGAGATATGAGATAACCAATTAATGTGTTCTTCCCTGGGGAAAACTTTCTCCCACTCTGGGCATTCCTTAGTTACCTACAGTTCTTTGTGGAGGATTGGGGCCTTGTGGGCTCTTCCTGTTCACTTTGGCCTGCCTTTTGTTTAGGCAGTCACATTAATAATGTGACTGCCATTACTGGGTCTGGCATTACTAGGAGACACCATCTCACAGCAAATTTCTGATCCACTGGCTCTTAGAATCTTTCTGCCCCTTCTGGAATGCTGGCTGCAGTTGAGTTTGGGAGTGTTTTGCAGATGTATCATTGGGACTGGGCCTCACAGTTCTGCATTTTGTTTAGTTGTCAACCTTCTTCCCCAGGAATGGCCTACTCTTGGAAGACAACAGAGCCTTCTGGCCACACTTTATCAGCTAGAACAAGACCTGTCTGGCCTACTTGCACCGAAAGGGCCCCTTGATGGCATGCCTAAAGCTCTGAAGCCATGTTCTTAAATTGCCACAAGCACTTCAGTAAACATCAGTAAAGAAACAACTATTTATTAATGTCTGTTATATAAGGTTTACCCTTAGGAGTGCCGACCATAAAGAAATCAGCTGAAACCCACCACAAACTGATCTGAACTCAGGGAACATTTTCCATTCCTGGTCTATACAGCCCACAACTTGAGCCCTTCACTCTCACTGAGGTCTGTGTTTGCCTACTTCTAAAAATCTTTCTCCTGATGAAAAGGATTCCTTTAATTTCATGAATCAGCATTGGAACTATAAGATTTTAGGTATTGTTTTTTAGTTACTATAGAAACAAAAACATCAGTTTGTAGACTCACCAAAAATTAGTTCAGTCCATTTAATACACTAATTACTTTTAAAAGACTATTACATTGGTTTTCTATTGTTACTTCAACAGATTACCAAATATTTGTGTCATAAAATCAGACATATTTGTCATTTTTTTAATTTTGGAGCCCCAAAGTCTGAGATGGTTCCCGAAGCTCAAATCCCCTTGCTTTGGAAGCTCTGAGGAGATGTCTTTTTCTTGACCACATCCAGATCCTAGGCACTGCCACAATTCCTTGATTCAGAGACCCTTCCATCTCCAAAGCCAGATGCCACATCACTTCATCGTCTGCTTGTCTCCTCAGCTTCTGACTGGTTCTTTGTCTCTCCCCTTATATCATATTAGACCCATACAGATAACTCAGATAATCTGCCCATTTCAGGACTCCTAATTACATTGGCAAGGTCTCACTTGCCATATAAAGTAACAAGAGCTGATCATTAGGAT
The DNA here is from genome assembly GCA_030556225.1 of Cricetiscus sungorus. Lineage (NCBI taxonomy): Eukaryota > Metazoa > Chordata > Mammalia > Rodentia > Cricetidae > Cricetiscus > Cricetiscus sungorus. Next base: position 112,721,569 of record JANBXA010000007.1, read on the forward strand.
TTAGACATCACTGAGCACCCATTATCAGGATCTGCATCCTCCAATGTAAACAGCCTCCATACTCTGACATCCCTTAACACAAATGTGTTATGTTTACCAATTATCTGGCCCCTAATTATATTTCCTCCCTACATCCAAGTTAACTATCTCATCAAGCTTAGTAAGACAGCGTCTCAGCAGGCATGGGGGCTCAGACAGCCTCCTGCATTCCACACTTTCAACACTATGGAGGGGAACGCGGAGATGTGTTTCACAGAAATGTGCCCACGCACCTCCCCTCAAATCTTTGACAGACAGCCACACCTGTGTGCCCAAACACAGCTCCCAATTACAGAGTTCAGCCTGGATTTGAAAAGATGCACATCAACACCTTCTTCCTCAGGGCAGAGCACATCTGATTATCTTCAAAGTGGCAAGAACCGTGAGATTTCAAGTCCTGGACCACGTCTAAATATGACAGGGGCATTTGTGCCCTTTCTCCATGATCACTGTCACCTCTTGTCAGGTGTTGTTTCCCTCAGAACGCACCCCTCCTCCACCCCCATAAAAGAGTAAACTGTTATGGAAAGCCCACAGGATCAATGTGTGTGTTCTGGTCCTCATGCAGGCAATCCTCATTTGCTCAAGCTCAGCACTTAACCAAGGGCCATGGCCGGAATTTATTAACTTGCTAGAATTGATGTGAGGTCTTCAGCCATTGTATGGTGACTGCTGCTTAATTATCCATATCTAAAGAGTGTCTATGGCTGATTTGTGATTCTTGCAGCTCCATAGCCCTCTGCTCAGTCACAGCACAGGTCATTGAATACCCACTGGAAAGGTTCCTCCAGAAGCACTTGAAGGGCCCACCTGCATGAGCCTGGTCCAGCCTACATTCACAGAGGGTGTGACTGCTGGTTCAGTACCAAGAATCCACTCTGGGTGGGCAGGAAAGGGCTCAGAAATGCCAGCAAACGCCAAAGAGAAGCCAGTGATTTTATTCCAATTACACTCAGTGCCATGATGTCACAGCATAAATTTGTACTTTTGCATGCAGCTCATGCTGGTGTGATGACAGCTCTTAAAATGTTGAGTGATTGTGGACCCGTCAGCATAAAATTATTCTAACATGGTGCCGTTATTAGTGCTTCAATAAATGCCATTCTTCTTGTGTTCTGAGGTGGCATTTGCAAATGAGCTAATTTCTCTGCAGTAAAATAATTGTGTTGCATTTATTTTGTGGGGGAAAAAACAGTGCTATTACATAAAGGGGGCTCTTTTTCCATCAAAACCACATACTCTGTAGTTAGTCAAGTTTAAAAAAGGATGCATTAACTAAATGACTAGGTAATTATTTAAATGAACTCACTGCTTTAAAAAGCTGTGGATGGGATAAACACCTTTAAAAATCCCTTGTTATTGCAAAAAGATGCAGCAAATTAGTCACAGGGGCATCCATGTACCTAGTCATATGGGGGGGGGAGTGTTTGCTCATTGGTGACAGACATGTTCAGGGTTCATTACCAGTCTCTTGACTTCATGCCATTCCCACTTCGTTCTCCGGGAAGAGTAAGAAAGAAGGAGGAGAATGAGAGTCACATGAGTTTTGTCCTCTTTTTTTAATGCATGGATATTTTGGTCTGGAACTCCAGAATTCTCTTATAAGTCACAAGGTCAATGTGCCACCGGCACAATGACCCTTCTGTGCATCTGACCATGATAAGCAAGTAGGGATCTTCACTCTCCTCGAGGTCCCTGAAGTCACATACTGACTCCTCAGCAGCTAGTAGATTACACCAGGATGAAGAAGCACTGAGCGGCTGTCTCTGATGATTGTTAAATACTACACTGCTTCTTACATTCTACTTACAAAAATGAGTTGGGGAAGGGGTGGGAGGAGGGAGAAAAAGAGTGAATTAGTTAATGCTAGAGATGTAGCTCAATGGGAGACTATCTTCCCAGCATGCTCAAGACTCTGGGTTTTTCAAGGACTCGGGGGAGAATAGGAGAATACAGAAGTATTCTATAGGTGGGTTTCTTCTTGATATTTCCAGCACAAACACATTGCAAGCTGTGGATCTTCCTCATTTCTTCCAGGCTGAAAGATCCCTATGTTTTTTTTTTCCTTAGATATCGTCCAGCCTTTGTTAAGTCATGTCAAAACCACAGACACAAAAGCAAACAAACAAACAAACAAAAAACTTAAATGTTATTTAAAGGAAAGCAACAAAGTATGAAAATGGACATTGCGGAAAACTGATGCCCAACTATACCAAAATGTTAGGGTTTGAACTGGGTAGAAGTGTGGGCTCCACAGGGACTCTCAGCATGTTTCTTCCTCCCTCAATCTTGAGTCATGGGTGCCATAGGAAAGACCCACAGGTCTCTCCCTGGGGCCAGTGAGACCTGGGGCCACAGGTCTCTCCCTGGGGCCTAACTTCCAGATAGAAGTTATCCAAGACCTAGAGCAAAGTTGGTTCCATTCCACCACTGCAATAACCAGAGGTTGAGCTGTCCTGTCCCTGGTGAGGCTTGCGTGAAGGTTAGGGAAGACAACGTATTCATTCTGCTACACTCTGACAACTTTCCTTCTGGGAACCACAGTGGAAACCAAAGACTATTTCCAGAATGCTGAAGAAGCATGTGTTGGCCCATGAAGAAGTCTCATTTTATAAAGATGAAAATTAAGATTCATAGAAATGTATTTTCTCGAAGCCTGTGTCATCAGTAAAGAAGGTCTCCAGTCTGGGCATCTGGCCCCAAGGGCTATGACCTTTCCCACTGCATTGTACATATTTTATAAAGCAGGGATATTGTTTAGAAAGAAGTGGGAATAGGAAGTCAAGGAAGTCTCTTAATAACCAAGAACAAACTTGTTTACCTTCTAAAACTTACATTTTTGGCAAGATACAGGTTTTAAAAGCTGCAGATAGATAACCTAAATGGAAACCATTCCTAACAGACAAGGTGCAGCTTATTTGATCTTAACTTCTGTGTACAATGGCAGTTCTCAATCATAACCCACCCATCCATACACCTACAGAATGCTTCCAGTGCCATGAATTTCTATCTGTTCAAAAGTATCAATGATTATGAGACTAAACAACTCCAATATAGAAAAGATAGGTAGGTAATATCATCATGATGCATGATTTAGTATATGAAAATCTCTCTCTTTTGTTTTGCCTTTTATTGGAAATAGATTTTTCTTCTCACATAATATATCCTAATCACGTTTTCCCCTCCATCTACTCCTCCCAGTTTCTTACCACCTCTACTCCCATTTTGATTCGTTCTCTTTCTGGTTTCCATTAGAATACCAACAGGCTTCTAAGGAATAATAACATGATATGATATAATAGTATAACATGACAAAACAGAAACTAACACATTTAATTGGACAAAACAAACAAAAGGAAAAGAGCCCAAGAGAAGACACAAGAAACAGATACCCACTCATTTGCACACTAAGGGGTCCCATAAAAACACTAAGCTGAAAGTCACAATATAAACAAAGGTCCTGTGCACACACTGCCTCAGTCTCTATGAGTGCATATGAGCTTTCATCACATTTAGAGGGCATTGTCTCCTAGTGTCCTCCATCCTCTCTGGATCTTACACTCTACCTCATCTACTAAGAGAAGGGGTTTCATGGAGACATCCCTTTTAGGGCTGAGTGTTCTACATAATGTCCATCTGGGGGTCTCTGTATTTGTTCCCATCTACTGCAGAAGGAAGCTTCTCTGATGATGACCGAGCAAGAAGTGTAGAAAAATCTTTAAGCCCCTCTTCAGCAAAGTTCTACTAGACAGAAACTTCTGTGGTTGGACAGTCACTGCAATTACACCCAAATGACTTCAAAAGCCTACAGCTAACAGAAAGTTCCCTCTGGGAAAGAATTGCAAGCACATATTGATTTTAATATAAAACATCTGAGAGGAAATGCATTATCAAAGATATAAGAGAAAGGATGAGGGCCCAGGTGGGCAAAGTGTTACTGGCCTTTGTGGGGACAGTCTGAGGGCTAGACCCTCAAGGGGCAGAGGGAGTAAGTGAAGGACAGCAAAAGTCTCCTTTCTGCTATCCTCCTTTGAAACGAATCTGAACTTCATCAAGAAAAATGATAAAACAACAAAACTTTTCAGTGGTTCTTAGAGAGCTAAGACTGTTTTTAGCTGTATTTTAGGAAGTCCCTGGCAGCTCTGAGTTTGAATCTGTGTTGCCATTCTCCATTCCATTTTGACCGTTGGAATGTTCAGCTCCTGACACTAATGCCTCCAAACATACCAGGGCAGTGGCAAAGTATGGGACCAGCAGATATGCACACTGAGGTGTGATGTGCCCCTGCTCACAGCAGATGTTCATCAATTACTATTGCAGCTTCTAATGCTCAAAGCAACAGATCAACATTCTGTCAAGGAAAGCATATTGATGCCACTTTAATCTTCTGTAGAGTCAGAGGAGGTATCCATAAGCAAGCAGGCACAGTGAGCTCACCCAAGACAGGAGTCAGGCATAATATATGGTTTTCCTCAAAGGTACATGAAACATGAGATAGCCTCTCCAACAACCTCCCCTAGGTATGCCTGCCCACAATGTTGAACTCTATTTGATGATTTCCTAACTAAATTGTCAAAAGCAAAAGAATATGTACATTTACAGGCTGATATGCTTCACTCTATACCTGTGGCTCAAACCTTAATCCTGAAAGAATAGATTATCTCAGTCATCTGCGTCATAGCACTTAGTTGGATGGTGGCTTTAATGCTAAGGTTGCAGAGAAACAAGGGGTAGAGTGGGCTCTCTGTTTCAGGGAGAGTACAGGAAATTAACAGTCAGTCACTTTTGCCCGTGTTCTCCGTCTTACCTTGCAGCAGGCAGAAGAGTAAAAGCTCACCTAGATGTCAAAGCAGTAATGAGAAGACCCTTCAGAGTCATGTAAAAAATGAAATCTTTTTAAAAATCTTTTGACATATGTCAAGATAAGCTCTGGTCCATGTGCAAGCTGCTAAACCCGTGTGAACCTCGTCTTTCTGTTGCTGTTGCTGCTATGGTTGTTTTCATTATTGCCATTGACAGCATCATTGCTAGACGAAGGATATTAGCAGGCAAACCTGCAAGGCCCTACAGTCCAGAAGTTGGAAGCTTCCTCTAGTAGCTTGGAAACACAACACCTAGACCTATGGAATTGGATTCTCCCCCAAGATGCCAAGGCAAAAACCTATGTAATTTCCTATTTTAGGAACAGTGTGAACGCACATCCCAGCTTCCTGACTTCATCCATTGTTTACTGAGAAATGTTGGCCATTGGGAAGACAACCAATGGAAATTTTAGAAAAATTAAAATCTATTGCCTTCTCACTTGGCTTTCATAACCAGGGCCTCCTTGATGATGTCATCTGAAACTATCCTTGGGTGTAAAATTCAGTGGTGGCTGGGTTAGCAAACAACTCAGTAAGGTGCTGTCTATTCCTTTCACTTTTCTGTGGTCAAGCCTATGAAGTGTGAGATTAATTTCAGATGTCAGCTTGACACAATTCTCATATGCCTAGAAAGCTTGAAAACTATTATCTCTGAGTGTATGACGGGACAAGCCCACCTTCAGTCTTGAGAGTGTCACCCAATGGGGGAGGACCTGGATGGAAGGGACAGTGGAAAAGGGGAAAATCTCTCCCTGAATCTCCTTTCTATGCTGGTGGTATCTCTTGCTGATGTCCTAAACCTCATACTCCCTGTCTTTCACCTTTTGGACTCTAGGACTCTAGGGGTGGGCTTGGCCTAGGATAGAGGGCTATTTATTTTATGTACATATTCTCAGGTTTCTAGAATGCTGGACTGAGTCAGTCTACCTATTGTCTGAGTCTTTCACTTACAGATGACCTCCTGAGGAACTTTTCAGCATCTGAATTTTTCAAGTCAAACTTCAGCAAATCCTCTCTTACAAATACGCAGTTTACTGACACTTTTTCTAAAGCAGAGCTTCTCAACCTTCCTAATGCTGAGACCCTTTAATAAAATTCCTCATGTTGTGGTGACCCCCAACCATTATCGTGGTTTAATAAGGATCGGGATTAAACAAATAGGCTGAATAGATGTTTATTCAGGGAGAAATAACTTACAACCTAGACAGATGAACACCAGTAAGTTCCACCGGATACTCTCCACATCCCGCCAACAAGAGAGCATTCCAGGGATCCTGCTCAGACCTAGTTCTCCAGGTCACTTCCGCCCCTGGTTCCACCCCTCAATGGATGTGGTCAATGTACAGAAGCAGACAAAGAGAATATCTCACTACAAACCATAGATTATTTTTGTTGCTACTTCATAACTGTAATTTTGCTATTGTTATGTATTGTATAGTAATTATCTGAATTTTCCAATGATCTTAGGTACCCTCTATGAAAAGGTTGTTCAAACCCCAAAGAGGTCGTGGCCCACAGGTTGAGAACCATTGTTCTAAAGGATCCTAAAAAGTTAGTGTCCTGGTAAAAGATTCGACTGCACGTGCCCATTACTCAAATACAAGACAGGCAAGACAGCTCAAGGTCAATCAACACTGACCAAGATACCCACACACCCTGACTAAGCCCCCTTCAGCCACTGATGAGCACCATGGCTTGGAGTCATTACTCCTCTGCGTGCTGGTATTTTCATGTGAAAGTGGACATAATAAGACCCTCTAACTCCTTCATTCAATTATATAATTAAGTACATTAATATCTGTATAGCCCTGTGGCCAGAAGTTGGAACAAAATATACACCACTTAAACCCTTCCTCTATGAAACCCATCTGAATTTCTGAGGCATTCTATGTGCCTGTTTTGTAGTTAACAACAGAAAAAAGGAAAAAACAAGTTGCACTAATAGAATTTTGTACACAATAATATATATGATCCCAATATTGAGCTGTTATAACTGCCATGCTGGTAATAAATTCACTGTGACTCTGTTATTAATTTCCTTCTTCAGATGTAATAAAAACATACTCCATTATAAACAACACAGATCATTCCATATTGTACTATGTATATAGTTGTTTAATAATCCTAAGAACCTTATGAAGGATTCCTATTCCCATGCAACAGATGAGAAAACAAAAGTTCAAAGTTATTTACCTAGGCACATGTAAATACCTGCAGACTGGGACTTTGAAATCAGGTTCTAGCTTGAGAATCTGTGCTCATGAATACTGTATATTGTATATCACCCTCAGCGAGGAATCATTCATTCTAGTTGTATTTAGCAATTATGTCTATATTGTCATAAATTCATCTCAAAGAACACATTATTTAGGTGCAGGCCACTGTTCTACTTTTCTCTGCATAATGCTACCTAAAGAAACCTGAAGAGTTAATAACTTATTAAATTTTCCAGTCATAAAAATGACATCATATTAAATTTCAATACCAACACAAAAAGTAAACTGATGTTGAACCAGCCTTTTTCTCTGAAGTTCCCTTGATGATGACTGCTATGTTTATGCCATGATTTTTATGATATGTTTACATTATGTCTGTGCAAAATGTTTGCAAATCCACTTGGATAAATTATCCCAAAAGCTAGTAAGTGACCCATTTATGTTTCTTGGAAAAGATCAGAGCCAGTATGCAATCATTACTATTCTGGAGAGAAAGGGAAATGCAACAAAATGATGCTGAAATGGCAAGAGGCCTCAGAAGTTACATCAGAGATGTTCCCCATCTTGTTATTCATATGCTGTCATAGGCAAATGGTTTAAAAGCAGACAAGGGAGCTTTTAGTCTTCCTACAAACATAGGTGAGTGGAGCCTTCTTCAACATTGACTACAAATAACAAGCTGGGGAGAAGGAAGAAACCGATGCTTAAGATGCAGCAGCATCAGGGACTAGTTGGCCACCTGGATATAATGGGGTAGAGAATAGTCAAACTGCAAAGAAACTAGTTATGCTGCCTATAACTTGGTAGCCCAGCTACTAGCTGCAACAACTTTGCCTGTGATATATTGCCCCTCTGAACTTACAGCATTTGGAGGACCAACCTTCAGCCTCTGATGTGTGCCAACCCTACACACACACACACACACACACACACACACACACACACACACACACACAAAACTCAAGGAGACTTAATCCTCTCATGGCCCCACCAAAGACAGATGATCCATTTCTCCTAAGGGAGCCTACGGAACTTAATTGAAATGCAGCTAATGATAAACCTTGCTCATTGCAATTTTGCCCTACTGACTCCTTGTGTGGTGCTGACAAGCTTCCCAACTTCCATTAAGCCTCTGTTTCCCCATTGATGGAAGAATGAAAATAATAGTTTTCCAATCCTAGGGTTATTGTAAAGATCATTCCAGCTAATGCGCATAAAGTGCCAAAGGAAGTACCCAGGGTGTGCTGAGCACTGGATAAATGTTAACTATTTTTGTGAAAGTTTTTCTGCCTAATTAGGTAGTTCATTCCTCCCTTGTACTCTTTTCTATCCTACGCAGCAGCACAGTCATACAAAGCAATTTGCATAAAATAGGTGCTCAAAAAATTATAGAAAGGCACGTTGGCACTTCCTTTTCAGGCTTTGTTCTGAGACTCATGAAACTGAGATCCAGGGCCCAGCAGTAGTCCAGTCACTTCAGATGATTTGTAATGTTGCAGATTTCAGCCTCAGAGAGGTTAAGATCACACATACCTGAGGAGATGCAGGGAATAAACCCCACCCCCCCAACATGGATGCAAATTCCCATGCTCAGGACCTCGGGCCCAACTACCCTTCTCTGTCACTCTTTCCTTGCTGCTTTTATCTAACTGTGTGCTTGCTTGCAACCTGTCTCAGATAACTAATAATTCTAAAGAAAAGGAGAGACTTGCAGCAGATGGGGAATCATGGGAAGAGAGGGGACCAAGGAAGAGGGAGAAACCTGAAGCTTTCCCCCTCCCCCAGTGACACCTACTGTGCTTATCACATTGTAGCCTGCACCAAATGTGGCCTGTGGCCTATTGGTTAAAAGGCCAAATTTGGTGAGGAATAAAGACAATGATGCCATCAGATCTTACAGAGCATGGCTCTGCCAGGTAATGGCACCAGTTCTGCCCCCCACCACCACCAAAAAGAGAAAAAACCTTAAACATACGCCAAATGTAAAACCAGAAATTCTGAACTAAGTTCTCAGGTGTTACTGCCTCTGAGTTGGATTTCCAATTCCTACTCTAGCTTCTCTGTGGTAACCCAAGTTCCATAGATTGAGGGCCTGTGAACTAGCAAACTGAAACCATGAACTACTTTTTACCCTTCATCTGGGCATAAACACTTCAAACAATGAAGGCTTCACACTTCATGTTGGATAGAGCCCCTCTCTAGTCTCCATTTCTGACAAGCTTAGCTATGGCTCTGCAAGACTGAACAAGGCCTATAAAAAAAGAGAGCAGTTCAAAGGAGAGCGATTGCCGTGAGCATTCAGAGAAAACGTCTTTCTAAAAAAAAAATAATAAATTTACTGCAAGGAACAGTAATGTCTGTATTACACGATTGCATCCAAGTGTAAAGGAAGGGTTTCTTCACCAGACACAGATAAGATGTGCAAACAAGCTGAGAAGCATTGGGACAGCGAGCTAAAAAGAGAGCTGTCTTAAAAACTGAAATTTATCACACAGCAGAAAAGTTTTGGAAACTCCCTCCCAAATTAGGGAAAGCAGGTGAGACTTTAATGTTTACAGAAAGCTGAGAGATGAGGAGGGAAGAACAAAGCTTCGTACAGCTGCAAGATAATCTTACAAAAATCATAGGTAACACCAAGACAGAAATTAACAGGAGGTGAGGGCTTTTAAATGAAGTTTTATTCTTAAGATTGAAATATCTGCTAAAGAAAGATAAAATTCAATTTAAAAAAAGTACTTGGGTATATAATAACTTTTGTTTTCACTCTTACTCTCTACTAAGTCTTCAGCCATGTGAACACATAAAAATTCAGAAACAGCTACCATATGCAGAAGTGTGTTCATATACAATGGAGGAAAATACAGGGAACACTTCACTTCTCAAAGGTTATCAAGTTTTTAAACTCCATTATTTCTGTGTGTGTGATTTGGGATGGGGACTGCGCTACAGCATACACATGGAGGTCAGAAGACAACTTCGTGGAAAAGCCTGACTTGCTGTAGATACACAAACCACAGAGGTCCTTATCCAGTTTGGTTTTCTAAGTTTAAAATGGAATGGTGTCTACTCATTGTCTTTTGTTCTAACTTGAGTGAGGCAAGTCGCTGTTCTAGCAATGCAGGCTGATTGATATGATGATTATAAACATACTTAACTCTAGAAATGTCCCTTAATTTCAATATTTTTCCAGATTTTACTACACAGTAAGTTATACCATTCAGAATCCCTAACACACTTCCAAATATATGAATTGAGACCAGAAATAACAAGACCACAATGCTAAACAATATACAAAATTATTAATACTTTTGCATTTTGGCAAATGAAACTAAAACTCTGATTAGAACGTGTCCAAGCACATATCCCCCAAATTACAAAATGTGTGCTAAAACTGAAGCTGTTTTTTGATGCATCTTGGTCTGTTTTGTCATATAGTGTCACTCTGTGTATGTAACTTTCTAAAGCTCTTTAATTATTGTACAGGTAAAGAATATAGACACTGGGCTGGAGAGATGGCTCAACAATTAAGAACACTTCCTACTCTCAAAGAGGGCTCAAATTCTGATGCCAGCACTCCCATCAAAAGATACTCACAGCTGTCCATGTCTCCATCTCCAGGGGATCCAGCATCCTCTTCTGAATCCTGTGAGTACCTGCATTCACGTTTACTCAGACACCACACATATATACATAATTACAAACTAAAATACATAAAGAGGAATGTGGATCATAAGGTATTTTAAGGGTCCTGGGAACCAAATGTACCCTTACATATATGTCTATAATCAGAAAAAAGTGCCAAAGTATAGAATAATTTTAAAAAGACAAAAATAGTGGCCACGCACAGGCAAGTGATCTGTAAGACCCCTGAGTTGTAATAGATGATGACTAAATTAGTTTTCTCAGCGGCTTCTTCAATATTTTCCTACATGATTTTGGTAAACTTCTAGCGAATTTTCTCTTCCCTTGTTTAATCTTACTGTGCTTCAAGCAATGAAAGCCAAAGCTTACCCTTCCTCATATGGAAAATGGGGAGAATACACAGTTTCTGGTGCTTATAGCCAGGACTCTTCCATCAACATCAATTGATTTAAGACACTAAATCACAAGGAAACACTGGAAATTTGCAAAATCTCTGTAGATTGGCAGATAAAGTCACAATTACTAATGGGACACAGAATGGTGCATTTTCCCAGCACTAACATTCCCTAATGCACATATACACACATAGCATCCTATAAAAGAAGCAAAGCACATTGCAAGAAAACAAAGTATTATAGATATGTTTGAGTAAGGAATAAGCAGACATAGAATAAATGAAGTGGTGCCTGAATTAGGCAGGCCATACAGAAGGAGAGAGAGGTCCAAGTAAGAGGTGATATTACTCAGAAACAGTGAAAGTGGAAAGAGAAGCATCCCACTCCAACATGTGGTCCAGGAACTCAGGGACAGTCCCTGATCACAGAGGTAACCAATAATTCTCAGTAAATGAATGAAAAAACTCCACAGGCATGTCTATGAAAATTGGGAGAATTCCACAAATCCTTCTGTGGGAGGATGTCTCTTACTCCTCGGAGCCTCATTTCAGGCTGGCATGTAATCATTTTTCTAATGCTCCCTGAGTTCTCACTGGCAGCTTTGCCCTTCACTGTAAATGCCTGGCTCTAGTGCTCAGCCTTGCTCTGAGGCACTCCTGATTCACTTACTCCCTTTTCATTGCTTTTTGAGCCTTGTCCCTAGGGAGCTCTGCTCTGGGATGGACAGGGTTTTCTGGCTCATCTTGAAATATAGTTATGTATCAGCAGGCAAGCTTCACCTTCAGTGGGCTGGGCTGACCTGTCATGGATTAAAAGGGGAAAAAATGAAAACATGCTCCATGTACTTGATTCCTTTCTTCATGAGAAAGCAGTGACATCCAGGAATGCTTCCTGCATTGAAAGTGGTTTCCTAATGAGTGGTTCCTCTTCACTTTGTGCACAGAGAAACTGGCTAAGCCCAGAGACTAGACAACTGAGCCATTGTGAGATCCACCACTGTTAGGTTTTCTTACCTTAGCAGAATATTAACCCACAGATTCTCTACCTGTAAACCAGAAACAACTACACCTACATCTCATGGTAACTAGGAGGATTAAGTGAAATAAACAATTTAAGGAATCTGTTGATGTTGAATGTGCATAAATAATCCATAATGTGGTGGCATACACATTAATGCTAGCATGCTAGATTATATAATAGTAAAATCTCATCTTAAAAACAAAAGAGAATAAAATGTCTGCAGATAAAATCAAAACATTTTAGCCAACACAGAAGTCCCTTTTACTGCAACAGTGAGAACCTTTTAAGATATTGACTTCTTTTAAATAAATATCACCACCTCCACCACCAGAGTACAAGGGATGATAGCTTGGAGTCATCGGGATAAATTTTGGTCTCTCCCCCAGGAACTTGGAAGCAGAATACAGAACATGATTCATTTAACTGTAGGAAGGTGGGCTGGAAAGTCATAAAATATAGACATGAGGTCACTGTCACAGACAGATGGGTGAGCTAGAATGATGGCAGGTAGAAAGATAGGAGGGCAATGCAAGAACAAAGAGAAGGAAAGAAGAAGCCCAGCAAGCCCACATTTCCACAACCATGCCATAACGAGCACACTTACATCCTAAGCTTTTAAAAGATCAATTCTATGGCAATCAAACAAATCCTGAGGCAAACATTGAAACAAGGCTTACATCTCATGTAGAAAAGGGGAAGGGATGATGTAAAAAGGAAGCAAGAAAGGGAGGGGAAGAGAAGGAACCATTACCATAAAACCATGAATTTAACTTTGCCATGACAGGCAGACATATCACACTGCTGCCTCGGGGACCTCAAAAGAAGAAATTGATTGTGTGGTGAAGGGAAGTGGGCTATTTTGAGACTATACTTAGGACAAAATCTTTGAGCCATGGTTAAAACCCAGCAGTTTTACAATCTAAATGTGTCACATGTTCTTCTGCTTGCCACCATTGTTCATCAAGAGCAAACCTTAGTCTTAAAGCTTCAGCCTCTCACACAGAGGCAGACAAGTCTCAGGAGCTTGGAGAAAATATATCAATCAAGCCATTCTTTGGGAAATGTGAAACACATTAAGATGTTGGAAAGGCTGGTGGCCTGTTATTACCATCAGTGGCAATATATACTTCTACAGAAGTTCTCAGATTAGGGGAATTTGATAAAAACAGCACCATATTATTATATATTATAATGAGGAAGGAAGTGCATGGAAGAAGCAATTTTTAGAAAGTAGGATGACAGAAAGATTAAATATTTTCCTTACAGGATGCCATGAGGTACAAAATTTATCAGGTTGGAAAAAGGCGATGAAAGAAAGTGAAGTTTTTATAGATTCCAGGCTTTACCATTGACTGTTTTTCTGTGTCTTGTTTCTTATGGATTACATAAGGATAATAAAGATGAAATACTGACTCATGGGCTATTTAGCAATAAGATGAGAATTGAATTGCACAGGTACCACTCCTAGCAGTGGTCAGAACACTGAGCTCTGGGGTTGCCATCAGTTGAGTCTACTCCACAAGAAACAATGAGACTGGAGTTGGTGTGTAAGTAGTTCACTTAGGAGGTGATTTCTGCAAGCTAGTGGTATACACAGCACTAAGACAGCAAGATAGGACACTGATCATGAAGTCAGTCCTCACAATTGGCCAACCAGCACTCCAACCAGAGTTTCAACAAAAGAGAGGGAGGCTAGAAGGACAATAACACTGTATTCTTACCCGCCATGGGAACTGTAAGGCATAGGCTCAACTACCTTGATTAAATCAGGCATTATGATTTTTTTAGGAACTCCAAAATAAGACAAAACCACAGCTTTTGGGTCTGGGGCTATTACTAATAAAAGTAACAGTCAATCTAGTTGTTTCAATGGAGCATTGCCCAACAGGAATGAAATCACTATACGAATTTTGAAGCAAAAATTAGTGTCAATAACTATCTGCATACACAAGTAGGGGCTAGTCAATATAATTGTCACTTTTACTGGGGCTTCAAGGACAATCAGGTTACCTAACACAGACTGACCCACATCTCACTAGATATTTGCCCTTAGACTTTCATCCTATTATTTCTGTGGGAGATGAATGAAGGTCCCATGTCTATTTCCCAATTTTTCTGTCGGTTGGTACTCATAACATACTTCTAACAGTGCAAAATGTGTTTGAGTCCCTCTTAAAAGAGAATTGGAAATAGTTTTAACAGCCAGATCATCTGAAAAGAAAGCCCAGGAACTATCATCCAAAGCCAGCCCTTTTGTCCAGGCTTTCCCAGATGAGAGTTTTAAATCCCTCTCACTTAGAGCATGCAGTCAGGTTCCAGCTTTCACTCCAAATGATAACATATTGAGTGAATCTGGTCTGATAATCGGTAGCCAATGCTCTGTGGATTCCAGAGAACTAAAGTTTCTGGGGAAGGAGACTGCCTTGCTCATTGAATTTCACTTTGAGCTCAAGTTTTTCCCAGGAAGACATGGAGCATGGAGACTGCTTCTCTGATTGCAAAGCTGAAGTTTTCTATGGTCTTCACACAGACCTTTATCCAGGGTCATCTATACTGCCCAGATCCCAGGTTGCTACCATGAAGTACCTCCTTATGGAATATCATCACCTTCCTTTAATTATATCCATAGCACATGTCACTATTTTCTTCTGTTATTATTGCTATCTTACATCATGGGAAGACAATTGGTAATTTTTATTTTTTTCTGTCAACACTGTATCTCCGTTGCACAGCTTGAAATGAAGCTCCACTTTTGAATTAAAGTCTTCAAAGTTTCATCGTTGCAAATCTGAACCAATAAGTATAAGAGAAAGAAGTATATTGTTGCCTTTGAATCTCAACATATAACATTCAGTTATTGAGTGATTTCACTTGTGGATTTGACTTCCCTTGTAAAGGAAATGAGGATCATTTGTTGATCAGTTATCACAGCCATATCAGTAACTATGGCAGGCTCTTTAACATTAATTATCTCTTTTTCTTGTATATAATATATTTTCTGCATCATGTATACCTAGATTACTGTAAGGTCTTATACACTGCTCAGCAAACTCAAACCACATTTTTCAGTTTTTAGTGTCAAGGTTCTATTTGGTCCTGGTCCAGTTATCTCTAGACAGAACACAACAGCAGGCTCTTAAAAGGAGAAGTGAATTACTGAAGGATTGACTGATGAAAGCAAAGGACCTCAGGGTGGTACCATCTCATAGGAAAGCTGTGTGGTCAGTTCAGTCCAATACGTGGTGTGACACTCACTTGACTAGAAACTGAGAATTGTTTCTGTTGATTAGTCACCAAGTAGAATCAAGACCGGAATGAAATAACAGCCAAATGCCACATGATGATCCACCTGAGTTACATGTGGAGCTTGCAGACCAGCTTTGGGTGCCTCCTCAGCATACTGCAGTAACTTCACACCAGTGAACTGTTGCTCACGAAACTTTCTGAAATGGCATCCGTTCCTTGGCTTTTAATGGTAGACAGAGACATGATTACTCTTAACCAATGGACAGTGACAAACATCTACTTCTTATGTAAGTATGTTAGAGACATTTCGAGTGTCTTTCTCTCTACTATAGCACCTAGAAATCTTGTTTGGGAGATGGTATCCAACACCTGATGTTGACTACTTTAGCCTGGAGATTAGTGTTGGCAGTGAAGTTCCCACTGTAGGTCATCTGTAATGAATGATATTTAAGCATTTTTTTTCTGGCAAGCCACTGAGATGCAGGGATTCATTTGTTATTATAGCATAAACAAACTTACCCTGACTAATATGAATTCCATGCTGCTCTTAATTCTCCCAAATAAGTGTATAATGCCAAGGAAGAGATTGTGTAATGATTTGAAGACAATGTTTCCCCTCTCTTTGTATATATTATATTCTTTTTGAATATAGCATTTCTATAATAAAAACTGGAATGATCATTTCCACACAAAAGCTATGCTATGAAGGGGTGCACGTTATTATCTATAGATAAGCATATTTCATTGAAAAGGCTACAAAAAAATCCATATGTACTTATTCCCAACATCAGGGCTTTTTCATTCACAGAACAATTTCTTGGGGGTTTTTCTGGGCTCAGATCCATTCCTTGCCTCCCATAAAGCCCCTTACCAGAATACCACAGTGCTTAAATAATGAAAAAAAAGGATAATAGCTTTTTGGATATAAAACCTGAAGTAATTGTATTGTATGGCATGTCTGTGGCCTTAATGTAAATTATTTTTTCCTTTGATTCCTTCCCACTATGCTAATAGCATGCCCTCCAGAGTAATCAAGTTACCCAGCCAACTAAGCTCTTGCATTACTAAAAAGTATTACCCGAGAACAGCATGCAGCCACTAAAGCTTTTCCCCCATCCTGTGAAAAATGTAATGCTGGCTAAGAAGGAAAGCCATTCTTGGAGCCAGTTTGGACTTTGTTGAGTTTTTTCCTTCCCCTAAGCTCATACTAACAATTTAAAGACAGAATAAGAGTCAAGGCTTACAGTCACGTCACTGACACTACTAACTATTCTTCCTATTGCTACACTTCAGAGGATATACTTGAATACAAATCAAAATGTTAAAATAGCCTTACAATGTCCAAATGAAGCTTAAAATATACAACTAATATTTAAATACTGTATTGAATATAATTTGACAATAAAATCAAATAAAAATTTCAAGTTAATGAAAATAAAAAGAAAGCAAAACAGACTTGCCTTTCATGACTATCCTCTTTCTCAGTGACCTTTGTGTCATCATCTAATACAGAATAAGTTCATGCAAATGATGATAATATGGAGACTGGTGTGTGGAGAAATCTTGGGAGAACAGAGATGTAGCTCAGAGGCATAGAGATTCTCTAGCATGTGTGAGGCCTTCAGTTTGATCCCAACCATCCAAAAGGGAAAGAGAAATAAAGAAGTGTTACAAGCAGGTTTTTCCCTGCCACCAGTCTGGTCCTGCTGCCACTCCAGCCCCCAATAACATGCAGAGACTCTGTATTTGATACAGAGTTACTATCATTGTTTATCAGCTAGCTCTGTCTTAATGATAAACTCATTTCTACTATTCTAAGTATTTCCACGTGGCTCATCTTACTGGCCAGAGCGGCTGGTGTGCTACCTCTCCAGGCTCTCCATGTTGACTCCTCCTTCCTACTTCCTCTTTCCTCCTTATCTCTTAGTCCCTCCCATCTTTCTTTCCCATTGGCCCACAGTGCTTTATTCATTAACCAGTATGAGAAATATATTTACAGAATAACATCTCCCATCAAAGAAGTCATTAAGCTGCTGCATTGCAATATTTCTATGCCAGCCAGCCCACCTACCTTTTTATCTCCTGCCTCAGGCTTCCTGTACTCTTTCTGAACCTGGGTTTGTCTTACAGATGTGACCGTGTTTGGTTGTCTTTTACTTACCCCTTTGTCCAGGCCTCTACATTCCTTGCTCTACCTTGTTTCCAAGTTCTAGCAAGGCCAGTCACCATATAAGAGAGAAAGTGGGGACAGCACAGCTGCCAATATCTGTCCTTTCTGCTTCTCTCCTGTTCCTTCCTCCCTTGGAGAGTCTTTGAAAGGAGTACTGTGTTCTAGTGAAGTTTGAGAAGACCTTAGCTCTACACACGCTCCTAATTTTCATATTGCTATGTCTAATGCACTACTAAAATGCCCATTTTTATTTTGAACCTGAGGAATACATCTTTCATTGCTGGAACGTTGCTTAGGTCTGTTTCCTTTAATTTTGTTTTTTGTTTGTTTGTTTGTTTTTTGTCTGCTTGGGTTTTATTATTTCTTCTTCCAAAATTACACTTCTGTTATTTGTTTCAAAAATAATTTTGAATGTTTACTCTCAAATAATTCCAACAAGTGCAGTACTTGCCAGCTGGTTCTATTATTTCTGAAGACATTAAATCTCATTTGTTCCACCCATGGTACCTAAAACTTGATCTAATCAGGCACCTCAAGGGCACATCTATGGCAAGTCTTCAACTTAATACTTGAAGTGAGTTCCTGTAGAGAGAAGCCATGTGCATTCAGTAGTATGGGCACTAGTAGACCTGACACAAACAATTAGGAGAGGGTATCCATTTTGATTTGCAGTTTCAGAACAGATATGGTCTATCATGTCAGGAGGACATGGGGAGGGACTGTGAGCTACTGCTTTGCCATCAGGGTGCAGAGGATAGAATCAAGCCCTCATACCTTCTTATTTTTCCATTTCTGTTTAGTCCTAGGTCTCAGTCCATACACTGGTGTGTGTCTCCACAGTTAAGCCTCTCTCAAAATATCCTCACAGACATGCCCACATAAACATGCAAAGCACAGACATAAAGTTCTGTCTTCTGGATTTTTTAAACACAGTAAGTTTAACCTAGTGATGGAAATTGAGCATCCAGCATGGGGTATCATCACCAATACCCCCAGAACTTATCTTAGCTAATGAATTTCAGCCACAGTGGTTGTACCTTTTTTTCTTCTTGTCCTGTTTTCCATTTTTTGTTCTACCAAAGACAAGTCTTTATGAAGGATATAGTGCCTTCTTTTTCCAGGTGTCATACAAGTGTGGACTTTAAACCAGAGCAGAAGGCCCCAATTCATTTTCCGAGGTCACTGTGTTAGTCTGCTTCTCCTCATTACAGCCCTTTAAATCCAACAGTCTCAGTTATGGAGCTCTCAAGATGACTGTAAGGGTGAAGTAAGCATCAGTTCTCGCTGTGTCCTTTCTTGCTGAAGGCTGCACTTGGAGCCTTGTTTAGCTGTGCATGTGAAACACAAATTTAAACACTGTTGAAAGCATTGTATTTGATGCTCGTTGTTTGCTAAGGTGTAGTGGACTAATTGATCCTCAAGGGTTATCTATATAGGTCATAGAAAAGAGTAGAGAGGAAGATTACAAATGCTTATGTTGCCTTGCTGTGCTTAGGCATTCCAAAAACTTGGAAGAAAAGGTTAATGGCACTCTAGCAAAATAACTATAATACAGAGAAAACATTTCACAAGTATTTCTGTGCTATACTAATCTCTCTAGGCATTCAGTTCTTGAAGCAGCTGGACTGACTACCTGAAAGGTTTCTGTCACCATTGAGGCCAAACCTGGGAGGAGAATGTTCACTATTAGCTTTGTCAAATGTCATCATATAGTCAAGCCATATGAAGTCTAGTGCTTTGTCAGTCACAAAATGTAATGGATGCCAGTTTCTGTTACATCACTCAGTGTCCTCAAGGAATTATTGTAATGATAAGCAGAATGTGAAAGACAGCTACTGCAACAAAGTTGGAACCCGCAATGTATATAATTATGCTATTGTTTTTATTTGCTCCTGATATTTTATGCCTTTTTTGTCATATTCATTTTGGTTTGCTGTGTTATAAGCTGCCTCAGTTCCCAAAAGGGGGGGAGACAAATAGATCTCCTTTTATTGCATATGTGTTGAGCAGGGGAAATTCTGAATTTCAAAGATCAATTTTGAAAAATTATCAGCATTATCAAGTTGAGTAATAATGGTTGAGCCTATGTGTCTCTGTAACTTACAGAAAGTGACTAACAACCCAAAAAACACGCCCATAGGGTATCTAATGAAAGATAAAATTCTATACAAGTAAGTGAAGAAATTATAATCAAATATATGATAATTAAATTTGGATTTGAAATAAAACTGCCTGTCTCAACATTCATAATAACGTGCACATACCCTCACTTGCACAAAGCTTATACACTGTGCCATTTCCTTAGACCATGGTTTTGTATGCTTTTACTTATCACATAAAACATTAAAAACAAATGATAAAGGTAAAATGCACTGATACGGGCCAGAATGAATAGTAACAAAACCCCATGAGATGTTTGTACAGCATCTTTGAAGTTGAACCTTAAGAAAAGTAAGCAGCATCAACACTTTGTAGCAGAGCTCTCTTTTCACATACTTGCAGTTTTATTTCATTTGAAGGGTAAAGTAGCAACATTAACATTTCAAATCGTAGGACTCCTCCCTGGGTCTAAGTGGAAATGTAAACACTGCTTTCATGGGTGATTTCTGTACTGTTCACTGGCCTTTATGTACCTGTTTCCTCAAGTAAAAAACACACGTATTAATAATATTGATGTCATAGGACAGCTGTGAGAAGCTAAATGTCAATTTTTGCACAACATTTAACATATGTATTAATTCTTTTTGTTTTGTTTTGGTTTTTTTATTAATTTTTTACATTCCAATCCCAGTTCCCTCTCCCTCCTCTCCTCCTGTTTCCCCCATTTCCCCCCCTTCCATACTCCCATCTACTCCACAGAGAGAGTAAGCCCTCCACTAGGAAGTGTGCTAAGTCTGTCCCATCATCTCGTTGAGGCAGGAACAAGGCACCTCTCCATCCCCACACCTCTGTGTCTAGGCTGGGCAAGGTATCTCTCCATATATGTATTAGTTCTTAATCTTAAATATACTATAATTAAATACATATAATAAATGAATAAATGATATTTAAAAGCCACTAAATATTTAAATCTTTGAATCTTTTAATTTTTTTTTTTAATTTATGTTTTCAGCCCTAGAGGTCAAATCCTGGGCCATGGCCATAGTAAATAATCCTTTGGCCGTAACCTGAACCCCAGCTTTGACTGAGATAAGAGGAGGATAGCTGGTGAACTGATTGCTGTCTGATCTGGACTTCTTATACAGAACAGAGTATGGGCAATGTGCATCATGGGAGTGGCAGAGGAGGAACCCGGCAGAATCAATTTTCATTTTTAAATTAGACAGAAATTTGAACAAGTCACAGGTTTTATTTTTTTTAAGATTGTTTTATCTTAAAATTAATAATAATAATAATAATAATAATAATAATAATAATAATTGCTTCTACCAAGTATCATCTACATCACCTTGTTTAATCCACAAGCCAGCCCCACTGGGTAAATATTGTTAGTAAGCAGTTAGGGCAGTGTTTCCAACTACATCTATCACACGTTACTCTGCATTCACTGCACCAAGTGAGTGCTTCACCAAGGAAAGGTACCAAATAATCAGCCCTCATTGCTTACAGAAGAAGTAGAAGCCTAAGCTGATCAGACATCTGATTCTATTCTACAGTTCACAATCTCCCTGAAGCTGGTCCTTTAAGGATCATCTGTGCCATTAAGATGCACATGGATAAAAACTTGGGCTAATGTAGTAATTTCTGATTGTTTCCATAATTGCAAAGTGAAGGAAATGGAAGCATTCTCATTGTGAACAAGGATGGAGATTGAGTTATTTCTTTAAGTGTTCTGAACAGAAGCCAGCTTTCAGTAGTACTGTGCAGGAAGCCAAGCGTGAATTTTTAACACTGGAACATCAGCACAGATTCACATTTAAAAGTTGGCTTACGAAAGTAACAGAAATGCTCATGTCAGAAAAAAATTCTTTCCCAACCTGAGAAAGCCTCTCAGCGATAAGCCACCCTGCTCTCTCTCCAGGGCAGCTCTATCAGTTAAAAAAAAATTCTGAAATAGAAAGCATAAAAGGAAACTTAACCTTGATAAGTGGAGGAAACATTGGCCTTGAGCCCACAGTCTAGAAACTGCCTTTAAGCAAATCCAGGTAAAAAAGCTAGTTGGTTCCATTAGCACCCATGAACTGCCATGGCCCCAGTCTTCTGTGGGAATACTTGGCCAACAATTTCCAGGATCAAGACATAGTTTTCCTTCCTCCTACATAAGAGCTTAAAGTCAGCTCATTGTCAGGCAGTGACACACGTCCCTTCTTTTCCCCCATGGAAATGGTTACTGCTGAAAGATGTTGAGAGCTTCTACATGTAATGAAAAGGCCTAATGAATACAATTTGATATACATGGAGGAAAAAGGATGGTGATTTCTGTAGCAGGACAGCCCCATCAGGAGCAAAGTCGCCTCTAATCCTGCATGAGCAGACGTGATTGTATATCCTCATTAATGCCATAATTGGTATCTGGAATCTGTTCAGAAATGCCGATTTCCTTTGCAACAAGGGATTATGGCTGTATTGGGAGTTCTTTATGGTCTGTAGATGCTTGTAAAATTCAAATACAACAACTGTCAGTTAAACATCTTATGAAAAGCCAAACCTTATACTAATCCAAAGGAACAGAACATGTGCTTGAGGGCATGAAAAGCTACAGTACGTCTAGAACACTAACCACTTACAGAAACATTAACATCCTGGGACAGGGCTGTTCAGTGAGCTCCTAAAGAAACTTAGGACTGATCAGGATTTGCTTCTTAAGAGACTTCAACACCGTGGGGAGAATTGTCAGTCACAAGCCTCCAGTATTTATGAATTATTAATGTTGGCTTTCTGGGTATTTTTTCAAGTTTTGCTTTTGTGTGCCTGTTCAGCTGAGTAATTCAATAGACTGATGGAGACATGAATAGATATGCTAACTAGCACCAGGGTTAACCTTTAAAGTTCGTTAAAGCTGTCATCTTTCAATGAAATATTTTCATGTTCTTTTTTTTCTGTGAGCTGGAGTATCAACAGTATGTGTACATTGGGAGCAGAGGTGCTGAGAAGGCAAGCAGGCTCCACCCTGCCATCTCTTCTCTTTTGAACCAACACACCACTAATGGATTCACCAAGAAAGGCATCCTTGAAAACACTTTGCATTTGTAAACTATGCCACTAGAACAGACTCACAGTCTACCATTATTACAGAACTTTAAAAAAAAAAGTGATAGAGTGCCCCTGTACCTTCAAAAAAAAAAAAAAAAAAAAAAAAGATTAAGAGAAGATAGGATTTGGAGAAGGAAGATCGAATGCTGAGGTGTGTGCCCCCTCAGATTGTGGGTAGCAAAGGAAGGTGGGGTGTAATGCTGGTGACAACCTTTCTTCATCCAAAGAAGATATCAAGGCAAAGAAGAGGTGCATAATTAAACCCATTATAAAGTTTTCAAAATCTTTAAGTTTTTTTTAGGCATCACTGTGTGCATGCCTAACAGATGCCATGATTTAAGCCTTTCCACTGTGAGATCCTTCCTGTTGCTAGCAACCACGAAGTTCCTGATGGCCTCCTGCTACAGAGTCATCCATCTCACACACCGGAGCCATCCACTGCCTAGCTCTGAGCCCTCCTTTCATCTCAGTTCCCACCGAAACAACAAAGAAGGAATAGTAAAATGAGACAGAAGGTGTTCAGCCTTTGGTCAGAAGCTGCTACCCAGCAGGCAAACCTTCCGTTATCAGGATACAGAAGAAGAAAGATGCTAGATCTTGATGGGGAACAGGAAACAATACAGTAACTTATCATTGAAAGCTTATTCTGACCGAGCTTTGCTCTCCTTCAATTGTTTTCTCTACCCCACTTGTGTGAGGTCAGAAAAATGAGAAGAGAATGGTTTAACCAAATGCCTGAAAGCAAAGGAAAATGTCAAGGCAAAAGGGGTTTTGAGCTACTTACCAGCATTCAGCCATCTTAGAAATACTTTAACTTATCCCTTAAATACCTTATAAGAGCAAAGATAACTAGCTCAACTAGTTGCTAAACTAATTTCTATATATCAAGAAATTCCATGAACTTGGGAGCTTCAAAATATATCCTCCAGACTACAGGCTGTCTCCCAGCATCTTTGTTTCTATAACTAGTCTTTTCCAGCTATTTTTCCCCAGGCAGGACTAAAAAAATAAATAAATAAAAGCTTTGAGTACTTGGAAATTTGCTATTTACTCTTCTGTCTCTCCTTCAAAGCCGTGTTCTTTCTTTTATTTTCTGGTATCTATCTTTATTATCATTTATAATATAGCAACCTATCATGGAGACAGTATCTTAAATTATTAATGTGCTTTATTTGTTTTGCATTCCCAAGCACATGTCTCAGAGCATCCACCTACTTAAGGAGATATGTTGGGGAAGAAAAATAAAAATGAAGACTGATGTCATATTCAGCATTTGACATACAAAGTAGGGGCTTAGGAGAAAGCTATAAGCTTAAGAATTGTGTCTATATTTTGAGAGACAAAATGTTTTTATTTCCTCCTGTAGTCTGTCAATAGCCAATCTTGTCTTGGTGGACCAATGCCTACTGAATTCTCAGTGCTATGAAAAAGAAAAGAGAAAAAAAAATCTTACTCTGCAATGGTGATGCTGCTCTTTCAACAAAGCCTCCTTCATTCTGGTTTAGGGAGGGTATCAGGCACAGAGGAAGGAATGAGAGCCTCACATTTTACCACTTAGTAGGTGACACAAGCTTGAGTTTCGTTAGAAATATATAAATGTCACAACTGCAGGTTTTCTCCAACTCAGCATTAGCTTGCATCCCATAATGGAAACAGACAGGATGAAGGAATGTGTCAAGAGATGAAAGCAGTAAGCAGCTAGCTCTCCTTCCCTGGCTAGGAGGAGTTGTGATGTCTGCTGCCTGCTCAAAAGTCCTAATTCTGTCTTGAGGCAGGTGGCAAGAGAGAGAGAGAGAGAGAGAGAGAGAGAGAGAGAGAGAGAGAGAGAGAGAGAGAGAGAGAGAGAGAGAGAGAGAGAGAGAGAGAGAGAGAGAGAGAGAGAGAGAGAGAGAGAGAGAGAGAGAGAGAGAGAAATGAGTCATGTACTCAGTCTTAGGCTTGTGACTCCTCTCTTGCTTTCCTCCGAGGCTTTTGCTCAGCAACAGTGATTTCTGCTACAGAAGCAAAGGTTCCAACAAGGTATGTAGGACTGAAGACTGACTATAAGGAGCAAGCCACAGCAGCCACAAGACTGCTCGGCTCAAGAGAACAACACATGTGACTCACAAGTGGCCCTTTGAGTCCCCTTTAATGCCCTCCTTGGGCTTGGGCATCTGATTTGAATGCTTACCAAAGCTTCATGGGAACCTCTGTGCAGGAAGAGATGACAGCACACAGTAACAGACAGAGCCATCTCAGAGGGCCTAGGGGAGAACAAAGTTGGAGCTATACCAGTTAATACCCACAACTAGAAACAGGAAAACATCCAGTCACCCACAATCAAGGGCCACACTAGGAAGGAAAGGGAAAGAAACTCTGCATTTCACGTGCAGTTGTTGCTCTCTGTTTTGGTCCTGTCCACTGGAGACCAAACAAATCTCACCACACTTGCCCTACTCACTCTCCTCAAGACTTTCAGCTTGCATCCTTGGTTGATTCCTACTCACATTAAGTTTAAGACCCACAAGTCAACTCTCCATCCGGAAAAAAAAAAAAACCACGAAAGACTTAGTCACCAGATTAGCTGATCCCAAGAAGAGATAATATTAAGCAGTACTTGTTGGAAATTTCTCCTGGGGTCCTCCCTTCAAAATTCCTGTGTGGTTTCCTTCTCAGTAAACACACAGCTATGCTTCTTAGGACCCTTTCTGAACATTCTTTGCTCTGTTCTAACATCTTCACAGACAGCAATTTTCTCAAGGCATGTTAGTGTTGCAGTGACTCTCAGTGGAGACCAAGGTCCAGAAAGCAGTTTAGATGTTGTGATGAAATGGGAACTTGACTTCTGCTAAGTGGTTGATGGGCCACGTAGCTGGAAGTTTTGCTCTGCCTTGCCTCTCTCTCATATAATTTTCTCTCCCACCTACTGGGTCCCTGAAACCACTTGTGAGATAATCACTCAGAGGCCAATATTAAATTGTAATTGTGTGGTCAATGGCTCAGGCTTATTACTGGCTAGCCCTCTCTTATTAATTAACTTAGTTTTTAATAATATGTGTATCACCAAGTGGCCATGGCTTACTGGTAGGTGATGTTCTGGCATCTTGCCCCTTAGGTAGCTACATGCATCTCTATTAACCCACCTTCCTTCTTTCAGCATCTTTGTTTGGATTTCCTACCTAGCTATATTCTGCCTGGCCATTAGTCAAAACAGCTTTATTCATCAACCAATAAAAGTAATGCATATTCAAAACAAACAGAAGGACATCCCATATCAGGCCCAACTCTAAGAAGAGTGCGCTTAACTGACTATTAACAGACCTATGTGTATAAGGTAGATGACACCATATTCTCTTGGTTGGGCTGGTGTAACAAAATGCAAGGCCTGGTGGGTTCTGCAACAGACATTCATTCATTTTCTTGCAATTCTGGACACTAAGAATCTGAAAATAAGTTGCTAGAAGTATTAATTTCACCTGAGCCTCTCTTTGGTGTGTCAGCACATCTTCTCTAGGCACGTCTGTGTCCTGTTCTTTCCTTATGTGATTATCAGTTACATTCTGCTATCCTCGTAGATCAGGACCTTGCTCAGCCAGCATCTCCTGCAGTAGGTAGGAACAAATACAGAGACCCACAGCCAGACATTATGCAGAGTGAGACATCTTAGAATACTCAGCCTTAAATGGGATGTCAGATACCTCCCTTCAGAGCTCAGGAAACCCTAAGGAAGAGGAGGCAGAAAGAATGTAAGTGCCAAATGGGATGGAGGACACAAAGAGAAGAAGACCCTCTAAATCAATGGAGCAAAGCGCATATGAACTCACAGAGACTAAGGCAGCATGCTCCGGGCTCACACAAGTCTGTATCAGATGGGGTCCTAGAACTGAAAGGAGTAGACACATACCCACATTCCTAATATGGAAGTTATCTCCAACTGATACCCACTAGCTAATGAAAATTTAGTTTTCTCCAAGGGAGAAACAGCATAGATAGTCAAAAGAGACAAAACTCAACATCTCTGGGGGTTCTTTGTCTCATAATGTCACATCAGGGCTTTTTCTTTCTTACTATATTTCTATCTTTCTTTCTTCCTTCCTTCCTTCTTTTCTTTCTTCTTTTCATTTGCTCTTGGCTTTTATTTTATTTATATTCTTCTCTTTTTACCCTATAGGTCCTTTGCATGTATATTGCTTCCAGTTTAGTGTTTTACAGGATTCCTGGATGTGTGAATGAGTGGTCTCTGTATCTATATCTATTTCTGGTGTCTTTTCTTGGGTCCTTTTCCTTTGTCTGCTTTTTGTTTTGTTTTGTTTTGCTTTTGTCCTATTCAAGTGTGTTAGTTTTTGTTTTGACTTATTATATTTTATGTTATTATTATCCCTTAGAAACTTGTTTGTTTTCTAGTGAGAGACGGAAAGAGGATAGTTCCAGTGGGAGGTGAGATGGAAAGGAACTGGGAAGAGTAGAGGGAGGGAAACTGTAATTAGGACATATTATGTGAGAAAAAAAGTCTATTTTAAATAAAAGAAAATAAGAACAAAAGTAAAAAAAAAAAAACAGCAGTTAGATTAGAACTCCTATGACCTCATTTTACTTCAGTGTGTCTTTAAGTGCCACAACTCTAAAGATAGTCACTCTCATTGAGATTTTAGCATAGGAAATTTACAGGGCAACTGCCCAACCCATGACTCAACAGTTAAGTAAGAAATCACACTGCTGACTAAAGAGAGGTTTACAGCCAGTACATTCCTCAGTATCTCATCAGCTAGAGTATATTCTCTACAGAAGACAAGGCTTTACTTATCTGCTGAAATTATTAGCCAGTAACATCTATCGGGGTAACATTACCCTGCCCAGTCCTGCCATTTTTATCAGGAAGTTGAGTTTTCTAAGTTGGCAGAGCAATTTTTCTACCTCTACCTCTCTCTCTCTCTCTCTCTCTCTCTCTCTCTCTCTCTCTCTCTCTCTCTCTCTCTCTCTCTCTCTCTCTCTCTCTCTCTCTCTCTCTCTCTCTCTCTCTCTCTCTCTCTTATTTTTAAAATTATATATGAGAGAGAGAGAGAGCATGTATATAAAGGTCAAAATATATTTCCCAGAAGTCACTTCTTTCCTTTCACCATGTGAGTTCCGGGGATTGAGCCAAGGTCCTTATGTTTGGCACAAATGCCTTTACATCTCTCCAACACTACCCCCACTTTTCCATACCCTTCCTATCTCACTACCCAATTTTTTCCTACATTTTCTTATATGAACATTCTATATATTCAAAGTGGCCCACATCTATTAACTTCCTATTACTAACTGTGTACAAGATTCTTCTCTATCAGACCTCTCATGCTAGTTTCATGGTGGCTCTCTCCTCATGCAAAGGTATCCCTACCTCAGAGTTATCATGCTATGCCTGCATAAAGCCTTACTGATATGTACATCTTCAACACTTTCAGGGTCTATGTGCTTGTGTGTATGTGTTGACATATTTTTTTCTCTTTCTTATTGTGACTAGTGAATCTGAGAAGACTTGTCATGAGTGGTCTCAAGTAGTGACCACATTATACCAGGGTGATGCTGTAGATAACCATGGTGCTAATGACACAAGCTGACTGCAATGTGGAAAGAGGAAGGCAATGATGAGGTGGGACAAATGAGCTTTTGAGAATACAACAGAACATGTTTCTGCTTCTCACAATGCCCACCACCAATTCTACAACTGATCTTGGGGACAGTTTGCTCTTCCTCACAAGTCCAATCCAAATCTTATGACCCAAAGAATTTAGTGTGCAACTTTAACTGGAAACCATACAGAAAAGTGTTACTGTGTGGCATATGCTCCTATAAACTAGACTGGCATGGTACAAAGCCCAGGCTTAGTAAATTTGGATACAAATCTTGGTCCATTCTTCCTATTGTACTCCTCACAAATCTACTATAAGAACATTCTTAGGAAGATATGCTTCATATAAAAACAACTGTACAACTGAGCACACACTTGTAATCATAGCACCATGGAAGCTGATAAAAGAGGCTCACTAGTTCAAGACCAACTTGGACTCAATGGGAAGACCTTGCCTTGGTGGGGGAGGAGTGGTTGTATAAACCTCAGCTGATGATCCAATATAAGTTCATACTCAATTCTTAGCCTAAATTATGTATATTATGAGATGATTTATACTATGATTTTTACAACATAATACCTCAAAAGGCCCCTGCCCTAATCAGTTCCATCATTTTTTTTATTTTTACTAATAGACTTTGGAATAAAAAAAGTCAGATAAAAGCTATTTCTATATGAGCAATGACATATCATTAAGTCACAAGACAGGCAGGTAAGTAGATAGATGGATAGATAGATAGATAGATAGATAGATAGATAGATAGATAGATAGATAGATATTTCTGTTATTTACAACATAGTAGAACTGATATGATTGCAGTTGGTGAAATAAGCCATGCACAGGGAAACAAGGACTATATAACCTTGCATATGCAGAATCTAAAAGAGTTGATAACATCAAATCTTAGAGTAAAACAATAGTTACAAGATCCAGGGAAGCAAAGGTGTAGAAAGATATGGAGAAGGTTAAGCAATGGGTACTCCATTAAGTTAGGTGGAATAAAGAATCCTGGTGAACTGTTTCATAGTAGCATGGCTGCAAATGACAATGATACAAATAGTTCAAAGACCCAAAAGTACAGAGTTTGAACATAAGGAAAAGATGTGGAGAGTGATGTATTTATATATGTGCTTTACTTCTGAACACTGTAAATATACATCAAAAACTTGTTATATAATTTTCACATTTATATGTATCAGCTTGAAATAAATTCAATTTGAAAAGCAGCTTCTGTGTTAATTCATCACCAACAGTGGAGTTTCTTGGTAAGCAATGTGAATGTCCACTTACCAGAATTAACTAAAGCATTTTGATTCCCTTTTAAAATGAAAATCTGTTTTGCTGTTGCAACTGACATTGGAAGAATGCACATTTCATTACCCATTGCCATGTTAGTTAAAAGAAAGCAAGTTACATAAGAAGAAAGTCTCAGCTTTGAAAAACCAGAGTCCATATGCATGACAGAATTTCCCATGTGCAGATGAGGCAGCATGGAGTGACTGGACATACTATTTGCTGCTGGTAGCTGGGAACCATAAGAAGTGACACTGAAAGCATGTATGAGCTGACTTAGGAACTTGGTGCATCTTTTATCATTACACTCTCTTTGGCTTTGGAAACTTTGAAAGCTGCAAGACTTTAACGTTTATCTGGATCGTCTTGTCATTGGGTGCATCACGCATTTGCTTCAATATGCCTCAGAATCACAATTGCCAAAGACAGCGATGCTGGGTGCCTCTCACATTACTTCTTACCCAGAATCCCACAGCATCAGCAGAATGTTAGCTTGGACTCCCGTCACTCCTCTGAAGAGGCTCGGGATTATGTCTGGGACAAAGTGACTCATAAGACTTATCAAGCAATCCAAAGATAAATTGTTAAGGGCATATTTCTCAAAATAGACACTTTGTAACTTCTTATCTATCCTTCCAAGAGACAGGAATCTCACCCATCTATAAAAGGAATATAGAAAACAATAAAACTTCCACCCCTAGTCTAACATGTGCTCTGTAAATAGATAAAATGCATGTAAAAAGCACCAAAGTTCTGGCCTCTGTCTTAGTTAATGTTACTATTGCTGCAATGAAATACCATGGCCAAAAGCAATTTGAGGAGGAAAGGGTTTGTTTGGCTTACACTTACACATCATAGTCCATCACTGAAGGAAGCCAGGACAGGAATTCAATCAGGGCAGGAACTTGGAGGGAAGCTGATACAGAGGCCAAGGAGGAGTGCTGCCTATTGACTTGCTCCCTATGGCCAGGTTGGCCTGCTGTCTTATGAACCTAGGATCGCCAGCCTGAAAATGTCCCCACCCACAATGGTCTGGGCCCTCTTCCATCAGTCACTATTTAAGAAAATGCCTTACAGGCCCTATAGACCAATCTTAGGGAGGTATTTTCTCAACTGAGGATCCCATCTCTCAAATGACTCTAGCTCAGTGATTCTCAACCTGTGAGTTCAAACCCCTTTCAGGTCACATCGGATATCCTTCATGTCAGATATTTACATTACAATTCATAACAATAACACAATTACAGCTTTGAAGTATCAATAAAATAACTATGGTTTGGGGTAACCACAACTTAAGGAACTGGATTAAACCTTGAAAATATTCAGAAGGTTGAAAACCACTGCTCTAGCCTATATCGAGTTAACATAAACCTAGCCAGCATAGCCTCTGAAGGAACCTGGTAGAGTTTTCTCTCTTTTCGTATTTGTATTTCCTTTTCAAATTAAGAATCATGTAACAATCTGTTATGACTTGAGTTCATTGCAAAAATGCAACCAAAGAAAACTGATTTCCTTAAATATTTTTGTGTGGCTATGTTATGCTAGTTTTTGTTTTAGAATTTGATTTTATTTTTAAGATGGAGTCATTGTAGCCCAGGCTATGTTGAATTTGCAAGTGTCTGCCTCAACTATACCAAGTATGATGCTGAACTGAATCATTGTTAGCTCAGGTCTATACCACTATACCCAGAATAATGCTGAGCTGTATCACTTTTAAGTTACTGTGGGGTGTCATCACCTTTAGCCCCCCCTCTTTCATTTGACAGTGTGAAGCTGCCACATAGTATACTCTGGATCTACTTACATGAATCCTGTGATCTGTGACAAAGTCTGAAAACTTACCACTCATACTTCATTCTGTACATTACATACGGTTTCCTTTATTGCTTTAACTTCAACATGCGATTTATAGCATTGGCTTCATAAGTATAAATTTATGTAAAATCCTAGCCATTTCAAATAAAGAATCACCAGCATTTATTTTCCAGTAATCAAAAGGCATTTATTTAGGAATCATTGCAATGCCCTTTATTTGGCTGATAAGGGTTTCTACAAATTTTTTGCATGAAGTATTTGTTTACTTGGAAGAATAATTTGAAGACTCTGGTAGTTTAAACAAGTTAAAAACTATTAACTGTTCTCAAGTGTGCTTTAGATATCAACTCGTTAATTTTGTCTAAACAAATTAAAATGTGATTTTCATTTACATGAATGAATATGGATTATATTTTTTAAGAGTTGGGATTCTCTTTTCCCTGTATTTTTTGTTTTATTTTTAATCTACACATTTAGTTTTGAAATAAATAGGTTACTACATACTATAGTAATTGTGGATAGACAGAGGTCACCAGGAAACAATAAAACTGTCAACACAAACTAATGACAGCTATGCAGAGGGGAGCAAACAGGACACGAGTGTTTTATGAAGAAAGGTCGGAAGGTCCAAATCACAGGGAGTAAAGATGGGTTCGCCATCCAAACCAAACACACTTTACAAGTTAATTAGGCTTCTAGAACATGTTCCAGATGGGAGAGGAATAACTTGGGAAACAGATACATTCAAGCAATTCTAGTCAGGGAAGGAACACAAAGAAAGCCCAGCATTCAGGGGTGGAGGTGAGGGACCAGCAGATGGGGAACAAGGAATCAAAGGTGTAAGAAGTTACAACAGGTGAGGGCTAAAAGAGAGAACTGACAATGGTCTCAAGGCAAGGCACACAAGTTCAAGCTAAGGGCCAAGGAGTTGCAAGCCCCCACAGCTCCTTGTGGCCACCTAGGACCGATGTGGGCAACATTAAATTTCAGAGCCATATGAGGCAAAGGGTTAGAGTGTTGTATTAGAAATGATGTGATATCTGTGTTGTGCAGTCTCCTGATTCTTTGGTATATTTTGTAAAGATTCACAAGATTGTCATTATATACCTATATGTGAGATTCTTGCACAGTGACTGAACGTTAGTGTCTGTGGAAGTTTGCTTTCTGGAGCCTACAGAGGGCAAGATGTGTAGATAGTTTGATTCATTACATAAAATAATGTAGTACTTTCATATAAGTTTAGACATTCTCCCATGTGCTTTAAATTATCTTTAAGTGACTTATAATTACTAACACACAATGACATATGCTTTCATGTCCTTACATGGCTTGCATCCCAGAATGCTGACTAGAGATTATGAGGAATGAAAAAGATGACAAACACTAACAAAATGACACATACATACACAGAAACTCTGGAATCAAGAGGTCTGGTTTCTCTGATGGGGAAGCTGCTTCACCCTGAAATCTCAATCTGTTTACTATATACAGGCAGATTATTGCAAACAGCTGAACAAGGAGATGACATTTATGATATATAGCTGCATCAATGCATCAAAAAAAACCCAAGAAACAAAAAAACAGGTTTAGCTAATACTAGTAGGCATAGTCTCTGTAGGGAAGCATTATTTGGGCCATAAACATCTACTGGGAAAAAGCTAGTATGAACATTTTCTGCACATACTGTCAACATTAGCACTCAGACCAGAGAACAGCTTTGTCATCCCTCACCCAAGGAAGGCTTTGCTTCTCCCAAGGGGATGAGGCATTGATCCTTGCATAGTTATGTCCATGGTCAATGATATATATTCATTCAGGACCTCACCCATTTCCTACAAAATGCTATACAAACCTTCTCCTGTATGGTTCAGGACATGATAACAAGAAGCAGAGTCTGTGTATGCTAAATACAGATGAGTGGGCTTTTTTTTAATATTTTCAGCATGATTGATAGAGTACATGGATGAGAATCCCATGGTAAAAGGGGGTAATTATGAATACAACACACCCACACACAAACACATACATGTATTTGCATATATGTAGATATAATGTGCCAAATATTTACCGGAAGAGCACTTATATGTACTAAACTATAACAGCTGTGCATTTCCTAGCAACAGGCTTGTCACTAGAGTGTAAGGCCAGGGCTGAGATTAGTGCTATATTCATACAATTAAATGTACCATCAAAACTTTCAGGGATTCAGAAGACTGAAGCAAGAGAATCACAAGTTCGAGTTCTGTCTGGACTGCAAGATGAGTTCAATGTCAGCCTGGTCACCTAGATGAGATCCCAGATCAAAATAAAATTTACAAAAGGGTTAGAGGTGTAGTTCAGCAGTAGATCTGTTCTTTACACATATGAAGCATTAAGTTTAATCCCTAGTACCAAAGGGCAGGATAATACCTCAGTGATCAAGCAAATAACATTTTCATGCAGGATCTCTAAAACTCTAAAATTAACGTATCCAAAATGAAAAAAAAATCTCAAAATATCCATGCCAACGAAATATCACAATTTTGAATAAAGTTGAGGTCTCAAGTTAGATCTCTGCAGTCCATCCTGATCCTTCCCCCACACCTCGTTCTGGGGAATTTTCATGGAGATTTATTCATTTCTACATTTTCTACCTGAGAAACATTTTTACCTTTGTGTGTGGTATACGATGACGGAATGGTGTGTGCGCCACAATTCCAAGTCCCTCCATGTTTGCTTTGCTCTGAAGCCTCAGCGTTTGCACCAAAGATGCACGGGCTACAGGGGCATCCTAGGTGGCAGAATCCTCCCCCAGTTCCAACCTTTTCCTATAAGAAGTATCTCGAGGTCTTGCTGACTTAGCACTTGCCTAAGTCTACATCCGCCTGAACCCCCCACCCCTATCCCCCTACCCCCGCCGCTGCCAGCTCCCAATTAGTATATACATTTCAGCGCTCAAAACTATTATCTTTTTTTCTCATTGTATGGCCACCATCATTTTCAGTTCTTGATACACAGTGTGCACCCAATCAACATTTGTCAAATAAAAAAGGAGACCTTCTTCAGATTCTATGCAGGGTAAACGAAATCAGAGCTAAAGCAACTCCCAGAACCAAAGGCAACACTAATGGAAGTGATTATGTAAACTAGCTGGATTGCCTAAACTACAATCTAAAGAATTTAGGCTCAGAAAGATCCAAAAGGCTCAACATAGAAGCCAGCAAATGCACTTTTGACTCATTTGTCCAGGGTGATGGTCTGTGTCTGAGATCCAGAGTTCAGCAGGAAGCGGTTCTTCAATGTCAGAACGCTCAGGATTGTTTACAAACTGCACACATTTCAGAGAATGTGTGCAATGGAGAAGCACTTTTCCCAAGGCTATTTCACATTTGGTTAAAAATCACTGGAGATTAAATGGCAACACTCATTCCAGAATTGGCTGGATAAAACATTTCCCATAACAATATGATCACTAATTATGCAACACTCAACTTGAGCCTGGGCTTTTCATCCGTTTGTACAATGTTTTAGTGGCTTGATGAGATTTCTCTCTGATTTTGTTATTTCAATCTGACCCAGACTGTGCTAGACAAGTATTTCGAATCCAATGCAGCATTGGCCTATCTGCCAGGAGCCTGACAAAGCCAGTTAGTAATCACACCAAGTTTCCTGATGTTAAATCCCCTTATAAATGGTTCTCACCTCTGCTCATTGGCAGCTTCATCTACACACAGGGGGAGGGAAAAGTCCATGCAGGACCTCTGTCTGTGTGACTTCTGTCTGTGGATGAGCTCTGGAGTCTGTGTGTCCTTTAACAGTTGGTGCATTATCCCTTTCTCTCTGCTCCTCAGACCCACACGTGTGCAGAAGTGTGTAAATGCAGTAATTTCTATATTGCCAGGAATCCTTACATCATCTCACTAGTGCTTTCTGCACAGAACTTAAGGGTTAGAGGAATGACAGATGGGTCAG
This sequence comes from Cricetiscus sungorus, assembly GCA_030556225.1. Lineage (NCBI taxonomy): Eukaryota > Metazoa > Chordata > Mammalia > Rodentia > Cricetidae > Cricetiscus > Cricetiscus sungorus. Next base: position 112,757,002 of record JANBXA010000007.1, read on the forward strand.
ATTTATTTATTCCTCTCATCCCTGCTGCCTACACACATATACACCAGAAAAGTATTGCTGGTCTGTAGAGTATTTAATTTGGAAAAAAAATAGTTTCCACTATTGACAGTACATTCATTTTACAGAGGAAGAAAAAAGTCTTAAGCCATTCTACTACACAAGGTGCTTAGCAGTATGATAGACGTGCAAGTCAAACTGCCTTGACAGCAAAACCAAGAGGAGGGATATGTTGGCTTATTTAAAATGTCAGTGTTCCCAGGAAGTGCTGGCTTCAGATAGGACCCACACAGCATCCTCAGTACTAGGTTCCTCTCCATCTGTGTCCTGCATCTTCATTCTCAGCCTGATCCTCAACTGGGGCTTCAGCCAGCTGTGACATTCACCCTCACCCTCAGGCATTATCAGCTTCTGGGAGAGTCTGATTGCTCAGTGGTTTCTAATTAAGGCCAGAAATGTAATCTCATTGTCCTATGTTCATCTGTGAGCCAATCACAGTGAGAAGACAACAGGGGTCTTGCTTTGGGGGCAGATCTGAGTAATATACCATGTCTAGAGCTAGGGTGTTAGATCACCCACGCAGATGCTGAGAAGACTGTGAGGGAAGGGCATGTGTTTTCTCAGAGAAACACCAGTACAGTTAAGAGAAAACACGGTGTTGAGTGGTTTAAATATAAACACAGAAAAACTAGAGCTCATTATAGATGGAAGGATTTGATGTCATATCCAAGGTCAATAGAATTCAGTAGCAAAAGCAACAAGATGAAAGTCAATATTTGTTTACTTTGCCTCTGGAAAGATGTACTAGTTTTCTGGCAATATTATGCCAAAATACCACAGTATAGCCGAAACAGCTTTAGAGACAGAAGTCCAAAATCAAGTATTGGCAGAGCTGGTTTCTTCTGAGTCCCCTTTTCTTGGCTTATGGACAGCTGTCTTCTCTATCATCCTGAGGCCTTCCCTCTGTGTGTATTTGTCTTAAAATTTATGTGTATAAGGACCTTAGTCATACCACATAGGGCTCACCCATATCACCCCAAGTTAAGTGCCTCTCTAAAGGTCATGTCTCCAAACACAGTTACATTCTGAAGTCCTAGATAGCTACAATATCAATATATGAGTTTGGAATGGACACAGATTAGTCCAAAACCAAAGGTTTCATTGTACAAATGGATTGAGGGAAACAAAGGAGAATCATTGATTACCAAAATGAAGGTTGTGAGAAAGAGGAATATGGAAACCTACAGTGTTATAGTCCAGTTAAAATATAATTGGAGAAGGACAGCAGACCAGGCTGGACCTCTAGCTGATGTGCTATTGGCAGTTGATGGCTGCTGAGGGAGGAAGAGACATTTTTCTTTGGAGGCATAGCCACTAGTAAGTTGTACTTGCTCCAGTAAATAGCCCCATGCCTGTGTGTGCATGGACATCACTAACCAGACTCAATGGCATCTTAAAAGAGGAGAAAGAAGACATGGAGATCGGAAAGGATTGTCTTGTGAAGAGCATCAGGGAAGTTGGAGAGGGGAAGCTAAGGGATTGGTATGAGCAAAATTGTTGTATACAATTATGAAATCCTTAAAGAATGAATAAAAATGTTTTAAAAGCTTATGTTTATGTACATAAATGAGCAAATTAAAATGCACAAAATAAAATTATGACTGAGTGTGACTATGTATACCTCCCAGCAATACATACAGAGCAAAATTTTATAAACTTTTCATATAGCAAAAACTCATTTTCCCAAGAAAACTACTTTTTAAGGTAGAAAGTTCTCATATACAACTTTTATCAAATAAGATAAACCTTTTAAACCATTCATATAAATGTCAGTTTCAACATTATCTATTTCATATTCTTTATGCAAGGGGCAATAAGGAATGGAAAGTACAGAGATTAATTTAGGTAACAATTACCATAATTCACAATTGCATTAGCACCTATTAAGGTTCATTGTTCAGTGGAAATTTTAATGATACATCCCTGAGTTAATAAAAGCAGAAGATGATTGGAAATAAAATTGTTTCTATGTATGCTGACAGGACTACTGAGTGTAATTATACATTTTGGAGGCGACCTGTTTGGAGTTTACTCCATAATTTTATGTAAATGTTAAATAACTTGTAACTTCATGTGTTCTTCCTCTCTGGTAAAATGCTAATTTGTGTTATTTCAACAAGGGGAATGCTGCAAGGTTATCAGGGGACTTTTCACTGCCAATAAAGCCAACTTCTGAAAGGAAGTTCCACATGCTTCTGAATACAAGGTGTCTTTTACTGTTCCTTCATCTTACATCTTATCAGTGGGCTAGCAAACTTGCAGTAATAAAAAAATACATTTCATTCTTGAAATTTGTAACAAGAATCCAAAGGGGGAGAAACTGTTCTCCTAGATATAATTGTGCCCACTCACAAGCTGGTTTACATCAAGGTCTACCCAAATGGAAACCAGGAGACAGAATTCTTGAAATGTTCCATATCCACCAATATGTGGCTATAAATGGTGCTTTGTGTCCAGATGTGTCACAGCTTCTTGGGGAACAAAACAGAGCCAGCAAGAAGCACATTTTCCTTTATCCCTGTTGAGTGTAGGAAGTCCTTCATTCTTCCCAAATCTTGATTAAACAAATGAGGATCCATTCTATAAAAGTATGCAAGGTCTTAATTGTCTTAGAAGACATGGGGCCTTTCATGTCCTCCTGCACATGGCCCCAACAAAGACCTAGAATAGACTCACACAAAGAAGAAAGAACAAAGCAAGGAGCTGAAAGCAAACGGAAGTCTCTCTTATCACTTAAAATATATTTTAAAGCAGAATAAGCAAAATAATCAAATTTTATTGTAAGGTATTTTAGAGATAAGATTGGAAAGTGGTCAAATTGTTTGACTTGGCCTCTGATAGGCCAGTGAATTGTATAGGTTACAACCTTTCATTGGAAATGTTAAGATCATGTAGAGATAGCTTACACCCAGATGTACAGTCTGGGTCAGATTCACAGTCAGGCTATGGTAAACCCAGCCCCAGACACTAGGCTGCCTAAACCCCAGACCTAGGTCCTTCATCTTCTAAAGATAGTACAGCTCAAAGACAGAGTGGAATGCCATTCTGGCTTTCTTCTTAACACTAAGCAATGCCTTGGAGTGCAAAGTATTCTGACTTTTTCATTTATGCCTAGTTAGAGTGGATTCCAAGTCTTTGGCTTACAGGTAGAGTAGAAGTACTCAATAATTGACTTGTCTAAACCTGACTCTTCTAAACCATACCACTTCCTTCAGAAGGACTTGGGGAAACTCAATGACCTTTTCTATTGTGAAACCACAATGAGAGTACAGTCCAGACATGGACTGAAAATTTAGAATTTGGGTTATCTACTCCTTATGTGCAGAAGCCCTATAGGACAGATCTCTTGGCAGAAAGGAGTCTGTAGGCTGGGGAATTATTACATGGATTAACATGTGTTTGAATTTTAGATAAAGCAATTATTAGCTAAGTGTTGTGAGCATTTCATTGATAAGTCCTCCAACTATAGACATAAAAGTAACAGTGTTGTCCAAAATTGTGATAATCTACACATTCCTTTATTCATTTGTGAAATTTATAAACACAAATCTCTGGGAAACTATGGGCTATTCTTCACAGTTATGTTCTCATTTAATTCTATCTGAAGTAGCTGCCAATTTAGAAAGTATTAATCAGAGAATGTGGCCAATTACAGTGAATGGTTGCTCAGTCAAGTCTAACTTTGTGAAACAGCCCCCAAAAAAATTCCATCTTGAACACAACTATCAACATAATCATTATCAACAACCATTAACTGATTTCTTCTCTAGGAAAATGCTTTATTCTAAAGGAAGTTTCTAATACACACAAAGACCCAACCATAATAAGGTATCTATTTGACCAGATTGCAAAGGCTATCACCTAGATGCCTGAGTTCTCTCTCTCTTGATTTTACTTTGCTTGGTGAGACCCCCATTCTTCCGGCATCTCTTTGCCTTCTCTGCTCTTCATTCCAAATGTGCTTATGCCTCCTGTTCTATAACGAAAAACATGTTTCATAGAGAGTTTCCTCTCTCTCAAGTTTTGCCAACTTTATCCCAGTTTCACAAACACATATACAGAGATGTCACATGTAGTGATAACATGGCCTCGAGTAAGATAAAACATAAGCCAATCGTGGATAAATTTTAAAACAAGGCACTATTTTGGTGATTCAGATAGCAGATGTCAACTCAGAATATATAGTGACACATATCAGGAGGCAACTGCTGCTGAGAATTTAGGAACTACAAATAACTATTGAATCATTTCCCAAAAAACTCTCCATACTAGGGGGAAAATCAAAAATAGAAGTAGTCAGTACTTGTATTTGAAGTCAAGTTGTCTCCAAAGTTAGGGGCACTGATTTTACCTGTTGCTAGTCTCAACTCATGAGCTCTTCTGAAACACATGAGGCAAGACTTTTCACTTCTGGAATTGTCAGTACCTGCTGGCCAATGTCTACCTTCTTATTCAATTTGATTTCATAATAAATTGCATAAATTATTCAAACTGTAATAAATATATGTTAATTGATCTATCTTTCCCATGAGAATGAAGAAACATGAGAGCAGGAACTATCTGTGCTTTGGTTATTGCTATATCTCTAGGACCAAAGGAGTCTGTGGACTACAGTAGATGGTTGGTCATTTTTTAAAAGAACAGCTGACATTAGTGTATATGGTATTTATGGGCAAGACTTATTCAGATAATTCCCCCAAAGACATCTGAATCAACTGCCCATAGAAGTCAGGTTAGTAGATGAAAAGACTCTAATAGGATTGGTTACTTGCTTCCAATTCAGATAGCAAAGTTTACTAAGTAAAATAATGAGCTCATGAATTTGAATCCTAGGTGAAAATCTGGATAAGGATTTGAAATACTTCTATTGATATTGTAGAAATGGCATCCTCTACTCCTGTGTAACATGTGCCAATATATCTAAAAAGCATAACTCAAACTCTAGCCTTTTTAGTGGCTGAATCAAAAAAGAATTGATTTCACAAACCTTCAGAGATTCTGATATTAAAGTTGTGTCATTGTGGCAAATTTCTACGAATCTAGAGATCTTGAAATCCTGAGTTGCACAGAACCCCTCTTTGCAAGTAGATGTCCTTCTTGCACTAAAGTCCCTGCCCTTTTGTCCATAATCATTTAACCAAAGTGGTTGCCTGGCAATGGGTTTCTGATTATCATGAAAATCCTCACAACTAGAGTGTTTTATGAAGTATAGAGCACGAGAAGATGTGAATCATGACAAAATATTGCAAATTTTGTCGACACACACGAGAGAGAGAGAGAGAGAGAGAGAGAGAGAGAGAGAGAGAGAGAGAGAGACCTTAAGAAGATGTATGAAGATGAATTGAGAGGGTCAGTATCAAGATGGACAGGGAAACAAGGATAAAATCCTTAATTTGGGGATAACAAGCCAAGATTTTGACTGTGATGCATCAGTTTGAGTAGATCTAAGAGTTTTTTCATTTCAAAACCTGTTGACTCAGACAAAAAGGAGAAAGACCAGAAGCCCATGGCATAACATAGAAAGCATCAAGACCAGGAAACAGGATGCTAGAGTACATTTATTATATAAGTCTGCTTACCTAACTTCCAAACTCTACTCAAGGCAGGTACAAAAAACCTTCATCAAGGCAATATAAATCACAGTTACTAACAGGAAGCCACAGTATCTGGGGAAAGGTCTTCTGTGGCAGTTCTCTGCAGAATAAAATGGCAGTGAAAGCTGTGACTATGCAACTAGGTGCTGGTTTTCTGGAATGCAATCCAAGTGACAGAATCCAGTATAGTGCAGGATTCATCGAGCATGGTTACTGGATAGTCATAGCTGAAGGAATAATCAGAGAGTTTCACAGCCATGTTGCTAGTGAATTAGCATATGCCTTTAGAACTGATTACATTACCTAAAATATATCTCACATCAACCACAATAGACATCTGAAGGTCTTAAGCCAATTTCAAGACTTCAGGTTCATTTATTCTCTGGTCACACACCCCCAAATCCCTTTGGGTGTTTTGAAGTCTTCCATCTTCTTCAGGTTTATGGAAATTAAAAAAAAAATTTGGAAATAACTGCAAACTTATAGTCAAATTGTAAGAAAAGTGTAAAAGCCCCATGATGTGTCTTCACCTAATTCTCCTTTGATGAACATGTCAGATTTTCTTGGTTACAGTTTGAATATGAAATATTACCTAGAGGCTCCCTCTATGGACCCCCGCTGGTGGTGTTATCTGGAGAGGAAGTAGAGAGTTTAGGAAGTGAGACCTAGCATGAAGATGTAGGCCTCAAGGGTATGCCTTTGGGAGTTGTGTCTTGCCTTGTCCCTCCCTGTTTCCCTTCTCTGTTTCCTTTCTGTGAGGCAATGAGGAACCTCTCTGCCTTCACTCTCACCATCATGATGTTCTGCTGCCCAGCACATGGGACCAAACTGAATCCTTTGAAGCTAAAAAAATCTCTACCTCCACATTGCTTGTAATATCAGTTTCAATTAAAAAAAAAACCAACAAAAATAAAACAAGCAAACAAAACAAAAAACAAACACACACACACACACACACACACACATATCTTCCATCCTCCATCTTTGCCTCTTCATTTATTTTAGTAGCACTGGGAGCTTCTGTGTGTCATTCAGTATACCCTTTTGTCCAAACAGGTTTCCTTGCAAACAATAAACTAATTTCTTTATAGACTGAATTTATCAACTTTTGCAGGTCTAACACTAATATGGAAGTTTTATTAAAACTACATTCTGAATTTCAATTCATTACATGTATCTAGTGATGTTTCTTTAGAAAATCTATTGTTGCCTCTGGTGTACAGGACTCGGCACAGAAACATACTATTTTCAGATAGTATATTCGTCTGATTTCCTTAAATATTCAAATTTTCCAGCCTTTTTGTCATGTAGAAATTGATTTCTTGTTTTTTATTTTGTTTAAACACACTTGTCACTTGAGCCTTTTCCCTCATCTCTTCTTTCCAGGTTACCCACCCTACCCCCTCCCCAGGCATCTCCTCAAACCTCCTGGCTCCACCTCACCTGAAACTCCTTCTACCTGCCCAGGAGGCCCTCATAAAAGTCACACTTCCCTTTGTTCCTTCCTGCAGGACTCTTCTGAACCACCTGAGGCCCTGAAGCTACAAACTTACACCAGAAACTTATATCAACTAAAAGCTTAAATCAAGAGGCACATCAGCAACTGATCCCCAAGGCTGAGGTCCCAGTAACATGAAAACCTAAAAATCTGACTCCTTCAAATGTCACTAAATGTCACTAATGCCACAGTAATTATCTGCAGTAAGAACAACTTGTACAAAACTCAAGATACAGAATAAAAAGCCATTATTATAAATATGTCCAAAGAGTTCAAAAAATTCAAAGAGAAGACTAATAAACACCTGGAAACTTGAGGGGAACAAGTAAACAGATTGAAATCCAAGGAAACAAACACCTGAGTGAAGGAATGAAAAAAAAATCAGTAAATGAAAGTTGAGTTCAGCAGAGAAAAATACTGAAGAAAACACAAACTGAAATGAAACTGGAAATGAAAAATGTAGTAAGTCTAATAAAAAACTCTTAGAGGAAATCCTCACCAAATAAAAGGATTGTTTCTAATTATTAATTCTTTGGGAATTCCACATATAAACCCCAATCCTGCTCATTCCCCAGTTCCTCCGTATCCATCCCTCACTCTTGTAGTGCCCCACGCCCTAATAAAAGCTAAACATTAGAAATAAGATTAAAAAGAAACAAAAAAGAAAAAACACTTTGCTCCTCCATCTTTCCCACATCTCCATCACCTCTTCTTAGTGGCATTAGGATCTGCTGTGTTTCGTTCTGTAGACCCTTTTGTCTGAACAACATTAGTTGCAAATGTTCATTGTTATCATGAGCTGTTTGTCAGGTTCAAGGCCTCTGGCTTTGTTACACAATCAAAACTGGATTCCTACTTCTCCAACATCCTGCTGTTGCCCTCAGTGGAGATTGTGTGGCTATGGTTTGGCAGGATCAGTCTCTTCAAACACTCCAGCAGATCATAGATGGTAGATGTTGGGGTGTGGCAGCTGAGTTGGTTGGTTCCAGCTGCTAGGACAAGTCCCCCTTCTCTCCAGTGAGGAGCAGGGCCAGCTCTGCCTGGCCCATGGTGAGGGATGGGGGTGAGCCTTCCCAAGTGTGTGGAGGGGCAGCTCTCTTATTGGGGCAGAACCAGCTTTACAGTGCTGAGCTGGACCCCACGCTTCGTCATTGCCTTCAGTGGTAACAAAAGCCTCAGACATCAGTGCAGTCCCACCTAAATCAGACAAAGAAATTAAGGGTACTTTATAACACTATTAACAATAACTGATTATTAATGACCCCAGTTTCCCAATAAACACAACATACAATCTCACTGAATTAGAAACTAAGATCCACCTTCTTGTTGACTATAAGAACCATATCTCATCTTCAAGGATAAACAGTACCTGAAAGTGAAAGAATGGGGGAAAACACTCTAAACAAACAGGACCAAGAAACAATCAGGTGACACAGCTCTAATATCTGACAAAATTGACTTCAAAATAAACTAATTAGAAAAGAGAAAGTCACTTCATTTTATTCCTGAGAATGGCCATCAGAATGACATTATAGCCAGCAGTGGTGGTATACTCCTTTATTCCCATTACTCAGGAGGCAGAGCTCTGTGAGTTCAAGGCCAGCCTGGTCTACAGCGTGAGTTCGAGGACAGACAGGGCTACACGAAGAAACCATGTATTGAAAAACAAAAAAAGTACATAATAGTTCTAAACATACACCAAACTGTTGTGTACCCAGTTTTATAAAGCAAATGCTAGGGGTGGGCATATAAAAAGCATAGTAGGTGACTTCAATAGCCCACTTTCACTAATGGGCAGGTCATTCAGACAAACACTAAACAGAAACATCACAGATGAATAAGAACAAGGACCAAGTGAACCTAACAGATATTTATAGAACATTCTACCTAAACACATGTAGACAAAATATGTCAATAAAAGTTACTTTCCTATTGCTGTGAAGAAGGCAAGTTATAAAATACACCATTTAATTGGGGGCTTGCTTACAGTTTCAGAGGGTGAATTCATGACCATCATGGCCATGAACATGGTGACAAACATGCTCATGAAAATATATCATCCCAAAAACCTGTATGGTAAAATAAAAACATTTCTTAGGAGAAAATATTTTTTATTCACCTATTTATTTTACATTCTGTCCTCAGCTTCCCCCTTCATCCTCCTCTCCCCCATCCCTCACATCCTACCCTCCCAACCCCATCCTCTTCCAGTTACATCCAGGAAAGGGCACATCTCTCATGAGTATCAATAAAGCACAGCATATCAAGTTGCAGTACGACTACACACCTTGACTAACCTCCCCACATGTTGAGGCTGAGCAAGGTGACCCAGTATGAGTAGGGTCCCAAAAGCCAGGAAAACAGTCAGAGACAGCCCCTGCCCCCTCTGTTAGGAGTTTCATAAGAGGACCAAGCTACATAACTGTAACATATATGCAGAGTGCCTAGGTCAGTCTCATGTAGACTCCCTGGTTGTCAGTTCAGTGTCTGTGAGCCCCTGTGAGCCCAGCTTAGTTGATTGTGTGAGCCTTCCTGTGGTGTCCTTGACCTTAGGAAGGACTTTGTAGCCCTAAGGGCCTACACTTTAAAAAATTCAGAAAGCGATTATATAAATCATTAATAATGCTTCTCAAGAGTTTGCGGGGTGGGGGGTTGAGGAGGGAGGGGGACAAACTAAGTCCAAAGCAATAGATGGGAAGAAATAATAAAACTAAGGAAGAAATTGATAAAATGAAAATAAATAAGCAGTAAAAAGAATCAATGAGAACAAAAGTTCGGTTCTTTGAAAAGATACACCATATTTACCAACCCTCAGCCAAATTAACTAAAAGAAAGAGAGAAAACGTCCAAATTCATAAAATTAGAGATGAACAAAGAGACATCACAACAGATATTAGAGAAATCCAGAAACTCACAAGGGCCTATTTTTTAAACCTGTATTTCACTTGGTTGGAAAACACAGAAACAGATAAATTTTAGATGCACAAGACCCATCGAAGTTAAATCAAGATGATATCAATCATTTAAACAGACTTAAAGCAAACAAGGAAAATAAAACAGCAATAAAACATCTACTAATTAAAAACAATCAATACCCAGATGGATTCATAGCAGAATTCTATAAGACATTTAAAGAGAAACTATTTCACAAATAGAAACAGTCTGTAGGATTCTTGCAAGTCTAGAAATAGAAATGCTATATAACACAGCTCTACCACTCCAGACATGTGCCTAGTGGACTTTACATCCTTCCGTGGAAACACTTGTACAACGGGATTTGTTGTTGTTATGTTCACAGTAGCTTAAAAACTGAGTCAACCTAAACATATACCAACAGATAAATGGGTAAGAAAAATGTGGCATAAATGCACAGTGGAATATTATTCGGCTCTAAAGAAAAATGAAATTTGCAGGTAAGTGGATAAAACTGGAAATGAATATATTAAACGATACGGCTCAGGCCCAGAAAGACACACTCACTAAGTTCATTCTCATATGCAATCGCTTGCTTCACATCTTTTCTTTTGTGTCTTTAATCGGGAGTGTGGTTCTTTTTCTTATTTTCTGGACTGCTTTTGTCTGTTAATGCTTATTTAAATTTTTATTTAAAAATGTATGTCACTAGTTAGAGATATTATAATACTCTATATTGAAATATTTAACTTCAAGTGTATTTGAAGGTTTTTTGTTCTGTTTTTTTGTTTGTTCGTTTTGTTTTGTTTTGTTTTTTAATTCTCACCTTGGCAGCTTATTTTGGAATATTTTGTTTTGGTTAGGGGTTCCCAGTGTTTGTTTACCATAGACCTGTGGCCTTGCCTTTGTTTCTGCTGGGAGAACCTCCATTTTGGACTGTTTTCTCTTTTCAGAGTTGTCGGTCTTATCAAGGCAACTACAGGTGGGATTTGGGTCCCTACCATTAACCGGAGGCTTAATTTACCTTATCAAAGTCACTAGTACTTTATGTTTAGAAATTCACCTTCTATTCGAATGTCCTTCGCTGCTCTGGTCTCAGCACTGAGTTTGGCTTTGGTTTATTTATAGGTGCTTAGAGATTTCTATGATTTCCTGGAAGCCCCGCAGTGAATCCCAAAGTATATTTAATGCAAAATCCAGCTGACTTCCATATGAAAAGCCCTGGAGCGTACTTGCTTCACTGCCTGAAGCTGAAGCCTGCAACCTGCTGCTTCCGCCTCTAAATCTCATCATTAACTCACCCCTTTTGTGCACCAGGCAAGGTTCTGATTCCAAACTCTTGAAGCTCCTCATTTCGGCATCCTGACACCCTAAAGCCCACATGATCTCTTTACTTCTCTCTCAATTTCTAGTCTCAGAGCAGGTACTGAAAGAGTCTGATCTGCTCCAACCAGAACCACCAAAAAGAATTAGATTCCTGGCCAAATGGGTTAGGCCTGCACAGCCACAACTCATTTAATTTCTACGCACAAAGCTGTCTTTTTATCAGTATTTAGGCAGCCTGGCAGGAAATAATGCCCAGTGTAATGAGTCACAGCCTGACTCTCCCCTGTCATTGTTCTGAAAGCTGCTTTGATGCTGAGCCAGCCCGAGACCTCTTCCAGGCCTGCTGACACTGCACTCAGGGATCCGACTCCACAATGACTTTTCCAGTCATCTCCTTTGTCTTGATCTTGTCTTCGTGTCCACACTCTCTTCTTTGAGGATCCTGACTGGTGAGAAAAAGTCAGTGAGTATGGCCTTTTAGTGGACAGGAAATGTTGGAAGAAAATGTGAGCAAGATGCGTAAAGTGTCATAACGAAACCCATTATCTTATAGGCTGGCTTGAGAAATCAACTGATCAATTTTTAAGCTGATTAATGGTACCCTTTGTCTGATCTTACAGAGCATCTGAGAGTGAGGGCACTTCCAAGGACAGGTGGCTACACATTCATTTCCAATGCTTTTACTCCAGAGAGCAGCCCTGAGACTGAGCAACACAGGCTGTTATCATTTGAGTATTTCCATGCCTAATTGATTAATGAGGGGTATATCAACATAAGTGCACTAATGAGATGGTACAGGTGTAAATTAATTCTTATGTAGCATATTGATCTGTCCTGTTATAGTAAACTAGGAATTATATTAATAAAGAAATATTCCAACTCAGAAATGTTCTGTGGATCAGTCTTCTAAGGAGAACAATTAACCCTTGAAATCGCACTAACAGTTGTTACAATATATTTTTATAAAGGGAAACATGCCAAGGAGAAGGTAGTCCAAATTCCATTAAAATGTTGGCCTAAAAGTTAAATTAACTTAAAAACAGCTTTCTTGGATGTTTCCTGTCTTCTCTTGTACTTTGTGCACTAAAGCTCTGGTGTTGAACAGTTAAAATTGTAATATTATTTTTGTAATGCCTTAGTTTTCCTTACCAGTCAGTAGGTAGGTAGAAAATAGGACAGTTTTAAGTCCAGCTCTCAGAAGAATCCTGGATGCCTGCAATTGCAACATGGCTCCTGTAAACAGTGCCAGCTGCTCAATGGCTAAGATTCCTAGCACAGATACTGACAAAAAAAATTGCAAAATATGAAAACAAAATGAATTAAAAATTTGCATCTTTGTCTTTTCACATAAACAAATGCACCAGACAAAGTTATTCTCAGATAGACCACATTCACTGGTCTAGAACTGCTGATCACCTTCCATGTCAGGTCCCTTTAAAGTCTGTTGTCATCTCAGCCAGTAGTCCTCATCCATTTTTCCAAAAGAACACCCCTGATGTGTCTATGAACAGCTTTATCTTTACAAAAACCTACGGACTTCTCTGAACAAAACTTTTTGAAGTAAATAATCAAGTTTTGCCATACACACAAGAAACATTAAAATGCCCCTTCTTCCTATGGGAAAACATATCAGCATGCATTTGCCCATGCAAATATACTCCCAAGTTAGCATCTTCCATATCATCAAACAATGAATTATTTAATTACCTTTCCTAAAATTTAATGCTCTCAAGTATAGGCACCAATTATACAAGCAAGGAAGCAATCCCAAAGGCACCATTATCCCTTGTTCTCTACAGAAACTCTGACAGTGGGTTAGCCCATTGCACCAGGCCAATGTTTCCCTAAGTAGCTTCCAGGAAATGGCTATTCCAAAGTACTCAACTCATTTGAAAACTATTGCATTAGCAATAGCTTTTTCCATTGCAACCTTTTCAGGGCGGTTGCTCAGCTAGCATGTACCGTGACTGTGGTCCTTCGGACGAGCTTCAGAAGTACAGTGTTTCTGGGTTTTGTTTTACTTTATTCCCAATACACCTTAGAAGTCTTGGAGAACTCCCCTTTGGGGAAGGAAAAAATTAACTGACTGTATAAGGTCATTAACAACTAGAATAAAACATTTGTTTATGTGCTTATCATATAGCCTGCTACATCTTTAGAAATCACAAAAAGCAGGTATTTGAAATGTCATAAGATCTTCACAAAGGAACTGAAAATGCTAAAAGCCCATCGGTCAAGGCTATTGACCCCCATGTCCCCATGTCTCCATGAGCAACACCTCGTGTGCAAAAAAAAAAAAAACAAAACTTTTCAATTCAACCACATTATGTTTATTTCTCTTTCTTATAAAACAGAAAAAGAAGGTTAAGTGAAAGTTAAAATCCTGCCCCCCAGGTAATGCCTTCCGAACCACCTGTTATATACTGAGCCAAAAGCTAACATCCTCAAGGCTCGTTCAATTGCTCCTATGCATGATTAATACACTTAGTGTGAATGGACCACAACACGCATATTATTAACTTGTCACTATAGATTAGACACACAGATTTACCTTATCTTTCTTTCAGTTGCACAATGTTCCTTTGTATAAATGGGACATACGGTATTTAATCAGTCCCCGTTTGATGGGTTATGTGAGCCACATGACGACTTAAAGAAGCATTTGTGTATAAATGGCTTATAAGCCAAAACAGCAAGAGTAGGTGTAGCCTAAAGACATATACATGCAATTAAAAACAAAATAAACAAATAACACTCATTCTGAGCAAAATGGGAACATTTTGATATTTGCATTAGGAAGAAATTTTGTGTCTGTACCCACCATAGTTCAGGTTTGGAGGTAGCAACATGGGGATGGCGAAGCAGTACTGAGAAGTTGTGTGTATTCGAAGATGTCTCGTTTGCTTTCAGGTGGCTGAAGGGCTCAGTAGATGAGTTGTTAGGGAAACAAGCTGGGTACACAGAAAGTACACAGGAGAATAGTGTGGGCAAAGTAATGAAGATATGGGATCAGACTGCTGCGGTATGACTCACAGCTGAGTAATCACAGGCCTTTATCTAAACTGATGTTATGCTTAGTTTCTTCATCCATAGAGCAAGCATACATATACCCCGAGTGTTACTGCTGAGAAATCTAGTAACTGCAATGAATTAAATGCTTGTAAGACAAGACATTCATAGGTGTTCTTAGCGTGTCTTTGGCTTAACTCTCAAGACAAATCTCTCATCCCAGAGAATTTAAACAGTCTCAAAGAAATCAAATACCTCGTTCATGGTCACACATCTAGTAAGAGAGATTCTGGGGTAGAATTGTAATGACCTGGTTTTTAGTTGAGAACTGATTCTGGTGGTCTAGTGGCTGAGGATTTTACATTCTCACTAAAGATTAAGAAAGACAGGAGATTTAATTCATTCATTGCTTTAAACACACAGCTCAGTGCTTCCCCTACATTCCAAAGACTGAGAAGCCCTTACCATTACCTGATTTCAAACATCTACATCCCTCCAAAACTGTAACCACTCAATTCACTCTTTTCTCCAGTCTAATCTTTGTTTCTGTGAATTTCCTCTTATGATAAATCCTACCATTCTGTGACCTTTGTGTTTGGTCTTTTACATTTAACATAACTCCATCACTTATCCTTGTAGCTGCTCCAATACCTCCTCCCTTTAGGGGGCTAACTAATATTCCATTGTATAGTTATCCCACATCTTAGTTATCTAATCATCTGTTGATAGACACCTGAATTAGGTTCATCTTTTGGTGATTATAACCAAAGTTATGAATTTTCATATTCATATTTTAAATAGACTTCCATTTTTATGTTTCTTGAGTATATGGCCTAGAGTGACATTTTGGGGTTATATGGCACTCTATTTTGGATCTGAAGAGTCCCTCAAAGGTCCCAGCATTTCAGATTTGAGGCCTAACCTGTGATGCTATAAGAGACACTATGGGATGTTGAAGAGTAGGTCCTTGTGAGAGGCCTTGGATCATTAGAAGGACGTCCTCAAATAGGGCTGAGGAACCTAGTTTAGTTCCTTCTCCTTTCTCCCCCATGTTGCCTTGCCACAGGCTGAAAAGCAATGGATCAAACCAAACTTGGATTGAAACCTCTAAAGCTGTGAGCCAAAGCAATCTTTCCTCTTTTTGAGTCATCATAGAAACTTCATTCAGTTATCATAAGCTAACTAACACATCACAACAATCCCGTTAGTGTTTACGAGGAATATCATTTCTCAAAACTGCTTCCCATAATGGCTGCAGTAATTTCCCATCTATAGGAACAGTGTGTGAGAGCACCAATTGCTTGCTCTAAGCCTCAGCACCACTCACAGCTTCCTGTTTATTTTTCAGCTCCTATCACAGGAAATCCTAGTGAGTGTGAAATGCTACCTCACTGAAGCTTTGATCGGGACTGATGGCGATCAGTGTCTTTCATAAGCTCACTTATACAGCTTTAGAGAAACATGAATCTACATCCTTCAGCGTTTTGCAATTGGGTTTTGCCTTTGCACTGTGTGTTTAAAGTCTTATAACTGTCTTATTAGCCCCCATCAGACTTGTGATTTATAGGTGTTTTCTCCCTATCTCTGGATTCTTTTTCATCTTTGTGCTAGTGCCATTTGATGCCCAAAGGCTTTAATTTTGTCATTTGCTATTTGATCTCTTTTTCTCTGGTTTCTTTTACTTTTTGAGTCATCTGACTTTTCAGTTCTTCTCCTCACAGTACCCAGTGCTTAGGAACAAGATTAGATATGCAAAGCCCTTGCCACTGTATCTGACACAGCATAGGATTTTAATATATTTCAGTTCCTTCTTTCTATACTCAGGAAGCCAGAAAGAGAAGGAGTTTGGAATGAGACAAATGTCTGGACTCTGCATATTCAGAAAAAACCCAAAAGCTAACACAAGTGAGGGAAAAAAGGATGGGGCTGTAAGGTAGTGTGAATGTGAGCTAATCAAACATCCAGCAGAATAAAGTCAATTTGTAGAAAGGCTGGGAATATTTGGGTGAAGATATGTAAAAGCCAGCAGTAGCAGTTGGCTAGTCTGAAAAACACTGGAGATTTATATATGAGTTTGAAATAGAAAGTTAATTCCAAAGATTATAAGTTGGACAATGGTGAAGTATTTGTAAAGCCTGAGAAACTTTATCAGTCTACCTTCAAAGCTACTGCTACTCCCCACTACACTAAAATCAAAACCAACTGCAAAACCTCAGGTCTACACACCAGATACACCCATGGAAAATTTGAAACTTTGTAGGCAACAGTGAAGGTCATGTGGTACCTGTGGGTGCAGTTGCATGGCAAATTATATTGGGTTGCTTCTGACACCTAGGCTGGCACACATTCCATGATGAGTGGTAGTATGAGTAGGGACTTTGATGCTCTGGCATTTGCAGAACAACCATGAGGACTGCTTGGTGTGTTTCTGATTGTTAATCTGCCAGAGTTCTAAAGGTACCTACTACCCTTTCTGGAAACATATCAGTACTTTCTGGCTACACACTAAGGATAGATTCTCTCATTTGCAACTAAGTATTTTGACCCATGTGAATCATGATGTATCTGCTTACCCATCTATTTCTTCCATAAGAACTGAGAAGAGTGATTCTCAGGTATGTGCTATTCTTCCAGATGTTGGAAGTTGTTACTATTAGAATGGAGGGTGCTACTTATACCCAATAGATAGGGTAAGGGTGCAGCTAAACATCCTACCAGGTAAATGGTAGGGTAGGATAATTCTAAGAGCCAATAGTGCTAAGAATAAGAAACCTGCTCTGGGTAGTTGTAGGGCAAAAACATGCCTTCTTACCTTCTTACCTTTTTACCTTCTTACCTTCTTACCTTCTTACCTTCTTCTTACCTTCTTGCCTTCTTGCCTTGTGCATCACTGTGTGTCCAAAATAAGATCCTGGAAAGGTGAAGATGTTGCTTAGTCACTATGATAGAATGGGCTAACATCAAAGGTGGTGAGTGCTCCTGAAAAAATAACCACTGGAAATCTCCTGAAAAAGAAAAACAGGAACTTTATTTCAACAGACTGCATCATTCATAGGATATTTTCCTACCCTGATTGATCCTCCAAATGTCAGGGGCTGGGGCTTGTCCCCATGGCCTTTGTCCTGTTCTCTCTTCTCTTTTTCTGCTAGTCTCTTCATGCGCCCAAGCTTGAACTCTTTTTAAATAATCTCTTTCAGTTGTCTAATTCTCCACTAGATATGCAGTTAGAAAGTCTAAACTTGTTTTCGGCTCAGCAGTCTCTCTGTATGTCACTTAAGTTATAGTCTGGGATGGCTATTCTTGGTTGTCAACTTGACTATATCTGGAATGAACTATAATCCAGAAATTGAGGACACACTTGTGATCCAAATCTTGAGGTGGTAGGAAGACAACATTCTTTTGGTCCAGATATTGAGGCTGGAAGGTACAACTTTAATTTAGGCCACACCTTCTACTGGAAGGAAAATGGAAGATGTAAGTGGGTGTATTCATTCTTTATCTGCTTGCCCTCACCTTGTCAGCACCTGCATTTCCTCTCTGGCATAATAGTCTACTTTTTCAGGATTCCAGCACATACAGAAGACCAGCTGACACACTAGGCCTCATGGGACTGAGCAACTACTGGATTCTTGGACATTTTAGTCACAGCTAACCATTGTCAGACTGCAGGCTGTAATCCATTCCAATAAATTCACATACATACATATGCATAAATATGTGTATATACATACATATATGCATATAGATAGAGAGATTCATTTTATTAATTCTGTGACTCTAGAGAACCCTGACTAATACAAAGTTCACTCCCCAACGTGGGTCATACATTCCCCCAAGAAACCTTCTATAAAGATGCTGACTCTATCTGTTCTTCAACTTTGCCCCTGGGAAGACATTTGTCCCATGGATTCTTTCAACCTCTCAGCCAGCCTTCCTGTCTCCACTACTGTGCCTTCCACTCTTGATCATCTTATCATGGTCAGTTTGACCTTTCTACAAGTTATGTCCTATCATAGAACTCGCTGCTGTAAAATCCCAAGACATCTGTTTGTATAAAATCCAGACTTCATACCTTTAAAATACATGGGAAGTTAGGATTTGTATATGCTTAATATTCCACATGCTTTTGTTTTCTGGTTTTGTTTTTAATGTTAAAAAGTTTAAACTTTTTAATTTTTAGAACTTCATGCATGAGCACTATATTTACATCGTTTCCATCCCTTCATCCCCCTCCTCCACATTCTCCTGTGTCCTTCATTGCCTCTCATATTCATGTTCTCTTCTTTAATGATTGTTAGATATATGTGTAACACACACATACATAAATACTATTTTCTGAGTTCATTTAGTGTTGTTCACATGTACATGCATTTCGGGATGACCCCTTGAGACTGGATAACCTATCAGGGCTTATCCCTAGAAAAGACTGATTCTTTCTCTCTAAACAGCCATTGAGAGCTCCTCATCTTGAGGTGGAGCCTTGTGATATTTTCCCTATTCACACTGGCATGTCAGCTGGTATTGCCATTGCTAAGGTTTGTTTAGCCTGCCATATTGTTGAGATTTCACAGGTTTGGCTTATAGAGGACATGATCTTCCAGATGTCCTGCTCCTCAGATTCTTGGAGTCTTTCTGCTCCCTTTTGCTCAATGCTCCCTGAATCTTAGCATTGTAGATGTATCTACTGGGTCTGGATACACTATGATCAGTTCTTCTCTGCATTTTGACCAGTTGTGGCTTTCTGTGATGGTCTTTGCTGCAAAAAAAAAAAAAAATCTCTTTCATGAGGAGTGAGACCTACACTTCTCGGTGCTCATAAAGGTAAGTATTACAAATGCATTAGGGAGTTAACAGTAGTAGGTTTTCCTATGGGACCCACGACCTCTCCAGGTATTTGATTATTAAGTTTACCATAATAGGCATGAATTCCCTTCTTAAGTTCAATTAGATTGCTGTTGGTTACCCCAAGATATATATTGGGGTTATCTTGAAGCTGGTCATTGATGTAGTTCATAGACTTTTACACTGGAAAAATTTTGGACAGTATTGGGGAAAGGTATACATTTCTCCTTGGAGTTTAGAAACAGAGATTTTAACAACAGCTCAGAGGAGGAAGCTCTAGCCTGTGCAAGGCCCTAGAAAAAGCATATGGCTGCATGTCGAGCTTCAGGATGAAAAATTTCTCCAATTGAGTTGAAGTGAACATGCTGTATACTTGAGAAAGCTGGCAGAGATTGCC
The DNA here is from genome assembly GCA_030556225.1 of Cricetiscus sungorus. NCBI lineage: Eukaryota > Metazoa > Chordata > Mammalia > Rodentia > Cricetidae > Cricetiscus > Cricetiscus sungorus. The sequence goes on from JANBXA010000007.1 coordinate 112,776,638, forward strand.
TGGCACATAGGCAAATCCACAGACACGATGTTTTTTGCCTTCATACTTTTTTCTCTGTTGCTTCCTTCATGCAACACCAGCTCTCTGCTCTGAACCATTGCTGGCTCACAAGGGGGCCATTACTTCTATCTCTGATATTCTTTTGCCATAGAGATCACATATAAATGTTCATACAGATCTGATTCTGTCATCAGTCATCTTTTGAGGCGGGGTGACTTTTTAATTCCTTAGGAACCTAGAAATATTAAAACTCTGGAATGGAATAAGTTCACCCCTGGCCAGAGGTAACAGTTGGCCAACCTCCTAACAAGATGGCACAGCCTGAAGAAGCTGGATGCCCCCAAGTCTGTGAGCAGAATGAGGAATGGTGGGGGAAGGTGTTTTAGAATTAAGATTCTCTTACAAAGGAAACAGAACTTCGTTTTGTTTTATTTTAAGCTATAATTTCTTCTAGTAGGTAAGAGTTGAAGTTGGCATTTGAGGAGTCGATGGTGCATTATTTAAGTCTTCTCCATCATCCTGGGTAGGCTATTTTGGCTAAAGTACTTGCATGTATTTGAAATATGAATTTAGCTGAAAATTCAACTTGCCCTTGGAATTAACTTAATGTCCTTGTTTGATTCCTCTATATCCTGACTGAGTAAAAGATGAACCACACATCTCACTAGTGCCAGAGAAAGATCAGATCCTCAGAGTCTGGGTGGGTGCCTGGGCTGTGGGCCAGAAGGGGAATCAAATACCCTGGTATGTCACTGGCCCCTCCTCTCCTGGGACACCTTGTCCTTGGCTAACCACAGACTTGACCATCAGCCCAAACTCATGAGTGAGAATAGAAAACTAAAGAGACTATGGGTACACTGGTCACCTCTGTGCCTACAGCTATCTCATCAGTGTCAAAACACAGGCCGGAGAGGGGCTCCTGTTCACTACACCTTTGTCTACTCTCCTTTCGGGAAGGAAGGACAGGATGTTCTGTCATCAGCCCATGATGTGAACTAAAGCAGAAGACACTTTACTCCAAGTGTCTTTAAACTCTCCTCTCTGTGCTTCTCAAAGCCTGGACCAGGACAAACTTCTCTAATTACTCCTACCTGGGCCCAATGTTGGGAAGAGATCCAAGGTTCCTTCCATGCCAAATCATACCCTAACCCATCCAGCAGTCTCCAGCTTTTTCAACACACTACCACTGACTGTTTACTTCATTTCTCCCTGGTTCTTGTCATTTATTTCTTATAGAAAATAAAATGAGATTTTTAGATGCACCCAGTCTTTCCTTTCCATCACACTTGATGCCAAAATCCAGCTTCTTGACTCAAGGCCTCAAGCACTGGTCATTCTGGCCCTGCCAAGCATCCTATTCTCTGTTCTCCTTGCCACATCATCCTTACTAGGCTTCAGACACAGGTTACCTTAGTCAGCTCATGCTTTCAAAGGAAAACATCAAAGGCTTCATAGTAGAACTAGAAACGTATATTCTTACAGTTGTAAAGTAATCACTGCTTCTCTTTCTTCAGCTTGAAGAGGACTGTCTTCCCACTGTATCTTTATGTGGTCTGTCTGTGCACCTATACCTAGTACCTCTTAATCTTTGTTTTTAAAATTCTGACTGTTTAATGCATGTTAATTTTATTGAACAGTGAGATTCACCATGATATGTTCATTGATCTGAAGAAGAAGTTAGTTCATAGACTTGCTTCACAGAGATAATCAACCTCTTGGCTGCAACTACCTAAAAATGAGATCCATATAAAAGTTAGTTACCAGGAATGCATTATGTTGATGATGCTAATCTATACAGCCCACATGAGACAGCTGAGGAAAAAGGATGAAAGGGACCTTCTGGATTCTTCCCTCTAAATCCTGAGATGATAGCCAGGGATCGAGATGTTGGGAATGGATTTGCCAAGTTGAGCTTCCTCTCCTTCAAGCACAATCCTAGGCCTGGGTGTTAATAAATCTTTATGTCTTCTGTATAGCAAATCAAGGTTTAAGTCATAGAATACTGTCTATAGTTTAACTCTGTTTTGTTTTGTTTTGTTTTGTTGAGGGTATTTTCTAAGCATAGAAAGTGTCTAGAAATGAAACTATTGATAGCAGAGTGGGAGATGGGGAAGAGGTCTTCATGCTTCACTGGGATGGTTTGTCACTGCAAACATTCAGACTTTTTTTTTCTTGGTTGTAGTGTGCTGGTTCTTTTAAGAGGAATTTTAGACTCATGAGAAAATTGAGAGGAAGACATGAAGATTTCCCATGTGCCCTCCTTCCCACACATACACAGCCTCCCCCATTATCAACATTCCTCACAAAGACATGCATTTGTGATGACTGAGGAGCTACCAAAGCCACTCAAAGTCTCTAGTTCATGCTGTGAGTCATTGTGGTCCCCAGCCTTCTGTGACTGTGGATACATGTACAATGTGCATAGCCAGTAGTGTGGTTTCCTAGAACATTTGCATTGCCCTAAAATTCTTTGTTCACTGCCTGGTCATCTCTCCATTTCCCCAAGCTCTTTAGCAAACAATGGTCTTGTTATAGTCTCCATCAGTTCATCTTTTCCTACATGTTCTGTGTAGGGAGTCTTACCACCAGCCTTAAAGAAGCAAATCACTTTCTCTTGTCCCTCCATCTCACCATAGATACACAAAGATGTCTGCAGCTGCCCACTTGCCTGCCTTGCCCATTTCCTTAAAAATACCTGATTTTTAATTTTTTATTGAATTGAACTGGATTCATTTGGGTTTGCATTAGTCCCTTCCTTTGTTACACAATAAGTCTAGCTGTGAGGAACATGGTACATTAAAGCTTGTCACTCTGTGTATAGAGTTATGCCACTAAAGACACATTACAAGAATTGCACCTGCATTCAAGCATTTCCACACAGTGCAATGGTTCACAGTGTGAATACAAGTGCACAGACTGCAGTCCTTGGAATTCTTACTGGAGCTGAAGAGGTGTGCACTGGAGTGAGCTACTGTGAATACATTTGGCATTGGCGACAACTGCTTCTTGGACAGCCCTATCTCGGCATGCAAGGACTATAGCCTCAGAGAAGTAAGCATTACTGCACCCTGGGCACCGTAGTCACATCCAGGACCTGTGCTCAAGTCACTAACCATGCTGGTTTCACAGAGTGAGCATCTCTGCAAGCCAGTGATTCCTCCAATGGAGCATGTTGGGAGGGTAAAAAGGGTGCCAACATGGAAAGAAGTGGTTTCCCCTGTGATATACAATTGCAGCAAATGCACTTGAGGTGAAATCATGAACCAACGGGAAAATGCTCTCAAATCCAGCTGCTTTCGTACATAAAGGGCAGACTTCATTTCTCTTGCTTTGGGTTTTTTTTTTGTTTTTTGTTTTTGTTTTTGTTTTTTCCACATAGTATTTTTTTCTAATTCTCTGACAATTTCCTATATGAACACCATGTATTTTGATCATAGCCACTTCCTGTTCCTTCTAATTCTTCCTAAATTCACCACTTCTACTCATTCCCCACCTCTGAATTTCACATTTTTTATAACTTCCCACATATGATGTGTGCTGCTCATGTAGTCATGGGCACAGAGTCGTGCCCTCTAGCATGCTTACCCCGCAAGGGGCCATATCCTCAAAGAACTCTCCCTCTTCTAGAAACCATTCACCCTAAAGAACTAATGAGATACCTCTCTGCATCCATGCTGGAATGTTGATGAGCCAGATCTGGGGAACTGAAGACAGGAGGATCCCTGGGGCTCACAGACCAGCCAGTCCAGCCAATCAATGAACTACAGACTCAGTGAGAGAACTGTCTCGAAAAACAAGGCAGGGCTAGGGAGATGGTTCAATGATTAAAGTGCTTGCCACACAAGCAGGAAAACTGGACTCTTGATCCCCAGGAACCATGTAAATGCCAGTAAAATGAGCAGCGAACTTGTAATTCCACCTTAGGAAATAGACAGAGTAACCAAGCTAGTAACTCTAGCCACATCAGAAAGCCCTGGGCTTGACTGAACGGCAGGGAATAAGGTCAAAACATAAACTAAGAAATGTTCCTACAAATACATATGAATTTTACACGCACACATCCATGGGAAGAGAAGAAAAACAATAAGGAGGAGACACCCAACATGGACCACTTGCCTCTGTATGTATGTGAGCATATATATGCATGCACGCATGCGCGCACACACCAATGCAAAGGTGAAATGTCATTACCATTTGATAACTTTTTAACTGCACCAACTACAGAACTGGAAATTAAAGTAGCCTTGACCCATATGTTCTCCCAGTACTGCTTGCCCATAGATACTTCCTGCTGCACTCTGGAGAGCTATCCACAAGTCCACCTGGAGGGGGTTAACATTTCCTGGCTTCCTACCTGTACTCACCTTTCTAGACAACCAGGGCAAGTTTTCTGTCCTTGGTTTACGTCACTGTGATCAAGAGTAAGGCAGAGCATAGCTCTCGGCTGGGCAACTGTGTGCTTATTGCCCTCCAGCTCTCCCAGCCTCCTGGAAGCTCAGTGTCTTTCTTGAGAGCATCCAGGTACACCTCTTTTTGCCCTGTTCTCTGATGAGTGTCAGACTCCGTGAAAAGCCCAGACTACCGATCAACTCTCGTCCTTCTGCACTCTTGTCTCAATAATGGTCTCTACATTCTCTATTTTTCTTTGATGTACCACACAGCCCAGGTGGCTCTCCCACATGGCCTTGAGGATTCTGTGCTCAATCATTTGCACTCTCTCAAAGCTTTGTCATTGGTCCTCACTCTACACAGACAGACAGACTATTGTCATGGGACCACTTACCTTTCACCCAGCTAGAATGGTGGCTATGACAGCTTGCAAGATTCTGCCAATGCCAGGCCTGCAGGAAGGGGCAAGTGTCCTTATTTCATAAAACTACCTCTTGCCTGCCCTCCCAATCCCCATAAGAGTAAAGTCCTCCTCTTTGAGTAGCCTGTTATTATTCTTTGCCAGTCACTGCTCTTTTATCCCAATCTCCTGAAGGTTTTAGCTCCTCACTTACTGCTACTTCTCCAATATATTTTGTGACTTCACTGTCCTATATACCATCTTCACTACAATTGAGGCCAGGCTAGCATTAAACGTATCCTCCTGCTTCAGCCTCCTAAGCAACTGGGGTTAGAGGTATGGGCTACTCTGCCCAGCCTGTATTCTAATGCCTTTCGTTCAAGGTTGCCGCCACTCTGCCTCATTTCCTCACTACAAGCCTCACATTCTACATTGATCATTACCGGCAAATGTGAGTCTTTCATAATTACTGTTTCAATAAACCTGTCTTTCTAGCTCACTCTGACGCCTTAACTCTAAGAAGCATTGGCCACACTCAGAGCTTTTAGCCACTCATTGCATCATCTGTTCAGAGTTCTTCGTTTCTTCTGTACTTAGATAGTTCATCACGTTACACCCTCATATACATTTCTGACAATCTTGTTTCATTTTTTTCCCTTTGGAAATGCCCAGGTCATGTCCATCAACTCAGGTGACTCGGTGCACACTAGGCTGTTAACTGGTCTCATTTTATGTTAATAACAGTACACTTCAGGACTATCCTTAGTTTTTCCCTTCAGTCACTCTCCTTTGATCCTGTACAAAAACTCAGCCTTACTTGTAACTACCTCAGAATCACCCAATGACTTGGGAAAACACAGATCACTTTGACCCAAAGTCTCTGGGTCATTCAATCTGGGTCTGGTAGAGGAATACAACTGCATGTAATATGGATGTTTCTGGTCTAGACCACACTCTGAGAACCCCCAACACTATAGGATAGCCTTGTGAGTTTTGTTCTTCTTAGGTCTCCGACATAGACTGCCAATCTTTGCTCCCAACTCATTGCTTATGCGTGTACAGAGATGCACATAGAAGAGAACTTAAAAGCTGCAGCTTCTAAACTTCCCTTCTTCCTGGGAGCAGAGCCATGAGCTCTTCCATTCATCTTCTCTTGGAAATGGCTCTCCCTGCATGTCTTAGATTCCACAACTCCACTCACACCCCTCCAGTCTCTGAATTAAGAACCCCCTTTCTCTGAATCATCAAGTATATCAAAGACAATCCTTGTACCCCACATTTCTTCTCACTCTCCCCTTGGCTCCTCTGATATAACCTTTCACTTGGTATTCAACCTGAAGATTTTGTAAAGTAGACTTTGTATTCTCACTTCATACCTTAATGTTATTTTCTCAATGATAATTTCTCAGATCAATTCCATTTTTAAAATGCAGCATCTATTTCCTCTGACCAGAATTCCTGTCCTCTCATTCACACTCACCAGGAGACTTGCCCCCAGTGACCACTATCTCCTCATACTCACTGACCAGGATCCCTGTCCCTCATCCCCAATGATAACTGTCTCCTCATCACCACTGACTGCTGTCTCCTCATTCCCAATGACCACAGATTGTTTCTTCTCTTCCTTATTACATATGATCTGGAATTCAATCTCAGTTAAATTCGGATAACAACTGACAGTGAGCAAAACTAATCTTTTTAGTCAGGGACACTGAGGACGCATTGACCATATCAAGTGTGCTTAAAGATTTCCTAAAAATATATACTCCTGATCCATCTTGAGTCTAGAACATTTCTCCCAAGGCCATTTCAAATATTCAAATGTGTCTTTAGTGTGTGTTTGTGTGTGTGTGTGTGAGTAGAGAGAGAGAGAGAGAGAGAGAGAGAGAGAGAGAGAGAGAGAGAGAGAGAGAGAGAGGTTTCCCAGTGCTGAAGTTGGAACCCAGAGCCTTATACATGCTATATGCCAACCTAGGGTTCTACTATTGAGTTATATACATGATCGGTTCAGAAACTCAGTTCTTAACACTTCACATGGCCATGGGTTATTTAAAAATTAAGGTCTATGAGATTTTGCTCATCTCCCTTCTAGCCACTCATCTATCTCTATTTTAAATCTTACCTGGAAAAGCTGGGTAAGAAGAGGGAACAACAGTATCTGGCCCATCCCTGTCCTGAAAGAACCCTGCTGGGGCCTCAAAGGAATTCCTGAACATTCGGGGTACTTCCAGATGCTTCTCTGAACCTCAGTTCTAGCTGCTAGCAAGCACTGCCCTAGCACATCACCTGCAGCATGAGGAACCAAGAGGGATTGAATTCAGCTGACTCCAGCAGAAAACATAAGCCATGTAGAGTCCAGAAGAGAAAATAATCAGTCACAGTGACAAGACTGATTGGGAACCTTAAAACTGAAGGACAAGCAATTTCTCCTCTGCACAGTGTCCAGATAAGAGAGGTCATACAAAAACTATGATAATTAAACAGTGTAATATGACAATTAAAATACTTACAGAATTTTCTTGTTATTGGAGCACCATCATTTGGGGTGAAAGGACTAGTGTGGCTCAGTAATATGGAAAATTAATTCAGTTTTAAAAGTAGATTCAGAAACAATATTATTTTACATATCAATCCCAGTTCCCTCTCCCTCCTATCCTTTCATTGCCTCCCACCAACCACTCATCCCATCCCCCTTCTACTCCCCAGGGAGGATGAGGTCTTCCATGAGAGGTCCTCAAAGTCTGTCAAATCATTTGGAGCAGGGCTTAGGCCCTCCCCCGTATATCTAGGCTAAGAGAGTATCCCTCCATGGGGAATGTGCTCCTGAAGTCCATTCCTACACTAGGGATAAATACTGATTCCACTGCCAGCGGTTCCATAGACTACCCAAGCCTCCTAGCTGACACCCAAGTTCAGGGGGCCCGGTTGGGTCCTATGTTGGTTCCCCAGCTGTCAGTCTGGGGTATATGAGCTCCCACTTGCTCAGGGCAGCTATTTCTGTGGATTTCCCCAGAATGATCTTGACCCCTTTGCTCATCACTCCTCCTTCTCTACAACTGGATTCCTGGAGTTCATCTCTGTGTTCAGTTGTGGATCTCTGCTTCTGCTTCCATCCGCTACTAGATGAAGACTCTAGGATGGCATTCTCATTATAGAGGAAGGGCATTTAAGATACCCTCTCCACTATTACTTAGATTCTTAGTTGGGGTCATCCTTGTGGATCTCTGGACATTTCCCTAGTGCCAGATTTCTCTTTAAACCTGGAATAGTTCCCTCTATTAAGGTATCACTTTTGTTGCTCTCCTCTATTCTACCCCCTCCCCAGACTCAATCTTCCTGATCCCTCATGTTCTCCTCTACCTCCTCTTCTCTCCTCCACTTTCTCTTACCTCCTTCATCCCCCCTCCCCCATGCTCCCAATTTGCTCAGGAGCTCTTGTCTCTTTCCCCTTCTCCAGGGGACCATGTATAAGGGTCTTCCTTATTTCCTAGCTTCTCTGGAGGTGTAGATTGTAGGCTGGTAATCATTTTTTCTATGTCTAATATCCATATATAAGTGAATACATACCAAGTTTGTCTTTCTGTGACTGGGTTGGAATGGAGATGCCAGTGGGGGGGAAGGGCATGGGAGGATAGGAGGGAGAGGGAACTGGGATTGATATGTAAAATATGATTTTTTTAAATTTAAATAAATTTATTTTTTAAAAAGAAAATTTAGAATACCCTGATTTCTCTTAGGAGGCAAAGGCACCTGACCACCTGACAAACAGCTCTGGAACCACAGGGTGGAAGGAGAGAGGTGACTCCCATAAGTTACCCTCTGATACATAACACACACACACACATACACACACACACACACACATACACACACATACACACGCACACACACGCACACACACGCACACACACGCACACATGCACACACACATACACACACATACACACACACATACACACACACATACACACACACATACACATACACACACACACACATACACATACACACACACACACGCACATACACACACATACACACACACATACACACACATACACACACACATACACACACACACATACACACACACATACACACACACATACACACACATACACACACGCACATACACACACATACACACACATACACACACACATACACACATGCACACATATACACACACTCACACACACCCATACACACACACACACACATACAGACACACGCGCGTGAAATGTAAAAACATTAAGTATTCTAGTTTCACTCTCATAGTGATTTAAAAAGTAATAATAATAAGTACTCACTGAGGCTTTAAGTGCTTGTGATTGCCCCAGAAAAAAAAGAAAGAAAATGAGGCCTGGCTAAGCCATCATCACATAGTCCATCATCTATATGTCATGTCACTAAAAGTGTTGAGGAGAGAAATTGTATCGTTTGCTTCATGCTGGCTGAGGTGACAGATATCAGTGTTTAGGACTGAAGCAATAAAGTCCTCAGAACAGAAGAGTGCCCAGCATTTTATCCTTTCTGCTTCTTACGTCAATGTGAAATAAAAGCAAAATAATTAAAGGACGAGGAGAGCAAGTACAAAAATAAAGCTCCCTCCCATCCATTGCATCTGACAGTGCTTACCTGGTGATCCAGCCTCAGAGGATCATTGTTCCTTTCTCAAGGAACACTGTTTCCTGGCAGATGGGACCACATGATCCCCCCAAGGTATATTCTCAACTGGAGCTCTGTGGTTGTTGCTTGTAGGAAAATTAGTGTTCCATTATTGCACCAAAATGATCTCTGAACTAATCAGAGCCTTGTGGGAATGACTGGAAAATAGAAAACACCTACTCCCTAGAGCAAGTCTCTGACTTGCTTAAAACTCAAGAATGGTCTTAGTATAACCCTTGGGGCCTCATAATCCACAGGGGAAACCAAAGCTCTTTCTAATAGAATATTTACTGGGATTTGTCATAATAAAAAGAGTTATTTCTTTCCAAGTGTTTTATTGACATATATTAATTACATATAATAGGTTTCATTAGGACAATTATGACATTTTCATGCATGTATATAATGTATATAATATTCACTCTATTACCTCTCAGGCTCTCTTCCAATGATCCCCTTCCTCTTGCCAACTAGGGCCCCTTCTATTTTTTTTTTTTTTTTTTTTTGTCTTTTTCTTTTGACACAATGAATTTCATTAGGGTCTCTATTAGGGTCACTTGCTATGGAATAATCTTTTGTACACTGTGAAGAGGTGTTGCTCTCCTTGTTAATAAAAAGCTGATTAGCCAATAGCTAGGCAGGATTTTGGGAGCAGAGAGAATGCTGGGAAGGAGGGCAGAGTCTGAGGAGTCTTAAGCCAGATATGGAAGAAGTAACATGGGAAGTTCATAGACAAGGCAAAGGAGCCTCGGGCAGCACAGAGGTTAATAGAAATGGGTTAATTCAATTTAGAAGAGCTCACGAAAAACAAGCCTAAGCTATTAACTGAACATTGGCTGGTTCTTTAGGAAGCAACTGGTGGAACAGAGCTGGTCAGTGGTCTAGACAGAAAACTCTGCCTACAGTCACTTACAGAGGTGTGTGTGTGAGGGGATATTTACAGCAACATGGCCACCTTACCAGTGGCTACACCGCTGGAGAAAGCCTCAACACATTTGAATGAGTGTCTTGATCTTAAAGTGATCTTTTGCTCAAGATGCAACTTCATCATAAGCAAGGCGATCACAAGCAAACACAGGTTTTCCCTAGCCTTGTCCAGTTCTCTGTAAAGAGAAGGAAAATGCATTAAATGTCTCCTCCTGCATAGTTCAAAATAAAAACCCATACTGCCTTCAAAATAAAAGCCCATACACTCGATATGGGCTTTCACCATTTTGTAACTTAGTGAAGGTTTGCATTTGGCCAGAATTAATTGATACAAAGAACCAAGAGACAAAAGCAAGGGGCTAGTAAAATCTACAGTCAGGAGAGATAGTACTAGCAACACGCCACACTTCAGCCTTGAGAACATAGAAGAAGTTATGTTAGAAGCATTCACCCTGTAACAGGTGGGAACTCAAATCATCCAGCTTATGGGTGGTGCACACAGGGCTCTCTCTCTCTCTCTCTCTCTCTCTCTCTCTCTCTCTCTCTCTCTCTCTCTCTCTCTCTCTCTCTCTCTCTCTCTCTCTGTTTTTATTTTTTTCTGTTGATCTGTGAGTCCACAGAAAAGTAAGAAACCCATAACCTTGCTAAAAAAAAAAAAAAAAAAAACAGATATGCTCTTTGGTTTTAGTGGCAAGTATATACTGACCTCAGTGCCCCTAACCCTCACATTGCCACTACACCCAATGAGTAAGAAAGTTGGCAGCACATAGGTTATAATTATAGAAAATTCAACACAAGATTCTAGTATGAAACTCACTCCTGAGAGTTGTCTCTGATTTCCACCTACAGCATGTGTGCATCTGCATGCACTCATGCACATATACTCAAACACATGCAAAATAAACAAATAGGAAATTCTGTTTGCATAAATATCAATGCAATCCCTTTAAAAAACTTTCAGAAAAATATGGCCTCAATATCAAGGCCCTCTGTGGCTTATTCCACCTTAGTGAACCTTGTTGGGTCACACAATGTCTTTGTCTCCCATTATTAAATTATAAAGTGATTATAAAAATATTATCATGGCACCATTCAAAGTTTAGGTGACAAATTCCCTTTGGAGAACTCAACATTTCTATAAACAGATTACCTCAGTTCATCTTCACTACTGTTTGCTAAGTTAGAAGAGATATAATGTGTTAGTATTCCTGTATTATGAGGAAAGAGAGAGAGAGAGAGAGAGAGAGAGAGGAAGAAGGAAAGAAGGAAGGAAGGTGAGTCCAAAATTTCAAGCAGCTTACATGCATAGAATGGAACCAGAGGTAAAATTTGACATGAGAAAGTAACAGAACTGCAAACCTCAGTCCCTTACTGAGTGCCAGTGCCTATGAACCACCCACGGGCGGAACACTTTCATCTCTGGAGTGTTCTCAGTCCTCCAGGCCACCATGTCTAACCAATACCATGGAGATTCTTAATCCATGATAGGTCCAATTAAACCAGTGGTCTGATCCTAATAGCCATCCTTGGTGTCAGGGTTGCCCCGGAGTATGTCTGGTTGTCCTCACCTGCCAAAGGACAGAGAGATGATAGAATGGGCCCTGTGGATCCATATGTAAGCCAACCATTATCTGAGTCATTGCATAACTTTCTTTTGCATCTCAAGATGTACTATAAGCTAAATTAATCAAGTGGGGTGACAATACATAAATAAGTTTTTAGAAAAGGTTTTTTTTTTTTTTTTTTTTTTTTTTTGCCAAATCTAAGAAGCATCTATCCACACTGCTTTCCCCTGACTTCCTTGTGGGTTTCCCAGCCCAGGTTTTAGAAAGAAATTTGGAGCCATTTGCTCCCAGCCTGCAATCCATGCTAACAAAAGAAACCCTTTGCCTGGAGCATTTTTCTCCTGCCCTTATAAATCAAATAAGAACAAATAACAATTTCTGCTAAGCCATATGCCTCAGCCCTGTCCTTCAATTGGCTTAAAATACAAAGATTACCCTTCTGTGTTCTTTTCCCTACACCTTCTTCTTGGGGAGGGCACAAAGGAAGCTAGAGAAAAAGGAAAGAAAAAGAAATCAAACAACTGTCTAAACAAATCAATCTCATGGTTTCAGGGCTTTTGACCTGCAGCAATGTCAGCCAGCCTCAGCCTTCTTTTCCTCTTTGAATCCGCATAACCTATGATTCTGATTGCTCCAGTATGTCAGCGCCTGCTGAGGGCACATTTTATTGTTCATAAAGCCCCGGATGATAATGAAAAATAAGCAAGAAAACAATAAATTCATCAAGGTTGTGGGAATATTTGAGGAAAAACAGAGAATTTCCTGCCGTAACTGTCCCCGACCTGGCTCTCTAATCGAGTGAAATTTCATCACTTTATCTAATATCATGCTTCAGGCTTCAGGCTCCCAGCAATTCTATTTCAGTGTGGTCTAATGGGCAGCTGGTACAGTAGGCAGCAATGCCCAGCACAGTCTGTGCTGACACACTGTGTGACTGGCAGCCTGGTGGGGACTCTAGTCCCTTCACAGAGAAAGGTGCCTCTTTGCTGTGCTCAGCTGCCCACCCCAAGGTTCCCACTGTTTATAAAGCCCAGAGTCTTGTGAAAAGGTGGTGGCTGATTTGGGTGGCTGTGCATATGTGACTTTGGGTGACAGGTTAGGAAAGTCTGTTACGGTGTCTGCGATCTGGATCTAGAAAGTGTAATGGAGAGTGTCATTCGAACTGCTTTGCAGGCAGCTCTTCTCAGAACCCCTGATTCAATTTGATATTCTGAGGTTAACGCACTGTATTGGGCCTGAAAATAGGAATGCACACCAAAAGCTTTTATACTTACTCAGTTCAGTAAGCATGGCAAACTCATCAGCAGCTATTTGTACACTGCAGGCATGGTGGGACCTGCTTTGATGTACTGATTGATGCTTGCTATTCCTCCTCCCAATCTTACTTCTGAGTTGAAATGCATCTTTAAAATGTTTGCTTTGGACATAATAGCTGAGGAATTATAATAAGTGAAGCCACAGAGAGAGAGAGAGACAGAGACAGACAGAGAGAGGGGGGGGGAGGGAGGGAGGGAGGGAGGGAGGGGAGGGGAGGGAGGGGGAGGGAGAGGGAGGGTGCGAGAGGGGAGGGAGAAAGAGAGAAAGAGGGAGGGGGAGCGGGGAGGGAGAGAGAGAGAGAGGCCCTGCAGAGGGGCAGGGATAATGCCATAGCCTTTGACTCTCAATTTCCAATATATACTAACTTGAACTTTTTTTTAACAATATAATGAGGGGTAAGGAGATGTGACAACTGTATGAAATATGAGACCCTAAGCTGGATTTAATGCTGGAAGCTGAAAAGTGCCACCAGCCTATCTCCAGTATAACCCACACAACATGAGCTGGGGGTTGGAGAAAAGTCTTGTATGGATGTTAAGTTTCTTGAATTTAATAACTTGCTGTACTTATGTAAGAAAACGTGTTTTCTTAAACAGTTCATAGCAAATTAAAGGTATTAATGACTATAGGGGCATGGTGCATACAAATTACTCCCAAAAGCTTTGGAAAAATTTAATTAGAGAAAGGGGAAATGATAAAGGCTATGTGACTAGACGTTAAAAGCCAGTCTAGACGTTAAAAACCAGCCAAGCAATGCAAAATAATACTTGTCCAGAGGCAGCAAATAAATTCTGCTATGGGCAGGTTCAGTTGCTGTCCCCACACCCCACTTGAGTAGAAGCAAATTTGCTCTGAATATTTCTATCTGTACCTTGGAGCCAGTTACAGCATTCACCTGCCTCCATTAATGAGCCAAAATCTGTTAACACTGGTTCACTCAAAATAAGATTAGTGAATGGAGCCAAATAGAAAGGCTATATAGTTCTCTTAAACAGCCTTGTGACATTTCCATAAGTTTGAAATTACTTCAGAACAAAAACATTTCTAAAATTATGGTAGGCAATGAATAATGGTGGATGGGCACTGATGGGGACATGAATACATGCTATATGCATTTATTAAACAGATGTGCTTCCTAGGAGACAGTATGATAGCCTGGGTAACAGCAATGATGTCAGTGAGCAAGTCACAACTAGTCTGATACTGCTGTGTCTTTGATCACAGTGAAGTCCATGATCTGTGGCCTTGTTAGCATTCAGAGATGTCTACCTAGAGCCCCTATGCTACATCCCTGAATCACCTTCACTCTGCAGTTGGGGTGCCCCAGATTTATACCCCAAAGGGATTGCATTTAATCTCCAGTGGAGTGAGCTATTTCTGTCTTGTGGGAGGGGAGACATCACATTGGATCAGACCTAGAGATTCCCAAGGCAAGAGGGTATCTTTTCTTATAATATACGAGTGGTTTTTGTTAGAGAGGCACATTTAGAGAAGAATAAAGCAGCAGAAGCATCTGTCCTTCTATTGAAAGCAAGTGTTTTCACCTTGGGCCAATAAGGCATGTTCTATCTCTTAAATACCAATCCACATGATAAACGTTTTCCATTTTAAACACAGACATTAAGTGTAATACAACAATTCATGCCATCCCTTTGATGTCCTGCTTAGCTTTCTCTGGGAAGTGATTGGCACCAGTGCTACTATAACGATAGCCATACTTCTCATAGCCTTATGCTGAGGCTTTAATAGGTGTCATATACTCTAACCAGTTATCACATTGTCTCCTTTAATCTTTTCAATGCTGTGATATTATAAGCTCCATTTTGCAGATTAGTGGAGTGAGGTTCACTGCACTGAGCAACTTATCCAAAGGTACTTAGTGCCAAGCACTGGCAGAGAAGGGTTTCCTTTCAGGTTAATACAAATCCACAATTCCTAACCTCTCCTTAAATAGCCTCTAGAACTCATGAAAGAAAGCTTAGAATCTGCTTTATTAAAAGCTTATTAAAAGAAACATCACAGATTAAATGTTCACAATATGGTTTCCTCCATGTTGTAGCCATGTGTCATCTGCTGCCAGTACCTCATCCTGACAGTGTAGTAACTGCTTTAAATAAAGATGTAGGCTATTTAGAGCAGAGGATGCAAAGTGAGGTTATTTACATAGATTTTTTCCAAAGTTACTAAGAAAAGGGGAGAAAGAAGGAACTACTCAGTTTTCCATTTTAAAGATTTTAAAAACCCTACTTGGCAAGAACCAGGCTTTCTAAGACTATAAAACAAAACTTGACTGCCAAATTACCATAAATTTAAAAATGGAAGCTTCAAGTGTTGTTTTAGCAATAGTAATAACTATGCTGACACTTTCTCCTACTAATAAAACTAATTTTATACAGAAAAAAAATATTGATTTATATTGATCTTTGCTATGTAGATTGTAGCTATAATGTTTGGTCCTAATTTTTTAAATCTCTTGACCATATCAGGAATATTAAAGTCTTTCCAACATGTTCTATGAGTTCTAACTTACATTAGTCACTAGAAAATATCAAAAATCATTAATGAGGATTTGGAAAGGTTTGAAACATTAACTAAATAAAATTGTGACCCTACATTCTACTTGGTCACCCGCTTGGTGGTTTCTTCATTCTTCTGGTATTTATTGAATTCATTTAAGTTTCATTGATTGTGAACTGAAAGTTGCCCTCCAGAAGCTTAGAATTAAAAGGTAAAGAATATATGAGCAGGTAACAATTAAAGAGGAAAACAAGTATTTATCTCAAATATGTATGTATATTTAAGAATCACTCTCTTCTCAGACACTGTTTCTCACTCTATACAGTTCTGCTAGTCTTGTCCACATGTAGGGTCAGCCCTATCTCCTTGACCTCAGAAGTAAATAAGTGAATGACTTAGATTGGCCTACAAGAGAATCCAAAACTTCAGTAAAGTAACAAGAGATGTATGGATGGCCCATGCCCCACATCCAGATAACCAATCCCATGCGGGCTTGGTATGCCTGCTGTGAATGAGAATTCCATTCCAAGATGGATAGCTAAAAGATGGTGTGTGGTGGCACACACCTTTAATACTTAGGAGGCAGAGGCAGGCAGATATCTGTGACTTTGAGGCCAGCCTGGTCATCATAGCAAGTTCTAGGACAGCTAGGGCTAAATAGAGTTCCCAGCCTGAAAAATAAAAACAAAAATAAACAAAACAAAACAAAACAAAAAGAAGAAGAAGAAAGAAAGAGATAAAGAAAGAAAGAATTGGGAACTAAAAGCAATAGGATAATCCAGGGCTCCTGAGAACTACTTGCCTACCATGTTCAAATGTAGAGTTTTATAAGACTTAACTCCAACATGGAGACTATAGATTGTAAAACTGTTAGGAGATACAGATCCCTGAAAACATTAGCCTGCCACTACATCCAGGCAGCTCAACCAATAATTGCCAATTACTGCTTTACTTCACTCCCATTTGTTTCTTTCATTAAAAGAAAAACTGCCTCACTAGTAACAAGATGAGTTTGAACGAGAGTTTTCCATCTCTGAAGTTTTATTGACTTTCTCCACATACTATTGGACAGCAAGTCCCTGGGTCTGGAGAGAGTACACACAGGTTCCACAGGGGAGTGGATATTCAAAGAGGTTTTCCAAAATGGCAGAAGAGGAAAGAGGTTCAGGATTGGGGACATTCGTGAGCAAAGTACATTTACACAAGTCATTGACACGAATACACAGTGCCCACAGAGAGATGAAGGAGGGACATGATCAAAGAGTGTTTGCCAGGTAGTCAAAGATTGTTATGCAAGAAGAAGAACCACCAAAGGCTCTGGAAGAAAAAGCATTACACATCTTATGCACTCTTCAAAATCAGTGCTGTAACTGGAGTTTTTAAAAAAAGAATTAGAAAAGGTGAGAGCAGAAGGCAGCTTGGGTGGGACCTGCTAACAGGCCAGGTGGGAAAGGTTCGGTATATAAGGAGAGGTTCAAAAGGATATTATATAAGTAAAATAAGATGGTCAGTGACTGAGGTAAGTCTTTACAATGATAACAACTTTCCATACTCGATCTTACAAGGGACTCGTAAGTAATCTGGTAAAGTTTCACAGAAACAGTTTTCAATGGCTTCAAAACACAAACTTGCAAAATGGAACTAACCTTTGAGAAATGCTTAGAAATGATCCAAAACAAGCAGATGCACTAGGCTCACTCTAGTATCAGGAAGTGTAGGAATCTTAGTTCTAAGTTTTGACTTTGTAACACATTTTAAACTGCAGACAAATGAGCTGGCACAAGGATAGAGTAAGTTGCCAGATGAATGTTAAATGATGCTTTCTCTGGGCCATGGGGTAGTTGGACCTAATCTCAGGACAGCAACCAAATGTCATTGCAGACTACCTTCACCATTCTCTCTTCTCTCTAACTCTCTGTCTCTCTGTGTCTCTCTTTGTCTCTCTCTCTCTGTCTCTCTCTCTCTCTCTGCGTCTTTCTCTCTCTCTGTCTCCCCCTCCCTCTCTCTCTTCCTCTCACTCTCTCTTCCTCTCCTCCCTTTCCCTCTCCCTCCAGACTCCCCTTGTACTCTGCACAACAATTAAATTTGTATATAGATTTAGTTGAAATAATAGAAAAACGAAAGGAAACATTAGAAAATCCTTCCCTGGTTTTAGGAGTCAGCAAAATTTTAAATTTTAGTACTTATTGAGCAGTTATCATGTGGCCTGTACAATGCCAATCCTACTTTTCCTTGCAAAGTAGCCAGTCTTTTTTTATGATAATATTTTTATTTAAATTTGAAGCAAACATGTTTTACGTGTCAATCCCAGTTCCCTTACCCTCCTCCCTTGTCTCTCCTAACCCCATTCCATCCCCTTTCTGCTCCCCAGGGAGAGTGATACCTTCCATGGGAGATCTTCAAAGTCTCTCATATCATTTGGAGGAGGGCCTAGGCCCTCCCCATGTGTCTAGACTGAGAGAGTATCCATCTATGTGGAATGGGCTCCCAAAGTCCATTCCTATACTAGAGATAAATACTGATCCACTACCAGAGGCCCCATAGATTACTCGGGCCTCCTAACTAACACCCACATTCAGGGAGTCTGGGTTCTTAGATTGTTAATTGGGGTCATCCTTGTAGATCGCTGAACATTTCCCTAGTGCCAGATTTCTCTTTAAACCTATAATGGCTCCCTCTATTATGGTGTCTCTTTTCTTCCTTTTCTCTATTCTTCCCCTAACTCAATTTTCCTGCTCTCTCGTGTCCTCCTCTCCTCTCCTCTTCTCCTCTTTTCTTTCCCCTGACTCCCTCTCCCCTCCCCTTATACTCCCAATTTGCTCAGGAGATCTTGTCCCTTTCCCCTTCTCAGGGGGACCATGTATGTCTAGCTTAGGGTCCTCCTTGTTTCCTAGCTTTTCTGGCAGTGTAGATTATAGGCTGGCAATCCCTTACTCTATGTCTAAAATCCATATATGAGTGAGTACATACCATGTTTGTCTTTTTGTGACTGGGTTGCCTCACTCAGAATGGTTTCTTCTAGCTCCATCCATTTCCCTGTGAATTTCAGGATTCTATTGATTTTTTTTTCCTGCTGAGTAGTACTCCATTGTGTAAATGTACCATATTTTCTCCATCCATTTTTCAGTTGAGAGGCATCTAGGTTATTTCCAGGTTCTAGTATCTAGGTTTTTTGAAGATAAATTTCTCAGAATCTTGGAGAGCTGTGATGTTTTTCTAATTTAGTAATTAGAAATTTTTCTTCTTGCTAGATTATACTTCTAATAATAATGTGAAAATTAAAGCTGATTTTCTTTCTTGGATTGATGATATTATCCTTTTGATTCAAACAGGGAGTGTAGAGACCTTCCAGAATTTTCCATAATCATTTTCCTCAGCAGTATAAATGATGATTTTTCCATTTGTAACTCTCTGGCACATTTTATCTATCAGGTGCATATCAATCATTCAATAATTCACTAATGTGTGCTTGTGTCCGAGAAAAGAAGAGAGTGGTTCCTGCTTGCTGAACGTTTTCAAAGATTAAAAGAGAGAGAGAGAGAGAGAGAGAGAGAGAGAGAGAGAGAGAGAGAGAGAGAGGGAGAGAGATTTGTTGTTGACCACAAATCAGGTGCAACGATGACCCATCACCCAGAGTACCTGAATAATTTTTAACTGAACTCAAATTCAGTAGAATCAAAAAAAAATGAGAATAAACCAGATGTGGTCACATGTGCCTTTAATCCCAGTACCCTAGAGGTAGAGACCGAGGCAGGCAGATCTCTGTGAGTTGGAGTTCAGCCTGGTCTACATAGTGAGTTTCAAGGCAGTCAGAGCTACATAGTGAGAGTCAGTCTTGAAACAAACAAACAAAAGAAAAAAATCAGCATGGCATCTCCTCAGGGAAATATATTAATATCACTGTCATAAGTAATATCACCACATTTGTAATCTAGGATCTTAAATTATACTTAATATTTTCATCATCTTCAAAATGCAAAGGGGAAGAAATGAATTCCTGTGACCAACCCCAATCCTTCCATACAGAGAAAGGAAGAAGGTTGAAGAGTGTATGGGTAGCATGTCTGGTCCTGTGCTCAAACTCCTGGCTCAAGGGTTGGGGATAGGAATCTGGGATTCAAGCAAAGAAAAAAATCATTTTATAACTTAAAGATTAAATACATAATCCAAAGTGGAAAAAGTTTTCTGAAAGTAGTGGCTCTCAATCTTTCTAATGTTCTAGCCTTAATATAATTCCTTATGTTTTGGGAACCCCAATCATGAAATTATTGTTGTTGCCACTACGTAACTGTAATTTTGCTACTGTTAAAAATTATAATGTGAACATTTGTGTTTTCCAATGGTTTTAGGTGATCTTTCATGGAATTGTGACCCATATGTTGACAAGCACTGATTTAAAGAGACTTAAGTCCTAGAAACCAGATCTAAGGAATTTCAAAAAGGTGTGCTCATGCAAAGCTGAAGTTACTAAGTCATCCTAGATTAATACACAGCTTAGAACTATTAAAAGTGACTCTCAATAAAATATAGTTTCTAAAGTTCAATATTACATAGATCAATGTATTCATTAAAGCATAGAGGATACATTCTATCCAATCAAGAATAGCCAGAAACCTTGAATAATGTAAAGAGAGACTTCATTAAGGACCACAGAGGAAAGCCAGATGTCAGGAAAGGCCATTTATTCTGGATGTGTCTCCTTCTTCATATTCCTTGGACTTTTTTTTGACCAGTTAATTCCTAATAATAAATTCAGTTAAACACCCATGAATCAGATCTTAAAAATGAGTAAGCTCCTATAATTCTGTTCTTAGATTTGACAACCAACTAAGCATTCATTAAAAGAGAATAGAAAAGAGTAATCTGTTGTGTTTATTAATATTTCTCTTTCATTAGCAAAAGAAGCTGAGCAGATGTATGTTTTCCACATCTGCTTAACCTTGAAGACTCGGTGTTTTGTTCATTCTTCTACTGCAAATTTTAAATGGCAAAAACATTCCTGGTTTCATTTGTAGTCTGAAGGAATAATTCAATGATAACAGTGACATTTGAAATATCTGTGGCTTTGCACAGCATTCCCTCTGAGAATTATAAATAAGCCAAAAACATTGAATAATGCAAAGAGGACCTTCCTTAAGGACCACAGAGGAAAGCCAGATCCCAGGGAAAGCCATTTATTCTGGCTGTGTCTCCTTGCTCTTATTTCTCAGACATTTTGGGGGAGACAATTAATTCACTAATAATAAACTCAATTAAACATCTATGAATCAGCATCTAGGTCTTGATTTCTGGGCCAATGTTCAGCTGACCAATGGTAAAATTCAAGGTTGTTTCTTTTTCTAAAGAAATTTAGATCTGCATGGGATCCATAGCATGTGCGTGCGTGTGTGTGCGCGCACACACACACACACACACACAGACAGACAAATACATGACATGTACATATTTTTTTATTGTTCCCACATTTAATCAAGATTTCAGCATAGAAGTTGGGGGTGCTAGGAAACACTCTAGTGGGAAGGACTTTTATTAAAACTACACATGCCCACTCATACTTTGTGTTAGTAAATTTTGAAGGCATATCCACAGTCCCCAAACTGTATATATTTAAAAGAAAAATTAGTCAGTCAGATCATTAACCATAATATAAAAATAGTCTAAAAAGAGACATCATAAAAATACTAATCTTACATTGTCACCCTTATTTCTGGATACATGAAATTAAAGAGGGGGGGGAGAGAGAAGAAATTTCTCTCAAGCCAACATACAGTGGAAAACTTCAGAAATCAAAAAAAAAAAAACAAAAAACAAAAAAAAAAAAACAAAACAAAACTACATCTTAAAAAGTAATACTAGATTTCAAATTCAAGTCTTAACTAGCACCAGTCCTGAAACTCAATGCTCAATGTGCTCTGCTTTGGGACAAACAGAAGAACCCCAAAACTGTGAGCACATGATGCACCATGGCAACAGAAATCTTGTACTTTTTTGGAAGAGAAAATGACTGTAGAGCATGGATTCTCCAGCGAGAGGGACATTACAGGGCAGGGAAGTACAAAGAAGGCCTGTAGAGAATGTGAGGGTTTGGTTCTCATTCCCCTCTCCGTCCTGGGAGGTTTGAGGTCAGAGGGGCCACATTCTCCCTAGCTGAAATAGGAAAAGTGCTCTGGCCTAACTCCATCAACAGCCAGAGTGTGCCCAATGGATACCTCCAGTGCATCCTCACTGTATTGTTTTTCAATGATTTTTTTTCAGTGAAAGCCCTACAAAGCCTCACACTGGTCCTCACTGTTGTGGGAAACAGACGGATAAGAGAGAGATGGCTTCCTCATTTGAGGAACACTGAGTCACTAAGTCCATCACCTCTCCATATTCTTGATACCTAAAAATAAATGAAAGGAGAAGTCAGTGGGAGCCATCTGGGGAACTCATCCTCTGTTCCCTAAATCCCTCTGGATTCATTCACCTTACAGTGACCAGAAAACCAGTATTGCTCTGCATGTATCTGGCTGTAGACAGGCACAAAGGCTGTAGACCTGATGAGCTGAAAGCCCAGAGAAGCTATAACTACTGTTTCAGATGACATGATTACAGGTGTCACTTCTGTGCGAATCAAGGGCTTCTTTTTCCAAGTGTGCTATGTAAGCAATGCATGTCCATTCTCTTCACTCTGCCAGCCACCAGCCTCCCGACCTTAGAGCATTTAGTCAAGTACAGTGCTCTAGTAAAAGAGAGTTGTGTCCACTTCACTTAAAAACAAATTTTGGCCAAGTGACCATCTGTTTGCCCTTTCCCACTTAGTTACAAAAAGAATTGTACTTAAAACCAATCATAATACCCTGGGACAAGTTAGGATTAGGACACCCTGGTTTTCTCTATACAGACTTATCTTTTGTTCACATGGCCACCTGGGACAGCCATGGGATTAGCACTTCTGCAACTAAAAATGGGATTAGCACTTCTGCAACTACTAAAACATGTTTCTCATTACTCAGTGAGAACACATGAATGGGATCCCCAACCTTCACTTAGCTCAATGGTTCTCAACCAGAGGATCACATTCCATTTGGAGGTTGAATGACCCTTTCATACGGGTTATGCAACAGATACCCTGGTATCATATATTTACTTACGATTCATAACAGCAGCAAATTACAGATATGAAAGTGCAATGAAAATAATTGTATGGTTGGAGGAACCATATTAAAGGTCCCCAGCATTAGGAATGTTAAGAACCACTGTCTTAACACCTCATCCCTGAAAGGGACAATTACTCAAATAATAACACCTCTCTTCATCTGCTCCTGAGGAACCACCTCCACTCTGGTCAGAGTTTCCAGCAGCAGAATTTGGTTATTTTTAAAATTAAACACACTTGAATCCAAGCCTAGAGAAATGGTTCCTTGATGGGAAAAAGAAAGCACAAAACCCAGAAGGTAGAAGAGTAGATACAAATCCCAGGTTAAGTCTTCACAGGTGAAGGACAGGGCCCAAGTTCACACAAGCTCTCTGGGACCCAGTTTTTCCCTCTGTAAATAAAGAGAGTTAGATAAATTCTCCTTTCCATGCAAAGTGACTGGGAAAGTTTCAGGAGCCAAAACTTACAAAATTCGTAGTAAAATGTATAGTATTTTACAAACGTATAGAATGAAAATTCACCAACAAAATAAGGTCTATGGCATGAGTAAAATATGTATGCATTGTAATAATTGTTCTACTTGGCATTTTTTGTTAAAGCAGAGGAGTGCTTTGCTTCCAGAAGGCCATAAAAATGGCCCTGCTATGGCAGAGAGTTCATGACCTCATGACCTCAGAGTAGGTTCTCTCTGTAGAGATGTTTGGCCAGAAGAAATGGTAAACTATATTCTTTAACTGCTTAGATTGCAAATTCTCCTGAGGAGGTACACGCCTCTGTCTACTGACTATTGTGGGAGCCACTACCACACATGCCTAATTAATAGTAAATCTATTAAGATGAAATAAAATTTTAAAAAATGTTATTTCATTACACTAACCACATTTGAAGTATGCAACAGGACCAAGTGATCACCAGGTAGACAGCACAGACAGTGTTCCCATGACAGATGGTTTTACCAAACATGTAACAATGTAAAACTTAATGGGACTAGAAGCACAGGAGTGAAGAGAAGACGTACTTTCAAATTCAAGATTGACTTAACTTCCCTAAGATCCTGTTTCTTCATCAATAAGTGAGGCTGTGGTAATTACAAAGACCAAGATAGATGAGAAAAGGAAGCACAAAGTACTCTAATTATCCAGTGAAAGTTATTTATTACGCTATTTCACCGTCTGAGATAAGAACTTTTCACATTTTAGCATATCTCAGGTTCGTATGTGATTTCTAATCAGTGCCAAGAGAAGCTTGGCAGGGGAGGAAGTTGTGACAGGGAAGTCAGTGATGGCACATGTCTCATGCGCCATTCAGGCTGTGTGTGGAAGGTTAGAGAACTGTGTGAGTCTCACCTAAGCAGACACACCCACCTTGCCAGCCAGGCATGACTTTGAACCTCATTTTAAATGGTGATCATTTGAAATGATTTTGAGAAGGCTATATCCAAAGAAACTAGAAAATAAATAATCATTATCTTTGTAAAATATTGTCACAATCTACATAGTGTTGTTAAAGGTAGCAGAAATGGCTAAACCTCTTAAAATGATCATGTGCTTCTCAGAACTGAGGTTTGATGATATGTATTATTTTTTTTCTTTTTAATGGGTAAGTGACACAATAATTGCACATATTTACAGAGATGAGAAAGACATTTCAATATATGTAAACAATGTGTAATGCTCAATTCATGTAACGAACACACATCACAAGAAACTTTACCATTTCTTTGCAAGGGGAACATTCATAATCCTCTTTAATTGCTCCTTTATAGCATGAAGTAGCTAATATAGTCACCTTACTGTGCCTTAAGACCTTGAGTTTCTTCTGCATGTCTCTCTGTTCCTGAATCTCAGATGGCTTTCACTGCTCTGTCATCATCAAGCAATCAGAAAACCCCAGCTGACTCCTTTTTATTGAAAATAACCTTTTCATACAATATATTCTGAGCATAGTGTCCCCTCTATCATCTCCTCCTAGATCCTTCCACCCATTCAACTTCAAACCTTGTGTTTTATTTAGGGTTTCTACTGCTGCAATAAAACACCATGACCAAAAAGCAAGTTGGGGAGGAAAGAGTTTTTCAGCTTATACTTCACCAAAAGAAAGTCAGAATAGGAGCTCAAGCAGATCAGGAACCTGAAGGCAGCTAATGCAGAGGCCATGGAAGGGTGCTGCTTATTGGCTTGCTTCTTATGGCTTGCTCAGTCTACTTTCTTATAGAACCTGGACCACCAGGCCAGAGATGGCATCACCCACAATGGGCTGGGCCCTCCACAATCATCCCTAATTGAGAAAATGTCTTACAGCTAGACCTTATAAAGGCATTTCCTCAACTGAGACTCCTTCCTCTCTGGTGACTCTAACTTGTGTCTAATTAACACAAAATCACCTTCTTTTTCACTCTCTTTAGGGGAAAAAAATCAGGCAAAATAAGAAGAAGGGAAGAAAGTGATAATTTAAAAAACACAGGAAAAAAAGCCATACACATACAGGTACACACAACCCTATAAATACAAAATCAGAACTCATAATATATAAGCAAAAGACCAACAAGGTAAGAATATGCCCAAGCAAACAAAAACAACAGTTATTTCATTTTGTGTCAACAACTATGGAGCCTGCCCTTAAGTGAGGTTTGTTTATCCAGTGAGATTCTATTAAAGAAAACAATTTTTTTTTCTTTTTGAATGTTTGACACTTGGTGGCAGCATCTGGGCTAGGGATGGGGGCTCATGTCTATTTCCCCTCTCAGCAGTCTGGCTTGGACTTGGCCTTGGACTAGGCTCCATGCATGGTGTCATAGTCCCTGTGAGTACATATTTGCGTCAGTCCTCTGACTGCTTCCATTGTCTTCCATCCCCACTGCCTCTTAAAAGTATTTCTGCCTCTTCTTCTGCAGAGTCCCTGAACACTGAGGGGAGGAGTCTGATGAAGACATCCCATTCAGGACTGAGAGTTCCAAGGCCTCTCACTCTCTGCATATGGTCCAGTTGTGAGTCTCTATGTTAGTTTCATGTGCTGCAAGAGGAAACTTCCCTGGTAATGGATTAGTGAGACACTGATGTATGCGTATAGCAAATGTTGCTAGGGGTCATTTCATTGCTATGTTCCTTTGATAGAACAATAGCATTTGATGTTCCCCTAAAACAATAGCCTTTCTAGTCTTAGATTCTTGGGCACCTGAGCAGTGTCAGATATGTGTTTCATCTCATGGACTGTGCCTTAAATCCAATCAGATAGTAGTTATTTCCATGACTTTTGTCCTACTATTATATCCTCATATCTTGTTTGTTTTTGTTTGTTTGTTTTGTTTTGTTTTGTTTTTTGAGACAGGTTTTCTCTGTATTGCTTTGGAGCCTGTCCTGGAAATAGCTCTATAGACTGGCTGGCCTTGGATTCACAGAGATCCACCTACCTCTGCCTCCCAAGTGCTGGGACTAAAGGCCTGTGTCACCAATGCTCAGACTACATCATCATATCTTGTAGGCAAGTCACTAGTGTAGATTGATGAATTTGTATATAGGTTAGGGTCTACCTTTCTCCTCTGATTGCATGCAAAATATTTTCCTGTACCTTGAACACCAGTCAGGAAAGATGAAGGCTCTTGTTAGGCACCACAATGACTTCTCTGTGTTCAATGAGATAGGTAGATGTTGTTTTCCCAGCTGACTCTTAAAAACTGTTCAATGTCCATCAATAGGTAATTCAATTAAGAAAGGGAAAAAAAAGTAGTGAAGCTTTTAAAACTACAGCAACTGATTCAAAGGCTGAAATACTGGATATGCTATGTAGTTGTTCTTCTACTCCTTATGTAATGAAGAGAAGTCAGTTATTAAACAGGTTTGCAGTGAAAGGCTCCATGATGCTACAGACAGAGGTGTTCAAGTAGACCCAAGACAACATCTGGATTTTAGTTGCATAAAAGCTTGTGTCTAGTCAAACTGTTCACTGAAGGATGTGTAACTGTCAGGGGGATATAGTAAGTGTATAGTTGTTTCACTTTTCAGCAAAGTTGTTACTAAGGTCATAGTTTAGTTCAAATGCATGGTCTAATGTCCAGGAAATGTAGAACTGTCAACAAGAAAGGATATATGTGGGAAAAGAAAGACGGATCCTCCATCCTCTTAATTCAGTGCAGTAGGATGGAATTTCTTTATGTTCCCCATAATTTTAGTTGTTTCCAAATTATTTTTATCAACATATTCTATTAAATTTGATAATTTGGTTGTAAAACACATGACTACTTTAACTGTCACCAAGAAAAGAAGACTTCACTAATAAAATTCATTATGTCTTTCATTTTGTACTCATTAAAATTGCTTATTGTAACTTATTTTTATAGACTGTATATTTACAAAATTAAAATCCACTGGCAAAAGTAGCCTGGCTTAAGGTGCTACCAAAACCAAAATCTTCACATGAAACAATCCAAGGCCCTTTCCAGATTTACAAAACCATCAAGCTGAATACCCCAGAAAACATTAGCAAGGATTGAAGAAGCTCCTTCAATAAGTCAGAATCAAGGGAAGCAGAGTCCAAGTGGGTGGGGTATTTCTAAATAGGGAGGAGGTCAAGCCTCTCCACCCCCAAACTGACAAAGGCCTCCAATTGCACAACCAAGATTCTGCTACACAAGCCGTTCCACCATTTAGATATTAGCTATGAAATGTATAGTTTCTTTCTAAATATGAGTTTTTTCTGCCTTTTAAATATATCTTTGTTCATTGTAAAAAATTTAAAAAAAAACAAGATAAAAAATATAAATATAAGTGCCTCAAACTCTCATTGTTGCTAGTGATTTGATAAATTCACTTCTATTCTTTTTTTTCTATTCATTCTTCAAGCTAATATTGCACGTGCAATTTCTTGGAGCCTAGGAAATATTCTATCAAAACAAAACAAAGAAAGAAAACACAGAGAATCACTTTTATATTAAAGTCATTAATTCCCATACTATTTTGTTGGAAAATTAGATAGATAGATAGATAGATAGATAGATAGATAGATAGATAGATAGATAGATAGATAATGAGAGAGACAGGCAGGCAGAGAGAGGGGGAGGAGAGAGAATGCCAGTTTTAATTGTGAACGTTTCTTGCATGATTGCTGATTGGCCAGGGTTGACAGGAATACTTCTTTTGATATTTCCAGAAAACATAGTTTTGGTTTACTGTCCTGAATACTGAGAGGCTAGCTATGGGTTGTGGTCCAGTTATAAATGAACCACATTTCTGCCTCATTCTGTTTCTATGTCTTTCTACGCAAGCAATTACTTTTTCTTTGTTTTTAACTTGAATTGATTTTTAAAATATTTTTATAATCTTCTACATTGTGATCCTGTTCAGTCCTTTATTACACTCTCTCACTCCCCTCCCACTCCTGATGACTCCTTCTTCCCAGCTAACCCCTACCCTACTTTTTTTGTTTGTGCAAGTCCTGTGCTGGTAACTATAGTCTAATTGCAATCACCATGTCAGTATTTCATAGCACTTCTCCCTATGCATTAACTATTGTATTCTTTCTTCCTTATCCTAGTAGCCAGCCAGGAAGCATCATCCCTCATGGTTTCTACTGTGCTTATGATCAGAGGTAATGTGTCATGGAACAGCAAACAGGGTCGTCTTCAAGTTCATGTCTGAGTTTCTGCCCTGACATCTCTCAATGATGGACTGTGACCTGAAAGTATAAGCCAAAAAAGTTCTCTCTGCTAAGTTGCTACTGGTAAGTGTTTTATCACAGCAACAGAAAGAAATCTAGAACACATCCCTTTTTCTAAAATGTTCCCTTTACGGTGTAAGGGAGATCATAGATGTCCATTGTTTGGACTGAGCACTCGATTGTCACTTATTCTCAGCACGTGGACCACTTAGGAGTTTGTGTGTTAATCATTGCTCACTGCAAAAGAAACTTCTCTTACAATGACTGAGAATATCACCAGCAATTACTTCTTTTGGTACAGAACACACAAGCATTTGGGAAAAACAAAATGACAAACTGAACACATGCAAAATTGCAGCAAGGCATATAACTCAATGAAGTGACAACATAAATATCCAAAACTAGCATGCACATGCTGAGCAAGGACAGCGATGTCACAGCTTCCCCTTGAGAACTTCCTTAATGCCTTTGATTATAGGAGATACCATTATTTCAATTTGCAAAATACAATTCTATTTTTAAAATCCATGATTGTCAGCCCAACAAGCTAGCACATTCACATAATCTAATACTTAGGAGGCCATGGCAGGAAGAGTGGGGGGGATTTAGAGTCTGACCTACAGTATGAATCCCTGCTTAAAAAGAAATAGGAAAAAAAGACAGGGAAGTTGGGCTAAGGATATGATTCAGTTGCTA
This sequence comes from Cricetiscus sungorus, assembly GCA_030556225.1. NCBI lineage: Eukaryota > Metazoa > Chordata > Mammalia > Rodentia > Cricetidae > Cricetiscus > Cricetiscus sungorus. The sequence goes on from JANBXA010000007.1 coordinate 112,805,907, forward strand.
AAGTGCCTGCTGCACAAGCAGGAGGGGCTGAGTTTTTATCCCCAACATCCATGAAAATGTCAGGCAGAGCTGCAAACAACTGTAATCCAAACCTGGTTTTGAGGGTCATGAAGGATGGTAAATCCCTGAAGATGATTGGCTAGCCATATAGACAACTTGATGAACTCTAGATTGAGTGACAGATCTTATTATAAAAAAAATAAAGAAAAAATAATAAAGAAAGAGGGGCTGAAGAGATGGCTCAACAGTTTAGAGTAGTATACTGCTCTTTCAGAGGGCCTGAGTTTGGTTCCCAGCACTATGTCAGGTGGCTCACAACCACGTGTAACTCCAGTTGCAGGTTATTCAGACCCTTCTTCAGGACTTCATGGCCATTGCATTCAGGTGCACATATTCAAACAGAAATACACCTATTATAATTAATAATAATACATATTTTCAACAATAAAAAGGAAGACATCCAAAGTCATCTTCTGGCCTACGCCTATACACATAAAATCAACCTATGAGAAATATAAAGGATTGGTAAGTTATTACCAAAGGATCCAATCAGCAAACTCCAGACTACAGGAAACTGGGTCAAAACAAACCAGTTTCTTCACTTCAGGTGAAGAGAGAAACCGTTGATTAAAAGTAACTTCAAAGACATTTTTGAAATGTGTCAATCTTAATGCATTGAGATATCCATGAGGCAACTTAAAATTTGAATACTGATTAAAACTTTAAACATATTTGGGTTCTGACATTTCAGGTGTGCTAATGGCACTCTAGGGCTGAGCCTGCTGAAGTGTGGTTGCCTTTCAGAGAGGCCTGTTACAGCATTTTACAGCAATCATGGTGTGAAATGTGAGGTTTACTTCAAAAGACTGTTGGAAAGAAGAGGTGAATGGAGGATGGTTACCAGGTTTGGCTTCTAGAAAGGCCCCAGATGGCTGCCTCCTGGTTGGTTTGCTAACACTTCCACTACAGTATGGGCAAGAATAAGAGGGTTGTTTTTCTGGGGATTAAAATATACCAAGGATAAGGGGTGTCACCTCTTATTCTCTTTCTTGGGAACACTTTAAAGAAGCGAGCTGCCATGAAGGGAGAGCCGCACAGAGCTGACCCTAGGAAGGAGATTGGGAGACAAACTGAGCTAATTTGTCATGAGAAACTGAGAGCTGATCAGATCTACTGGGTCAGCCTGTAAACCAGCAATTCAAAGCACCTTGAGATGAGTGTAGCCTTGGGAGAGATCAGCCACAGAATCTTAGGGAAGCCCCGTGCATGTGTTTGAAAGCTACTAAATTTAACAGTTAATTCTATCTCCACAAATAATAAATATTGTATAGAGCAATGTTGGTCATGGTTTCCTGACTCTTGGGATTGGGTGCCAAGTACACAGCAGTTCGTTTACTATTCTATCTACCTGTGGATGCTTGAGATTCCTCCATGATAAAGATGTCTTTACCAGGAGCCAGTGAAATCAGCCAATAACAATCCCCAGATTTCCCTGTTCTCCTACATGATGATTTCTTCCCATGTGTTTCCTGCTCAGCATTCCTAATGGTGCTCCTAAAGCTGCAGCATTTGCTGCGTATGGACCCAGGATAAACGAGGAATGGCCCAATGCACAGACTCAAGAGTGAAACACTGAGGAATAAGCCTCATCTATTACTTTCACTGTTGTTTTGGAGAACGGCAGTGGGATGGATGCATTAACAAGAATCACAGTAGAGAGGGTGCACAAGAAAGAAGGGAGGAGAAGATGCTTTGGTCATGCACTAAGAAAATACAGACAGGCCGGGATTTGTTCGTTCATTTTCCAGACTGTAAATTCATTGAAGATTCTGTTTCTTTTTGTTTTGTTCAATCTTCTTTACTATTGGCCATTTTGCTATTTTTGAAAACTTCTCCTGGCAGATAGATAGGAAACCTATAACACAAGAGTCAGCTGCTCCTCCCGGTGAACACATGTGGAACATGTTAGTGACCATGGATGCAAGTAGCAGAATCTAACCACTGTGGGAACACAGAGTGAGTAATGAGTGGGACTCTGCATTGCTACTGAGCATGAAGCTCACGCATGCATCTGAGGTCCAAGTTTATAAGGTCACAGCTCAATAAAATTTTAGAAAGTATTTTAGGAAAGCTATAAAATGTTTTTTAAATCAAACCCACATGTAATTTTCTTATCTTCTTTTGACAGGAATGATTTTAAATTAGCTATTTGCCACTTTGTTCTCATAAAAAAAAATGATTATAAGATGTGACTCACAGGGGCCTAAGTTATGTAGAAATGCTAGAATGAATTATGTTGAGTGTCAGCTGTTGAGGACAAACAACCATTCATCCCTGGTAGCTGCCTTTTTCTGTTGTGGTCCAGCCTACTGTGTGTAAGTAATTCACCACACAGGTACCAGGTGGGGTTACTTCGGTGTGAATTTGAGCTCTGCCACTGAACAAGGCGCAAACTCTCAGAAAACCATTTTCCATGCTCCCAGATATACTGTGTTCACCTAAGAGAGTGGGATGATAAAATAGTTAATTACTCCTTTTGTTAAGGACAAAAGGAGTATCATACATAAGTGACTTAACAGGGAACAATGGCCCTCAGCAAGTAAGAGTGACCCCTCTCTGCCTATCACCATTCTGATTACCAAATTACCTGAACCAGAGATCTTCAAGCACATGAATTTGAATTAAAGCATACCGTGAGATATACCTCCCACTCTTTTTTAGTTGATATTTGATGTTAAAACCAAGGAAGTAAAATCAGGAAGATGGACGTAGCATATGATTGGCTTCGTTAGGATCTCAATGTTCCCTTAGTTTCTCAACTGAGAACAATGACCATCAGGAAATGATTGGCATCAGGAAATATACTGACTGCCATAACTGAAGAGCTGTTATTCATATCTAATAGGTAGATATCAGAGAGGCTGATAAACCCCCTACCATGCACAAGACCTACCTAGCAACAAAGAATTATCCAGTAGGCGATTCAAGAGTGCCAAAACTGAGAAGCTGTCCTAGTAAGGCAAGAACAGAATTCTGCCTTTAGCTGTCCTTCAACAGTTTGGGGCAAGCATCTATCTACCAAAAGTAAGTGTACTCTCAAACTCTCTTTATGGAACTAAAGATTTCTTAATCAGATTAAGGAAGACTTCAGAGTACTTCTCCATCCCCTGTCAGCTATAAGATTTCACTCTAAGGAGAAGAAGGAAGAACCAGTGTGCAGTGAGTGAAGAGATCATCATGCAGTTCCTTTATACTGTGCCTTGGGAAATGCTCTTTGTTTCATAAATGTGAGACCTCTTAATACACAGGTGCTACAGTTCATAACTCCCTATGCCTAGAGCTAGCTCATCTGTGCCCAGTGAACCCAATCACACTGGATGTCTAGAGTGAGTGGAAGAGTTCCACAGTGAGACGGTTGAAATACTTTCAGTAGCTAGCTCTGCAATTCCAACAGGTCCCACTTCCATGCCAGTCAAAATACTAGGAACTGTTTCTTTGGCTATTTCTCTAGTAACAGCCACAGTAGAACTCCTCCCCCACTACAGACACACACACACACACACACACACACACACACACACAGACACACACACACACACACACCACTAACTACCATAAATTTCTCAATCCCTATTATTTGAAGAGCTTGAAACCGGAAGCGCTGTTTTTCCACACTGAAAATATTTGAATGGGCTGTTTGACAGCCTCTCAGAAGAGCACCCTTCCAACAGCAACAAACCCTGTGCAAACAAATCAAGTGATGCAGAAATCCTCAGCACTGGAGCATGGGGGAGGCCTCCACACTGACACTGTAGGCGAGCCAAGTTTTCATGTACTTGGATGGCTGACCTCCAACTTCTGACATACTCATTATATTCCAGCATGTCGGCTGCAGATTGTATTGAAGCGATGACAGCTACAAGACAGCCAACGAGGAATGTGGCCATTCTGGCAACAGGTGGCCTTTCAGTTGTACTGGGAAAGTTAATCTAGTTTATCATCAAAGTATATTATGCTCAAAGAGTGTCAGTTTTGAGCACTCCAGTGACAGATCAAATAGAGAAAGCACTCTTCCATGGAACCTAACATTTTGGGGAGACTTAACTCATTCATACCACTCCATTGTTTACATTTGCTTCAGATCTGGTAAGTTGCTGAATTCTTTCAAGGTTTACATTTCAGGTTCCAAATTACGGTTCATGTCCTTTGTCTAATGCTGAGGGAGGCAACCACGATCTCACTTTCCACAATCAAGTACACCTATGGTTAGGGGATTTTCAGTGCTCATAATTTGTCAGCAGAAAAATGTTCTGAAGAAAAGACCAACACAAAATTGTGTTTGTATTCATGTATACTGACTTGCAGTCTTTGATGACTCTTGAATCACACAAGTTCAAACTGGCTTGCTTGAACACATTCAAAATATAATTTTTAAAAATGATTAGTAAAATTTGAGCACTGTCAAGGCTCACAATAGGGAGACTAACTTCTGGAAGGTGATGACTTTTTGCTGGGTTTCACTTTAGATGTTGCCACACATCCTTCTTCAGTCTTTCTCACATTTCCTGAAGTCTGGGATCCACAGTGCTGGGTGGCAATGTTTACTCACTCATCTCATTACATGGCTACTTTCCAAACAGATGGATTATGTTTTGCTATACTTTGGACTTCCTTTAAAGATCTCTTAATACTTCTAAATTATAGGAAAGCAATTAAAACACACATTTTCATTATAGAAAATCCCTTTGGTTTGCTTAGAAGCCTTCTAGCCTATTTGCTAGCTCTTTATATAAAGAATCTTAGTGTAGGGGTAACACAACAGAGCTGTTGGTGTGTCCACTTCTTTGTGAATTCTTCTTCCCTGGGGAGAGGCTAAGACATCTAATTCATCTCTATAATGCACAACTTATTTTCTGCCCTTGAGCATGCAACCTAAACATCAAAAGGGAAGGACACCTCTCCACGGTATTTCAATCCTGGTCTAGATGGTACAGCTCACTTCTAATAGTTCTGAAGCAAATGTTGAGCTTTCACCTTGCAATTCTACAAGTACCACTGTGGACAATGGTCAAGCTGAGGACCCTTCAGATCTACAATCTTCGGTCACCCAGTCCTCTTGGTTTGAGCACTTCAGAGAAAAAGAAATATTGACAAGTGTAAGGACAGTGTAACAAAGTTGTTATGTTGTTATGACCGTCTTCTTCTATTACTGCTCCCTCTACTTTTTGCTTAAAATGTAGTACTAATTACTTGATTTCATTTAGAGAATCACTGAGCTAGCAAGATGGCTCAGCAAATAAAGATTCTTGCTGCTCAAGGGTACCAGGTATATACATGCTTCACAAACATACAGTCAGCAGAACACCTATAAGTAAATTAAAAATAAATCCTTTTTAATAAAAAGATTGAAGAAGAGAACAAACTTCATGAAGTTGTCATCTGACTTCCACACAAATGCAGTGCAGGCATATGCATGTACACACACAGTAATAATAATAATAATAATAATAATAATAATAATAGTAATAATAGAAAATAAAAATTCAAAATAATTTTTATGTAATAATGTTAATGCATATATGCCAGATGCTATTCTTAGTACTTTCCATATGTATTAAGATATTAATCCTCAGAAATGAGCTAGATGCTATCATTACATCTTTTATACAAGTGAAAAAAAGTGATTATAAATTTTGATTCTAAAAATTAGAGGTTAACTTCATTAAATAAATAAGATCCTGGATATTTAAAACTATTCAGAGCAAATTTACTTACATTAGAGAATTAAAAATAGTGCCTTTACACACTTGCCTTTAAGAATTCCAATGTTCATAATTATTATAAAAATAATTGAAAATGTAAGATAGTGGGTTCAGAAAGTATGACTGATCCTACTATGTAGCTATTTCCTCCAAAGTGAAATATTCCTTTCTGGAAGGAGAGAGAGGCTCATAAGACTCAGGAAGCATATAAACCGCATAAGTAAGTCTCAAGAAGTTCCTGAAACTTAGAAGACTCATAGATCTTTTCCAGTGATGTATAAGAAGTAACAGTTTTCTGAAAAAAATTGACTTTAATCTGCCAAGCTGCCTTCAAGGAGCTCCAGGAATGCAGCTTTCAAAAGTAGTCTACCACATTTATGTGGACTTTTCCATGATGCAGCTACGTTTATGCTCTTGTAAGTAACTCTTAACCTATAATGTTATAAGCGACCCTAATGAACTCAGTGACTCATTAAGATAGACTTGAGTGAAGCTATTTCTTTGTTCTGCTGTTGGTACCCTATGTAGGGTGAATAGACATGTTCTCATGTAGCCCCGGAAAAGTCACATAGCAGATACTACTACTACTGATAATAATAATAATAATAATAATAATAATAATAATAATAATAATAATGATAATACTTCATGCTAACAAATGGCACATTTCAACAAGAAGAATGTAAAATTTACAGGAACAAAAAAAAACACAAATAAAAAATATTAAATTTCTGAAGCTGGGGAGATAGCTCAGTCAGTAAAGAGATTGTTTACCAAGCATAAAAATCTGAGTTTAATCCCCAGAACATATGTAGAAATGTCAGATGAGGTGGCATACACTTATAATCCCAATGCTGGGAGGACATAAATAGAAGGATTTCTGGGGCTCACTAAGAGTCAGTCTGACCTAATTGGTGAGCACCAAGCCAATGGAAGACTCAAAGGAAACAAATGACATTCTAGAGGAAGGTACACCTACACATACCCACATGCACCTGTATATACAAAACACAAGCATGTGTGCACGAGTTTTTAAAAATGTGTTTAAGAATCATTATGGCTGAGGTAATAATTATATCATGAAAAAAGTACAATAATAGTCAGCATATTGGGGTACAATACTTCTTACAACTATTTATTTTTAATTAGGATGTGCGGAAATTTCAAGTGGAAAACGAACCAAAGTTTGCCTTTGAAGGCTAGTGTTAAAAATAGCCTCTTCCCTACTCCATACTGTAAAAAGACACGGTTTGTTTCAAGCTGTGTTTTGCCATGAGTGTCTCCATTTTACAAGCAACTTTTGATTCCATTTTGAGGTGAAAGATGATTGCAGGCTCAGAGTGAATCCAGAAACTGTACCATCTGCCAAGGACCATACATCCAGCATTGTCTAATAAGTGTCTTATCCCTGGGAGTAGAAAGAGAGGCATCGTACAAATATATTGGGATAACTGATGCCAAATGGACATATCAAAAACAAATCAAGGAAACCAGGCTCAAGAACTTATTGAGCCCACCAGACCAAAGAAAGGGTGTTGTCTCAGCTAGGATTTTATTGCTATAAATAGACAACATAACCATACAACTAAAGAAAAGCACTCAATTAGGTCTGGCTTATAGTCCATTATCAGTGGGAAGCATGGCAGCACATAGGTAGACATGGTGCTAAAGGGGAACTGAGGGGTCTACATCTGGAACCAAGGCAGCAGGAAGAGAGAGTGACATTGGGCCTGGCTTAGCTTCTAAAACCTCAAAGCCCACCCTCTGAGACACACTTCCTCCAACAAGGCCACACTCCCTTTAAGGGCATTCCCTGTGAGTCCATGAGGGCTATTTTCATTACTTTGTGTTTTTTTGGGGGGGGGTTGTTTATTTATTTATTTATTTGGTTTTATTTTTCAAGGCAGGGTTTCACTGGGTAGCCCTGGCTGTCCTGGATCTCATTCTATAGACCAGAATGGCCTCAACCTCACAGAGATCCACCTGTCTCTGCCTCCGAAGTCCTGGGATTAAAGGCATGTGCCACCATGTCCAGCATGGGGGCCATTTTAATTCAAACCACCATAGGTGTCACGACCTCGCCAGGACCACAAAAGTGATAGACACTGCAATGGCATGGCCCCAGAACAACCTATTATCTGATATCTAGTGTGTGTATCAAGACTCAAGGACTCCCCTACTGGTCTTAGTCTCTTGATATTGATGTCCATCCCCTGTTTACCCATATGGACCTGACCCACCATTTTCTGACCTGGGCCACTTTCTGTTCCAGAGTTCCTTTGACCTTACAACTGAACACTGCAGCTGGTCTCTGACATCTGACACCAGCAGCTCCCCTGGCATTGGTCTAGTTCACTATCTTATTCATATGGAGTCTTTCTCAGCCTATATCTGAAACCTTTTGAACTCTGCTATAGCTCCATTAAGTTACATTAATTCTGGAATATGTATCTACTAATATAGACATATTCACTCTGTGCTGTGTGATATGTGTTATGAGAGATAATATTAGCGATTAAGATTGGAGTAAAGAATTTGAATTTGCCTCAGCCAGGCTAACAATTCCTGTCACTGAAACTATAAGCCTTGTGAACATATTGCTATTCAATAAATTCTGCATTGTGGAAAGACACAAACATATTTGACTATGTTTGTAACAATACTATCATGAAGCTTTAACAGTCCCATTCTGGACACATGCCCATCTCAGGGTGTATATTTATGAAGACAATTCTTTTGCAGCCCAGGGCCCTACATTCCTAGAGCTAGGTTCCTCAAGTGAAATGAACCCACCCTGAAGACTGTTAGAAAGCTATTTTCCAAAAACCAGGAAAACAGAGGAAATCAGTAGTAAATGCAGCATGGTCATATGTGGGAGCATAATATATAATCTATGCTGGGAGGTGCGGGGTGCATGAACCAGGGTCTACATCCTGGAAGAGCAGAAAAAGAAGAGCTGGGGCAGAGTAAGTTCTGAAAGGACTTCACATCCTGGTAATTGCTGTGGCATATGCACACAATTGTCACAGTAGCTTAAGGTAGGCAAGCAAGACTGTGCCTGATTGTTTTTAGATTCCTACTATAACCATGAAAATCCATTACATAGCAGGTAAATGTTAGTTCTTGACAGCCAGGGTAAAATAATCTATGAAACTGCCCATTTCTTATCATATCAATAAAATCATGACTCCTCTAATATTCCAAGCACCACATGGACTCAGATACCCAGCCAGGATATTTTGAAAGGCTTAATGGCCTAGTTACTGTCAGAAAGCTAAAATGCCCAAGCCTGGTGATGCAGGTCTATCACTCTAGCTATTTGGAGAATGAGGCAGGAGGATTATAAATTCAAGACCTGCCTGAACTACAGAGTAATTTCAAACTCAGCCCCAAATGCTCCACCCAGCAGCAACATCATCCTGACTCTGGGTAACAATGGAGGCCCAAGATGAGTAATGGTTCACTTTCTGGATCAGACCTCCTCAAAGGACTACCATGGTTCATGATGCCATCAGAGGCCATGTTGAAGTATGTGGTCCATGATACTGCCCCAGGTCATGATGAAGCTCAAGATCCATGGGGACATATTCAGTCTGTGCAGCTTTTTGAAGCCTTGGGCCGTGATGCTGCTGAGAGCTATTACAGCAGGCTTTTCCCACCGGCACCATCCAGCCTGCCGCAAGTCTAGGCCCACAGCCGAATCAGCCCCAAATAACACTCTGAGACTCTGTATTTGATACAATCCTGTTGGCCAATTACCATTATTGTTTATAGGCTAGCTCTGTCTTAATGATTAACCCATTTCTACTTATCTAATTATTTCCACATGGTCTTCTTATCTGGGAGCCGCGGATGGTGTCTTCCTTCCTCCATGCTCTACATCTTGACTCCTCCCTCCTACTTCCTCTTTCCTCCTTGTCTCCTAGCCCCACCTACCTTGCTATCTTATTGGCCCAATGGTGCTTTATTAATTAACAAGTATGAGAAACATATTTACAGAATAACATCTCCCATCATCTCCTCTTTTCTGTCTAAAATAAAAGAAGGGGTTTAACCTTAACATAGCAAAATATAACATACAACAGTTATCAAATAAGAATCACAGTTAACAATATTTAGTCCATTAACATTTTGTAAGACTTAAAGAAAATATCATGTATCCTATCTTTGTGAGTCTAAAATCCTATATGTAACTTATCTTTAATCCTAACTAAGGAAAACTATAACCATAACTATCTGTCTTCAACTCCATCAAAGACCACAGAAGGATAATATATAAATCCTAGAAATGACAGAGACAATTCATTGCCTGGTCAGCCACCCGAAGTTCTTCTGTCATGTTCCATATTCAGCCCATAGGCCATAGTGTGTCTCCAGATTCCTAAGCAAAGTAGGAAACTTTAAACTGTCCACCTGTATTGACAGTTTGTCAGTCATTTTTCTCTGTGTCCTGTAGATTGTCTGGCTGTCTGGCAGCCTCTTCCATGAAGCAGGAACCCTGTAGCAATGTCCATCTTGCATCAGCAGTCATCTTTTTGTGGGTCCTGCATGTCCAGTTTCTACAACATGAAGTCAAACATTCCAGAAGAGCAGTACCTTGTCCAAATGGCCAGTCTTGCCATATTAGAAGAAAACTCCATAATGAGTTTCTTCAATGTCCATCTTCCTTTCTAACGTAGGTGGTGTTACCAGGAGCAGTTGTGCCTCACTGTCAAGAAAAACCCTAAACCATTTTAAATGCCATATTCTATAGGTCTTTGAAAGTTTGAAGAATGCCTATCCATCTCAAATACATCTCTATATATCTAGAAAACCTAACTCCAAGCTTGACTATCATAGGTAACTCTCTAATCTATACTAAATTATACATTACATTTCTAAATGAGCTATATAAACACAATACCTAAACAAGAGGAGAAATATACATATCACAAAATTGGCATTAAATTGTATCAATAAAAGAAAATCCATTCCAAAGCAAAGTATTCATATCTATACCATAATTCCCTTTTTACCTTTAAAAAGATTGCTTGTGTCATTAATCAGTTATAACCAAGCCCATTTAAATGAAAACAAACATTTATAAACAATATTTGGGAATTTGGGCGTTGTTCTTTCCAAACTACTTCCTGCTGGTAGAGGGTGCTTCCATGGGGGTCCAAAGAAGATGCACAAATCTTGGCAGTAGTCTGCAAGGCTTTGTCTCAACTGCTTTGAATGTTGGATCATCTGGGGCACTGTTTCAGGGGGTCTGGCTTGATCAAACCACATAAGTCTGGAAAGAATCCACAGCTTTTCATTTTCTGTGGAAACAAAAATAGTAATCCTTTTTCCTAGTAATTTGTCCTTAGGTTTAAATTTTGGAGTCAAAGCATTTTTAAAATATATAAATTGAATTAATCCAGCAGCATTTCTTTTATCAGTAGTTGTTATTTTCTCAGCAATCAAATAATTTAAAGGTAACAGAAGCACGTATAGTATCCAAAATTTCTCTGTGCTTTCCATCTTTACGTGGCTTTTTTATTATTCTATTTATTCTACTTCTATTTTTACATATTTTGAGACAGGGTTTCTCTGTGTAACTTTTATCTGTCCTGGAATTCAGTGCATACCAGGTTTACTTTGCAATCACAGAGATCTGCTTGCTTCTGTCTCCCGAGTGCTGAGATTAATGGCGTGTGCCACTATACCCATCCATTTTACTTCCTTTTTTCTTTTTTAAATCATTGTATTATGTTTCTTTTTCTCTCCCAAGCCAGCATATTTTTTTAAAACACAGTGTAAACCTTCATTGCAGCTCTGTACACAGCATTGAATTGTTAACAGAGCTCTTTTTAAAAACAAGGCATTTTTTTAACCGCTTATGCTAATTTTGTAAACCTCCCTTAAAGGAGCCGCGAAAATCTCTGTCTACAGCAAAACAAATCCAACCGAGAAAATGCTGCTACCAAGAAGTCTTGCTAGTCTCTGTTCCTTTGTTTCTAAAAACTATTTTTTAAGCTTTTGTTAAGTTTTAAGTGAAAATTCTCAGTCCCACTTCTGACACCATTATGTTAAGGCAGGTTTTTCCTTCCCACCAGCACCATCCCGCCTGCTGCGGCTGTGGGCCCAGACTGGAGGCAGGCAGGATCGTGCCGGCGGGAAGGAAAAACCTGCCGTAACAGAGAGCCATACTGATCTGAGTGGCCTGTGCTGACACCTGAGGCCATGATGATGTCTGGGTCCTCACTGTTGCTGAGTGATGTATCTGGGCCCAAGATTCTACTGTATTTGGAGACTGTGTTCACAGTCTGTGCTGTCCCCAGAAATTAAAGAGGCTACTTTTGTTGTGATATCAATGACTGCATATGTAGTTGAGAGGCAGGGACATTGGAGGCTTAAGTAACAATCCCTATTCCCACACTAACCCCCCAAAACTAAGAGCCTAGACAGAAAGCCACCCAAGATAACTCTTTAAAAAAGTGTGATGTGAATGCTGAAATGTAGCTCTCCACAAGCTTCTGGCAGGAGGGGAAGAAGTCATTTCTATTTACGAATCAGGCTACTGAGAGTTTGACTAAGATCCAATGAGTATATAGATACTACAAATTGAACTTTCCCTTGTTCTTATTTTTTAATCCCTAGTTTTATGTTTAGTTTTGGGGGAGAGGTCACAAGGGTAGGGGGCTGACATGGACGGACTAGGAAGTGAGTGTGATTGGGATGCATGGTGTAAAATTTCCGGAGAATCAATAAAAACCTTATGTTGGAAAAAAAGGCATAAAGGACTTGAATAATTTCTCAAAAAATACACAAATGCATGTAAAATATGTGCACAAATGCATGTATAAATGCTCTGTGTCGCTAATAATAGAGATACAGTTCAGAACCACAATGGGATGTTACTCCTGCCAGAATGGATATCGGCAGGAAGACACAAGGCAGGAATCGCTGATGTGGATGTGAAGAAGAAAATAACCTTTGTACACTTTTGGTGATGATGTAAATCAGTGCCACCTTTGCAGAGAAGTATAAGGAAGAGCCTTAGAAACATAGAAATAGTACGATTCAGCAATCTCATTTCTAGGTACTTGCCAGAAAGCCTTAAAATAAGAGAGCTAAGGATGAAGCAGAAATAAGCACATCCTCACTATAGTGAATAATGCAGCAATGAACAATGGAACCAACCTAGCTTTCCATCAACAGACAAATGGATAATGAATACCTCGTCCATGTAGAAAATGGAATACTATCTGGCTTCGAGGGCAATTAAATCACAAAAATTTCAGGAAAATAGAGTATCTTACAATGTATAATAATGTGAGGCTATACAACCTCAGGAAAAATAAACTGCAGTTCTCCCTCATCCGCACATCATGTAATTTTTATATGTGATTTTTAAAAACGTACATGTGTAAAGAAAGGAGAACGAGAAAGGGTACCTGTTAGGGGATGGGGCAAGATTGAACGCAAGTAACAGACATGAGCTGTAAAAGATGCTACAAAGCAAATTTCCTTTTCTAGTTCTCTGTCATGGGACTTTCAGGTTTGGGTGGTAGATACGCACATAAAAATGTATTTGATGGTGAAAATATAAAATCCAAATTTAGCTCCACAGCTTCAGAATAGATATTCTGACTATACTAAGTGTGACTGGAGTTCTGACCTGCATTTAAAAAAGAGAAGGTAGCCCACCAAAGCCTTCCTCTGTCTGCTTCTTACCCAGGCGCTTGCCACCGTGTGGTTGCTACCATGCCTTCCTCACCATCGTTGACTTCTTCTTCTTCTTGAACTGGAAGCCCAAATGAACCTTATTTCTTTCAGTTGCTTGGAGGAGGTATTTTGTCTCCGCCACAGGAAAATAGCGAATTCAATTACAAGAGAAGAATGCGCAGCTTTGGGGAGGGGAGAGGGAAAGGCTTGCTTATCTGTAAGAGCATAGATGCAGCCAGGAAAGATGGGAAGTGTAAACTCAGACAAATGCAAATGCTCTAAAATATCACTCATGTGGGAACTCTACAACAACTGAAGCCGCAAAAGCATAGAGAATAGTGATGGCTGGTGATTGAGGATGAAGTTCATGATCAAAGGATATTAATTTTTAGTTAGATAGGAAGAATAAATTTGATTTTTGTATAAACAATCAATAATGCCAGACAAAGCAAATAATTAAGTACTTTACATTTTGAAATTGCTGAGAACAAATTCCAGTGTTGTTATTACAAAAATGTTTAATTATCTTTTTTTAATTATTTCATTCAGTATTAAAAATCAGACCATTACTTTATACCCCAAAATGTATACAATTACAATTCATCAATCCATAAATAAATAAACTATAAAAACACAAAATCAGTTGGCCATAATTTCTGAAAGTGACTATATAAAAAGTTAATATTAGATATTAAGATGCCAATCTTCATGGCGTGGTCAAGCTACCCCTCAAGATGCCTTATCTATGCTACACTGGCCTATTTTGAGTTAATAGTTTTTCCATTCAACTTTCCAGACTTTTATGTTATAAATGTCTTATTCCTACTTTTGTAATGAACTTATTCCTACTTTTGTAATTAAATTTTTAGTTTTTGTTTTGAGACAGGGTTTCTCTGTGTAGCCCTGGCTTTCCTGGAACTCGCTCTGTAGACCAGGTTGGTCTCAAATTTGAAAATCTGCTTGCTTCTGCCTCATAAGTACTGGGATTTAAGGCATATGCTGCCACAGATCAGCTAAGTCATTGACTTGTAACTACCAAATTTAGGAGACACGCCTATATTGTGTTATTTCTTATTTCATCCTTGCTATTTGTAACATTGTTATGTCTTTTACTGGTGCACACAGGAAGCTTGCTCCCTGGGCATCCTTCCCTTTTAGAAGCTGATTCTTTGCTTTCTGGTTCCTTTGAAGTTCTTTTCCAGTGTCATAAAGTGTAATAGCATGGATTATATTTTAGTAATCTTAAAGCTACTTAAAGTTGACTTTATTTCCTCAAGTTCTTGGGGCTTTTTAAATTCAGTTGTTTTTTTGAACCTACTAATTCTTTGTCTGGGGTTTTTCCTAGTATGTTTTACAATTGTGGACTATAAACCCATTTTCACTTGCACTTTATAGCAAGTGTGATGGCTAATCTTGGTTGTCAAGTTGACTATACCTAGAGTAGCTGAGCAGGTCTGTGATAAATTTTCCTGAATGGATCCTAAATCTTGGCCATACCTTCTGGTGTCGTCCTACATAAAAAGACACAGAAGACGGAAGAAGCATTTTGATTTTGTTTGCTTGTCCTCACTTTTGCTAGCAAATTCATCTATCCTGTTCACTGGTATTCAAACCTACTTCTTTGGGAAGAGTGAAGATTGACATTTCTCTAGAACTCCAGACCTTGGCACCAGATTGGAACTGCTGAGACATGCAGTGTGTGTGTGTGTGTGTGTGTGTGTGTGTGTGTGTGTGTGTGTGTATAAATTTTAGCAGTTCTGTTCCTTTAGATAACCCTGACTAACACATTGAGATTACTGAAGAGATCGTTTGACCTTATGTTCCTCTATAAGAATTTCATATCTGAGGATAGATAGCTCAGTGTTTAAGAACACTAACTGCTCTTGCAGAAGACCCAGGTTCAGCACCTACTTATGTCAACAACCATCTGTAATTTCAGCCACAGGGGACCCAATGCCCTCTTCTAATCTCCATGGGCACCAGGCAGTCATGTGGTATGTATACATATATGCAGACAAAATATTCATATGCACAAAAATAGAATAAATAAATCTGAAAAATAAAGTAACTTCATGTTTACTGGTTTTTGGCCACTAAGGAATATTGTCAAGCACTAATCTAACCAATTTTATAAATTCTTGGTTCACAGATTATAAAATTATACCAGTATTATAATAAGCCCATTTGAGGACACTTATAATCATATGGTCTTTGCTTCTTCCATTTGGAATTCAAGACAAAATCATAAATATAATATTTTCATCAAGCCTTTCTAGGCTGGCAGGTGGCTTGGTTTACATTTCCACATGGTTGTTTTCTTTGCCCAATTCTGTTTTTATTTGGGTTATTCCTGTTGGGTACCTACCTACATGTGGCAATACTCAGTTGATCTTTCACATTATCTCTATACATGGTTGAGATTCAGCTTTTGATATTAATACCCCACCTCTAGGCCAAGTAGAGAAGTCACCACCCCCACTTGGGAAGTCAGCTTCCCTACCTTTCTTGGTGATCTCCTTTTCAGTCCCCAGTTTCTCTTTTTCTTGAATGTTTACAACTTCGTTTACAAATATGCTAAAATATTCTGCTGCTTTATAGCCCCCAAGCTGTTGTGCGGCAAAGATCCCAAGGACCAATCAACAAAACCAGTCTGAGGTTGAAAGTCTTTATTAAGCCAGCCAGAAACAGTTCTCACAAAGCAGCACAAACTTCCTTCTGCAGGGATCTTTTAAAGGCAAAAACCATACCCTGTTTGGCCGTGGTCAGGGAAGTAGAGCAAACAAGCAGTTTAACAGAAGCGAAAAGTGGCAGTTCACTGGGCCATCTTGACTTCAAATCCCAGGATCAAGGCAAATTTCTTAGGGACCTTCCCATAAGAAGGGGTTGTGGTATCAGCTCTGAGACAGACCTTAGATGGCTGTAAGAGGGCCAAGAAGGAGGAAACACTGTCACAAAGATATTATTACTACTTTCTTATGTCATTCAGCCTCCCAGAAATTGAAATCCTATGCAATTTTCTTTAAAACCTAATATATTAGTCTCCCATACACATTTTTTTTTTTTTTTTTTTTTTTTTTTGCTGTTACAAAGTTATGTACTACTGTCCCTGAGTAGTTTAATTTCACTCCTGGTAGAAATGACCTTCTTGTTTGTGGTTGCAGTGGTTGCTTTCTCCATATGCTTCTGTGCAACATCTGGTCTTCTTTCCTCTCTGTCTTCCTTTTATGTGTCAAGCCTCACCATGAACTGGCTCTGTATCAAAAATCTCTATGTAGAGAGCTGCGAAGTGCTGTGCCTTAAAGATGGCGCTGGCTTCCACCTTCCACCTCCCCAAGGGTGAGCGCTCTCTGGTGTAAACAAGCCCTTATTTGGTTAAGTCTGTTCAGCCTGTCTGCTTCTGCGTTAGAGTAGCCTATCTGCAGGGTCCACGTAGCTCACTGGGGTTGGTAAGCGCAAGGGTATTTAAGCCTGTGCAAGGGTCCCCCAGGGCCCCGTGGGTCAGAGAAACATGTTCAAGGATCCCGATTAAAAATGCATGAAGATCTTCCCGGAGTCGTGTCTTCATTGCTGGCAGGGGTAGGCACGGCACATCTCTATCCTGTCTATCTTTCATGGATTGTTCCTCAGAGTATTCTCTGGTATGGCTAAGTCTACATCTCTACTCAAGAGACATGGCATTTGCCTGTTATAGTTATGTGTTTGTTTCACATATGGCATAGCACCTCTGCTTAAATTATAGTAACTGCTCTCAAATTTCATGTTCCTGGGAAGATGTTACTATCCACTTACCAGGAATTGTATGCTCTTTGATATAAATAACCTACAGATTATGAAATACTTGTGATTAAAGTTATTATTGTGAGAGTCCTGAATGTATACAAACTCCTTGCAGAATTACCCAATTAGAGCAGCCTTCTGGAAGTCCCTGTGACTGAGTATCTGAGAAGTGTGTGGCAGTGCAGCTTCTCCATGGAAGAAAGCTTTGAGCTGCATGTTCCTTCCTTAGTCCTCCACACTACCTATCAAAGGAATCTGGGCAAGAACACCATGCTTTCCTTTTAGGTAACCTAGCACTTCTGAATCCACAACCAAAGCAGGACATTTCCTCAAGTACATTCTTTGGGATGATTCATTCCTGACATTGTCAAGTTATATCTCATGGTAAAAATTTTAAATGATTTTTTTATTATAAAGTACTACTTACAAATTACATGATCCATTTCTCCATTAAGTTGAAGTTTGGATATATTTAATTTTTACCTCCATTGCCATCTCAATTTTCCTTTGGATACAGTGGGCACTTTTTTTATTTTTTGTCACAAAAATACCGGCAATCATGAAGTATATAATAAGAAGTAGTAGTGCACACCTAGTACTTGGGAAGAAGAGGCAGGCATATATCTATGAGTTGGTAGCCATCCTGACCTACATAGCAAGTTCCAGGAAAGCTAGAGCTCCATAGTGCGACTCTGTCTCAAAAAATAAAAACACAAATGAAATAATAGTAATAATAATGAGTTAATAGTAATAGTGAAAAGCCTAATAATTACTTACTTTCTCACTTGATGTCTCTAAATTTAAGCCATTTTAAAAAGAAATGGATGAGAATTAACTATTTTTATTAGATGTGCTCAAAGATAAAAGCAAATCTGAAATAATGATTATTTTATTTTATAGATGATTCAAAATGTAATTTAAATTCACCTTTATATAGATTGATTTATATTATTATGTTATCCATAAGTGTTATCCTTTGTGAGGAAATGTAATATCTATTAGTTTATATGCAATTCAGAAGATATACACAATAAAGTAATCACATAATTAGATGTATTTCTTGTTAAATCATTTCAATATTAAACTGCCATATTAGCTAACTGACTAATTTTTAATTGAAAGAATGAACTTTTAATTGAATAAACAAGAATTTAAATTTCATCAGCATGCTCAAATACAGGCAAATAAAATAAAAAATAGGAAGGTATAGGGAATAGAGTGTTCATTAGCCTTTAGTATTATAAATAACAAATATTTGTTGGGTTTTTAAAAAACAGAACACCACCGAAATTGGCATTATGTATATTTTCAAAATTCATCAAAACAAAAAAAAAAAAGATTAAGGGACTACATAGAAGTCTCTTTCTCTAATCTTTAGTTCAGGAAATTATGTACCAAGACATTCTAAGCAATCTTACTTATAATATTTTAGTTAGTTCAATCTAAATATTAGTTATGGGTGCAGTATTTAGTAAATTATTTAACACTGGTGGCATGAGATGTAGTGTAGGATGAAGAAACTAATTATACTGTAACATATAAAAACACTTATCATTAATCATGGATTCTCTTTTCAAATTTTCCAAGCTAGGCCAAATTCTAAAATTCCTTATGACTAAGTAAAATGAGAAGGAACTTAGGAAAGACCCTTCCATGGTCTGTCACTGTAAGGGAGCTTCACTCCAATATGTTCCTAGGTGTGTCTTTGCCATGGAATGAAAGTCAAGTTTATGGTTTAGCATTAGCTAACATAAAAAAATAAAATATTGAGTTGGAAAGGAAAATTTTTCAAGGCCATAAGAGAAGTTTCAAATTTAAATAAACTCAAACTGTACTCCACAACCCACATTAATAGCAGAGGTATGTATTGCGGTTTAATAAGGGTCAGGATAAACAAATAGGCCAAATAGATGTTTATTAAGGGAGAAACAACTCACAACACAGACAGGTGAACACCGCAATTGGAACCAGATGCTCCTCTCTCCGCGTACTGCCAGAAAGAGAGCGTTCCCTTCTTCCACTCAGACCTAGTTCCACAGATCACTGCTGCCCCTGACTCCACCCCTCAATGGGTGTGGTCAGTGCCACAGAAGCAGACACAGTGAATATCCCACTAAAATTCCCCTTTTAGTCTAAAGAAAAGATTTAAGCTTGATACAAAACTATATACAAAACAGTGAATAACAAATGTGCTCTAAGAAGAGGAAAATCGAGAACAAAACCACAAACATATCTAGTCCTATGGTGAAGGCATAAGGGAGTTTACAATAGAGTTGTCCTCAGCTGCAAAGCTTAAGTCTAGTACCTAATATATCTAACTAGGAAGAGAGAATAATACTTGTGATAGTTTAATCTACAACCTCATCAAGACCTGAGAAGGAAAATAACGATACTAGGGTAGACAGGAAGTGCGGATGGGAAACTTCGAAAAGGTGCGGCGAGGACAGAAACAGCAAGTTACCTGGACAGTCACCCGAGGTCTCACAGCAACGTTGGTACAGGCAGTTTTGGCTAAGGCCAGGAGTATTTGACAGACCACAACAAAAGCAGGGAGGTCGAAAGGCTATCTTACCCTGACTTGGCAAGGTTCAGCAGTCTTCTATGTTTGTCTCCTGCAAGCACATAGGACCGCATGTCCAAATCAGTGGTCAAGGTTAAGGCAATTCCTTACCAAGAGGCCATTAGCCGAAGCGAGGATGAACTCCAGAAGAAGCAAAAACAGTGTCCAACATATTCTCAGGAAAGTGCATGGTGCTGTCAGGAGCAACAGTGTCTCATGTCAACATAGTACTAATATAAAAACATTTAAATGCCATGTTCTGCAGGTCTATGAAGTGATTGAAGATTAAGCATCTATGTCTGACTAATCTCATAGGCAAAGGAAACAAGGGTGAGGATAATCTGTAATACTCAGGAACTTAGCTAAAAAACCTGAATAAAACTTTCTTGAGTAAAGCAAGGATAAATACCTAAACAATATAACTATGTACACATATATGTATATATGTATATATATATATGTAAATTCCCAAAGTAGAGGTAGAGTAAAAATGTCTAGACAAGAGGTAGAGCTCTAAAGGGCAGCAAGACAAATATCTCAAATTGTATCAATATATAAAGTGTTTTGAACACAAGCAAAAGTATACATACATAGAATATGGCAAGAATAATGTGCATAAAACATCATAAATGGAAAGATTTCACACAATATAACAAAATATAATATACAATTCTTCCAAGAAAGGAATAAACATAATTTTACATATGTTACCACAGATAAGAATATATAACAATGTAAGCTGTAATACTAATGTCTCACTCTTACTAAATAATTCACAAGATAGGCTAATCTACCTATATCCATTCTGAACCATACCTTTCCCAACCATACCCTATTCCTGTCTAAAAGAGATAACCGAATCTAAATATCACCTTCCATACCCAACCCCAAGTAACTAAGACCAACCCTATGAAGATGAATATTATCCCTAAATTTCAAGAGTGGGGAAAGGGGGCATCAATATCTTAAGATTCCTTCCTGCTGAAATGGGATGATGATTTATCCATGGGATCCTGTAGGAAGAAAATTTTAAGCAACCAAATTTCTCAACAGAACTGGCTGTAACATTTGTAGGTAGTCATTGTGTGGCAGAAAATTCATAACTGACACATGAGACAGCCTTCAATCTGCCCATGACCACTCTTTCAAGGAGCTGCAATATCTAGTCCATAGAGAAGGTTTTGTTTCCATGGCAACTGATAGATATTTGGCCACACCCTTACTGATGACAAAGGTGCGCATTTATGAAAAGTTAATGGTAGCTGTGTGTTAAGAAGGATCTAACAGTGGTTGCTTAGCAAACTCCCAAGTACAGTCAATGCTATTACCCCTCCACATTCCAGAGTAGCTAGAAGTAATGGTAAAGAACAAAGCAGGTCAGAAGAATACATAAATGAAATGTACTAACAAATACAAGCTTCACATTGGGTTCAATGATTTCATGCTGAAATTAAAAGACTAGCATGTTTACTCAAAAGTTTCCCACACCACATAATAGAAGCATTTCTGCACATGTGTTTCGTCAATAAAGACACGCCTTTTTTTCTTTTGTGTGATGTTAATTAATGACTGAACTTCATGGGTAATGACCCTTGGAAGTGTATATGCAGCCAACACTTTGCCTCTTTGAACACCACATGCAAGGATCCAACCAAATTCCAACTGGAAATACTTGAGGAAAACAATTATCTCCACTGGACATGTACAGATAGTTTTCTTTGTCATTATTTCTAAACTATCAAAGATAGTCGAGCAACCATTTGCATTGCAAAACTACCTTAGTCAGCACTATGAGTAACCTAAAAATGATGTAATGGCTGGAGGGCTAGGTGTCTGTCACAAGCAAGGCATTTTTGTATCTGGGGAGTGTGTGTCCAGGAGCCAATCAGCCTGAAGCAGCAAGGGACAGCTGTTTATCTTTATTGGCTTATGTAACCAAATGATTAATCAGGCCATTCCCCCTCATTTCTGAACCAAGCATAATCTGGGGTTTGGATGTATAATATCAGAATTCAGAAAGTCTTCTAGGAAGGTGAACTACTGTTTCTCCCTCACTTTCATAATTAAGAAAAATGGGACTGTGTGAGGGACTTACAGACCTTTAACTTCTCTTTAAAAAGAATGTTCTACTTGATATTGTAAGCAAAAAGAACAAAATTGGGGTGTGGGTACAGTTCGGTTTATTTGATTCTTAATTTAAAATCTTTTACTAGGGAGGCAGAGAAGAAAACATAACTAGCAACATTCTATTTCTTTGGGCTTTAGGACTCTAGTTGATCCTTTCATCTTATTTTCACTATTCTGCTTATTCCTTTAAAATAATCTGCTATTCCCTTAAAATAATCAAATATTGTTAAAACTCAATACATTTTCAAATTTTTGATAAATACTTATTTGAGAATTACCTTGTACAGTGATTTTAATAAACACCAAATTTAGCCTTTCAAGCGTGTTTTCCTTCTTAATAAGGAATATAATTTTTACTTCTATTTCCCAAGTTGTTTCCAAGAAAATGAGAAAGATTTTTCCTCTTAGAATGAATTTCCTGTATTCTCCACCCAGTGTGGAATACATTGAGGCTTGCTTGTTGTTGTCTGTCTTTTTCGATTTTGCTTTATGAAGCTTATTATTATTATTATTATCATTATCATTATTTATTTGGGTTTAGCTCACGTATTCTACACAAGCCCAACCTTAAAAAGAGCCCGGGGCTCACTGTAGCATAGTGCTCCCATTTTGAAACATTTAGTTCTTTTCCCAAATGCCAAGCAGAAAAGTAGAATTAACTCAGACATAGGAAGGTGTGGTATCACATTTCTTCACTTTGGAGAGAGGGTCTTCAGATTATTTTAAGTCACTTTCTTTAACTTTCCACAAACTGTGAAAACAAAGTTTAGTACAGTATTTTCAAGTAGAATCATAGATTCATCATTAAGGTAAGTAGACACTGAGACTAAAGACAATAACCTTATTTTATCCATGGGGGATGGTTCCAGAACTGATACCAAAGTGTGAGGATGCTCAAATCCTTTACTTTGATTGTCATAGGGTTTGCAAATCACCTTTAAGTTTCATATAATACCTGATACAATGTGAATCCCATGTAAGTATTTATCCAGCAGTGTTGTTTCACAAATGATGGTTAGAAAATATCTGAACATGTAGACAGTGTAGTTGTTGCTCTCATATTTATAACTCAGAACCACAGCAAAGAGACCTAGTATGTTGGCTAACTTTTACTCTTTACTCTTTGGGGCGCAACCACACAGCTCCCTAATAATCACATGGAGATTTGTTTTTTCTGATGAATGACCAACATTAGCTTGGCTTGTTTCTAGCCAGCTTTTCTTAATTTAAAGCATCCCTTCTATCATTTGCCTCCAGGCCTTTACCTTTCTATACACCTTTCTTTACTTCTTACTCTATAAACTACTGCGTAGCTGGGTGACTGGCCCCTGCAGTCCTTCTTGCCTTCTCCTCTTTCTTGCTTCTCCCTTTCTCTTTTTCTCCTATTTATCCTCTCTGCCTGGCAGCCCTACCTATCTCTTTCCTACCTAGCTATTGACCATTCAGCTCTTTATTAGATCAATCAGATATTTTTGATAGGCAAAGTAACACAGCTTCCCAGAGTTAAACAAATGTAACATAAAAGAATGCAGCACATCTTTGCATCATTAAAACAATGCTCTATGCCAGAAAGAAATGTAACACATCGTCCACTTGCATTGCGCAACAATGCTCTAGCCACACAAGCGCTATACTTCTTGCCACAGTCTCTCTTTAGGCCATGCATGGAGTTTTCACTACTTTCCACTCTAGCAGCTTCACACTCTTCCACATGCCTGTGCATCTCTACCAAACCAAGTGACACTGGCTGTTTCTCTTTGCCATAGCAAGCTCAGCAATGCTGTGTTCTGGTTGGCTTTAATTTATCTCCATGCAACAAAGGAACAGAGGAAATACTATGATCAAATTGTAGAAAAATTCATAAAAGACAAAGTAATTTGAAATTGAAAAGATAAATGAGATGTTTACCTAAATACAGACTACAGGGTAAGAAATTCTTCTAAATAAGAGGGAAGCTTCCTTGGAAAATCATCATCCCAGCTCTTTTGTTGTTGTAATACTGGGCTTGAACCTAGAACCTTAATCAGATAGACTACTTCTATACTGCTGAGCTGTGTCCCCAAATTATTTTAAAGCATCTATTCTCCTATAGACCTCTCCATTTTTGTTCCATATTTAATACATTTTAGCAAGTATTTATATTTTATAAATATTTGTACATTTTGCCCATTTGTGGAATTTTAAAACTTTGAAGTCTAAGATAAAGTGAGATTAACTTGAAAGCATCCCATAAACCATGTTGAGTCTGTCCTGCCTGAGCTGGTCCCTTGCTGTGAGTGAGAATTTGTCAAAAGGCTTCTTGATTATCTCTAAGCCTTCTGCCCCAAAATTCAATGACTGACTTGACTTTTGTCTCTGAAGTGACTAAACATGAACTCATTTGGGGATAGATAAAATGTCAGGTTTTGTCATCTTAGCCCATTTGTTACTAAATGCAGATGCAAACAAGTTACAGCTATCTGGAAAACTGCCTAAAATGCCAGATGTAAAAAGAAGAATGTTGAATGCAAACAAATGGGCAATCTTATATCACCATCTCCTTTTGGTAAAATGTTGGATTAGAGTTGCCAGTGCTAACCAATGAGCTAATATTAATAAAAGCAAGTATTTATTTAATTATATACTATAATATTAATAAAAAAGAAATTCTATTATCGTTTGCCCAGTCTTTAATAGATCCTTCTGTCTACATGTAGTTTGGAGACTATAGACAACCTGTTGTGTTAGGTCCTTGACTTCAAGAAACAAAATATCTTTCCCCTTTTCCTAAAGGTGGGCAGGACATAAGATGAAAAACATGTTTATATATTTATATTTCTTCATGTAAAACTCATACTAGAGGCCAGGCAGTAGTGGCACACATCTTTAATCCCAGCAATTGGGAGGCAGAGGCAGGCAGATCTCAATAAGTTCAAGACCAGCCTGATCTACAAAGTGAGTTCCAGGACAACAAGGATTGTTACACAAAGAAACCCTGTCTTGAAAAAGAAGCAAGCAAACAAACAACAAAACCCTCACATCAAGTAAGGAACTGCATCAGATCTTTTCTGATTCTTGACCTGATATACAACAGAAGTGCTCATGAAGAGCAAACTGAGGCATAGAACATATATTCAAATATTTATTTTCCAGCCCTCCCTGCTTTTGTTCTTTGGAGATGGAAGTTGCAGAACTCAATACATTTAGATATTCGCTTCATGATAAATCAATAATAAAAAAATAGGCTTGGAAAAACAAACAAACAAACAAACAAACAAAATTCATTAACTGTTGTTAATGTCACCCAAGAGGAGTCATGTCAGCCAGACTGGCTAATTTATCTAAGTTCATATTTCTCAAGTACTGGCTGTCACTTACTGCATGTTTTTAGCAGCCATGTTTGCAAATTTCTTCATTACCCGTTGGTGACCTAAATGCCCCTTCACCATTTCTCAGGTAAACACAGAATTAAACATCAACATCACAGCCATTTTAGAGGCATTTGTGTTTATGTCCATCTCTAGAGATCACTGAACTTGGAAAAATAAATAAATAAAAACCTTGTCATCTACTTCTTCCTTGATGTATTTGTAACAGTACCATCATCATTATCTCCCTCTGCTAACAAAGTCCATTTGCTTTTTGGCTATTATCTTTTCCTTGTCAGTCATAACTAATGGTACAGAATCTTGTTTAATTTTTTTTCTGATCTATTATATTCCTGTCATGCTTTTGTTTCCCCCTACATACAGGTTTTAAAATAAGTCAAAGAAACTAGTTCATTAAAAAATTATTTGAATGCTTCTCACAGCACACAGGCTTTCGATTGTCACTTCAGATTCTTCACCTCATCTTTATTCTCCCAATCAGTTCTTCCTCCTAGCAGAGGAGGAAAGTCTTTAAAGCAATCTTTCTCAAAGTCTGATATCCAATGTTATGATCTGTAAAGCCAATTTGTATGACAGTCAGCTTTAAGTTAGCCATGGTAACTGGGGAGCTATTGGCCTGTTATAATTAACTGAACACTCTCAAAAGGAGCCAGAATTCAAGTAAGGCATGGCTCTTTGCCCTCCACAAAAATCTGTTTTTAATATGCGTAGAAATATTTGCAACCAAGTGGTATCGTTCTAAACTTGTTCATCTGGTAGGCATTTTCTATTTTCTGGTAGGCATACTAATAAACATTAAGCCCACTGCAAAGAAAAAGTCAGAACCAATAACCAAAACGTGAGAATCGACCTTTGATCTCTGATTATAAAGGGGTTTCTTCCAGGAAAGGGTGTGTATGTATGGCTAACCGCTGAGAGACAAGGTAGAGGAGATATTCAGCTTTGGAATTCCATTTTGTATCCATGAAACACTTTGCCAAAAAGCCTATAGTTTATAATAATACAAAAAAGTTAGAAGATATATTAAAATAATAACATGGTTAATTACTTGTATGACCAGTGGCATGACACAATATGCAAAGCATTAGCTGTTTCAACATAGATCGGAATGCTTTGTGTTAACAGTGACTATCAAGTGCATGGGGCACACGGGTCAGCAAGGCACCATGAGCAGCTGGGCAGAGGCAGTGGTGTTGGAGTTGGAGATAGAAAAAAAAAAGTTAAAATCATCAAAATTTACAGTGGCGAAATTTTGTGCTTTCAGCATTTACTACAGATCAGGCCTGTGTGAGAGTCACCACTGAAGATGCTTCACATAGTCACCTGGAGACACGAATCATTGCTGGGATTTCTTCCCCTTCCCAAAAGAAACAGACATGTGTTTGGGGCCCACCTGGATGAGCTACTTCTAGCATTCAGAACATCCTGTGCATCGTGAAATCAAAGAGAGAAGTTCTGTAGAGAATTGACATAATTAACCCATACCACAGAAGAATTTTATCCTTTTCTTCCCTCGTTTTCACCACAGTCGAGATTGACCTTAAACTGGAGTTTATCCTGCCTCAGCCTCTCACTGTTCCTATTAGGCATGCACCAGCATGTCCAGATCTTCCCTGGGAGATCTTTGAGAAGTAAATTTAAGTGAAGGAGACGCTGGTGAGAAGGGAAGGAACACTCTCCTATTAGTAACAGAATTTTCAGAAAACCTTCTTGTCGTATTTGGGCATAGTCTCCCTACCACATGCTTTGTTGCACATATTTTTTGAGTTAAAATGAAACAAATGGAGCCTAAGTCATAAGTACTGCTGTGAGAGAAGGAGGCATGTCTTCTGTCAAAAACCGGGGTTCTGGTAACTTTGTGAATTCATCTCTAACATGACATCTTCATTTTGATTGAGTGACAAATAACAGTTTATGAATTAAAGCAGAATTTATGTATGTGCTTCCAGAATTAAATTGTTAAAAGTAAAACATTCAAGAAGGAAAAAGACAATGTGTATCTCGGCCTCAACTCCATGCACCTAATAGTGTTCTGAGCTTGGTGGAATGTGCCTTCATATTCTTAGGTAACAAAGGGAAAATTACACAGAGGAGTCATCAAGATGATGATGGATAAGTGTTCAGCTGCTCTGATAGATATGAACTAGAAATGAGACTGATTTATAAAAAAAGAAAAAAAAAAGATGGTACCCAATAGAGCTGCCTAAAGAAAAGCAGCAACTAGGTCAGTATTTAAAATGAGAATGACTGAAAGCCCTGGGCGCATGTGACACTTGCCAGTTATCTCATGGTTGAGAGCCTCTTGAGGAGTGGAAATGTCTGTTCCATGTCACAAGCAGCCACAGCAGGTTTGGCCCAGGCCTTTGTTCTCTTTTTTGGTAAGTCAATACATCTATGCACATTTCATTTGATCCTTACACATAAACCTGTAAGACAGATTCATATCTTAATTTTAAAGAGAGAAAAAACTGGAGAAGTTAAAGAACCGTACCTAGTTAATTAAGTGGAATAAACGTAGGAAAGACTCCTTAAGTACAGCCAGGTTTTCCCTCCCTGACCCTTGGCAATACCTGAGGGAGATTCAATAGTTTCCCAGTCACTTTTAGACATTAGAAGAGGCTCATTTTTAGATGTTGGGTCCAATCTGGGCCAAATTAAACCTTCAGTCTCTCAACCAATGCAGAACTCCCTTCTTTTTCTGTGACAAACTCAGGTGTGCAGTCATGGGGAGGGGAGGAGGCTTAGCGCCATAGGGAGGGAAAGGGGCATCTGACTGTGGGGAGGGACAGAGAAGTATTGCCCTTTCTTCTGTTTAATCCTTCATGCTAGCAAGGACGGCAGGCAGATTGTTGGTAAAAGGAAACAGCTCTTAAAATTCTTTAAAGGGTCAATCTTCTTGTGTATCTCCCAGTCTGCTCTCTGTGCCTAAATGAAATTTGCATAGCAGCCACCCCAAACCCGACTTCTGTGGGTCTCACAATATGTTTTTCCAGTCTTCAGAGACTTCCCAGTTCAAATCTCCCTTGGGTATTGGCCTTTATTTGTATGCCTGGTGGAATCACTTTTTCCTCGGGGATGCATCACCCAGAAGACATTCCTTTGGCATTGAGCTGTCCCAACAGAGATTAGTCCTAGGTGTCCTCCTCCTGGTAAATGTTGCTTCGAGCAAACACTGTGACAGCCTGTCCAGGCAAATAATTGAAATTCAGGTTTCTCCTGGTGTAGGTTGTGTTCTCTAAAAGTAGGGAGGGGGCCAGAGGCTTACTGGTCTCTGCTTGAAGATTCATTCCCAAGCATTGAGAGCTGACAAAGAGGGTGGGGTGGGGGACATTGGGAAAAGGCAAAACAGAACACTTTATGATGTGGGCTCCCATGAAGGCCTGAGAAGGAATCCCCTCATGATGTATTACAGGCCCTTATGAAACACAAATCTGAACTGCAGTAGATGGAGAAGGAAGAGATGAAGAAAGCAGAAGCTCCCCTCTCCACCCCCATCTTTCACCTCTAGTTATAGCCCTGTGATTGATCTAGAGTTCTTATCATTTCAAACTGAGTAAGAAAGATCCCAAGGTCACTGTTAAGAAACTTTAGTCGGTAAGTGAAAGTTTTGCTGTATGAATCTAGGTAAGGCCACTGTCTTCTCAAAGTACATGAAGGAAATAACTACAGCAACTGGAGTGGCAGATAGTGCATAAAAGGTGTCCAGCACACTGTCCCCCATGGTCTCTATCCTTTCTTGGATTCTCTAAGTTAATTGAATTTTAAAAGTACATAATCATAATTCTCATGAAGCTATAAAATCATCAGACATCCAGATTATCTTTAACTCTCTATGCAATGAGGGAATAAATCCAATGCTAAAGTAAACTCAAATGAGAATTCCTAGTTCAGGTGGCTGGCAAGAAGGCTCAGTGGGTAGAAGCACTTTCAGAGCAACCCTGACAACCTGAATTTAATCCTCAACCTGAATTAAGGCAAAAGGAGAGAACAAACTTCTAAACCTCTGACCTCCACATGAATCAGCAACACATTTGTGCAGGCACACACACACACACACACACACACACACACACACACACACACACACACACACACCATACATACAAAAATAATTTCAAAGGTGCAATCCCAACTGCAGATACACATACATTGCCCTGGCAAGGGCAGGATGAAAAGGAATGGCTTACTAGACACAGAAGTGGGAACAGGACAGAACCAATTACGTCTCCAATAAAGAATGGTTGCTTGAATCTCTGTGGACAGGATTAATTGCATGACTCTCAGTTTTTCTATAGTTTACAAGGTAAAAGTCATAATTTATTGAAAATAAAAGCTGCAGATCCTAAGGTCCTAGAGAAATATAATACCTACATAGTCATATAGATTAGTGTTTAGTTTTTCATTAAAAATAAAACAAAACGAGACCAATAGCTGGACGTAATAGCACACACTTGTAATCCCAGCACTCAGAATGCTGAGGCAGGAGACAGGCTGGGTAGGCTGGGTGATACAAGAAGACCCTTTCTTAAAAGGTCACCACCAACAACAACAAAAGCTCCACCCCTCCTACCTGCTTCTAAAGTTTTTCACATTTTCTTAACAAGGCTATCCTGAAACATTCTAGTCTTTATTCTCTCATTTGGTCATCAGCCATTCAGAAATTCATTTGTAATGTAGCATAAAAAACTAAAAAGGTAAATCTGTTAGTTGAGGACCAGAAACGTGTGGCCCTTGTGCCAAATCTTACCAGTTAGATTTCTTTTTTTTAATAAAAGTTAATTTGAATAGAGTTATAACTGCAACTACTTTCACCCGGCAACAGGAGAGCTCAGAGGTTATAACAGAGACCCATGGCTCACAACATCTGAATTATTTACTATTGTGCTCTGTACAGAAAACATCTTTGAGCTCTGCTTTGGTCATCACACAGCTGCAGTAGTGTGGGATGTCAATGCTCCTTCCCTTCTCTCACCACAGTCTTCCTGGAGTCAACCATAGGAAGGAACTCAGATGAAACATCCTTCTCGCCCCCTTTCCAGAACCCTCCTCTGCTCTACTTCTGAACAACGCATGCACAGGCAAAACCAAGTGACCATTTCCGGATGGAAACCATAGAGAAGCATCTATCCGTCCCCTTCAGACTGTGGGTATTTAACGTACATATTAATGCATCTTTAATGGAACTCCAGGATTACACACTCCAGCACAGTCCACAGCACAGATGCTTATGGGATGAGAGTTCAAAGCTTGCCTAGATATCAGAATGGGCATGACTCACAACTTCAGAGACACCGCCTCCCTCCACTGTTGTCCTGGCTTCACAGGCTTAAGCTATCTCTTTCAGAAGCGGTTGCTGCTATTTTCGAAGATGTTAGATAGGAGGAGAGTACTAGGGTGAGAAAGAATGTTTGGGGCAGAATACTTGACACCTCCTTGCTACTTCCCCAGCGTCCAGATGGAAGAGGAAACAGGGTCGGCTTCCACACCAGCCTGGCAGAGGAAATAGGCATCTGCCTCAGGACGGCAGTTCTTACCGAAGATAGCAGCCAGCAGTGCTTTCAGATCCAAAAGAAAAATGTGCCTCTGCTAAGAAATGTGAGATTAGAACCCAGCCATATTGAACTCAGCTTTACATATTCTCTCTCTTTTCCTTTCTCTCTCTCCCTCTCTCTCTCTCCTCTCTCCTCTTTTACCCTTCCCTTCCCCCATTTTTGCCCCAAAACAACAAAAAAAGCTTCACATTGCTCAATTGTTGAATAAGATGGTTTCGCCTGGATCCTGTGAGGAACTCATTCAGGAGTTGGGGTTACCAGAGGGAAGAGGGTGCACTCAAGGGTAGCAACTCTCAATCATTCATCTTAGTCCTTTCTGGAAAAGCGCAGAATGGCCAGCACACTGTTTCTCCTTTCCTTTGGCTATGTCAGGAGGAATCAGGGGCCCTGGTTCTGAGACTATCATTTGGTGTGGATGGGGATTTTCAGTAAAAAAAAAAAAATCCAGTTTCTTTGAAACATTGATGTGGTCCTCTCCGTTTTCTTTAAAGGTATTTCCTCTGGTTATTTTTGTTTAGGAAGGTCATGCTTGATGTGATCGTATAGTTAACTTAGCATATTTTTTCTTGGGGCATTATTAAACACAATAAGTAATGACACTGTGTGGAGTATGATGTGCACAGTGTACAGGGAGAGGACCAGCTTTGGAGCATGAATTAGGGTTCAAACCTTGGCTCTGCCTCTGACTAGCTGAGTGACTTGGAACTCAAGCCTTCTCATCTGTGAATCAGGAATTGTGTTGTGTTGAGATTTAAGTGACAACTGTCATGGATATTAGAAGGCATTTCTGTAAGTCTTTGCTACTCTTCTCTCTGCTATAATCAGCAATACATGTGTGTGAACAATTTGAATATTGCTACTGACCAAAAGTATACTCCACTCTCCTGTTAGTTTCTACTATATTCTTTTCCAAGCTCCTATTGTGGATAATCATTTTCCTGCTTAGACTAGATGACAACTTCTTGATGAAGCCAATCAAAAAGAAACTCAAGCTAGTTAACATGGGACCTCAAGCAAACAAGCCCACTTGGAGTTAGGGCTAACTAGTTAGGACCTAGTAACTAACTGAAAGCTTAGGTACCAAAAGGTACCTCAGGGAACATAGGGACCCAGGGGAGACATGATGTATGGTGTATATATAAATGACTATATAAACATGATGTAAGAAGGGGATGCTGAACTTTACAAAGTCCAGAGTTTTTCTGTGTAGCAGGCCTCCAGCTACTTTCATGAGAGGTATTTTCAGAATAAAAGTCCTGACAGTGTCTTAAGTTAAAAAGAAAAAATAATCCTAAATAAAATGGTAACAAAAGCATCCCTTTGGGCCATTGTTCAAGAGATGCCCCCACCTTTTACAAATTTATTTAACTTCATTTTATGTGAGTTGGCAGCAGAGCCCCTGGAACTGGAGTTATAGACAGTTGTGAGCTGCCATTGGGTAATAAAAATCAAACCAGGGTCCTCTGAAGGAGTACCCGGTGCTCTTATCTGCTGAGCCATCTCTCTGGCTTCCTCGTGGACTTTTCTCGAAGGATGGGCATATTGTCTGAATACATAGGTGACAACCTGGTGGGTTAGGGTTTTATATTAATTTTTAAATATTTTTATGGCTTAAAAATGAAAGCTATGTGGCAATTTAAAATGTGCTTTCTTATTTATTTCCAAACAAAATAATTTTATAAACTACATTTCAAGTACACTTTGATGGATGAAAAGAAGGTCTTTCTGTAGCCTGAAGATGGAATAGCCGGTACTGTAGATGGAAGTACTCTTTTGCCTCTACAGCCATTTAGTCCCAAATAAAAACACCGAAGTTTATACTAATTAGAAACTGTGTGGTCAATGGCTCAGGCTTCTTATTAGCTAGCTCTCTGTTAATTATTAACCCATTTCTATTAAACTATGTATCTCCATGTGGTTTCGGCTTACCAGAGAATGCCCGAACCTGTTACTCACTTGGTGGCTACATGGCATCTCTCGAAGATCCTCTCAGTCTTCCTCTTCCCAGAATTCTCCTAGTCTGGTAGCCCATCTATGCTTCCTTTCTGGCTACTGGGCAACCAGTGTTTTTTTCATCAACCAATACAAGAAACATATACAGAAGGAATTCCCCCATCATCTTTTCTGTTTAAATAAAAAAGAACGGTTTTGACTTTAACATATTAAAATTATATATAACAAAAGTGTTATCAAGTAAGAACTTGATGTAGCTCATTAAAATTTGGAAAATTTTAAAGAAAATATTCTATCATCTATCCTATCTTTGTGAGTCTAAAGTTTTATATGTAACTTATCATAACTAAGGAAAACTATAACCATAACTATATACCTTAACTCCATCAAAGACCTCAGAAGGATAATATACAAACTCTAGAATTAACAGAGACAGCTTGCTGGCTGCACAGGCACCTAAAGTTCTTCTGTCACATTTGGACATTCATCTTTAGCCTATAGGTGTAGAGTGTCTGGGAAACTTTTCAGTGAAATAAGAAATTTGAAACTGTTCCACATATATTAGCAGTTTGTCAGTCATTTTTCTCTATGTCCATCAGAATATCTGGCAGATTCTTCCATGAATCAAGAACCCTAAAGGACTGTCTCATCTTGTTTTGGCAAGTTCAGTAGTCAATTTCCTGTGGGCCCTGCATGTCCAGTTTATACAGCATACAATCAAATAGTCCAGGCAAGAGCAGTGTCTTACCCAAATAGCTAATTTTACCATGTTGAAGACAAACTCTATAACAAGTTTCTTCAATGCCCATCTTCCTTCCTGACATAATTGATGTTGTGAGGAGCAGTTGTATCTCACTGTCATGAAAAACCCTAATAAACCATTTTAAATGCCATATCCTGTAGGTCTTTGAAAGGTTTGAACAATGTCTATCCATATCAAATATATCTCTGTATATCTAGAACACTAATATAACTAAGTTTTAACTATTATAGGTGACTATAATCTCTATTTAATTATACATTACATTTTTAAAAGCTGTATAAACACAACATCTAAACAAGAATAGCAATATACATAACAAAATTGACCTTAAATTTGTACCAATAAACCAAAATCCATACCAATGCAATACAATCCAATGCAATATATACATTTCTACATCATATCTCCCCCCTTTTTAAAGAAAGAAATTGACTATGATCATTAACCATTTCTAACCAAACCTGTTTAAATGAAAGCAAACATTTATAAATAATATTTGGAATGTGGGCATAGTTCTCTCCAAACTTCTTCCTGCTGTTTGGGGGCTCTGTCAGTCCCATGGGTATTCTGAGAAAACCACGAAACCTTGCCAAATCCTGACTGTAGTAGTCTGAGGCTGCATGGTCTCAGCCATTTTGGATGTTGGATCCACCTGGGTCATTGCTTCAGAGGGCCATGCTTGATCAAACCATATTAGTCTACATAGAATCCACAGATTTTCATCTTCTGTGGAAATAGAAACAGAACCGCTTTTCCAAATTAACATGTCCTTAGACTTAAATTTTGAAGGGAAGGCTTTTTTAAAATATATAGGTTCAATTAATCTGGCAGCATTTATAATCAAATGTCTTTTACCATCAACCAAACAATTCAAAGACAACGCATTAACAAACAGTATCCAGACTCTGTATTTTCCATCTTTATGTGGCTTTTATTATTATTATTACTTTATTTCTTTTTAATTTTATGTTTTGGTTTTTGGAGACAGGTTTTCTCTGTGTATTTTTTGTATGTCCTGGAACTCCCTCTGTAAACCAGGCTGGCCTTGAAATCACCTCTGCCTATGGAGTGCTGAGATTAAAGGTGTGTACCATTACACTCAGCTACTCTATTACTTTTTTATAAAGGACTCTATCCTTTTTTGTTTCTCTCCCAAGCCTATGTATATTTTTAAACACATTGCAACCATTTAGAGGTTTTTTTGGTTTTTTTTTTTCTCTGAATCTGACTTTACTGTGTATTTCCATCTTTTTTTCTGACCATGAGTCTTTTATCTGCTAAAAAGCATGACTAAAATTAAAGAAGAGGTTGTAGCTTCTGGCTTTCCAACATCCTAGCTCTGGGAGCTGTGCTCACTACCTCAACTCTTGTCTATGCTGCCATCAACCAGCTTGTAGAACACGACCCATAAATCATTTTTGTCTGTATGAGTAAAAGCCAAATCTTCCATGAAGCATGCTGTGTGGCTTGGAGACATAGCCTCTGTGTACCATGGTGGGAATCTACCATTCAGTGTTCAAGCTCGACCGCCACAACATCTCTGCACCATGGCCTGCATGAGACTATGAGACTAGACTATGCCCACTGCAGTTTTGTTTTACATGGAAATTCTTGCCTCATATTGGGTGTACCATTTGTAGACAGAGGTTCTGTTCCACCTGAAATATTCTGTAGATCTCTGAAGTGTTTGATGATGAACTGTCTGTCTAAAAATATCTGTTTGACCTTGTAAACATACACGTTTGATTGTAATAGTAGACTAATTACTAATCTATATTTTCTTATTGTCCTATATAGTTGATAATAACTTTCAAGGACTAGAAACAGCATGTTTTTGAAAAATTAATCTCAAATTTGTATCAACATACATTTGTATACAACATACAGAAGTCCAATACAATGTAAAATATTTAAAATTTGTAGTTGCTTTTAAAGAGTAGATTCAATAATCTACCTTTTCATCTTATATCTATATCCTTCACTTATTCTTTTTAGAGTAGATTCAATAATCTACCTTTTCATCTTATCATATCTATATCCTTCACTTATTCTTTTTAGAGTAGATTCAATAGTCTACCCTTTTTTCCTATCATATCTGAATTCCTTTTTTTTTTCAAAACAAAAACCTTGAATATAATTCCCTTTGTTCAACTTTCTTTCTGATTGTAAGCAACAATATTGTGTAACCAATCCACCTAAATAATGACAAATATCCATAACCCAATGAGTGACCAAAAGCCACCGACCCCACCTCTTGGGAATGTGGTCATCATGTTCTTAAAGGCAGAAACTCTGTCTATACTGTACCCATCATAAATAATACCAAAGACATTACTTTCTGTTTCATGATTGATTTTAAGATGCCTGCCCCCTCCTCTTCTCAGCAAATATTTCCAGTCCAAGAAGAATTCAGCCAAGACACCACAAAGTCCAGGAGCCCTTTCTTTGATTAGATTCCCAGCAACTTCTCAGAGCCCAGAAGACCCAGTGTAACTTCCTGGTTCTTTCCTCTTGGCATCTGCCTTGAGCAGGTTTCCTGCAACCAATAGTTGCCATCTTATAGAATATTCCAATTGCATTTGACCCAGTGTCATGTGTGTCAAGGGGAAAATTATTGTCTCATCAATTGTGTTACCCCAGTTCCATGTGCAAACAGACACTCCTTCCAGGATAACAGGGGCAGGAAAGAGTGCTAGTTCCAACTAGCTCTCAAGTAGTTGCTATTTTTTTTTTATTAAACATACGTCATTTTCCGAACACACATTTCATGTTAATCTACATATTTTTCATCGCTTCTGTGATTAGTACCAATTGGAAATAAAATTCACAACCATAAAGCCTTGAAATAAGCTGTAACTGTGTCTCTCACTCTTCATTTTAAAATGTTTATTTTTGTCCTGCTGGGAATCCAATTCACTGCCTTCCACATATTAAACAAGTGCTGTATCACTAAACCACACCCCCAGTAACAAGTTATTCTAAAATACATACATTTGTGATAAATATACAAAAGGAAATTTATGGTGATTTATATACGTAAGTTTCTGGGTAATCATTAATTCTGGAAGATAGGAAGGTGGATGGGGTATCACATAGATAGATACAAAAGTTTTTGTAAAGCCAGGCACGGGTACGTTGAACTCTCACAGAATGGATGGCACTCCAAAGGAGTCAAAAATATTTTCAGAGTCAATGATAGTCTATAGTAAATATATTCATCCAAGGGGGAGAAGTAGAAGATATACAGGAAGGAAAAGTAAAGAAAGGAAGAAACAGGACTTTGGAAGTCACCACAGAAACCATAATTAAGGGGTGGATAGTACAAAACAAGGTTACAAATAGGACTCAGTAGGAGAAGCTAGTGAGATAGAGAATGCCCTCAAAAGCAAGAGACTCTGGAGCAATAAATATTAGACTATTTGAAAGCAGAAACTACTATTATCTCTTCCTATTGGTCTTCCTCTGCTTCCTTCTTAATGAGCAGATAGATATTTTTTACCTCAGTCTTCATTCTGATCCTTTGTATAAAAAATTCTTTTAATATTTTGGTTCTAGTAGAACCAAAATAGAACTGGAGAAGGAGGATCATATAAGTGCTTGGTTCGTCCTTGATAGTGCAGAAAGTACCTAAGTGTGGCAAGAGTGCTCTGGTAACAGGGCAGGCGCTGCCTCATCCTACATGCCTCTTTGCAAATCACATTGCATCTCTTCTACATGCTCTCTAACAGGACTTTCTGAAGCTATAATTGTAGTCTAAGGCTTCAAGTCATCTTTTGCTACAGGCTGTACCCCTGCTGCCTTTCCTTAGGACTCTAAATTCTCCAATCACCACAGTTTCTTGTTTAGCATGTTTCTTGTTTCTTTATCAGTCTCAGTGTAATTCCTCTTCTAAAAGCAGAAAGAAAACTTCCTTTTTTACATACACAGATACTAGAAGAAAATATTGCCTTGGACCCAAGATTCTTCTCCTAAACAGAGAAGGCTTGACTCCTCCCATTCCTGTTCCTAACAGAACAGCCTATTTTTCCCTTAGAGCTATTCATGATTAAACACATTTTGTCTCCATGAAGCATCATGTTGAGTTTTGCTGCCAACATAACTGTGTGGAGAGATGATGGAGACTCTAGGAGGCATTTGATGTCACAGGGGATCTGCCTTCATGCATGGATCAATGCTTCTCAGTTGTCAGAGTCTGGCCCATTTCTTTTCATTGACAAGTTCTCATTTGCCTTCTATTTTCTGCTCTGTGTTAAAGCAGCATACAGCTCTAAACCAAGAGCTTAAATTGGCATGATGCACTCGGACTTCCAGAAAGATAAACCAAAAATAATGTTACAGAGACACAAAATAATCTAAGGTAGTACCTAATTGTGTAACTCTTGCAGTTGTCCTTACTAAACTATGCTTCAAACATTTTATAACTTTTCAGTCTCCCCAGTGAAATTCTGATTAGCTCTCAAAAGCCCAAGCCTGGTCCTAGCCAGTCACTTCTGTCTTGACAATTATAATGCTACACTGCAGAAAAAGGCCTAGCCTGGACATTTGAACCTTGGGTTCCTACTCCAGTTCTGAAAGTTTCCAACAGAATGACACTGGCTCAGTCATTATTTACGGAACACTGACCTGGGAATCTGGAAACATGATCAATCAGCCTGTGCCACACAGCTGTACTTTAAAAAATCATCTCCAACTATAAGCTGTGAAAACCAAAGGCACTGTTTTCAAATATTGGTTTCCAAATGTACAGATACTTATCTTTTATTAACAAAACATAAAAAATTAGTACTTGGTATTAAATATTCCCTCTATTACACCAATATACAGGATTTGATACACTACTATCTTTAAATATTTAGGGTTGTCAATATAAGCTGTACAAAATATAACTATTAAATGCACATTTTAATGAGCCAAGTAAGATTTTAAAACAGATATATTGAGTGGTTTCTAGTGGGCAAGTTCTTTCTGTATGTTGTGAATATGTGTTTCTTTTATTAGTTGGTGAGTAAAGCTGTTTCAGCCAATGGGCAGGCAAGATTTAGCCAGGAAGGAAATACAAACAGGGATAGAAAAAGGTAATGAGTCGAATCAGACAGACACCACATAGCCACCAGGAAGGTAGGACACCAGGGCATTCTCCAGTAAGATAATGTCATGTGGAGATACGCAGATTGATAGTTATGGGTTAATAATTAAGAGAGATCTAGCCAGTAAGAAGCCTAAGTCATTGGTTAAACAAGTATAAATATATTTTGTCTCTAAGAAGTTATTTCATTAAGCAGCTGTGGGACCCGGTGAGTAGAGAGAAAACTGGTCCAGTGTGACCCAAACTAGAAGGTAAAATCTCCTTTTACAGATTTCTCTACCCAGCACTATAATTCAGAACATAAAAAAAAAATTCCTAAAGGAGTACAAAAAAAAAGAAAAGAAAAAAGTTCCCAACAGCACAGAAAAAACAGGAAGAGCACAGTGGCTTCCTATGCACTTAAGAAATGTGCAGTATTCTTGGGAGTTTGCTTGGCACTTTACATGTGGATAGTCTTAAAAGCATTTGTCAAATAAATATCATCAGCCCCATTATCATGTCCTTTAGTTTTTCAAGGAAACTTAACAATTCACCCTCAAGCCAAGGAATATTTGCTGCTTCAGAAGCAATAAAACCAATACAAGAGAATAGCTTGCTTTCTTCTTTCATATCTCATTATTCCCTTGAAGCAAACACTCACATGTCATAAAAACTGAGTTACTTCACTTGACAAAAGTATACCTGGAATTCTGAATACCCAAGATAGAGAGATTTAACTCAAAAATATGAGTCAAATATGTTATTTATATTCTTTATCTCCAATGACTAAAAATCTTAACCATAAAATCAAAACATAATTGAGAAAAAAGGTTTAATAATTATGAGCAACTAAGTTTTACATAACATTTTCTGACCACCCTTCCTTTTAGTGAAGGAAGCTGTGCTCTTCACACTAGCAGTTACCTTGACTTCCAAGGGAACCAGCTAAGAATAAGTTCTCTGTCTCTAAAACTGGTGTGGATCAGGAGTCTCTCCCATCCTCCCAGCAAGCCAAGGAGCAAAGAGCATCAACACTGATACAGATGATTACACAGATCAGAACCCTGAAAGGCACTACATCCTGTTTGCCTTCTTCTTCGTGATGTTCCTTGTGTCGTTCCTTTACTGTACTCTCTCCACTCCCATCCAACTATTTGGATCTGTACTTCTTTCTTCCAGTCTCCATTATTTCCCTCTCATCTCCTCTAACTATACCCTGATGGCTTTAGAGATAACATTTATAGTTTTGACTCTTCAGAAACATGAAGGCCTAAAAGAAGAAGACATTTATCATGTTGCTAAAGCAGGATCCTTCATATTCATTATAAGGCTCTTGAGAGAACA
Organism: Cricetiscus sungorus; assembly: GCA_030556225.1. Classification (NCBI taxonomy): domain Eukaryota; kingdom Metazoa; phylum Chordata; class Mammalia; order Rodentia; family Cricetidae; genus Cricetiscus; species Cricetiscus sungorus. Next base: position 112,845,870 of record JANBXA010000007.1, read on the forward strand.
CAGGTCACTTTAAAACAGGATATACCCATTAACTTTCCCCCATGATTTATTATACAGACAAGAAGACAACATTTTGGTTCTCAAAATAAAGCCCATGATCATTGCTAGTAATATAATACAAGTACAGAGACTATGAAGATGTGATGGTTCTTAGCCCCCCCCAAAAAAATAGAAGTTCACCAAGTAGTCCATGGCTGGATTGTAATGAGAGGTTCTTTGTCCCATCTGGGTCTACCACCCTTCTGCCCCAAATGAACACACAGATGCTATATTAGTTATAAAACTGCTGGCCAGTGGCTTGGGCTTCTTATTGGCTAGTTCTGTCTTAATTATTAACCCATTTCTATTCATCTATGTATTTCCACGTGGCCTCGGCTTACTGGCCCATCCTTTCTTCCCAGGCTCTACACAATGACTACTGAGTTTCCAAAACTCACTGTATCTCCTAGCCCTGCCTGTACTTCCTGCCTGGCCAATCAGCCAATCAGTGTTTTATCCACCGACCAATAAGAGAAACATATGTACAGAAGAAAATCCCTCATCCACTAGATTATTCTTATTGCTGTCTGTTCCTAAGTCTTTCTTATGTAACTAGCATGGCCTCCCACAGTCTGTCCTCTTACTTTGGGATCAGCCATATAGTTAGTAAAATAACACATACAGTTGCCAATTTTAGCAAATGCACTGGGTCCCCAGATGGAAATATGCCAGCCTAGACCCCAGGAGTCATAGCATATTTCTGTTCACCATTGCTCCTCTCCCTATTTGTGCAGAACAGGAAACAGAGCCAGAGAGCCAGTCTAGGTAGAGCTGCATAAGTTCAAATCCACCCAATCCATATTCACTAGCATGAACCCAGCCAGATCAACAGAACTATCTCTCTGAGCCTTGAAGCATGATCAATGGATATAATTTCTTATACCCCCATTGAATCTGTGGTTGCTTGTGATATGCATTACTATCTTCAAAGGTAGTAAGTACAGCCTTTTAGGGAAAATACGTTATTGTCAAACACAGAACCATGCTGATTAGGATTGCCTTTAAATGTCTATGAAAACGTCTTCTCCCTATGTATCCTGCACATAGACACACAATAAATGGAGAAAGCTTCTGGTATATATTTTTTCTCTCAACATAGGGAGCTGAAATCCTCCAACACATCTGTTGCCCTCTACACCATTGCCTCCAAAAACTATGTAGACATGTTATCATTATTTTAGGGTTCCTATTGAAGGAAAGATTTGGCAAGTAGGTTATTTAATATTCCAGGGAAGGGACAGATTAAAGGTGCATACCTATCTAATCAGATCTGCAGCATGTGAATTACTTCAGTCGCAGCTTCAACTGGGTCCAGAGAACTGATGCAGCATATGAAGGGGAGGACCTTCACCTTCGTGAGTGCTACATAGAGGAGAGAGCTCCAAAACCCAGTTTTAGGAAGCTTGAGCCTTTGGGACACACAGTAAATGAGAAAGAGCAGAAAAAATGAGGGGAAATTGGCAGGTTTGTCAGTTGTCCTTGAAGGAGATGCTGTTGCACTAAATACTTTGCTCTAAAGGCTGAAGAATGGTCAGTGACAATCATTCTTTCCATTTCAAATGAGTGAATTTACTAAGTTTAAAGCTAGCAACAGCAAAAGAATAAGAAGTATGTAGCAGAGATAGAAGCAACAGACAGATGACAGAACATCCAACAGAAACCACTGGATAGGCCGACTGAGAGAGCAAACAAAGGCACCATCACCAAACTAGGATGCTGTGGGATATTTGTTTACACTGTGTGAAGATCTATGCTGTGACTGATTTAATAAAAAGCCAAACGGCCAATACCTAGGCAGAGGAGAGTAGGTGGGACTTCCAGCAGAGAGGGGAACTCAGGGCGATGAATCTAAGTGCGCTAGAGATGCCAGGGAAAATCAGATCAAGTCAGACAATACAGAATAGGAGACAGGTAAAAACCATGTGGCAGAACATAGGTTAATAGAAATAGGTCAATTTAAGTTATAATAGCTAGTGAGACAAGCCTAAACTGATATCCAAGTTTTCATAATTAATAAAGGAAGTCTCTGTGTCATTATTTGGAACCTGGTGGCCCAAAAGAAAGTCCTACAATACTATGGCTTACAAACATCAAGCAAAAAACAACTGGGAAGCAAACAGCCACACCAAGTTGCCCAGGCAGAGAACTTTCCTATCCTCTTCATGGACCCCCTGCAGACAGCTTTACACAGTGAGAAAAACAATAGCAACATCTGTTGGAAACCAGCAGTTCTCAAAGATACATTGTTTTTTAATAACCTCAGCTGCTTGCTGTTAGCCTTTCTTCCCAGCAGAATGGGGAGGGGTGGATGTTGGGCAACCTGCCCTACAATAAGGTGTTTTAGAGAACACTTGAAATCTAAGTGAACTGGAAAAACTAGGGAACATTGATCTCCACTGACTCCACCCACCTGAATGAGCAGCATTGGATAACTCTGGCCACCTCCAAAAGCACCATATCCTCCCAATGGCCTCTTTGAGTCTCCAGCAATGGAGGAGGAACCCTTCCTGTGACCAGCACACTTTGTCTCCATTTATATATTTTAAGACTTGCCACAAGAATATTCCAGTGTGGGAGGGGAAAATAGCTCATCTGAGGAAATAGAGATGAAGGAAATTAATGATCTTGATAGGGGATGCTGAATACTTCAGCTGGTGGAAGTTACAGATGTGACACATTCCTTAGGTCCTAAACCAGATGTCCCAAAATAAAATGAGAACATTTGAGCAGGAGAGAAGAATCTTTGTGTTCATTTTTCCATTAGACTCGGCTCTTAGACACACAAAAGTCATCATAATTGTTATTTCTAAAAAGCCAATGCAAGCTTTGCCTTAGGGCTATAAGACTAAGCCCAAACCTGAAGATATTAAAGGAATTTTTATTGCTTATATTACCCCATCTTTTCCTGGCACCACACAGGTGACATCCTGCCCTGCAGAGAGAGGAGGTTAGTATTGTGTTTTAAAGGAGAGAGAGAGGAGAGAGGCTGCAGGAGAGAGGGCCCCTTTGGAGCCTGGAACAGGCTCTTGTCCTGGACAAAGCAAGCTATGCTGAATGTAAAGCAGAGAGAATGTAAAGCTAGGCAGTTCAGTTCAACTCTGGAATTGCAAGAAGGATTAAAAAGAGGGAAAATGAGAAAGATCAATTGCTCTGGGAAGAAGCAGAAGTGGACAGGCTTGGTATGCACACTCACTCTCCCTCAAAGAGCTCTTAATCCACTACATGATCTGCACCCTTGCAAAAACATTTCATGTTCTCAGTTTGGCCTGGACGATGGGAGATTTTTAAGCTGCTTCAATTCAACAAGAAGTTATTAAGCATCCACTTTGTACGGGGCACTGTGCCAGGTGAAACGGAGGCAATAATGATGAACAAAACATGGATTCTGCCCTCAGGGAGCTTTTGGCCAAGGTAAGACATGAACAGAAGTAATAAAGGTAACTACAAGATACTTTGGTGTGTGCTCTAATACAGGAAAGAGGAAAAAGATTAAAGGTAGTTGACATGGAAGCAAACAGGATGCTAGGAAGCCTCGTAGATCCACTGGCCTCAGAAATGCACACTGAGGCGTGTAAAGGAATTCAAGAAGAGAGGAGAGAGTAATGGGACCACAAAGCCTGATTAGACTGCCTAAGAATAACTTATATACTAACATTTCCATCTTAATCAAACTAAGCCATCTGAAGAGGCCAGAAGAACACAATGTGTTGTCCCTGTCACAGGGGTCACAGGCTAAAAACAGGGTAGAGAAAGAGGCCCTGTTCATTCCCCCACCTGTTTTTTCCAGTTGTTACGGTTGACTATTTCCTTGACTTATAAATGAGTGAGTTCAGCATGGTTCAGTGTAGTTCCTTGTAACCCTTATTACTAAAACAAACAGAACAAAAGAAGCAGGGTGACATTGGTTGGAATTAACAGACAGAATTTTGAACCACTTGCCTTACTCAATTTCATCTTTCCTCCGGATCCTTTCCAACTCCCTTTACTCCAATTTTCAAGCCTATCTGCCAGCATCTGACAATAGTCTAGTTTATCATCACAATAAAGATTCTGACATGCTTTGGTAATTACATCATGTCTCTAGTAGCTTCCAGCTCCAGGCATCCAACCCTGCATACTGCCAGTTCAATTTAAAGCAGATTCTTCTGGGTTCAAAGGGACCTGAAAGGCATCATAAAAACTGCTCCTATCTTACAAAAATTATTAACGATGGCCAATGGAGCAATTGGGCATTTAATTGCATTTTTAAATCTTATTCTATTTATTTTAAGGTAACCATCCCAGCAGACAAAATAAAACGCAAAATCTGTTGCACAAATGTATTCCTGTTGCATAAATGTATTCAAACCGAAGACACTGCTGGAACCCCTTTAAAAATTCTTCAGAAAAATGCATATTGATTTTCTTGCAAAAAAATAAAAAAGACTTGGCCACCCAGGCCTGTGCTGTGTAAGTGCCATCCAGGCCATGGGCTCATGGCATGCAAAGGCCAAATATCAGTAAGCTCCCTGTTGCACTCATCAGCCAGCTGGATTGTCCATCATTATTCAAAATAAACATGCTAATTGCTTAGTGAACAACTGGTTCTAGTTAGATCATTTAGCAAAAAAATCTGTGGAAATTGCTATTTTCTAGTCAGCAGCTGCAAAAACGGAACAGCTCCTAATGTCAGAAGGTTATAAAGAAAACTACCTCCTGCCTCAGTTTCTTCCTTTGAGTAATGGGGATAAAAATGGTGGCTGCTTTACAAAGGTGCTGTGGGAAATGAGGGCATTGAGTTTAGAGTGCTTCAAAAGCACCCCTGGGTGCACAGTGATCACACGGTCAGCATAGGATGAGTGTACAAAAGAGAAGCCATCGATCTCTCTGCTCTCTCTTCGACAGCCTGGGGGTTGGACTTAATCCAAAGCATGCTGTTTGGGAAGCTGTTCTAAAGAAAGAATCCCTGGTTGGTAAAAGCCTCAAGTCCACTCATCCTAGCCCTTGAAGCCTTGACCACAGCATAGTTTTTGTGACTTTTCAAATGACCACACACAGCAGGAATTCTGTCCATGGCTGGCAAGGCCAGTTGCCTGCCTATCATTAGTCAGTCAGTAGGGAGCTAGCAGCCATTGGAAATCTAGACATTTTACCTCTAGCCATTTCTGTAGTGGGATTTTCACTTTGTCTGCTTCTGTGGCACTGACCACAGCCATTGGAGGGTGGAGCCAGGGGTGGAAGTGACCCATGGAACTCGGTCTGAGGAGGAGCCGGGGAATGCTCTCTTGCTGGCTACGTGGAGAGAGGAGCATCCAGTTCCAACTGCTGTGTTCATCTGTCTGTGTTGTGAGTTGTTTCTCCCTGAATAAACATCTATTCGGCCTATTTGTTTACCCTGATCCTTATTAAACCGCAATACATTTCTCCACCTTGCTTGGGTCTGTCACTTCAATCTGGAACAGAACACCTAAGAGTGGAATGTGGCATTACTCTGTCTGCTTTGAGGGAGTGCAATTGAGCAAGTCAATACATGAGCTTCAGGAAGGAAAACCCAACTATACCCATGTCTTGCAACTTGAAAACGATCTGTTTTGCCTCCTCTTCCCAGACTTTCTAGGAACTTCTGTGCAGAGCTAGAGATAAAAATACAGCTATCTGACCCTTTAAAGGATAAGGAAGGAGAAAGGAAACTCTTACCAGGCCTGTATTGACCCACCAATCCCAGTTAGTGCTTCCCTAGTGTTTAACTAAAGCACAAGAATGCATAATTAGAAAATGTCTAGGTTTTTATGCTGGTTTCCCTTTCTGCATTCTCAAGCAACTCTGACGTACAGAACACTTGAGCTCACATATGGTTTGAAGGTACATGGCTTCTTCAGGCTCCTGTTGGCTCAGTTGGTAGATTATTTATTCGTTTCATAAATGATGAAGAAACCCAGTAACCATGTAGTTAAAACTTGAAGCAGTCATACTGTTATTAACAAGTGGGGAGATCAAAATGTTCTTGCTTTCCAGTACATCACACTCCCTCCATTCTACCCCACTGGAATCTATGGTCAAATGGAAACAAAACCGTCTACCAAAAGGCATAGTAGAAATTGGTCACCAGGGCTCACTTGCAGGGGGGTGGTCTGTCACTCAGACACTTAGGTGGGGTTGTGCTAGTCATTGAGTGTGTGTGTGTGTGTGTGTGTGTGTGTGTGTGTGTGTGTGTGTGTGTTTGAACGTGTGCATGTTCATGGGAATGGAGGAAGAGCAGGACCAGCAGAACATAAGTGAGGCAAAGCATCAAGAATGAATGAGAAGGGTTGTTTCCCTCCCCTAAGTAGAATCAACATTGAGAACCCCAAAAGAAAAGCAAGCAAATTCCTGAAGCAGTCACTACACTGGATACTTGGAGAGACCCAAGAGAACTTTGGGAGGTCCCAGCTCTCTTTGATCTGGCATTAGAGTAAACCCATAGATGAGGACCCAATGCTCATACGAGGACCCCTGGGGAGGAAGCATCCTGCAGCCCAAGGATATAAAAGTCGTTTGTAGTGACATCTGTATCCTTGATGGTTGTCATTTGTCAAATTGAATTTCTTTCTATATATTCAAATTTAGAGTGCAGGGAAAAAACCCTTGTTACCCCCATTTCTCCTGGGAATGGGAGTAGCACATGACAGTTTGGTGATGGTACTAAGGGACCGTGTATCCCCAACTTTGTTTTTTGAACCTGGTGTAGATCAGACACTTTCTAACCTTCTCCCATGTAGCTGCAGTAAGCAGCAGGGGGCCATGGAGCTGCCAAGTTGATGAGACATATTATAGAAGTGAATTCTCCACAGACACATGAGAAAAGAGAGGCATTGCCTTCCAACACAGGAAGTTCTCCCGAAGGAGCATCTTCTAAGGACTCAGGATGCAAACACAGCCCAGATGAAAGCCTGACCTCCCAGTAGAGCCTCTTTTTCTACCCTCCACGCCATGAGAAGTTAAAGGTATTTACACGATGTCTGGCCTACTTCAGAAGCTGGAGGTCTTGCCTTAAGGGATGGTAATTATTTAGTTCCAACCTTCTGTGGTGTCACAGCAATGCTGTAAGAAGCCAAAATGCCTAGAGTTAAGACTTTTTAAAACAACATTAAAAATACACGAGGCATAAAGCTATGAAGTCCACATGGCATGAACTCTGGAGTGTAGGAGGAAAAAGATGTATGCACACTAAGCTAACTTGTAATAGGGAAGAAATACAGATGGTGTGACCTTGTGTGACTCGAAATCCACCTCAATTCCTTTACTTTTTCCTTAGAAAACACTTCTCTGCTGTTTTCTCAGGATATTCATATTGACCACCTCTTTGCTTCTTTCATTTTTTTCTTTTGTGTTTCTGGGGTTTGAAGTCTGGGCTTCTTGCCTTTTAGGCAAACCCCCACCAAGTTATATCCCCAGTCCTCATACTGACTATTCATGTCAATACAGTAACACTGTAAAACTCTACCTATTTTATTTGGACCCAGGATGGGCACTTGAGCCCACATTTCTCATTTTATGTAGCAGATGGATTTAGTGAAAATTTGAAGTAAAAAAAGAATTTGGGCATAGTGCTATAAATGTGTAAGGGAATGGTGCCATTTAAGAAACGAGTTTCAGCAAATTATTAGGCATAAAATAAATTATTCTGAAAAGGGTTCACACGTTTATAGAGGCGTTCTTGTTTTAAATGTATCCATATTTTCACACACCAAGATTTCCTACAATGAAGAAAGGCTGGCCTTTATTGTCTTATTACTTCTGATTGGCTTGATATCTTTAGAGTCTTGTACAATTTGTACTGCTAGTGTGAGATGTAAGTATATGGGGCCTGACCCTCTAAGTGAAAAGAGAACAAATTGGAGGCCACTGGGGTACAGTTCTGTATATTAACTCACTCCTCATTTAAATTTCAGGCTAATAGAATGAAGTCACAGTTGGGTGGAGAGAAGAATAGTTTCCTGCCGGTCTGTGTAGCTGCTGAGTAAGTAGACAGAAAGGCTAGCTGCTCCCCAGTCAGTAATAACATAAGACTGAGCATGGGCAAAGCAGTTCAGCATTCCCAGCTCACATACATCCACACAGACTTACATGCACACCACCCCTACTGTGTTACTAAGAATGTAAGTGGTGTAGGTTCAAAATCACAGAGGTTTGGAGAAGAGCATTTCTTCCTTTCACACAAACAGGCAATTAAGGACTATCAGGAGTTACCATTTTGGGCGAGAGTTTGAGATAATCCCAGGTTTTCTTTCCTCCATCACCAGGAAGAGCTTACTATTATCATGGTTCCAGCAAATAGTTCCAGATGGTTAACAGCAATCATTTTCCTTTCTATGCTGTTATAGGAGAACAATTATGGAAGGGGCTTCAAATTATTATGCTTGCTCCTCTTCACCCAACTAATGTAAACCACATGAATTGTTTTAAAACTTACATTTCCAGCTTCTGTTTCAGTGAGAACTTCCAACCAAAGGGATATAAGAGATATGGATCTGTATAACTTCCTGATGGTGTCATTAAAGGTTTATTATTGCTCTGTTACTCCCTGCCTTTCCACTGTCATGGACCATGACCCTGCCCCCAATAACTAACAGACTTTTTTGATGGGACAGTTTTACAGATTTTTAGACCTGAAGTTTTTGGACATGCTATGTCTGCATAGATACCTACATAAAAAGATTTAATTAAATGTACTTTTAATATCAGACTGAGGAGTCATTTTAAGCACATGAAGCACTTATATGAAGACCTATCTCACTTCTAACTTCCTACAATTTTTGTACAGTATTGAAATACAAAGTACCAGATTTCCTTATTTTCACACATGTTTGGTATCTGTTGATCCTCCATTCACACCGGCTCTGCCTCATTTCGCCACCCTTCACACCCACCTAAATCCATCCAGCCCCTTACTCACCCTAGTACTTTTATGCCGCATGTGTCCTATCACCCTTCTCTCCTCACTGCCCATAGTGTCTCTTCTTCCCTCTTTCATGGGCCCCTTCTACTTCCTTGGCCTCTCTGCTCCCAAACTCTAATGTAAGATGTGCATATGCAAAAATTAGAAGCCATTTTCATCTGTTTATCTACTTGGGACTCTAGTCCTTTTCTCTTTGTGCATGTTTCTCCCACTATTCCCCACATAAAATTGTATTTGGATCATACCTCCTTATGATTTTATCAATCCTAACTTACCCTGAGGCAAAAAAAAAAATGTAGCCTGGCCAGACATTTACAGAATTAGTACACCAACTCTGAAGTCATGTCACACTTTTTACTAAAAATACTCAGCTCTTATTATATCATTTGCAAAGGTAAGCCAATTTTCAAAATTACAGACTACCAGGAAATTCATACATGAGATGATTTTTTCTAAATCAATGAGGCGTGTATGTGTTTTCAAATTATAATACCAAATCTGGATGATCACTCACCATGTGGGTGAAATCTGGCTTGCCTACCCACTTTAAAGCTTTCTAGAAAAGATGACAAGACATTCTTATGCACCAGGAAGACTTGCCCCAGGGAATGATCTAAATTCAGCTCAGAAGAGGGCCCTGCCAGCCAAAGCTTTGAAGGGCTGTGATTCTTCACATGATTTATGGTTACCTAACACTAGTTGATAAAATTAACAACTTCTAGATCATCCTAGCTCCACAACCTAAGTTTGCTTCTTGCCTACATCATCATCCACCAGATCTCAGTGGCCAACATTCAAAAAACTCATCGGATATCCAGACTCCTACCATCTGGTATTTCCTTTGGGTAATTGTTCCACAGTTGGCCAAAAGACAAAGGATGTGTGAAATAGGGAATGCTGCATTGTCACTTCATGGTCAAGCTTAGATATCACAGCATGTCTTCTCTGTCCCATCATCTAGAACACACAGCCCTAACCCGAGTGAAGAGGAATGTGAGTGAAATGATCCTTCATTGTGTCCTGAACAAGGAAATGAGACCAGAGATATAAGAGCTGACTTCACATCCCATGCCACGATGTTGATGCACATCCCCCCTAACCCCCACTCCCATTTTACTCCATGGATATAGATGTACCATTGATGGTAAAGAGACTGCATCAAGTGACAGACATGGAGGAATGGGGAAATCTCAGCCATCAATTGCAGCCACTAGTCGCTGTGTTAGACTGCTGCTGTGTCTGTAAGCATGCCCCTTACACCACTGCAACACACCTTTCTCTGGGAAGGGAAGTGGCATGCCTTTCCTCACCACAGATAACAGAGACAGCCCAAGAACACTTACCCTGATTAGAAGATTTTAGTTGGTGTATACCAGCTTTTCTTTGAAATGAAAACATTCTGTCTCCTCCTACCCAAGACCATCCTGAAAGAAGTCTTCCAAGGCAGCATCTTTTTTATTTGTTTGTTTGTTTGTTTACTGTAGTACAGCTGTGACAGTAAGAAACCTAAACTGTGTTCTTCTGGAAGTCAGAATAAAAGACACAGTAATGGCCTCAACATTCTCATATGCTAGTCACCCTGGTTGAGTCTTCATGCTTCTCTCCCTTCCTCCCACTTATCCCTGTAATAACCTAAAGGTGCAGTAAAAGTCATAACAACTCTTTTCCCCAGCAACTCTGTTTGCCCAGGTCCTGGGGTGACCACAGTAGTCAAATCACGTAGCATGATAGAAAAATAAATTTTGCTTCCTTAATAAAGCCATTGAGAATTTGAAGCACAACCTACTGCAACCAAATAGATAAGGTCCCATATGTACATAGTGAAACTCTGTCTCAATAGGGGAAGAGATAGGAACAGAAGGATGAATCAGTGGTTGTCATAGTTTGGGTGGTCATTGCAGTGATGGAACATATCCATGACCAAGCAACTTGGGAAGGAATGGGTTTATTTAGCTTATACTTCCCCATCATTGTTTATCATTGAAGAAAGCCAGGACAGGAACTCAAAGGCAGGAACCTGGAAGCAGGAACTTATACAAGAGCCATGGAGAAGTACTGCTTACTGGCTTGCTGGGACTGCTTTCTTAAAGAGCCCAAGACCACCTACCTGATCCACAATGGGCTGGGCCCTCCCCCATCAATCATTAACTAAGGAAAACGTTCTACAGCCTTGCTTATAGCCCAGTCTTACAAAGGTATTTTCTCAACTGGGACTCCCTCCCCTCAGATGATTCTAGCCTGTGTCAAGCTGACATAAATTAGCCAGCATAATGTTTAAGAATGCATCCTGCTCTTAAAGAGGACCAGAGTTTGACTCCCAGCATCCACAACAGGCATCTCACAAGCATCTATAACTTCAATGTTCACACTTGGACCAAGTTAGATCTCTGTCCTATGTGGGCTCTCAAATACACATGCATAGACACACAAATACATATATAAAAACAACAACCAATCATTTTTGAAGTGGACAAAGTCTGTTCCTTTAACTACACTGTGTGACTGTCCATCACTGTTTGCTGCTCTCTTTCCCTAAATATAACCACTATCTCATTTTGAGTTAATCATAATAGTCCATTAACTTTCCTTACATTTTATCATACAGTCATATCTTCTTAGTTTATCACATTGTTTAACATTCAAATGTAAATGTCTTATACACTTTTCTGGAACTTAAAACATTTTATGTGTATTTATGTGTCTGCATTTGTGCATGCCACAAGCATATTTAATGCATCTGCAGGAGGCTATCGACTCCAGAAGAAGTTGTTAGATTTCCCTTGACCTTGAGTTACAGGCAACTCTACTGCCAAACATGGATACTGGGACAAAACTCAGGTCCTCTAGAAAGGCAGCAAGTGCTCTCAACCCCTTTCTTGTGACCTAATATGATATTTTTCAGTCATTCATGCTGATTTCTATAGCTGCATTTAATTCATTTTCTGCTATAGTATTTTATGCTGTTATAGGAATAAAACAACACATAATTAGTTACTCTATTACAGGGTAGTCATTTGGAGTTTCTATTTGGGCATTTTGCTATTAGAAATTATATTAATTAAAAAGATCCTTGTATTAATTCTAGTCTACCTATGCAACAATGCCTCAATCACATAGCTAAGAGGAGCAATGTCCAATTAATTGTATAGTACTCGTGAGTCCATGCTATAAGATGAAATTGTTTTTACAAAGTTTCCACACCAAGTCACATTGCCATCAGCTTATAGGAAACTTCTCTTTGCAGCACCTCCTCACCAACACTTGACTCAACAAACACTGTTGGGGTTTATACACTCAAGTCTGATGGTATATAATAGGATTACATTGTGGTTTAATTTGTCTTTCCTTTAGGCCATACTTTAATCACATATGAACTCAAGAAACCAAACTGAGAAGGCAAAACCATTCACCATGCCTCTTCTTAAGAACCAGGTAAACTTCATAAATAAACAGTCTCTTTTTAGAGAAAAGTAAAAAGAAAAAAAAAGTGAGGGTAAGCAAGCCCTAATTATTCATTAGACTTTAGATGTTGGAAAACATCAGAGGCCTTAGGCTACTGTTTGTGCTGTTGAGATAAACCGCGGTTCTTAAGCGGCTCCTTTTAGGAGATTACATTATTAGCCAAAGCCATGGGAAAAGCAAATACATTTCAGAGGAATCGTAAATATTTCTTTTATCTTTCCAGATAAAGACATTTAGTATGAGTCCTAATGCACAGGCTGAGCCATACACAATTTATAGCACAAGAGGGTTTGAAACATTTTTGTGTAAACAAGCATAGATCGTTTTTTTAAAGGTGGCTAAAAGGCAGTGTGGCTTTTTTTTTTTTTTTTTTTTTCTGGAAAGGGAGCTGCTCCCTGTGGGACCAGCTCTGGTCAGTGTCAGGGCATGTTTCCCACTAGCCAAGCTGCCCCATTAAGCACAGTTTTCATATCCACAGCCCTTACTTTCATGTAATGTTTACCTCATTGACACCTCCTCTTAGTGAGTTCCTAGTATAAACAGAGGGTGTAATAAGCTGCAATGCATTTAACAAGATTTTAAAAGGCCGGGACTCTGGGACAAGGATGGCCAAACGGGGAAGAGATTAAAGCAAAAGTTTTACAACATCTCAATCTCCTGTGACAAAAACAACTCCACAATTTATGTCCAGGAGAGAGACAGTCTCCTTGTGTTTATCCATAAATTAAAATTTGATGGACTCCAAATGTGCTCTGACCAGCCAAATTCGGCACCCTTGCCTTTTAGCAGAAAATTATAAACCCAGATTATAAACTTGGAAGAGAGATGTGAAAACAAACTTGCTTTAACTCCATAATATCAACATGCTAAGTAGGAACTCTGAGTTTCTTGAACTAAAGCAGTAATACACAGAGGGTAAAGAAAGTCCTTGGAATTTGCCATCTTGATTTAAAAATAAACCGGGTGGGGGTGAGCTGTAGAGACTAAGGCTTTGTTTGATCCAGTTCAGCTGAAGGGGACAGTGAAACATATGTGTAGTAACTTTTGGACCAGTTTGGCCAGAGAGGTGGCTTCTAGCTGACTCATGTTTCCTTGAGACAAGCTGGGCTGGGCGGAGTCTGAGTTCCAGGCAGCCTCAAAGGCCTTTGTGGGTCAGAAGTTCAGGGCACTGGAGAGGTACCATCCAGGTCAGTGCTTCTCAAAGGAGGTCCATGGCCTGGGTGTGGCACCCACTCTTGTCAGCCTCTGATAAGAAAGGTTACAATTTCAGAAGACAGGATTCAGGCTTATAGAGACTGGACTTAGCTGCCATAGGCCAGTAAACAAACAAATCACTTTACAGAAGAATGGACTAGAGGAAACTTAAAAGATGAGGAAGAAAAGGAAATGATATCTTGTTCCCTGTTCCCACAACTAGTTTGAAGAGCAGTAGATTTTGGGTTCTTGTTAAAATGTAGGTATTTTAGCTTTTAATTGACAAAAAAAAAAAAAAAAAAAGTGTGGATATTTATGGGGCACACAGTTCAGATATCTGTACTGTGAAACGATTAAACCAAAGGAACTAACAGCCTCGCTTATTGATTTGCTGTTGACAACAACATTTAAAATTTCATCTTAGCAATTTTGAAATATGCACAATATTCTCAATGCCAGCAGGTTATACAGCAGGGCTCTGCCTGAAATGTCACAGCACATCGGTAGCACTCACACCTCTCTGACCCCTGCTGCAGACTACAACCCTACCCTACCTGCTCCTACTTCTAATCAGCTTGTTTAGATTCCACAAAGATGTGAGCTCACAAGGTTATCTTCTGCCAGTGGCTGGCTTGCTTTCCTTATCAGTTCCCACTGATGAGCACCAGGCTCCTTATCTTGCTTGACCATTGTGGATGGGGTAGTGGACTTGAGAGTGATTGGGAACCTCAAAGGAGATTCGGGTGATGCTAGTAGTAGCGGCCCCTAGCATACTGAGGAGCCCAGGTCTATATGCAACAAATCTCACCATCTGGCGTTGATAATTAACTAACCTGGACATTTTCCTTTTGTGGCCCTAGAACATTAACACCTATAGATATTTGTAATTGACAGCTCTGGCTTTGGGGAGAACTCAAGAGTAACATTTGTCATCTTTGATGCTAGTTGTACAGGTGTTTCTACCTTTTCATCTTCTGCCGGACCCCCAAAGGATCTGCCAGTCTGCAGTGTGGATTATGCTGAGGGTTAGGACTAGTGCAGGCAACACCTTCTGGAACAGGTGTGGATTATGACTGGCAAGAGTCAGTACCGACCTCAGCTTTTAAAACATTCTCATAAAAGGAGAAAGCATTGGTTTCTGGCACAGAAGTTGGAGACTGACTGGTTCCAACCAAGGAGAACCAGGTAACTTCTGAGAGCTAACTTGTGTTTGCTTCTCTGTTGTAGTTTCTGGAATACAAGCCAATTTGTTTTCCTCAAAACAAACAAGGTTTACACACAGGATATTTGCAGCCTCCCACTGAGCACAGGTCACCTTTCCTTCTGTGGCTTTCCCGAAAAAGAGACAAAACAAAACAAGGCAGCCAGCCATTCCTGGTGGCTTCCAGACTGCCATTCAAATCTCTGCTGTGAACGTAGTTGTATTTCTCTGTGCCTGTCCACTGGGCTGCATGGGCCTTTTGAGAGGTGGCACCCTGCTCTTCTGAATGAAGTGGATGAGTTCCCAAGAGTGGCCCCTCAATAGAGCCCTTTGCTCTACCAGAACTGTGCCTTTCTCGTTAGTTAGTTGTCTAGTTTCACTTAAGTTCAGAGGAGGTATACGCAATACAAGCTGCACTGCTGTACCAGAAACCGGGGCCAGCATCCTAAGAAGACAGAAACATTCTCATGAGTCACAAGACTTGCAATGAATCTCTAAACTGGGCAGTGGTGGTGCACAGGTTTAATTCCAGCACTGGGAGGCAGAAGCATGTCTGTGAATTAGAGGTCAGCCTGATCTACAGAGTGAGTTCCAGAAGAGAAAAACCCTTGAAAACCAATGATAATAATAATAATAATAATAATAATAATAATAATAATAATAATAATAGGAAGAAAGAAAACTCAGTCTCTAAACTGAAGCTGTTTAAAGATAGTTCCAAGAGATTAAATTTAAAATTCATGAATGTTTTGTTGTAGAAATTCCTTTATTTTGTTGTAGCTGCTAACAGGTATCTATCTGTGCATGCACCTCTGTGTCTTACTTTCTCCTGTGTAAGATGAAATAATAATAGTACCCATTTATAGGGTTGTGGAAAGGATTTTATGAATTAATAAATGCTGAATCACAGAAGTAGTTCCTGGTATATAATAAGTGTTACTGGAACTTTCCCAGTGACTCAGTGCAGTATACTGCCACTCCTTCACCCACTCCTACTTGCTCAAAGGGACCTTGTCCTGGCACACTGGAAAGAGTGCTGACCAACTCTCAACTCTATCCAACAGAGATTGTGTGTGTGTGCGTGCGGACAAGCCAGAAGAGAATAGCTCCCAGGAACTGGAGTTACAGGGAGATGTGAGTCGCCAGATGTGGGTGCTTAGAACCAAACTGCAGTCCTTTTCAAGAGTGGCAAGTGCTCTTAACCTCTAGGCTCTCTCCAACCCCCATAAAACAGTTTTATATTTGAAAACTGAACTCAAGATGTCCAAATTTTAAAATTTTTGTCAACATAAAATTATTAAGTCATTTTACTGTTCTTCACAATACTGTATTCCAAATGTGTCTGTTTTTCTCTTATAGTGTAAATGTTATCCCCACCAGAAATATTTATGTTCAAATTAAAGGAAAGGTACCGTTAAAAAGGTAGATTCACTTACCACGCCATAACACACATACCTGTAGCCTTCCCAGCGCTCCCTTGGAGTTGTTCAATAAGTGAACTGAGTATCAGTTTTTCAGTTAAAATTTAAATTAAATTATAGCCAGGCATGGTGGTATATACCCTCAATCCCAGTACTTAGGAGGCAGAAGCAGGCAAGCCCCAGTTTGAGACTGACTAGTCAACAGAGGGAGTTTCTATACAGAGAAGACTTACCCCTCCGCACCCCCCCACGTCCACCTCAAAAACAAATAAATTAATAAATAAAATTATAAACTCAGTTCTTTAGTCATGTTTCAATTGCTCAAGAGGCACATGTAGTTCATAAGTTACCACAAGGGTAGATTCTGAAAATGGACAGATCTAACACTGAGTTTCGGTGAAGTTATATACCCAAATTCCTAATTTACAAAAGACAAAAATATATCATAAGTTATTGTCTTCCTAATTAGAGGCACTATTACAGACACTGATCAATAAATTATAGAAGATCTTCAATAAATAGCAGCTGATTTTTAATTAATATTTTATTAAGAAAAATCATCAAAACATTGTTAAATCTAAAGGCATATGAAATGACCTCATGCATCCACTATCTAGATCCTATAATAGTTAACACTAACTTTATTGTCACTATTTTAGATTTGTTTCCATTCATTAGTACACCTAGCCTTTTTCATGTATTTCAAAGTTAAGGACATTAGTATGCCTTGACCCTCAAAACTCCATCAAGAATGTGTAATTAAGTTCAATATTTGGTATTCTCTCTGTGTGTCTCTCTGGCTCTGTCTTTCTTTCCCGCCTCCTCCCCTTTCCTTCTGTTTTCTTTATTCCCTCCTTCCTTGTCCCCTCCTTTTTCCTTCTTGTTTATTTACTCAGGAGTAAAATGCACACATAGTAAAATGCACATACATTAAGTAATCACTGAACTCATACTAGCACTGCATCTGCCTATCTAAGCCAGATCACAGTCAAGATATCATTATCCCAGACAGCTAGTCCACCTCTTCTCCTTTAATCCCAGTTCACCCCAGACAATTAGCGTTCGGGATATTTATCCCTCTTAGATTAGTTTAGCCTAATCTAGAATTTTAAGTAAATGGAACTAGATAGTGCTTGGACTTCTGTAGAGGCTTTCTTTACTCAGCATATTTCTGAGATACACCTGTGTACATTTGTTCTTTCTCTTGCATTTTTACCAAATAGAAACCATGTTTATTTCTAACCTAGGGAACTCATGATCTAACCTTCAAGGAGTCTACTCCATCATTTCCCAGCTTACAACCTCCCTCTTACAGTCAATCTAATTTCAGCTTTGGTACTTACTCAGCTCCTTAGTATTGATGAAACGAAGATACTTTCCTACAGCATCATCTAAATGTTACCTATATTTAAGTTTTTCTGAATCTTCTCTAAAGAAGGTGAAAACAATCTACCCAATTTTTTAACTTCTTCTTTATCCAGTATGTCAATTCTTTTGAGTTCCTGATGCTCTCTAGGCACAGTCTGTAATTTATGCTGATGTGTTTCCTTGGTCATTGAATAAATGTCTATATTGGTTTGTAATCTCTGCTAGACAGCATTGTGTCTGTTTTACATGTGTCCAAACCTATTGCCCAGCAATTAGAAGACTACTATCACATCTTTGTTGACAAATGAATATCTAAATAGTGAAGACCTGAGTTGCTATGTCCAACTCCTTCCCTGTGAGCCAAGTGGAGTCAAACCTGGAATTTCCTGTTACATTTAAAATTACTCAGGATAATGTTCTTTTTTTTTTTCTTCTTCTTCATTTTCTTTTTAATTCTTGTTTCTTTGTTTCCCTTCTTCCCAGCAGATAGTCAAGAATTTGTGTTTGGTTCCTTGCTCTGGAGAAGTTTGTGACCCACAACAACAGAAGTTGCCTTCACAGCATTCGCCTGAAGGATGTGTTTTTGCATGAGGGAATTTTCCAAAGGGGACATTGCAGGAAACTCCAAGAAGCAGAAACTATCCTGTGACTGGATAGGGGTAGGGTGTAGCCTGGTAGCCCCAACCCATGTGAATTCTCCTGCTTCAAAGGAGGACTTCAGGAGGATATGAATGCCAGGTCTGGCTGAGTATGGACATCTGTCACTAGCTCCCAACAGCAGCACTGACTGAGGATCTCCAGCCTTACAAGCAACAGGACTACTTAGCAGTGAAGCTTGAAACAGGGTTCCACACTCAGTCTGATGCCTTGATGTGCAAAGACCAGCTCCTGATTTCAGTTTAAGCTTTCTGATTCTTATGTGGCCCCAGAAAAAGAAGAGGGTTCCATTTTCACAGTGACAGTGAATGAAATCTCTTGCTCTGTGAGAGAGATGGAAGCTCTGAGATATATTTGACTTAATTTTTAAAAATAAAGGAAGAGTACACTTTTAGTCACGTGATATAAAGACCAAAAAGAAAGACAGGAGACTAAGAAAAATAATCCATATAGCATAGGAACAAGAAAGAAAGCAAAGAAGAGGGGAATGAAGGCAAAAACATGGAGAAGTAAAGATAAGTAAAAATGTATGGCCACGTTAATATGAATGATTACAAAATAAAAACAAGTTGAGAAGCCTTAAGCAACAGACATTCTATCCCCTTCCTTACACAAACATATGCTTTCAGGATGATAAAACAACAACAACAACAACAACAACAACAAAAAAAAAAATCTGTGCCTAATGCTATAGTTTTGCATGACTGATATTCAGCTACCTCTCCAAAATGACTTGGCTTAATTATATTGTATATGTCTGCTTGCCTGCTTGATGGGCCAGTGATGCTTGATAGCTGTAAAATAATTCCTATTAATTTACAAATATAACCCATAAAATTTAATTATCTTGCCTTTGTTTCAGCAACACTAATTATGTTGCAATCAACACTTTCACATATTTTATACTCAGTTGATAGCAATGCCAAAATAGGCATTTTTCTTCAAATGTCATTGTTATGGAGTCTTTTTATTTCTAATTTTTATTTTGAGAGAACTTAGTCTGCTGATGCAGTACCAACTGGACTTGTCAATAAAATTCTCTTACATACCATGTTCAAACATTGTGTTGGGATTGCACATGCTGGACAACTTTACCACTGATGAAATTACACACTATTTTTATCTCCATATAAATATAAAATAGGCACTTCCACCATATCATTAAAAATACCTAGCCCTGTGTACCAAAAGCTACAACTTCTCTTATCAGGTCTAGAGACACAGACTCAGGAGAATTTAGATTATTCAACAATGGAGAATGTTCCTCAGATTCCATGCAGTTGTGTTCCAAATGGTAGGTGACTTGTAAGCACCTATGCAGCCAAAAACATAAATAAGAAAATGTAGGCTTAGCACAACTGGGAATAGTAGATCTCACAAGACTCTCTTGCATGCTTGCTGTCAGAGCAAAATGATTTTACAATAGAATCTGTGTTTTCACTTACCCAAGCACTTTCGCCATTCAAATATTCATGCCCTCCCAAGTGGGTACATCCATGATGTAGAAGTCCAAGTGCAGTTCCTAAATCTTCAAGGCATTTGAGTAAAAGGTGAGGATTGGGCAGGAGTTCTTGGAACTTGGCATGGTGTTAGTTATGGGGGTTCTGGCTTAGGTTACTGTCCCAGTACTGAACACTGCATCTCAAATCACAGGATGCCACATATTCTTCAGTAAGTCCTTCTTGGTTTCTGTGATAAGTAGAACTCCTGAAGCTATGAGGTTAGAGAGGCTAGAGAATTTAACCTCACCTAGTCTGTGCTTAGACTAAGAGGAAGCAGGGAAAACAAGAGAAGGAAGAGAGTGGGTAAAAGAGAGTAGATGAGAAAGAACTGAAACTATTTCCACATGCCAAAACATGAAAACTTCTGATATTACCATACTGTGCAGAGCTCTCTAAAACCATCATGAACAACTATAGTTGACCTACATGCAAATAATTTGCACAGTAATATATATATATATATATATGTATATATATATGACATCCTCATATACACAGAGTTACACACACAAACACATACATGCATGTGCATGCACATGCATGCATACACACATGGGCTGGCTTCTGTTTGTTCTTTGTTCTAAGACAATTCGGGTCATTTTCTTCTTTCTAGTACCTTCTGTTTTCACATTCCTGTAACTTCTCCACTAATGAGTTGGGCAGTGCAGGTAAAGGATAGTGAGATAGCAAACATCACATTTACAGTTGATCATTTGCACAGGAGGAGGCCAAATAGATCATTAAAACCAAACATTAACCATCTGCTGTCTCTAGCAAATATAACAAAGATATTTCTAACATATACAGATGTCATCAGACGAAAGGCTCCTTTCAATTAACTAGTTCACAAACCTCCTTATTGCTGTTTTTACTCCTTTGCTTATTCATTTGTTGGCTACCACGACCTGGTGAAAGCTTCCTCAGTCCCATGACCCTGTCCCTGGACTTTAAGGATGAAGAGTTTGCATGTGTTCAACCAAGTTGAGCTAAGATCCTGAAACATTGTGTACAACAATCTCATAATACAACAGGATACTTTCCTAAAAAGCAAGCTATTGAGGAAGAAACAAAAACTGATAGGTTAGAAATCATGGACTATTACTGATTTCATCAGTTTCAGAACATTTCTCTGGTGATGGTCACGAAACACTAAACATTGGGACATTTTGGGTTTGTCTGCACACTAAGGATAAAATAAACTCTGGTATGTCCCTCTATGTTGAACCAGACTTGCAGAAAGGTAACAGCAGGAAATACACTCTATGCTCTTGACCTCTAAGGGTCCAGGTCAAAGGTGCATAACAGCAAACCCTGGAGGAATGCAGAAGGATGTTTTGCTCCTAGATGCTAAAGAGCTCACAGAGGCTGACATATAGCTAATGATTTCATTGTAAAGCAGGCCTGTTACATAGCTAACTTATATGACTCCAGAGAGTTGCCAGAGCTGGCCAGCCACTGCTGTTCCCTGTACCATGAGTAGCATCCAAGCCACCTGCAAAGGTTCTTTGGTCCTCCTTCTTCCACAAAAAGGTGCAACTGAAAGGGCCATTGTCCTCATGGGAGTTGAAGGCAAAGTCCCTAACTCTGATCAATGCGATGAGATTTGTACAATGAGATGAGATTTGTGCCAATCTCTTTGCTTTCCTAAACCTTGGTTTTCCCATATTGGGAAAAACCTGTGTATTTTTTTCTTAATGACTCCATTATTTTTTCTTCTCTAAAGTTATTTTCCTATCTGAATAGGATCATCCCCTCACACTGAATTATCTGTAATATAATCTGAAACTTTCTACCAGCCTGTAGTCTTGTAAAATGACTACCACCTCTGCAAGGTAGCTATGGGCAGCTCTAGGGCTATGTGACATTATGGAGTCCACCCTCCATTCCCCCACAGAACCCAGAGAGGTTTGTGTGAGGCAGCCATGAGGATTTCTACCTCTGGAAACATTGTAACTCCTCCTTCCAGGAGAACATCAGAGAGTGGCTATTCACTGGGCCCTTTCTTCCTCTGTCACTGCTTGCTGGCACACAGCAGCCAATCTGTCCCATCAAATATATACTAGCTGCCCTCACACACACACACACACACACACACACACACACACACACACACACACACACACACACACACGCGCGCGCGTGCAAAACAATCAAACAGACGCTCTCCCTCTATGGCATGAACCAACTTCCTTCTATTTATAAGCAGCAGCCCAACAGACCCACTCCGTTCCGTAACTTGCAGCTCTCTGCAAGCTGTACCAGAATAGAGATGTGTTCGTACTTTCCAGTCACCCAGATTGCCACTTCAGAAAGAGAGTGATAGACAAATACGCTGCAATCCGTTTAGAACATTTCCCCATGTTTAACTTCCAAATTTGAGAGTCTTAAGTACAGTTGCCAGAAGCAAGCTTTTCTAAATGCAGTATTTTTTTTTCTTGGTCTCTTAGTAAATGGTAACTGAATATTTTCCCCCCTACTGTTTCTTTTCAGAGGCCAAGAGTTTTTTCACTCCTAGTCTGCAATACCCTGCCTGGGCTGTCGCCCAAGTGGCTTTCACACCTAAAGTGAGAAAGAATTAAGTGCTTCTGCAATTCAGAAATGGTTCTGTCTGCCTGGGAGCTGCAAAGCTCTCTTGACTGAACTATTCCTTTTAGACTCCAAAGCTAAGTGTACGAAGGAGCCTACAACAGTGCCAAGAAAGAAGCTAGAGAAAGAAGTCCAATGCATTATCTTTCTATCGGGAACTCTTCCGGAGAAGTGCTTACAGCTGCCCACTGGTTTTCACAAAGTATGTATATCTTGTGCAACCTCTACCCTTGTCATCTTTCTATTTTCCACAAGATGAATGTCTAAGTTGTTTGCTGACCCCATTTTCATATTAATTATGTCACTCTGTCCCTAATTCAGTGTTGTGCTTGTCTTAATAGGGGGAGAAATGGGTTCATGCTTGCCTTCAATTATTCACATCGGAAGGTGTCAATTTACATCTCAGGAGTGTATATTATCCTACAATCTGCGAAAATAAATACCAGACTAAAAAGCTTGTCAAAGGTCAGAAATGGTTGAATAAGTATCCTTAAACATCTGTATATCTTGCTAGTTTTTGCAGATAAGCTCTGTTGTGTGGAAAGGCTGTCTTGCACATTATAGATGCTGTTTAAGTCCAGCGCTTCAGCTGTGAGTGACAGGCTGTGTTGCTGCTCTCAGGACTCTGCGGGCTAGTAAGACACCATAAATCACAGTTTCTATTATCATGTTTTCCTTTTTTAAGTGAACTGTAAATTTTCAGCCATTGTTTCCTTCCAGTGTTTGTCCTTAGGTAATCAAAGGAAGGCTAACAATGTCTTTCACAGGCAATTTGAGAGATTGGACAGGGAAGAGTAAGTATACTAAAAACTGGTTAAAACTAGAGCAATCTATATTTGAAGCTGAGAAAGGGACTGCCCTGAAAATCACAGGGCAGTCAGTCTATTTTCATACCTGGAAAATACTAGAACAAATCATCAGAAAAAAAAATCAATTTGCAAACACCCATAGGATCACAGACTACCAGGTAATAATCAACATTGCTTTGTGAAGAACAGTCTTGTCAGAACATCTAATTTCCTTCTAAAACAGAGTGACAGGCCCGGTAGATCAGAGGGATGAAGCAGATGTAACAGAGCTTGAATTTTACAAAGCTCTTGATTCTCTCTTCCATGCTGTACTCATCAGCAGATGACTTCAGAGCAGATGAACTCTGCAGAGATAGATTTCGAAAGGCACTGCTCTGGTGTTTCTGCGCTGATTTGACAGGTAGGCCCTGGGGCAGGGGAGGGCGACTACATGTAGGCTTGGTATAGGAATGAGTGATTCTTAGCCTTCTTTGAGGCCTATTGGCATCAAACAGAGTCCTAGCACATACTACATGCTCAGTAAAACAATGATCAGTATAGCAGTGGCTGGGAAAATTGTCATAACTCTATAATGAATCGCTGAGCAAAGACCCCACATTGAAAGAGGAACTTACCCCTCCTTTAGGAAGAGCCAGCTCCCCAGGGAGCTGAAACTGTATTAGGTAAAGGCTCCACACTGTCTGACGTAGATTTGGTTACACATTATTTTGAGGAGTTTTATATATATATGCAAATATAATGATATACCATTTATGTGGGATTAAAAAGAAGCCACATGAATTCAAGCTTTATAAATGCAAAAAGAATGTTATATGAAATGCTGGTTAAGTCAGACAGGCTGTACCTTCAAAACATCTTGGAATGAAACTTTTAAGAAGGGCTCAATGATGTAAAGGAACCAGCATTTTGAAGGAAGGGCTTGACAGCTGGCTTGTTATTCAGTATGCTACTTAGCTGTGGGATATTGAACTCTGTTTAGTTTTTTATTGCCTACTATGTACATGGGTTCTCCTAAGTCTTGTAGAGTTGAAATCAGGAATAAGTAAGAACACATACACACACACACACACACACACACACACACACATACGCACGCACGCACGCACGCACGCACGTGCGTGCACCACACACACACACACACACACACACACACAGAGAGAGAGAGAGAGAGAGAGAGAGAGAGAGAGAGAGAGAGAGAGAGAGAGAGAGAGAGAGAGAGAGAGAATGTATGTTTATTTGGTGACCATATACTAATAGGCACATTCCCTAGTATCAGGCATATTGCAAGAAAGTGAAAAATAATAGCTTCCCCCTTCCCATGCAGGTAAGTCTACCCAGGAAAGCACCTTGTCATACCTTCAGTGACATACCTGCCAAGTCCAGTCACCCACTGGATAGCTGCTGTCCACCCCATGTTTCTTATTACCTATTTTCTTTTTTACACATATTAGAGACAAACTTCATTTAGCAATTGGCTAATCATGCGTGTGCGTGGTGGGGGAGGGGATAAACTGTTTTGATATAACCCTGCACAACTCCTGTTTTCCTCATCACACAGGCCACTCTCAGTTCATTTGAAGTGTTCATCTGAGACAAGGCTGGACCACCACCACCATAGTGTAATTACTGTCCATTGGTGGATGCCTTAGTCCATTTTCTTTTGCCATAACAAAGATAAGGCAATTTATAAAGAATCTTGGGGATTTAGGTCTAGGAAATCTAAGGAAATGATGCTGGCATTTGGGAGGTCCTTCTTCTGTAGCATAACATGGGAGAGGGCACCACATAGCAAGACAAAGCCAGCTGCTAACCCGAATCTTCCTTCCTCTTATAAAGCCACTGAAGCCATTACAGGGATCTTACCCATATGACTTCAGCTAATCCTAGTTATTTTTCTAAGGCCCTACTTCCAGAGATCTTTATATTCTTTATTATTGGTGATGTGGGGATTGAGCCCCACAAATGCTAGGTAAATATTCTGTCACTGAGGTATAGTCCCCAACTTCTTTTCACTTTTTATTTTTAGATAGGCTCTCACTAAATTGTTCAGGCTGATCTTGAACTCACCCTCTAGCCCAGGAAGGCCTTGAACTTATGATTGGAGCTTCTTGCTTCCATTCTTGAGAGTATCTGGGATTTAAGGTTTATGACAGGAAGCTTAGTTCTTCAAATACCATTAACATATGAATCCAAGTTTAGGCATTCGACCCAAGAACTTTTTGGTGACCTAAACAATCGCCATCTGATCTAACTTTCCACCTTCAACCTTTTTATGGAGTAGTTTTGAACTAGAACTGTGAAGATGTGTGAGTCAACCTCTCTTTTTGCTGGTACTGTGCACTAAACCAACATTTCACACCAGTAGGATTTAGCCAGTCTGTCTTAATGAAAGGATTCTGTGAGAGCAGTAGATAAGAAAAGATAAGTGGTAAGATTAGTCATATTCAAAATCAATGTCTTTTTTTTTTTTTTTAAATAAATCTGTGATGGGTGGGTGAGGTACACAAACCTTTAATCCCAGCATTCTATAAGAGGTAGGTGGAACTCCTTGAGCCATCCTGTAGGCCATTCTGGTATAAATAGGGAGTTCCAGACAGGTCAGGCCTGAATAAACCTATCTCAAATAGACCCTACCTCAAGAATCAGAGAAAAACCAAGCAAGCGAGCAAGCAAATACAAAAATCCCCTTCGACTGCTTATGTCCTCAGATACATCAAGACAAAGAGAAACCACATGGTTGCATCAAAAAAAAAAAAAAAAAAAATGGCTCTTGTACATTCCTGGGATTGAAAGACACTCGCAGAAGTCTTTCCAAGTTCTACCCATTTTAACTCTAATCTATAGTACGTAGGAATGTCTAGTACTCATCCTTTTTAACAGTAAAACATTTCCCTCCTGGTTTATATGTGAAAAAAAACAAACTTTCTTGAATTTGTGTTTAGTGACAAATTCTGAAAGAATTCTCCTCTTGCTTCCTTTTTCATCCTTTGCTCAATTCTCCATTGAGCATTTTCCCAATTGATTTGCAAAAGCTATTTGTATATAAAACATTTTAACATCTTCTATCATACATATTGCAAATACTTCACTCAATTTTGTTACTTGCCTGATTGCTATGGCCTCCTTCCTAGTACTGGGAGTAGTAACAACAGCACAGGCACACAGTCCAAATTCGGATAATTGTTTCTTTGGCTTTCTGACAAGGGGACATTCTAAAGGGAATTAAAGGCAAAGGAAAGTTCAGTTCAGTACAACTGGACATTTTTTTTTCTTTTTAGGGGGAGGCAAAAGTGTAAGCTTTGGTTCTTCAAGGAGTAAATACCAATTATATGGAAAATTTTAATGCCATGGAACTTTTCACTTCTAGCAAAGGCTAGAAGCCTAAGGTAAAAGATACAACAAAACACTCACACTTAAAACAGGACTTTAAAAAAATTAAAGAAACCTCCAGAGATGTAAAAACTCACACTTAAAACAGGACTTTAAAAAAATTAAAGAAACCTCCAGAGATGTAAGCAATACATTTGTCTTATTTTATTTACCTCTGCACGTCTGTTACTGGGTTGTAAACTTACATTAGTTTTACGCATCTAATAGGATATGATAAGGTACAATAACAACATCCTCCGTGAAGGACTCTGCTAGGCCCGAGCATGGCAGACACGGCTCTGGGAGGACACATGTCCTCTGTCTCGTTAAACTGTTAGATTACATTCCTAAAGCCAGCCAGCCACCAAGGTCTACTCCCTTATTTGGCCACTGACTCATTCCTGAGACTAAACACCAAGGTCCAGTCATCAAAATTCATTAGATGGGTAATATGTCCAACCAGGATTTACCAACTCACCCTAGCACATACTCTCCATTTTTCTCCATAAAGGCTTACTCCTGCAAAAAAATGTTCGCTTGCTTGCTTGCTTGCTGCCTCTGCTTCTTCTTGATGTGTGCGGTTGTAGCTTTCCCCTATCCTGCTCGCCCCTCTAGGAGTAATACTTTATAAACTGCTATTTGCCTTTGAGCCACATCTGTCTCCACTCTATCCAGAGTTCTTTGTTCTTCCCAGGCAAATATCTCTTCCCAGTCTTCCTTGCCCCTTCCTGTTGGTTATTTTTATTCTTTGGCTTTTTGGAGGCTCATCACCCAGCTCCCAAATAAATACATGGAGGCTTATTCTTTCTTATGAATGCCCCCCCCCCTTAGCTTCACTTATTTCTAGCCAGCTTTTCTTAAATTACTCCATCTATCTTTACCCTCTGGGCTTTTACCTTTGTAGACACACCCATCTTTACTTCTTACTCCAAGGATTGCTGTGTAGTTGGGTGGCTGACCCCTGGAGTCCTCCTCTCCTCCTTTTCTTACTCTTCCATTGTCTCTTCCCAAAATTCTCCTCCCATTTATTCTCTCTGCTTGTCAGCCCTGCCTATCCTTTCTCCTGGCTAGCTAATATCGGCTATTCAGATAATTAATTATTAGACCAATCAGGTGTTTTAGACAGGCAAAGTACCACAGTTTCACAAAGTTAAACAAATGTAACATAAAAGAACACAACACATCTTTGCATCATTAAACTAATGTTCCACAGCATAAGCACATGTAATACATCTTCCTTCTGTGGTGGTTTGAAAGAAAATGGACCCCAAAGGGGGTGGCATTATGGGGAGGCATGACCTTGCTGGAGGAGTGTATCATGTGGACATCGGCTTTGAGTTCTATGTTCAGACTACTCCTGGTGTCACAATCCACTTCCTGTTGCCTGTATATCAAGATGTAGCCAGCACCATGTCTACCTACATGCTACCATGCTTCCCACCATGATGATAATGGACCAAGCCTCTGAAAACATGCCACCCCAATTAATTTTTTTTTTTTAAAGAGTTGCCATGGTAATGGTGTAATGGTGTCTCTTCACAGCAATACAAATTCTAGCTAAGACACCTCTTCTCTCCCTTGTCACCTATCCTGTCTTTGTGCCCCTGGGGCAAAACACCTTTATGCTGAGAATTTGGGTCTTGGTGTGTCCTGTGCTGAGTCTGGTCTTTTCATTGGTCTGGTGGTGATTCAGATCAGTCTACAGGACACCCCCTACACACACACACACACACACACACACACACACACACACACACACATCCAGCACTCACACATTCCAGACCATCCAGTGACTGCCCTTTTCATCCAACAGTGGCTAATTGATGATTTCCCCTATACCCTCTATAGCTCCTACAGTCCTGATAAGCACATTCCTTTCAGACTGGTTTGCTTGGGAGATTTCCCTTTCATTTTTAGTGGCTGCACTGCTGGCATCTGGAGCCCCCACGCCTAAAATCCTGTTGACAGGCCCCGGATTTCTCCTAGGACAACTATGTCCCTCTCTTGGATAACCTGAGTGATGCTCCCCCTGCCCCACGAGGCATATTCCAAAGACCTCCTTATTGGCCTCTGGAGATTCATGGGGACACCCTTGTGTCTTGACCTTGGAACACTGAACATTAGTGATGGTAGAAAAAAGGATCTGACACACATACCAGAATTCCCCGGTACAACTGGGGAAAGGCTACATGGATTGTTTGAATTGTGTCTGAAGTCTAGCAGAGAAAGCAGCCAACTTTTAAGGTGCGCTAAACCAAAGTGTCCCCTAGTTCCCGGCAGCAGGTGAAAGATGGTCCTGGGGCTCCACCTGGACAATTCACAGCCAACATTACTGGTTACTTTTAGCACCAGGTCCTGGCACCTGAGCAATGGAAAGGGAGATCCCCTTATGTCTCTTCTCCAACACCTCTCTCTGTGCCTCTTGCACTCTGTAAGCCTTTCCTCCATTCCATATCCTATTTAAACCTCCGAGACACTGACTGGCTGCCTACCACTCTGTGCCCACCTCCTTTGGCCACTTGACCCAGCTGTCCACATGCAACGCTTGGGCCCTGGCACTGCTGGGAGCCCTGCTGGCCATCCCTCACTGCAGTTGCCAGTCCTCACCTAGCCTGCCCTCTCAGTATGCTTTGGCTCAGCAAGACTGGGCCTGAGCTCAGGG
Organism: Cricetiscus sungorus; assembly: GCA_030556225.1. Classification (NCBI taxonomy): domain Eukaryota; kingdom Metazoa; phylum Chordata; class Mammalia; order Rodentia; family Cricetidae; genus Cricetiscus; species Cricetiscus sungorus. The sequence continues at coordinate 112,875,057 of JANBXA010000007.1, forward strand.
AAAGGAAAAAAAAATCTTTCCTTTCTCTCTTCTCAACAACTAGTAACCAACCTGGCATGGTCTCCAGTCTCCCTTTTCCCTCTCAGCCATCGTTGTCTTCCCTCCCTCTACAAACTGCAGTCCTACCTGCAGTCCCACTGCCAAGCTTTCTTATGCCCATGTCAGGACCACTGTGACCCTTTCCTTGATAACCCTCCCTAGGAGCTATCTGCTAAGTCCTGCAGCTTCCCTAAGTACTTCTCGGCCTCTGTGACCTTGTTCCTCCAGTCTCTCCGCTCTCTCCTGGAAGTCCTGCAGATTTTCTACACACTTCCCTGGGACAGAATCCCTGCTTACTCCTCGTTCCTTAACCATTCATCTCCTTGTTTTCTATGCTATAAGTATCTCTCTGGCTTCTGGAGTCTACTATGCCCTTGGGGTGCCCACCATGTAGGCAGCGTTCTAAAGATACTTAGTGGTTCCCTTTTCCTCTACTCTCCTGGCTACTTAGCTTCCTTGTAGAGCTTTTAGAAATTCCCTCCAGAGAAATTTTGTTTTTTGATCCTCTCTTCAGACTCAAAGTTTGGCCTCCATACAGATCAACTTAGCAACTTCTGCCACTGCACAAATGATCCCCAAACCTCATATCTAAACTTGCTCTGTTCTACACTTCCACAAATCTCATCTCTAAGGTTGTACTTCCCACTCTAAAACATATCTCATCACTGATTTCTCTATACTCTGGTCTCAAAAAATTCTGTTAAGATTATATATGTACTCTGTCTGAAGATATATAAATTCATTGTGTATGGTTTAATATTTATAAAATCTGCAACAAAATTTGGTTTTACATTTAAGACTAAAGGCCTACAATTAAAATCTACACATGGGTATATATGTGATTTAACTCTTGTCTAAAATATACTGTACATGTTACTTAGATTCAACTCTTTTTAAGAAAATAGATGTTCTTAAATAGTATTCATGTGGCCCTCCTCCATCTTGGCTCATGACATAATTAAGATGGAAGCAACCACATGACTGACAGCCATCTTTACTAAAGTTAAAGAGTGTATGCCATCACCATTCTAAGATAACCACACAGTGTAAAACAATTATAAAACTTCTCAGTCCTACTGAACTCTCTGTTTATTATTTAATTACATTAGACTAAGGAAGCAACAAGAAGTCTCCAAAATATTTTGGATTGGTATGGATTTTTGTATGGTGATAAAAATTTAAGATTATATTTACTATAACATACTATATATATATGTGATTCAACCGTGATTTAGAATATGTTATATATGATTATGAAATATTAAGGTAATAGAGGTCTACTTAGAGCAACAAAAGCTGGCTTAGAGATTTACACCTAACTACTTATTTCTTTGCTAGGAATTCAACACCAGGCTTCTAAAAAACTTTACACATATGGTTGATAAGTAAGGTTTAGAAATTCCTAAAGTCTACTCAGGCTAAGAGTAATATCTGTCTATGTTTTAACTAATTATCAGATAAACTAAGTCATATAAGAACTGTGATATTCTATAATGATACATTAAAAATATTCAGAAAAGTTCCCAGTCTCCCTATGGACTATATTTATGATTGAAATTTTATTTTGATAAAAGAGCTTCAGTTCAAAAATTAATATTTTTAAAGGCTAAACCTGACAGACACAAAAATATAAAGTCCTAATCTTATAAAAACTACTTTTTAAGAATAATTAAAACAGAACCAGACAATTAAACATACAAGTTAATTGTCAGTCACCTTATAAATGATCAAATTGTTCAGAAATATACTTGTCATCATGCTAAGTACTAATGTAATTAATTACACTTACAAGCTTTATTTAGCCTCCTGTATATGTTTTCAAAATTAATCCTAAAACAGCTAAAAAAAAAAAGCAAAGTTTGTTTAGTTTAGACATACTTAACAGATAATGGCCCTCTAAACTTTTCAGACATGTTGAATATGGCAATTAACATGTGTAAATGCAATTTATAAAAGAAAGTAATTTAAGGTATTCATAAAGAAATGAGAAATATTTTAGATTTCTTTCCTTTTCTCTATGCTATTGTTTGGATTCCCAAACAATATTATGACTCAAAATCCTAAATCTACTTCCCTTTCTACAATATAAACTTAATTTCAGATTATAATCTGAATATATATATATATATACATATATATCTGAATATAATGCTAACATATATAAAACTTTTATCTCTTTTATAAACTTAAAAGATTCTTATAAGCTTCAGGAATCAACTTGAATATACCTGTCACAAGTCAAATGCACTTTGGAGCACTCCTGTTAACCAATAGCCTGTTTCTCCACCTGCCTATTCCAACTCTTCCTGAGGGTGGAAATTCTTCCTCTTTCCCTGGTCTTGATTCCCTTCCCCTAACTACCAGGACCATGGGCCTAAAAGTTTTAAATGTGCACCCAAGATAGAAAATTTCCCCTAAACTCCTTAACATTTCCTTTGTTTCTATTATATCTGTCCCAACAGATTTCAAGTCAACTGCAGATTGTTCTAGCCATCCACCAGCCCTGGCTGTTTCCTTGGAATCTACATCCTAGTCCAGTCTTAACACACTGACTGCACTTTCCTAGCCTCAGATGGTCCTGCAGGGCCTGGGCAACAAGGAAAAGTCTGCTCTTCCTGACCCAGCTTTGTTGGGTCCCCATCAATGATGGCCCAGTGTTAGCAGGAAGGGACCAGACGTATAACACCTAAGGAGTCAATAGTAAAACAAAAGTATGGGAATAAAGGACTCTGGTAGGCCTGAACATAGTAAACATGGCTCTGGCAGGTCTTGCCCTCTTCCTTGCTAAAGTGTTAGGCTACACTCCTAAAGCCAGCCACCAATTCTATTCCCTTATTTGGTGCCTTCTTCCTCCTAAGCTGTAAAACACTATACTAACCAAAACCATCCAATGAAAATCCACCAACTCATCCTGACATGGGCTTTCCCCTTTCATTTATTAACTGCCATTTGCCTACAGGGCCATGGGCTATGTCTGTCTCCTCTCTATCTAGAGCAGTCTTTGTCCTTCTGGGGCAAATATCCCTTTGCCCTCTCCCTTGCCTCATTCTCCACTCTCCTTTGTTCATCATGGGTAAACAAATTTCCCCAGTGCTGAGAACTTGGTCTTTGGGTGACCAGTGCCAATGCCAGTCCTTTCACGTTGGACCTTGTATTTTTGAAGACTTCTGTGGTGGCTGTGAGGGTGTGGGTGGTGGTGGTAATAATATTCAAACAAACACAAGAATACGAAAGTGTGAGGGGTAAATGGTACTGGAGTCTAAGGATGCCTAGGTGGAGTGGGGTTAATAGTTCCCACTCTAAGCTGAGACTGCACAAAAATCAAGTGTCTTCTAAGCTCAGGTCACCTCAGAGAGGCCCTTCTTGTGCAGGTAAAGGTGACCCAGTAGGGTAACCCACCCTTTGGAGGTTGCAACAAAGTCCTTTCACTTATGATCACCCAAGTTCCCACTAACACTCATTGGGGAGCTGTGTGCATGGTAGCAGAGAACATTGCTCAGTATAGAGTAGTGAACCAAGGCCTTGTTCTAGCAAGCATCCCAAACTTCCTGTACTTAGAGAAATGGTCTTGTTCACACAAACCATGGTGCCAAAAATTGGCGTGGAGAGGGATTCACTATCACTGTGGAAACAATAATTTTCCTGACTCAGACGTAAAAATGGAAATCAGATTCCATTACCATGACTGTTTCCTTAGAGGAAGTATGAAAAACTATGAATACATGATGGATATTTAACAATAAGCTTGAAGAGTTGATTACTTCAATGAATTGCCCCAAACTTTGTTTTATCAGGAAAGGACCCCAGACTTCTAGGGAGTGTGCTTTAGTCACAGTTGTACCTGGCTTCTCCATATTAAGATAAACTATACTGGGGCAGAGGTATTTGTAGTTCTCAAATAATGAGAAGTTATAACCTAAGGGACAATCTTGCTTGCAGGACACTAGTTCTGCCATCTCCCTCTATTCCTTGTTTCCTGAGGGAATCTCTCCTGGTCCAAGTTCTCCTAGCTCATGATGGAGCAGATGGGACAGGTTACAAGTATCACAGATCTCTCATTCCCACCACTCACTCCTAGAACTTTGAGGAAGGAGAAAATATAACCAACCCCAGCACAACTCATGGCCAAGTGTTCCCTAGGAGATACCAGAACATTTAACCTATGCAAGGTTACCTACTGCACAAGTAATCTGCTGTTGATTCAAGTTTTCAAGTTGCATGACGGATGAAATAGGGAAATGTACAATTAGGTGGAAGCACCATGAATGTTCCTTCCCATTTCTTCTACAATTCTGTTATACATGGGATTCCGGGCTGAATTGCAAACCAAGAAACCGGGGTTCTAAGTCAGTTGTTTTCTCTAAACTCCCACTGGAGTTTTGGTAAATTTCTTTTCCCTTTGGATCCTTGGCTTTCTTCTGTGTAAACAGGATTGCAGCATCCCCCTATCCTTTCTGGACCTGCTGTGAGATTAAATGTGCTCTTAAATCCTCTAGATTAAGGTCAGTCCTGTGGGAATTATTCTTTGAGGCAAAAACCGAAGGTTCCAGGTGTCCTGTCAACTAACTGGGAGGCACATCACACCCTTTACAGTGACTGCCAAACAGCCAATGAAAACTGAGCAGCTTAGCATGGAAGAATTCAAACACTCTCATAAAATGCTGTCTGTTGTGCTCAGGTCATTGAAAATTATAAGCCATTACCATTGTTAATTTATAGCTAGAACCCCAAACAGTGAATAAATGCAATTAGCTCAAAAGAACAGAGACAGCTGTTGGCTGCCGCTCTATGGCAAATGCCTTCAGAACCTGAGAGGCAGGATCCAGGTCACAAATTGAAACTCTTAAATTTGCTCTGCAATGAAGCAGCTTCAGATGTTTACCAGCATCAAGCTGAATAATTAATACCTGTTTTGGACTGATTTTTCTAATTTTGTAATTGCTTACTCAATGTTGGACAATAAATCTCAGGACCATTCTTTTATTTTTAATTATTATTGTCAGAAACCAAGCAACAAATAGCAAAGTCCAAGTTTTCAGGACACTGAGGCACCCCCAAACCAGCCAACCCACTGGCTGATGGTCAGTTGGTATTTATATCATATCTGTGCAGGATGCCATCTTCTGGCTGAAAGCAATCCCTTTTGTTCTTGGTTGCCAAGAATTTTTTGATTGTATGTAATTCGTAGAGTTTAATTCCAGCACTTTTAAGTGTTGGAGGCACATACAACAAAACATTCAAGGTATGTCATCCCATGATGCCATTTTGCCATGTATCAACTCAAAGTGAGGTGTGAGGCTTTAACATCTTGATGTCTGTCACTCTCACTGGACCCACCAATCTTAGGGAGGTCATTATGGCTCCTTTGATCTGGCTTTCCTTTCACCATGGCTATGCCTCAGTCAGTTCTCCATTACTCCATTTCCTACTAGAACTAAGTTTTCTCTGTTGTGGGGAGATGCATCTTTATTATTCTTCAGACTCTGCAAGAACCATACATAGAACAATTCTATGGCAAAATCAACAACTGATCACATCTTGGTGCTAGAGATCTGATGAGTACTTGCTCTACCACAGAGCCACAACACCAGTTCCTAAAAATTACCTTTATAGTTTTACAATTATGGCAAAACTTACATGCACATTAGGCCAGGCCTCCAATATATGTAGGTATTGCCCTCCATACTCAATTCAGCAAACAGTTTATGGGTTTACTTTGGACTGTAACCCACATGCTCTTGCATTAAGAACTTATTCCCCAACTGGTAGCATTATCTAGGGCATGGGGGTGGACACACTGGAACATTGGCCTAGCAGTCCAAAACCACTATGGAAGGGGCTTTGGAAGTTACACTGTCACTGGTTCCAGTCTATGATTTGTTCTTCCCTATCAGCACCATGTGAATAAGTCTCTGCCTCCTGTGTCTGCTGTTAAAATGGAACCACTACTGTCACCTAGTCTTTTCTATTGGGCTGAAACATTTCTAAAACATAACAAAAAAACAAAAACAACAAAAACAAACAAAAAACCACTATCCTCCCTTAAATTTTGTCACAAAGACAAGAAAAGTAAATATATTCCTATAAATCTAGTACCAGACTGGGGTAGGGGTACTGTGTTGATATGAAGAAGGGAAAAGGGAAATTACACTCTCAGCATTCTCTGGAGATGACATTGCTACAAAGTCTGTTTACCAAGCTAGCTCCCCTCTGTGCCTTTTTGGCTAAGAAGCTATGTTTTCTGGTGTGAAGACTTGGCTTTCCCTTTGGACTGTCTACATTCTTGGAACCACACTAACAAGTAACTAACACAATGGAAGAGCAACTGGTGGTCTGGCACATGGCCAACATTCTTCCTTCCATGCCCAACTAAAATAGTGCCACGCTGCCTAGAGTTCTTTCTGTAGTCACTTGGTGTTTTCCTGGTTGTCATTTCTGAACAACCTCAATGGATTTGCATGGCAACTCACTGGACTTGTTGCTTTGGTCTACATGGGTGAGCAAGGATGGAATCCACTCACTCAGTACCTAGCTGAGTCTCCTATGGCTGATCACTGCAGACTACCTGGGTGTGCCCAAATCTAACTGGCACTCTTTTAAGGCCTGCTCACTAAAGTCTTCACAAAAAATCCAACCCAAGATACTTCCAGAAGCTTCTGTATTTTGGAGATTGCTCAAAGTCCAACAGTTGGCAATGGTCTAATCTGTCAAATTCTGAATGCTGTGTTAGTTCCACAGAGCATTCACAACAGTGTGGGACACACTACAGAAATCTGCAAGGCACAGTACAACAACTGTTAGCCTCTATGGGCTACTATGAACTTAAATGTAGTTAATGTTACTGGCAAAGAGGACTAATATTAATTAGTTCTAAGTGTTAAGTTTAAAAAGCTGCACATAACTAGTGTACTAGAATAGCAGTACAACTCTAAACTGCTCAAGTTTGAAAATGATGGACAGCTTCTGAATGAAGCATTTTAACAAAATGAAGAGGAGCTCAGTAACTATTTGGTAACCACCCTCCTTCCATACTTCTTTCATGCCTTCTGGGTTATCTCAAAGGAAAAAGGAAAAATAAATTAGCAACAATTCAAAACCCATACATCTTAACAATCTGACTTGAATGTAGCTAATGATTTTAATATAGGGAGTGGCATAGACAAAGAAATTAGTAAAGAAAAAATTAGAAAAATAAGCACTCTAGAAGTTATTTATGTTTAATGCTTAAAAGTCTGAATGCACAAACAATCTACCATCATAGAAGTACTGGTGGCCAATACAATGCGTTAGAACTATGTACAATGCACAGTTTAGTATCAAAACCTTTCTACACTGTAGAGTTTTATGAAACTGTTAATGACATCAAACACTAAGCACTTAAGACACCATTTGTTTTTGCTACCACATGAAGAACGTCAATGACAGTCCATTTCTTGCAGCATCCATCCATTTCTAGTATGAAATTAAGTGATTTTCTACTTATACAATAAAGTTTATCTACACAGTTCTTTTGATTTTGATCCATAGCAGCAAAGGCACTGTACATCAGCAGATCCACAGACTTAAAAGATCTTTTTAAAGCATTCAAACAAAACATAATAATAAAAAAAAGAGTCACATGTTATAGTTTAACAGCAACAACAACAACATAAAAGATAACACAATGTTTCTGGCACAATGGCACAGCCTGTGTCCATTTCAGGGACATCCAACTAAGACATGGAAAGAACCAGAGGTAAAGAAAGCAAGTCCTCATCCCAGGAGAGCCTCTTCTTTGTGGCTTTCAGAGGGTGGGCTCTGTAAAGCCTCCTCTGTTGGCCTCTTTTTGTGAAAGACTTGCCCTGCACAGCGGTAGGCAGGCAGCACTCCTGTACCTGCAGCTCCTAAAGAGCATGCCACAAAACAGCTCACCACGCCTCACAGCAACACAACTGCCCAGAGACACACAGCTCCCTCTGCCAGTAAATTTGGCAACAATATTTAGAAGAAATTAAGTTCTCTCTTTGAAGCCCAATTTAATTTGTTTATCTGCCTATAATACAATAAAAAAAGGGAATTAAAAACACATTACAAAGATACTTGTCAACAGTTAAAAAAAAAAGAAGAGAAAAACATCCAATCATTTTTTAATATAATCTAAGTTATGGACATATTGGTTAAAGTTGCTCAAATAGACTCAAAAGAATAGTACTTGGCCTGTCATATTCTACTTGTTCAGCCAAATTTTCAAATGTTTTTTAATATAAGTAGAAAACAAAACAACCTCGTAACAATACAGCAACATATTGCTTCCATGTGTAATTATACATTTCTTGTCTCTATACAGTCAATAGTCTACATTTAGTGACATTTTAAATCAGTTATTTTAAACCTTCCTGTCCCTTCCCTTACCAAAAGCGAGGGGGTGGAGCATCAAATACAATGCACCTTCATTATCAATGCAGGAGCGGACAGCTTTATTTAGTCAGTCATTGTTAGAAAGCCTTCTTTAAACAAAATAAATATATTACAGATATAATACATAATTAAAGATTCCATTCACTGTTAGGTATTCCATGTTCTTCCAAGTCAATAGCTGAAGATTTGGTATCACAGGTTCTTAAATGAGTATTCACAATTCAATAGCAAGAAGGAAGTTGGGCTATGGAAAGGGATTAAACTCCACAACTGCAATGAGTATTGGAAATCCTTGGTTTTAGATGTGGGGGGGGGGGTTGGGTAGGGGTGGGATGGGGTGAAAAAAAAAAGTACAACAGCGCAAAGTGCTACAAGGAGGAGTCCAGTTTGCACGAAGATTTGTCCTTAATAAATAACTTCATAAACCGTAGCCTTCTTGTCTCCAGAGCCAGTGACAATGTACTTGTCATCCACAGAGATGTCACAGCTAAGCACCGATGAGGATTCTTTGGACTGGGAAAGAAACATCAAGAATGTCACATACAGGTTCTAAGAAGCAAGCCTGGTGGTTATGGAGCAGAAGCATAGGCAACAGGCTCAATGGAGCACCCAGAAGCTCTGCAGGTATAGGGAAGTCCCAACTTTCTTAAACATGGCAGTGCTAGAGCCAATCCTCTTGAGTGCACATCCCTAGCTTAGCCTAATGGTCTGGCCCATGAGGCATCAAAGAGACAGGTTAGTCAAAGGTATTCTGCCAATGAAGCAAAGCCCTGTTTTACATTCCATTTCTAGGGCTGGAGAGACAGCTCAGTGGTCAAGAGTACTGGATGATCTTCCAGGGACCTGGATTCAATTCCTAGCCTCCCTCCTCCCTATGGCAGTTTACAATTGTCAGTAGCTCCAGTTCTTGGGGTTTCAACACCCTCTTCTGCCTTCCATGGGCACCAGACAGGTTGTAACATGCTACACAGACATGCAGGCAGACAAAACATACAAAAAGTAAAAGAAAAATTAAAAACAAAAACAACTTAAAAAAAGTCTTCTCTAGAAAGTACAGAGTAGAGCACTGAAGATAGGAGAAACTTTCATCTGCCACTGCTAGGTGGCCTGGATCTAGGTTGTGCCACAGAGAAGCAGGCACAGCATAGGTCCTAACAAGTAATGGAAGATGCTAGTAAAAATGACCAACATTACTAGAATAGGACAAAAACATGTAAAAGTTCAAATAGTTACAACAGAGAGATTTCTGTGTGCACGTCTGTGTTTGTACCATCTCTAAATTTGGTGTTTTTAAAAATAATTTCTCCAACTACACAAGATTCTACTACTGTACTAAGAAGAACACATTTATAAAATTAATCAGTTTGATAGAACTTTTCTGGAACACTGTCAGGAAAAATAATTGATAATAAAAAAGAGTAGAACTGGGGGGGGGACACCCCCGATAGTACTCAAGAAGGTATTTAAACAACAAAATACTCAATATCTAAAATTAAAAAAAATTATATATTATACTTAAACACAAAAGTCACAGAAGACCCAAAACCCCCACAAGAAATACAAAAGAGGATGTAGTCATGTGTAATTCAGGATTTGTTGAGACACTAGGCTCAGAAATCTTAGCAAAAGACCCTAGTACTATAGCTTGTGGCTTGCAAACCAATCCACCTCCCTGCTTCCGGCAGGTTCTTGCTCTGCTTGATAGAAATGGTAGCAGGCGCCTGACATAATTTCAGGACATCTAAGTAGATATACACACAGGATGCATGAAGATGGATGGCAAAGCTAAACCAGGACAGGTAGTACACAACATCTAGTCACTCAGCAAGCTAGGTATTACCTGGAATATGCTGGCCCCATAAGGTGTCCTCCAAGCATTCAGAAGGTTGTCCTTTCCAGTGCTTACAAACCACTTGCCTACAAGAAGAGGGTTTTGTGTTACTTTGTCATTTGCTTCACAGAATGCTAAATTAATGGAGATATTTCAATTATAACAATTAAAAATGTCCTTTCAAAAGTAAAGCCCACCCTCCTGGATTTCACGAGTCACTGATTGTTAATGATAAGGAATAAAGTGGATTAAGGCTAGCAATTTACACAGCTTATTAGGGAAGCATGCATGGTTAAGTAAGCTATATAGTTGTAAGAGGAATCACATAAACAAAGTAAGATTCAACTTGGAAGGAGTCAATAGAAGAATCAAGCAATCATTCTGGTTGATAGAAACTGAACAAGGGATCTTGCTTACCACAGTGGGCAAACTTGAGTGACAGCACACAGCTCTCATGAAGATGCAACTGGTATTTGTCTGGCTTGGTGACATGTAACACTTCCACATTGCTATTCTCCATCCCCACTGCAAGCCACTCTCCAGTTGGGCAATAGCCCAAAGAAAAGATCTGGAATTAAAACAAATGATGGTGGCTGCAGAGGACAAAGCCTTATTAATCAGGAGTTATGCTCTTAAGTATAGAGAACATCAACAAAATCTGCAATGTACAGGAAGAAACAAGTCTAAAAGATGATCTCCAAGAGATCCACGTTTAAGCATTTCATTTTTCTTTCAGTAGGTTACATTACCCACACACAGTTCATACCTGAGAGGTGAAGTCATGCTGTTGCAGCTGCCGCCCTTCACGCAGGTCCCAGGACCTCACAGTGTTGTCCAAACCTCCTGTCCAGAGCTTGGTGCCATCGTTAGAAATGTCAATACAACTGGCTCCATCTGTGTGGCCCTGGAATTGCCTGAAAATGTAAAATGGAGGGAAAACCCTTGAAGTTAGTTTTTACTTTAATTCAATTGGGAACTCTCTGCTGATAAAATTCAGTTCAGGCTTTATCTACAGATCTCATTTGGTTTAAGCTTTCTAACTACTTAAAATAGCAAAACATTTTCAAATATCCACGTCTGGCCATGTCGGAGGGAAAGAATATGCTCACAAGAAACATCCAATGCAGGTACACTCAGTGTGCTCCACTGTCCAGGGTTACTTCTGGTAAAATATATATGGGGCATGGAAGAAAGAGTGCAAAGTGGGTCCTTGGCACATAGTTGAGGATGGCCTTGAATATCTGAACCTTACCCTAAAGGCACAAGAACAATTATTTTGTGTTTGGAAATCAGTGTGCAGCCCTTCAAGATAAATCACAAAGGGCTCTTTTCTTCCTAAACATGTTCCCTGCCTCATAGCTAATGTTCCCAAATCTTCTCATATCCTTTCCCTCATTATAATGCTCATTCTCACGTCTCAATCTATAACCCAACTGTCCACTTGTTCTTAAATATGAGACAGACAATTTAGGTCATGTGAACATAAGCAACAACCCACAAGTACTGAGCCTTGGCAAGGGCCATACTGGTGAAGTTGTGACACATGCAACACCTAAACTAGAACCATATACTATGGCTTCTCACCAAGGAGTTAGGGTAATGATGGGTATCACCAGGCAAAGATAATAAACTACAGATACCGAAAGAATCCATGATGTCCTGACAACATTCAATATGTAAAAATGACCTTCATTTTTAAAAATCTAAATAAGTAATACTGTATGTGTGAAAAATGAAACATTCATTTAATAAAATATAGTCGTGAAGCAAGATTTACATTTAAAATTTGGTATCTCTAAAATGTATCTGGCTCATAACAATTTTAAAGAAAGCTGTACTCCATCTAGACACATACAAACACACAAACATACACACAGACACAGAGCTTTGAGTACCATGTAGTAAATTAGCTCTCCCTTACTACAAGGTAGTAGATTCAGCAGACCTACCTCACCAGAGTCTGGTTGTGCAGATCCCACACTGCAATGTTGCCATCACTACAGCATGAGAAGCAGACCTTGGAGTCAGGGCTGATGGCCAGAGCATAGCAGGCAGGGGCTGAAGACGTCAGCTCTGCCTTAATACGTGGGGTTGGAGCTGCCAGGTCCCAGATGGACAGTGTACTGGCTTCCCCTCCAACAATTAAGGTGCGACCATCAGGGAGCAATCTGCAGGAACGGATGTAGTTATCCCTGTTCTATGGAGACAGAAGCCATCACAAAATTACTCATGAGGAAAGAAAACAGCATTAACATGAGAGCAGGAATCCATAAAAGTATTGTGTTCCCTTCTGGTTTAATGAGCCATTTATACTTATGACAATGATAAAGTAGATTAATGCTACAAAATTACATGAAATTAAGGAAGTACTTAAACTTGATCTACAAACTTTAGTACCAAGATATTTAATCTTAGTTAGCACCCAAATGCAAAGATCTAGTCCTACTCCCATCACCAATTACACAACTGTGGATGTAATCTGCACAAATAGATCACATGGATCTACAAACAAACCATTACAATTTTTCAAGCTCTGAAACCCTGGTATATTTTGCTGAGGACTAAAGGTCCTAGTATTGAAAGCACTTCACTGTTAAAGTTACTTGGCAGTTGACACTTTTGGCCTAGCCTTGCTATGTATGACTAACAGGTATTGTAGGTTCAATGAAGTGCCATCAACAGGCGGCATGACAGGAAAAGAAAGTGTCTCCCTGTTCATTATGGAAATCTTATATACATTTAATTATGTTAGACTAAATGATGCACTAAAAGATTCTTCTGATATAAGGGAAGAAAACTAAGCTGCAATTTCCTGTGCAACCCAAGGACAAATGGTGATAGAGCAGTTAATGGGCTTGGAAGCCACATGAACAATTGATTTAAAAAGTTCTCAGGCATACTGGGATAGAAGCAATTGTGAACTCTTAGAATTCTTGAACCAATTTACCTTTGACCCTGGGGACAGGATGAATGCAGATTGTACAGGTGTACATAGCACCCATGAAAAACTAGACTACTCTGAGAGAAAATCCTAAACTATCTTCTTGGGACTGTTATGGTTCTTTCACCATCAGGGCCTTTCTTTATCAACCCTTCTTACTTACCAGGCAGTCCAATTGAGAGACTGGGCTCTTGTTGCCAGGGTGGCTGATGTCCCAGACCTTTACACAGCCCTTGCCACCTGTGTACACGTGCCTTGTGGGATTGCTGATGGTCACTGCACACACCACCTCCCCATGGTTGAGGGTGTTAATCTGTCGAGCATGTCGGGGGATCCCAGGTCCAATGAGGGCATCAGGGGGAAAGGGGACAGGCTGCATCTGGCCATCAGCACTAACGTGAAAGGAGTATGCTCTAGGGCACAGGAAGGAAAAACAGCAGGATGATAATGTAAAAAGCATTAGCTTTTGCTTGTTTTTCTTTTGAGACAGGCTCTTATGTATCCCTGGTTGGCCTCAAACTTAGTAAATAGTGGATGGGGACGCGCCCGTCTCTACTTATGTCTGGTTTAAGCAGTGATGAATATCAAAACTCAGGTTTCATAAATACTAGAAACACATTCTACCAACTAAGCTACATTTCTTAAAAATGTCATTAAACCATTCAATACAACAAAAGAGAAAAAAATCCTTTCAGTGTTGAGCATATAGCACAACAAGCTTCAAAGTCATGGGGATTGGTCCATAACCAAATACCAACTGGCTATTTAATAGTTTCTGCATGACATCAGTAGTTACCTAGCCTCTCTGAATATAATTCTAACTTCAAAAGGAGAGAGAGTGAGTCTACAGCTTACAGAGAAGTAAGCGGGATAGCTAACATATTTATGTATGCATGTTTGTATGTATGTGTATGAATTTATATCCTATTTTTTTCACTCTAAACCTTCACTGCTTTGCATTTTTCAGTGGTTCCATGGCCTGCAAAAGATTTTATCCATAAATAGACTCATTTCAACCAAATTAGTTATTAATGGAGATGACTAAGCTAAAATTATGATGCTCTGCATATAGTTCACATTCTGTAGGTAAAAATGATGAGATGACAGATATGCCAAAAATACAGTTTTAACATATTGATCAGACTAAAGAATCACAAACTCAAAAAAATTCTAAAGGAATGAGACTTGGGAAAAAGTGTCCTGCCTGACAGCCCCAAGGCTCACCTTATTTGTGGACAGCACTTTCATTTATTTAAAGTTCACACCTTTAAAAGCCCTGTGGTGTGAAAACATTTGGTTTTAAACTGGAGCTGGAGTCTTTATCAACAGATTCTATATTTTTTAGGACACAACTGTTAGCAAGGGAAAGGTAAGGCTTCTGGGATAAGGTCAACTTTAGGAAAAGCAGATACCAATAGCAGGTGGGAAGGAGTTGAGCCTATCGTGAAAGCTCTTACGGACCACAGCCCTTTTTGAGAAATATGTTCCATTCCAAGTGAAGGCATTTGTGGGTATATAAAAGACAGGAGCTTGGACTAATCTATGTGCAGGGTAAGAGTTAAAGCTGAGGTAATGGTGGTTTGAATGAGAAATGTCCCCAAGTTCTCAGGCATTTGAATACATTTGTTACCCAGTTGGTGGCATTATTTAGAGAGCTTTAGGTGATTTTCCTGCTTGCATGTGAAGATGTGTACTCTTAGCTACCAGCTCCAGCCACCATAACAGCCTCTTGTGACTTCCTTGCTATAATAGACTCTAAGCCCTTGGGAATCATAAGCCAAGATAAACATCTTCTTCACAAGTTGCTTTCAGTCATTGCATTTTATTACAGCAACACAAAAGTAATTAAAATCAATAGTTTATAGTTCCTTACTACAAAATTTTAGGCTGGTCATGTTTACGAAAAGCTAGCCCATCATTAAGAGCACACCACAGCTGCTTGAGGGAAGGGTTGGGAAGCTGAGAAGTCAATAGACAGAGGGTATTTTTTTTTTAAGTCAAATAAAAAGGACTTAGAGCCACAGCAATTGTGACCTCAGAAGAGTGAACTTATGAGGACTGTGTATAGATGGCGAGAATTCTGGGTGTAGGAGTTGCAATTCATAGGACCAGGCTTGGGAAGGCAGATAAGGTTATACTGGATAGGATGCATGGACTATGGAAGCCACATTTAGGGTAACGATGAGAGCTTTAAATACAGGTAGGTGAAACTGAGTAAGGAAGATTTTCAATAGATATTATCCTGGAAACAAAGCCATCAGGGGGGCTATTCTTATACTCACTAGTCACAGTCTGAGCCTTGTGTAAGGTTTTTAGGGGAAACACCATTGAAGTAGAAGATGGGGTAGATTCAAATAGTGAAGGCCTGAAAGAAGCAGGATTCTTAACAGAAACCACAAGTCTAACTCTTCAAGAAACTGCAAAGGATAGTACTCAAGAAAGAGCCAAAAATATACAGTGATTGCAATGGTATCTTGTAGGCTGTGAGGAAAATGAAAGGGACCCTTCCTAAGGGGTACAGAGGAAAGGTTAACTCCAGGAGGGCCAGTTCTAGTTTATGCTTGTAAAGAAAGGCTGGTCATCTGAGGGAGGATAATTGAGAAAAGGCTAACTGATGTAGCAACTAAGAGGTCATAAAGACTAAATCTTACAGGAAGAGAAAGAAAATTATTCCACATTCAGGTAGTGTTGGTTATTTGAGACAAGGCTTCTCTGTGTAGCCCTAGCTGTCCTGGAACTCACTCCATAGCCATGGTGATCTTGAACTCAGAGATCCACCTGCCTCTCTCTGTCTCCTGAGTACAGAGATTAAAGGTGTGAGTTACTACCATCCAGCTGTTATATGTTCTCAATGACAATTTCTTAAAACAAAAACAAAAACCCTTCCAAGGATCCTTTCACTAAACTGATTTTAAAGAACTTTGAGAATTTAAGGGCTGGAGAGATGGCTCAGCCATTAAAGGCTAGGCTCACAACCAAAATATAAAAGAGAATTTAAATAATTAAAACAAATAAACAAACAACTTTTCCTTCAAGGCTTTGGTAAAATTTACATTATTACAATGCCTTGAGTAGCTACCATGTGACCTACAGCCTAACTACATGAAAGACTGGAAAAAATTACTCTATAGCATATTTATTATTAGGAAAGCTAGACTTGAGTTCAGGCTTGGGAAAAGCATGGCAGCTCTCCACTTGGGGTGGTAGTGGAAACTTCTGGTCAAGACTTAAGCAAGAGAACAGAGGTCAAGGCTCAGAAGCATGGTGAGCCTAACAGGCTGTAATTCTATAGTGGTCTAACAACCCTGACCCTTTGGAACAAGGTTGTAAATGCTGACCTGCAGCAAGAGCCCTCATCTTACCCACTTCACTACATCTGCTGGCTACCTACTTGGTAACTGTTAGTAATTGCACCTGAAAAAAGGACTGTACCTCTTCTCTAAAGGAGTCTTTTTATCTCATCTCAGTTCATATAGAACTCATAGTTGTTATTTGATTAATCCCATAACCTTGTTATTTAGTCACTGCTTGAAATAGACCAATCTTTCACCTTCAGAGTTCTTGGTCAACAAAACTTGTTAGTCAACCACTATTTACAGAGCCTACACAGGTACACAGAATTTTATGGTAATTGATATTTATGTCTTCAACGCTCAAGGAATTCAAAGTCTAATTTGCCTTGTTTCCCTTATTAATCAGCCAAATATTTACAAAACAACTTGGTGATGGAGCCAGCACTGCTTGATGCAACTGGGATACTTGGGTTAGAGTCTGTAGTAAAATAGTTATAATTGGAAGAACCTTGAGTTTTATTCAGTAGATAGAAGACAAAAACAAAGTCAAGGTCGGCCAGGTGTGCTTAACACTGAAGGGCAGGTGAAATGAGCAGAAAAAGAAAACAAAGGGACATTAAGACAACAAGAAAGTACCTATATAATACAGAATACAGAAGTATCAAGCAGAGGGAAGTTAGATAAGGAAGAAAATCAGCATACATTTATTTATTCTTTGAACAAACTGACATTGTAACCATCAACTGTGAACTAAACACTGCTTAAGGCATTGGACGTTTCCCTCCTTCTCTTTTTTCCTTTTGAGCCAGTGTTTCACTGTAGACCAGGCTGGCCTTGAACTAAAAGATATGATTGTCTCTGCCTCTGCCTCCAGAGTTCTAGATTAAAGACATGTGCTACCACCAGGGCTTTGGAAGTTACTTCTTTAACTGAATATTCATTATTGGTGGGAGTGCTAACTGATACAACCACTATGGAAAAATCAGTGTGGGTGTTTCTCAAAAAACTGATCTATACCACTCTTGAGTTTATACCCAAGGGATTCTACATCTTATTACAGAAATACTTGCTCATCCATTTTCATCTCAGCTCTATTCATTAACTGTCAGAAAGTGGAACAGCCTAGATGTCCATCAATGAATGAATGGATAATGAAAATGTGATATGGTTACACAACAGATTATTTCTTTAGCTACTGAGAAAAATGAAATTATGAAATCTGCAAGTAAATGGATGGAACTAGAAACAATCATCCTGAGTAAGGTAACTCAGACTCAAAAAGATAAATACTGCAGGCTTTCTCTTATATGTATACAACAGCTTTTAAGTTTCAGATGACTGTGTTCCATTCAAAATATCTGGAGGTTAGGTAACTAATAAATGACTAAGAGTCTTCCAAGGAAGGGGAAGGAGAAGGAGAATATAGTGTTATAAAAGGATAATGGAAAAACCAGAATAGGAGGATTAAATGGGAGGGAAGGGTAGAAAAGGGAATATGGGGAGGGATAACTAACATTAAAGGTCTTTTGAGAAGCCATTTGGAAACTGTAGAAGTTTCTATTACTGTAGAAGTGTCCTACAATATATATATATGGAATTTAAATGGAGTTAACCACAAAATAGTATATACTCCAATTAGACTTCAGATGCTACCAAACAAAACATCCAGTACCAGGAATGTGTTACAATTTTTTTGACTAAAGGCAGTGCATAATCAGCCCTACCCTCCAGCTATTGTCAGTGTTATTAGTTAGCCTCCACAGCTTGTCATTGAATATGCAAAAATTGAGTTGTTGCTCAACTAGAAGCTTCATCTCCTAGGATTAGTATTCACAGTACTAAATGAGATTATAGTGTATATAACTCTATATAAAACTATGAACACTTTGAGCTATAACAGTGACCTGCCTGGAAATACATGTACTGATACAATAGAGACACAAATCTTATGAAAGTATCTATTTTCTTAAAATTTAGGTTCACATTCCATGAGATGGAACTCATACTGACACTGTTGATGAGGCCAAGAACCTTAGACTAGATAGGTCATGGGCCTTAGAGGAAACCCTACTAGTTATTTTGCTAAACGAATGTAGCAATAAAACAACTCTTAATGACATACTGTTACACCTATAAATACTCATCAGTGCATTGCTCAGCCCTTATCAGAGAAGGTGCGTCTTGCAACAGATGGTAATTAACATAGAGACCCACAACTGAACAAAGTATAGAGTAAAAGACTTTAGGGTGCTCAGTCCTTAATGTGACATCTGTAATGTGACCCCTCCCCTCAAAGATCAGGGATCCATGTGGTAGAGGAGGTGGAAAGGTTCTAAGAGCCAGAGGTTGTAGATGATTCCAAGGGAACAGCATTTTCTGACACAACAGAGCTGAGGCACACATGAACTCATAGTAGCTACTGTAACATGCACAAGACCTGCAAAAGTTCAAGCCAGATAAATTCCAGCATGGCAAAGGAGTAGGCACAGAGTCCCACAATTAAGCAAAAAGTTATTTACAAATGATAGCTGTTGAAAGAGGGAAAATCTTCAGTGGAGTGATACTGAGTATATTATTCTACAGGGCAAGCCTCATGCTCAGTGTAGTTGGTCAATACAATATTGAGTTCATATTTATATCTGTGTATGCTTTTTTTCTTGTTTTGTTTGACTGAGAAAGAAAGAACATGAAGTTGGGTGAGTAGGGAGGCTCTGGGAGGAGTTGGGATGGGGCAAGAATATGATCAAAATATCTTGTATTTAAGGAAAAAAAAAAGCAGCATCATATATGGTCAACTTATACAAACTGGGATTTCTCAACCCCACAGTTGTGAATCAATGCATTTCTGGACATTATATTAAAAACAACACAACACAAAACAAAACAAAAAATAACCTGTTCTGTTGTATAGAACTTATATTTAAGTTAACACAATGGTTACAAGTAAGCATTCAAAAGCTGGACATGGTGGTACCCCTGTCTACTACCAGCCCAGCATGTAGAAGGCAGATACAGAAGGATCAACAAACTGAAGACCAGCTTGGGACACACACTAAAATTCTATCTCAAAACAATTAGAGGAAAATGACAGAGAGGCCAAGAGGGATATTATTTAAAGACAGAGTTATCATGGCAGAGTGCTCTGTTAAGAGGGCATCTAACAGAGATCTGAGGTGAGATGGTGAGTCATAGAAAATGTTGATAGAGGAGGATCAGCGAGAATAAATACCAGACAGACAAGCAGCCAGGGGAGCCTCTGGGAGAGGCAGTCTTCAGTGGCTACTCAGTCATGTCTGGATAGTCACGACTGGAGATGTAGCAAAAGCATGGTACATACAGTTTCATGAAAGATGTCAAAGACTCATGTATTTGTGTGTGCAAGGGTGTTTTCTAAGAAGGAAGGAAAAAATAGTATCAGGGTTTCTTTTTTTCCTTCCTTCCTTCCTTCCTTCCTTCCTTCCTTCCTTCCTTCCTTCCTTCCTTCCTTTCATCCATCCTTCTTTTTAGGAGCCAAATACTTACTTTAAAAGTTTTCTTTGAAGACCGAGTTAATTAGAACTGTGTTTAGGTAGTGTAAGGATATTGAAACCAAGACTGTGGAATTGGATGTGGTGAAATTTGAATATAGAAAAAGAGGCTAAATGAAGTGTGTTGTACTTGGTCTGTTATCGCTCCAGGGGAGTGTGAACAGACATTCCAAATGCTCAGCTCACAGTAAGGAAGCCAAATGAGCAAACTACCTTTTCTGGAAATAGAACTGAGCAGAAGACTTTCCTGATTTTTTTGACGCTTAGCATGTCTGTTCTCTATATGTTCAAATTCTAATCATCTAAGTTTGTATATAAACATCACACTTTCTGAACAACTGCCTTAAAATCAGCAACAGACATGGAGAAGCCCTAACTACCAGAGCTGCCTTTATAACTTACATTTTTATATGAAGGCTTGATTTTAAACTGAAAATACCAAACTCCACCTTATGCCTTGTCTTTTGCTAAGAGAAAATGAATAATACTATGGAGCCCTATTACTATTGAGCAATGCCCAAATTCCCAAAATCAAGCAAGGACTAGGGCTCAATAGAATGAATCCAAAGGGACAAAAGGTACTTACGGTTTTCCTCCTGGAATGCCTGTCAAGTTTGGAGGTATAGCTGACACGCGCATATGATGGTGTGGATCAAACCCCACCTACAATTGCATGCAAAACAAAAAACAGATTCACACTTACTATACCTTGCACAATATGGCATCTGAAGCCTAGGAAAACAGATCATTTGAAAATAAGATTTTAGATATATCTACAGAAGTATTTCTTGATAAATAACAGGATGCTTAGGATTTAATGGTCATTTATTTAGGACTGGAGAATACAAGAAAATTATACTACTGTTTATTGAAACATTACAGAAAAAAAAAGCTTTACCATATTTATTCTCTTTGTTGTTCAATTTTGTAGTTTAAATGTCAAAATGACTACATATTTTAAAAGTCATAAACTTTCTCATTTTCCCAAAGAAAATAATACATAATCCATGTATCTTAATTTATAAAAAAACACTCAGATTCTTTGATAAATACCTTGTATTATATAACCTAAATTAAAAAGAATGCAAGACAATGCTGTGTGTTCCCAAACTCTATATCTATAAAAGCAGGTAAACATACCACAGGTGATCTTCCATAGGCTGCTGCAGCTGCAGCTGCAGCAGCAGCTGCACTCATCTGGGGCGAGATGTTGTGTAGCCCAGCATAGGCAGCTCCAGGGCTGGTCAGCTCCCCATTCATCCCAGCATGGGGCACAATCCCAAAGGGGGTTGGATAAGGACAAGGTACAGCCATTGGGGTCCTCAGGCTGGATGCTGAAAAGAAATCCAAGAACACACAAAACTGTAGCAGCACATAGTTCACGTGGTTAATAATACAACCCCATAACTCAAATGAACTCATTTTACTGTTCTCAAAATCATTCAAGCCTTTGGAATGGTTCAATCATCTATGTCATTTTTCTGAACAGTTTAACATAGGCTAGACATGGGTAGGGAGGGCCCCATGCTTGGTTTAGAATATTTACCTTTTCTAACAGTCAGCACTGGTCATCACTACTTTTAACAGATTCTATTACTTTAGTCACTTAAAATCTTTTGAAAACAGAAGTATAAATACATATACAACATTTTCCCCCATACTAACCTAAAGGGTCCACACCTGGCGGCTTTCCAGGTACAGGCCTTAATCCGGGAGTAGAGTTACTGCCAGGGGTAGGTGCATCAGTTCGTGGAGTAGGAGTACTGGACTTTGAAACGGGAGTAGTGGATTTTTCATTCTAACAAGAGGTAGCATTTATTAGCCAGGAGAACATGATTTTGAGTTACTTTAATATTAAAACAGTACACAAAACAAAAAGGGAAATTCAAAAATTTCTTCAGTTTCTCTTATATCAATTAAAAGTAGCTAGCAAAGAACTAAGAAGCCACAGTTCAGGAAGACATGAACTGAAGCTGACCTGAGATCATTTTGAGGAACCTAATCTCAGTCAAATGCCAAAGAAATTCAACAACAAAGCACACGAATGAGGGCCACATGCTAGTGGCCATGGTTATGTCAGACTCCCAACATGATGTTCACATCCTAAAAAGTTCCCTATCTGATTGATCGGCTCAGAAAATACCCACACATGAATCATAATGGAACCCATGGTATAAGTGGGTTGAACCCAAACCTTCATCAGGCTTTCTACCTATCTTACACACATATAATTCCGTATCTGCACACAAACTGAAGATTTTCCCTATTGTTTAGCTGTGAATTCAAAGGGTCACTGAACTACATATGGCTTTTTTAGAAATGAAAATAAGTGGTGAGCTTAAAAAAAAAAAAAAAGTGGATTTGCCACACGCAAATGCAATCAATTCCACAGCCACAGGAAGAGGTATAGGGACAGTGCCTTGACTGGTAGGAAGTTAAGTTTGGCATTTGTATTGAGTCAAAACAAACTTTTAAAGTGATAGGAAATTTCTGATGCAGAAGTTAAAATGATCACAGCTGTGTATAGCTTGGCAATTCAAATGCAGCTAATAATAAAATGTCAGTGAAACCCCAAACCAAGTTCACCACAAACTACAGGCAATAAGACCACCTCCCTAACTCCAGTGTGTTGTTTTCAACTTTACTAAGATGTTTTTTTTCTCTTTTTCATCCATTATCTCTCTCTTCTTAACCTTACAGAAAGACTCAGGAAACAAATATCAATTTAGTAAACAGATCTGCCCCAAAACATCTTTTCTAGTTAAACTTATATCTGAAACACACATATCAATTTGAAATCCAAGACCTACAAAAAAAAAAAAAAAAAAACGTGAAATATAAAAAAAACTGAAAAATTAAAATCCAACAACTATATTGGAAGTGGCAATTCTGGTAAGGCTGGGGTAGCTTACAAGGCTAAGCTCTTTGGATTTGGAGGAAGGAGTACTGCTGGAAGATGCAACAGAGGCGGGGCTGATGGGGGCATCTTTTTTGAGGAGGCGCGTCTTGTCTAGGCCATTCTCCCTTGGGGAATGTGCTGGGCTTCCTCGAGGGGATGATGGATCCTACAAAGAAAAAAAATTAAGACTCATAACTGTCTCACAGCACAGAGGTCCTTGACTGGGGAAGTCTTCTAACTGAAAATACTTAATAGCTTGCTCAAAAGTACAAACTGGTTTGGAAAAGGTAACAAAATTAACTGAAATTGCTAAAGGAAACACCTGATGTTGAGGTCAGCTTCTAAACAAAAACAAAAATCAAAAAGTCTATTAATCTGCAAGGAGCATCAACACAATCATTAGGGTGACACCCGTGAATTTCTTGTGGTGGAAAAAGACAGTGGCATTTGAAAGGAAGGAGCAGCACTTCTGAAAAGGTCCGGTATTGTATAAAGTCAGTAATAGTTTCTCGTAAGTAGGACACTAGCCTTTGTTACAGCTGCAGAGCAGCAGGAAGTGCAGCAAGCCACAAACATACCTCATTGGACACATCAACCACTAAGTTGTCATCACTCTTCTCACCATCACTGTCCTGCAGAGAATTGAGAAGCATTATCTTTACCCCGGAGTGAAAAAACAAGCAACATCAGTTTCAGCTACATGTATGTGCCCACACCAGGTCCTTGTATGATAAAAACTGTACCAAAGAGACTTACTTAAAATTTTATAGTGTTTTTTTTTTCTTTATTCTTCATGTTGATATTATGAGCTAGGAAATGATTCCATTTCCCATCTTTGAAATATGGAATACAACAGCTTGCTTAGTACTCTAAAACACAAAACACAAACTTTCACACCCACCTAAACATAGAATCCAAGTGTGGTTGGGCATGGTTTGGTCTGGCAGCATTTAAAAACTCTGAGTAAGTCATTGCATGGTTAAACTGTGAGGTAAAAAATCCAAAAATTGAGCTTCTTGTGAAGCCTGCAGGCCTACAAGGAACCAGCTGATGGGAAGCCGAGCAACAAATACCTGCCTCCACAGTTCCTACCCAGCATGTTCCCGTCTTGTATGGGACCTGCCCAGACACTAGAGGAAAATGACCTCCAATTCACGTGAAGGACATTCTGGATGGCCAAGTTAACCACATAAAGTTCTGGAAATAAACTACCCTAACATAAATAATAACCAGTACATCCAGATCTTAGATTATTTGCTATAGGAAAGCACTGTGATCATACAATGCATTTATGTGTACATACATACATATGTTTGTGCACATAAACACACAGTTTCAGTTCGACATAGCTATAAATACCATATTTAAAGAAAAATCTCTTGAAGGATATTGTTACCCTATGTCCTAGAATTGGCAGGCAATGGGTAAAATTACCAACTGATAAAGGACAAGACAAATTGGCCTCCCCCAAAGCAAAGGTGGGTGAACTTACGTAGCGAGCTGCAATTTCCTTTTCTTCTGTTTTCTGCTTTTTGCTCTCTGAGGAATAGTCTGTAGAGTTCCTGTGTTTCTCAGAACCCCGGAAACTGGCTGATGGGGATACAGAGGAGCTCTGGAATTAGAAATAGAAGCAGGATTGAAAAAGATCATTTACTTAGAGCAATTAAACAATTTTTTTCCCTGTGTGTTCTGTAGTACATGCCTGGGAAGTTAGGAGGAGAAAGGAGATGAAGGAGGGGATGAAAGGAGAAAGACAGAGGCATAGAGGAAAAAAATGGAGAAAGACAAAGCAGAAAGATGAGTAGAAGATAGAATAAAAAGGACTATAGGCTGAGTAAACTCCAAAGAGTAGACCTGGTTTCAAGTATCTCAAGCATGCTGCTTAGGAGTTTCACAAAGTTGGGGAAAGGAGGAAACACAAGAAACAGCACTCAAGAGAAAAACAGGTTGGCTTTGTTTGTAAAACTTACTGGCCGACATAAAGTATTTGAAATTTCTACAGAGAAACTGAATACAGCTGACCTTAAAAGATAACCAGTAATATTTTGATTAAAAAAATTAAAAAGGGAAAATAATCATTAAGGATTTTAGCAACCGAATGTGATTTTAGCAAGCCATGTGATATATGGATCATAATCACAGTTTTTTTTTTTTTGCTCAGCCTACAGCCTGAAGGACAAACAAATCCCTGCAAACATCAACTATATTTAAGAATATTCTACATAAGCCTACTCATTTTGTCTCCGGAAACCTTAAACTCACTGTGGCCAGAGCAGAGGAAGAGGGTTCATGCCTCAGGAGACCACAGAAAGAGGCTATGTGCCTCAGGCTCAGGCCACAGACTTCATGTCTGTGTTTTCAACAGGCACTTAACTTGAGGTGTCCCTACACTGGTGACAAAGAGTTGAACCCTGAGAAAGGTGGTTCTTTGCCATGAAAGTTAGATGATTACTGAGCCCATGTATGATAGCTTAAAACTATGGATGGAAAAGTGAAAAACAAAACTACCCCCAAGAATCTGTCAATACCATGGGCTAGGGAGATGGTCCAGTGGTCTCAGTGTTCTTCTCTAGAACCCTATGTGAATCTGGAAGAAACAGCATGTGCCAGTAACCCCAGCCAGGGAAAAGCCAAGAGAATCCCAGGTCAGAAGCCTGCTGGCCTACTGTACACACCAGCACACAAGAAAAGACCTTGTTCCAAAAATGCGAAAGGCAAGGATCTAACCTACACACACACAAAGTCCACATCAATTCATCCCAACTTTGGAATAAGAGAAAAAACCCTTCACATTATTAAGTAAGGACAAAGACTAAATCAAACCACCACAAGCTAAGTCATTTATTTACTTTTGTTATTTGCTTTTATGGTGTTGAGGATCTAACCCAGGACCTCCCACGTGGCAAATGTTCTCTACTATTTAGCTATATCAACAGTTTGCAAACAATTTTAAAAGGAGACTAGGTAACTAACTTATATGTCTTTACAGAATTACAGTTTATTTCTAAGCCATAAGAGTTGAGGTTTTTGTCTCTTATTTTTACTCTTACCAAACCCAATTTAGTATGGCTTTATGGCCACCGAAGTCACATGAAGAACAATGGTTTCCAACCAGAACTTTTTATTTAGCCATCACCCTTAATACATTCTCCATACTTCTGGAATTTCTATTTCCCCAAAAATAGATTCAGTCATCTATCCTTATTCTTCTTTAAAAAGGGCAACTGTTTTCCTACAACCATA
Organism: Cricetiscus sungorus; assembly: GCA_030556225.1. NCBI lineage: Eukaryota > Metazoa > Chordata > Mammalia > Rodentia > Cricetidae > Cricetiscus > Cricetiscus sungorus. The sequence continues at coordinate 112,901,227 of JANBXA010000007.1, forward strand.
GGAAAGAGATCTGAACTTCTGAGTTTGGCTGTATTCCAAAGCTCCTACTACAAGCTCCAATCTATAGTCCTGGGCCTGTCCTGAACCCCATCAGTGCACTGAGCATGTTCCTCACATGCTCACAGCATCTGTAGTCTTTCTCTATGGAATTACAGAAGTGTCCTTTGACTTGGTATCTTTTAAAATCCCTTTCCAGCATAAAAACCAACTTTTAAGGTGAGTTTTCAAAGCTTCCTCAGATGCTTCCAGGCAGAATTAGTTACTCTCTTCCTGTTCTTCCCTCAATACGTTGTTCATTCATTGAGTGTAACATATACAGTAAGTGGACTGCTGCTTGTTTACAAAACCACTTCCTACTTCAGACTGTAGCTCCCTAGAGGTGGGCACCATAGAACTGGCCAGGAATGTTTTTAATCATAAAAAAATAATCCTTATGATCCCTGATCATGTATTTTAATCTAGTTCAAAACCCCTGAGATAAATAAATTGGTTGAAGGTGGAGGGGCATGGTAGAAAAGAGAATTTGAGAAGAGATAATATTTGAAAGTCTTTTAAAAACACCACATAGAAGCTTCCTAAAATGTATACATATAAAAAAGGGTTTAAATAGAGGCATATTAAAATGGGGGGAATACCCCAACCAGATACCATTACCAAATAAAAACAAAGAATGAATTATCTCTTTGAGTTGTTGGACAATGGAATCCGATAGCCAACTAAGCATTACAGGTTATTGCCATTGCTCTTGGTTACCATCCAGAAAATGACAATAAGAACCTACTGCTAAAGACATTACATACTCAAGTCATAAAATACGATGACAATAAGTTGAAACTCAACTGGGAGATTCATCTCTACTGGCTAGCTTTCATAGGGCTGGAGGGTACAATGTCCTTATCAATTGTACTCACCAGTAAACTTTGTAAGTTACAATAATTACCTGTCTGGCCAGGGCCACTGGTGCAATAGTGGCAGACTGTTAAGGGAGTAACCAACCACTTTCTGATTAGATTTAGGGTCTATTCTATAAATGGAACTTGAATGTGGCACTATCAATGAGGTTAAGAACCTGAAGCTAGATAGCATTAAGTTGACTCTTTGTTCCTTATTGTTATACTCATAGGTCAGCAAAATCTCTCAATCCTCAACAAAGAAGCTAATTCTTGCAGGAGATGGCAATGAACAGACTTAACAACTAACTGGTCAATATGCAGTAAGTGAGAGACTTTGGAGTGCTCAAACCTAAATGGTACATCTGTATCACACCTTACCCCTTCAAGGTTCAGGGATCTATTGGAAGGTGAGGCTGAAAGACATAAAATAAAGAAAACTGTTTTCTGGATATAACAGGGCAAGCTATACATAGGAACTCACAGCAGATACAACAGCATGCATACAGAAAGTGCATGTGAGTGACTGGAGAGGTAGAGGTAGAGTTGGGAGTAGAGAATGAACATGATAAAAAAAATTAGTGTATGAAATTCTCAAAGAACAAAATCATTATTAAAAAAAATCATTAGATACACTGAAATTCATTCCAATGATATCATTTGAGTAAAATGTGCTAGGGTGCCTTGGAACTTTATAAAAGGGAGTTTCACCCTTTCTTTATCTTACTCCTCTACCAGTGAGATGCCTTCTCCTAATGTGGTATTTTACAAATGAAGAAGAATGTGTGTGTGTGTGTGTGGTTAATGCTATCTGAGCCCAACTTTCTACTTCAGTTATTTCAACTTTACTCAAAAGGAGAAGGAGAAATAGGAAAAAAGGAGGAGGAGGAGAAGAAGGAGGAGGAGGAGGAAGAGGAGGAGAAAAAGTAGAAGAAGAAATAATTTCTAAACAATAATGGATGTATTTTCAAAACTTACTGCTAAAAAATGCTTGTTTAGTCTTTTTTGTCTTGTTTTGTGAGACAGAGTTTCTCTGTGTAACCTTGACTGTGCTGGAACTAGCTCTGTAGAGTAGATCAGGCTGGGCTCAAACTCATAGAGATCTGGCTACCTCTGCCTCCCAAGTGCTAGGATAAAAGGCATGAGCTGCAACTGGCCTTTCACCAACACTGCCCTACACCTGTAGTCTTAGTGCTCATTTATTTTCACACATGAAATATCAAATAGCTTTTTTGCTTAAGGTTGCCATCTCTGTGTGTGTGTATGGTGTACATCCACATCCCTATGTAAATTTGAAGGCATGTGTGCATGTATGTGGTATTTGATGATGGGTGTCTTCCTTGATATCTTTCCACTCTCTTTATTTAGGCAGGGTCTCTTGCTAAACTCAGAGCCAACCGTTTTTGCTAGCCTAGCTAGGCAACTAGCTCTACAAACAGGCTGTCTTCTTCTTGAATGCTGGGATTACAGAGAGGTTTCTTTGCTTATATGTGGGTTTTGGGGATCTGAATTCCACTGAGCCATCCATTTCTTCAGGCACCTGTCATAATTTTATTATAGAACAGATTTGATTTTGCTAGTAAAATAATAAGGTAATCACTAGTACTTAAAGGTTAAGCTAAACAATGAATGCTGAGGTGATAAGTGACACCCTAATAAACTAACTGTTCTGGAGTCAAACTAACTTGGCACTGGTTCTCACCACACAGCTTAGAAGTCTACCACTCTGCTACTGGATAGGCACTTGGGTCTTTTCTGAGAGAGTGAAGAGACTTAAATAATAATAAAGGCAGTCATGCCTTTGCCAGAAAAGTTTATTTTCCCATCTCTTTGATGATTATAAAAGCTTAGTTAGGTTGGTTATTTATATAGCTTACTACTTAAGACACTTACTGGAATTCCATTATAGCATTATATAAATCTAAACATTTAGACTCATTCAGAAAAATATTTTCATTACAATTTATCATAATATAAGCAATATGTTACACATGGGTAGTCATAGAAGCAGATCAATTTAGAAGTCAAAAAATATGCTGGATGCTAATGCTTTGTAAAGTTATGCATTTAAAATAAATTTTTACCAGGAAAAGAAACAAAATGTATTTAAAGAATAAAAAAAAAAAGGGGGGGGAGTTTACAAAGAGACTCCAAGGGGAAAAAAAATAATACAAACTTGTATGTTTCCCATGAAAACCCTAATTACACTGGCAGCACAAATGTACTTTACAGATATTCCTAGTATTACAAAACAGGCTTTTTCAAAAAGGAAAAATTCCTACATCTCATTTTGAAATTCATCTTAGATTTTACTGAGGCTGCTGGACAAATCATCTGTAGAACTAATACCTCTACCAACTTGAAATGAGTGGCCCACACCTGTCTACCTCCAGATCAAAGACAGCATTATGGGAAAGAGTTCTATCAGCTATTTTCCAAAGAGAGTCATATTAATATAATTAGCTAATTTTAATAACAGGGAGCACCTCTGGAGTCAGACAGTATGGAGTCTTCTATTTAACAGCTCTGTAGCCCCAGGAATGATATTTAGCCTCACTCAATCTCTTTGTTGTTTGGGATAACAAGATACTATCTTCATCTACTCTGCACTGCTTTGAGGATGAAGGAAAACAATTTATATAAAGCTCAAGAACGTCTTAGATACACAGCCTAGCCTCTCAACTACAGTAATGCTGATACCATACTGGATACTGTGGTTTAGTCCATTATAGTTACTATGAATTGGGAGAGGTCCATGTGAGGACTATTCTAGGCACTTTGTACTACTTCCCCTCAACATAGATATTTCAATGGCCCAAGATAAAGGGTTTCAATTAACCGAAACACACCTTTCAACAATCATAGTAAAATTCTGATTCTCTACGACAGAGATAAACATCATATTCTAATGGGATTTTCTAATATGATTTCAAATATCCACCAAACGAATTCTGCTTTCTATTGCTATGCTTAGAAATTCCTACCTACTTATAAATTAGAAGCAGATATAATATGCTAAAATTTGAATGGACATCCAAGATAAAGGAGCCAGAAAGTCTGGGCTAGCAAGATAGCTCAACAGGTAAAGGTACTTGCCACTAAGCCTGACAACCTCAGTTTATTATCTGAAACCCAGAGTGGAAGGTGAGACAGAACTCCTCCTCCTCTGATCTTCATGCATATTTTGTGGCACTTGTTGTTCTGTCCAAACAAACAAACCTGGAAAAAATTCCTAAAACTCACTGGTCATGGGTGTTGCCTTCATATCTACTAGGTGTTAAAGAATAAGTCAGTTTTTAGACAGGTAAACAGTGATAATGAAGAGCCAAGGGGTGCCATGAAAATTTGATTTAAAGTTTGCTTTGTTTTCTAGGCTTCTTTTATTCTCAACAATAACCACTTAGATGACAAATCACACTGTTATGCTAACTGAAATATAGTTCCAGAACTCTCAAACCTTAGAATGAGTGGGTCATGGTAAGTTTAGAGAAGCCAGAGAAGGAGGACCAAGATACCCACAGGTCCTTTACTGACACTAAAACCAAAGTGCTGAATCAACATTTCCCCTGCAGCCTCTTAGACAAGCTGAAGACACATCCTATACCAAGAACAAACAGTAGTGACTTACTTTCTTTCAAAAGGATTTATTTTTATTTTATAAGCATCAGTCTTTAGCCTGAAGGTCTGTATGCATACTGAGGGCATGCCTTGTATCATGAATGCCCTGGAACTGGAGTTATGAATGACTGTAAGCTGTCATGTGGGTGCTAGGAACTGTAGTCAGGTCCTTTTCAAGAGTAATAAGTGCTCTTAACTCCTCTAAGTCATCTCCTCTAAGGCCCCTGAATCTAGAAAATCGGGGTTTTGCTGCATCTCAACAATGAAACAAGTACTCCAGGAGGTTTTGAAATAAAGTTGGTAGCCCAATAAATTTATGTGCACCAAACTAACATGGTACCATATCCCAGTAGTATCTGATTGATATTTTTATTGACTAATAGTAACCAAAATATTCACATTCCCAGAGAGCAAATGAATAAACCTCAGTTGTGAAAAATTTAATACCTTAAAAATGAAAATAATTTGGTCAAAATGTGTAAGTCTGACATGGCAATTCATATTACATGCAGATTTATTTAAATTAACTAAAATTCAGAGCATACTGCTGTTGACTATGGCAAAGCTCTTGAGTCAGTCACTGGTGTTGGTTTACTGCTCATTACACTAAGACTTTTATTTAAATGACCTGCTTAAGGATGTCATAAAAAGCATACTCTGTGGATTTTCTCACAGAATTTGCTTTTCCAAATTAACATAAATCAAAACTCACCTTCAAAAATGACTGGAACTCTTTGACGATCTGCCCTTGTTTAAAAAATATTTAATACAATCTCCATATAATGAAGCCTAGAAGTCTATCTTTGTAGCATTTCTTGAAGTATACACTCCTAAAGATTTTGTTGTTGTTGTCTTTTTCTCTTCTAGTAAAAAACCTGGGTCAAGACAACTCTCTACATATAATCAAAATAACTTCAAACCAGAGAGACTAACAATCTGGTAGATATTTTGCGCCAGCACCTCCAGTTTTCACACTGTGGACATAAAGTCAGATAGCCCTGGGTTCAAGACTGGCCTGCATCACTTTTTTTTTACCTAGGACAATTTACTAAAATTCTTGAAATTTTCATTTCCTAGCAGGTGGAGGTGTGGGGACATTACTCTAAGGTGTCAGGAAGGACTGAAGAGTTCACACTGTGAGCATAGTACTTAGCATCTATTATAATAAGCCTATATGAAGAGTCAGTCCTCTTTGGCAATGGTGGGAACTACAATCTCCACTCATTTATGGGCTCACTCAACAAGGATTTACTGCACATATATGAAGTGAAAAAATAAAGAGATATTTGAATTCCACAGATTGCCCTCCTGTCAGAAGTCAAAGTGTTTAGAATAAGAAAGGCATATGTATTGTTTTCCTTCATGAAATAGAAAGACAGCACTATGATATTTAATCATTTGTGTTTTGTTTTTGTGGTCTCGACATTATGCATTACTTGGTCAGGATAAAATGCCCTAATAATTTATAAGGTATCAATACAATTGATTTTAAATTAGAGCATTATATCTTAATGTCCTCTTGAGGTTTCTTGACTGTTATTTCCTCTTCCTGGAATAAAGCTGTTGGCTGTGCACCAGAAATTTCATTAAATACATTTTCTTTTTCTGGCAAGTTCAGGGGCAAGAACATGACATTTTGATACCAAAGATATGGGGTTGATTCTCACACAGGTGACTAAGTTTTCCTCACATATCAGTCACCCTGTATGTGGTCCACTTTGTGGACCACATGAGAATGCAATGGTGCAGGGCATGTGAGTGTGTGTGAGGATGGGAACAAGAACTTCATCTTGATTATCACAATTTTAACATAAACTGTAATAAATATTTGCCAAGTATATATACCTTTGTACTGCACACAAATGTTTAATCTTCCAGTCTATTCTGTGCCCTTCAATTCAATGGTCTTCAGGTATGCAAAGTTTAATATAGCCACCTGCTTTAGTTTTCCCTACGAATTCCCTGACCCCATCAAGAAGATACTTAAAATATTTGTATGTGAATTCTGCACTAATTAGAGTTAAACATATTGGCCATTTTCTTTTGAAAGAATAAAAACATGTAGGATATAGCCTACTCTTACCTATTGACATATTAGCAATAGTACTTACTGTCACCCAAATGTACAGTGAATTGCTGTGTGTGTGTGTGTGTGTGTGTGTGTGTGTGTGTGTGTGTGTGTGTGAAATCATCAGTACAATTCTAACAGGTGTTTGAAAGAATTAAAGCAGGGTAGTGACTTAGCACTAAGCTTTGGCAAACCATACCTTAATGTATTAGAATCCTTACCTTGGTGTTTTCATGTTTCTCTAGTAAGCTATTTTAATCTATTTGGAAGGCTAAACATAAATTTATTTAAGAGTGTTAGCTCCAAAGAACCTCATATATATTCTTCTGTTATTCATGCAAATGTCATACACAATATCTGGTTATCATTTCTGCAGGAACACAGAAGGAAGAACAATCAAAAAGTTTAAAGATAAGCTGCCTAGTAGTTTTGAGATTGTTAATCTGAACCTCTGGCCTTCATGTGGGGATAGAATGGCTAGTTTTTCAATGATTACAGCTGATTACATTTTCAACAAAAAGTGAGTTGTTTTTCAGAACAGAAAATTGTCAATAGAAATGTAATATAGCCACACTGCATATTTTTCTAGTAGCCACAGTATTAAATGTGAAAGAAACCCTAAAATTAATTTTAATTACATATATAACTCAGATATAACAATACCATATCAATACATAAGCAATTTAAACATGAGATGTTTTACACTCTCTCTTCTTTAGTACTATACTTTCAAAGGGTGGTTTGCAATTTATACTTAAAGTTCAGTTTGGATAGGCCATATTTCTGTTGCTTGAAATGACAGTGAGTAGCTTGTGGCTATCATATTAGGCAACACAAACCCAAAACTTTTCAAAGCCACAAGAGAAACCAACACCCATTAACACTGTAACTCCCTAGCACTATGACAGGTCAGGTAGAACAGTCCCTATCTACTTTCCCCAGTTTCATCTGGATATTTCTTTCTTAGGATAGAAACTTAAGTCTTTTCACTTGAGAGTTTGATGCAAGATCTGCCAAGAATTTTCTTTTCCGTTCTTTGTGGCTAAGTACTTTTCAGTTTTTCTGTATCAGCCAATTGTCAAATTCTGAATGGTCTCCCACCTGTGATGTCAGGCCAAGAACCCCTGCTGAGTCTGAGCTCAGTCCCTAATGCTGGTATCTGCACCACTGCCTCAATTACAGCAGTTGAACAAAGAAGCAGGAAGTACACTCAGTCAGTCCCATGTAATTTTCATTATCTAGATATTAGAAATTATGTACATGTAGCAAGCATATACTGTTTGATAATAGTCTTTTGAATCCTTGGCATTCAATATAACCACTTCTGTGGTCTCAAAAGTTGTGTGTCTGGGAAGGAGAGTGGGTGGGAGGGAGTTTGTGTAGGCACATCAAAGGAGGAAGGCTTTCAAAAGTGATTTTGAAAGTGTTAAGGTCACAATTTTCTGAATTAGGCTGAAAAGGTATTAAGAAGAAACAGTGGAAAACAAAACTGAAATAGATGTATGTGGTATTGGGTAGAGGTGAATCCAAAGTGATACCTTTCTCTGTTGCAACTCCACCAATCTAGGGTGCAGGTCTTCCTTCAGGGTCTGTGCCAGCCTTGCCTCTGACTGCATATATGGTGAGTGCTGTTGAAGAAACATACCAAGGCCACCAATTTCCTTCATTATTCTAAAACACATACATTTCTGGCAAGAGAGGGGCCATTTATAGTTAGCTTTATCCCTGTTGCTCACTATGTGGTCAGTAGCTAGCTGTCTATAGCCAGGGAGAAGACCCACCCATATAAAAACAAACAAACAAAAACAAACAAACAAACAAACAAAAAACCCTGAAAATTGACTAAGTAAAAAGGTGAGATCTCAAGGAATCATGTGTGAGAGACCCACCACAGGAAGAATACAACCACCAGTAGTTTTTCTCTGATGGTCATTTAGAATATAATAATCCCCAAGGATTTCTTCCTATCGATTATACCCAAAAGAAAGAAAGGGGGGGAAGCCCTCTTTATCCCCCACCCCACCTTGGGCAGTTAAATAATCACATACAAATGAAAAAGAAGGAAAAAAAAAAAAGGAAAAAGAGGCTTATTATAAGACAGAAAGATGCAAAACTTATGAGAACGCTTCCTATTAGTTGATTTTTTTAATTTATCAACTACCTGTTGTTTTATGCAAAAATTTAGTATGTAAAAAACAATGAATTAATATCAACAGTGATTGATGGTGACTCAAATATAGAGGGATGAAGTACTTAGATATGAGAAATGACTTAAAGCAATAGGTCTGTATGACTGGTAGATTTGTAGATCCAGAGTTTCAATGGGTATAAAACTCTGAAAGAAAGGCTGAGTCACCATGTCTCCATCAAGATTACTCTGGTTACCACATACCCACAAACAACAAAAACAGATGCAGCCAGTTGTATTTATATATCTGTGTATACACAGACATACATGTACATATACATAACAACAACAAATAGGGGAGAAGAAGCTATAAATTTGAGGGTTGAGGAGTGTGTATACAGAAAGCATAGGAGGAACTTGTGAAGAGGGAGGAAAGGGAAGAGAGAAAGTGATATAATTATGTATCTATTTTTAAAAAGATTACTCTGGTTAAACCAAAAAGAGAGCCTGGCACTAACAATTGCTGAATGTTGACAGGCAAGTCAAAATTGTATCTTACTGTCTCACCTTCTTTCCAAAGAATAAGTAGAGAGCTGTTACAATCTGATGAGAAAAATCTTACTATAGCAGACCAGTGTGAATACTCTCCCTTTCCCCATTTGTTCCTCCTCCCCAACACCCCTTTTCTCCAGAACTACTAGCAACACTACTAGTATTCTGTCAATACTTAGTCTTGCTGTTGGCACGATGGGCTAAAGAGGCTATTGACCTTTATTCTAACATGTCCTTTCTGGGTTAATTACTTTCGTATATTTGGTGTACCCTATGACATTTAATCACTACAGTGCTATTCAGTAACAGAACTGAATGGAACTAACTGCAATTCAGCATTGAGCTAATTGGTGCCATAATAGCAGCATGCTGAGAGTGGACTAGAAGAAAAATGCTTTTGTAATATAGAGAAATGAAATGAATATTATTTAATCAATCACTATTTTACTAAAAAGAAAGAACACTAGACCAGGAGTACACTTTTTAAATACAATTTTTAAATTTGAATTATAAACAATCTTGTTTCCCATGTCAATCTCTCCCCTCCTTCCCTGTCCCCCACCAACCCCCTATCTCATTCTCTTTCTGCTCCCCAGGGAGGGTGATGGCTACTATTAAACTAAAATGGCTCGATGGACTTTACTTTGTAGTGCAAGGACAATGATGTGTTTGCTAAGCAAATGAATGAATATAAGTAATTTGCAACCCAGGTACTGCTTCTGTGCTCTAATATGTACATATGTGTATAAACATCCCATCACAAGGCATCCCTCCATTAATAAGACCAATGGCCTTTGATCTGGGTTTATAGTCCTTACTAACAGTGACCTGTTTGAGAAATTAAGAATGTCTCAAAAAAAAAAAATAAAATAAAAGGATTAATCAAATGACACATCACAGACATTTGGGGCACTGGTGAAAGTTTTACAAAACAGATACTCACTGACCTCTATGTAGTGATATATTATATATTATATTAATGCTTGACTGAGGATTCAGAAAAGCAAAGCAGCCTACCACTAGCTCTCACCTCTAGCTCAGGCTGAAAGGGCTGATCCACACACCAGTTCTTCACTAAGTCTCAAACTGCTGCCTCTCCCCAACATGGCTGGAGAATGAATGCCTCTGCTGAGACCTTGCTTCTGTCTTATATACTTCCCTAATGTTAGGATTAAAGGCATGTTACTGTTACTCTTTTAAACTAATTCAATATCATACCTCTTAATCCTGATTCCTAGGATTAAAGGCGTATACCACTACCTCCTAGCTTCTGGCTGCTGGTAGTAAAGGTGTGTGCCTGGCTTCTAAGGCTTGTGGCTGACTTTGCTTTCTGAATCCTCAGGCAAGCTTTAATAAATTATAAACAATATGTCACCACACTTCTATCCACTGGGAAGACAGTGGGATGGAGAGGACATTAGTTGCTAGAGCATAGGGACAAAGGGATTCAGTGCAGAAGTTTAATCCTAGCTAGTAATGAGAAATGATTTGACCAAACAGGTTTGTGCTAAGACACCAGCTATAACTTGAGCTGAATGTTGGCAATATGTTAGATAGTTGGGGAGTGAAGGTAAACAAGACACCAGCTCTCTATAGCATAGAACCTCAAGAAAAAAGTACATAATGCATTAAGTGTGTGAACTCTGGTTTCAGTTTTAAATCTAGCATTTACCAGTAAGTGATTCTGGGTCAGGAAACCCTTCTAAGTTTCTACTTTCAAAGCTGCCTAACAGATATAAGAGTTTATGCCCTACAATGGTTGCCAACTACAGTGTGAATGTCTATGTTCAAATATAACTCCTAAGTTGACACCTCAGGCCCAATGTGTTTATATTTGGAAGTAATGGCTATGAAAGGGGATTAGGTCAAGTGTGGAACCTTATGAGTTGAATGAGAGAGCTTATAAGCCAGCTAAGGCAAGCATCTTTTCTTCCCACTAATATGAAGAACACAGCCAGGTGCTGTTTATGATGTAGAAATGGGCCAATAGTAAAGACTCTTAATGGGAGGTACCTTGACCAAGAGTTCTGAGCCTTTTGAACTTCAAGAGATACAGTTCTATTGTTTAAACTATTCAGTTTATGGCAAGAACTAAGGCAGCCAATGACAATTTCTTGCAATAACTACATGAAGTGAAAGGTATTCTGTCCTTTCCCCCTCTCTGCTTACTTCTGGAACTTGCCCTAAAAGGCCAAGCCCTAGCCAAGAACCTACTTTGAGCAGCTGGAAGCCGAGAAACCTGCTTTGAAGTATAGAAAGAAAGTAAAGCTAATTGAGAAAGAACCTCTTTCTTTCTCCAGATGTAAACAGCAGAGACATGCTCTCAACTCTGCTTCTAGCTAGACACTTAGCTTGGGGCTTGAAGTTCTGCCTTCTCCCCAACCTGTAGAATTTAAGTTAAACATGCCTCTAGAACAACCCTGATTCATGGTGACAGAAATGTGTCATACACCTGGCACCTCCAGTTTCAGGCAACTTGCCAAATGACTCCAACAAGAAATCAAGTACAATGGTAGGTGAGAGGCAAGCTGCCCCACCCTGCAAAGCTTGTGTGTTGCTACCAAGCCCTGGTCAGTGCCAGGCACTCTGCTGGGCCCAAGACACTAAGAATAGAAGAAGAACAACAGGCAAAGGACCTTAAATAGGGGACATAACCCAAGTTATCAATGAGGTAAAATAACAATGAGTGTGAACATTCTGCTACAAGAGATAAATCCGAGGGTGGAACTAGAACACAAAAAGGGCAGAGTGGGGAATGCCTCAGGACAGTATAGAAAGTATGGTGGTGCTGATTATGCAAGCCCACTAGGCCACAGTAAGGCCTACATTTTATTCTACATGCCACTGATTAGGCAGTAAAGGTACTCTAGTTTTAAAAATGAGCCCAAGGTTTTGGAAATTGTCTAAATTCTCAATCATTCCCATCTTCCCCTTCTCAATTGAACTAGAGTAAGAATTTTGAAAGATCCTTGGACAGAAAATATTTTTTACACCCACCCTTTGCAATGAAAAATAGGAACAATTATAAATATACAATGTAAAAAATGTATGCATGTTAATTCATGTTAAATAAAAAAGCAAAGTTCTGAATGAAATTATGAAAGGTGGCTTGAAGCAGAAACCACTCAGCAACTACCAGGTATCCAGCACTACATCACAGAGCAATTATGATGAGAAGAGGATGGATCAGAGAAAGATGTCAGGTTGTAGTTAAACGACTCCATTCAGAGAAGTGTGCATGTGTACATAAAACTGAAATCAGTTTCTTAATTCAGAAAGGAGTTTTAGGTACCCCACAAGAATACTCCTAACCTCACAGGGCTTATAGGACCATGAAAGCCATATGACAAAGAGCATCCTTGTATTTATCAGAGAAGTGTGAGAAAAACAAAAAACAAACAAACAAAAACCAAAGAACAACCAAAAAACAAAGAAAAACCAAAACAACAAAAACTAAACAAAACTAAACAGGCAAATGGCTTACAACTACACTGATAAAATCTAGTGGCTTTCAACCACTGCTACACAGAAGGAGAGAGAAAAAGGGAGGGGAGGGGGAAGGGAGAGCATGAAGGAGAGAGAGAAATAGGTAGAAGGGGAGTGGGGGAGAGGGAGAGAAACACCCTGGCTCTGTCCCAGAGTAATTAAATTTATAAAACTCCTGAGTGATTCCACAGTTGACTACCTGTGACCTAAGGCAGAGTCAGCTAATGGCAAGCCACTGATGATTGCTATCAATTAGAATGACTAATCAACTGGAACTACATGCCCATTGGCACCAAACCTCACCTTAGGGACCTCTGCAAGAACACAGTTAGCTCAAGGAGATTCTAGACTTTCTCACTCTACAGCCAATCATTCCATAATGAACAACAGATAAGAAATTGCAAATTCCAAAATCATATCAGAGCTGTGAGCAATAAAAACTTAAACCTCAACTCTGCCCTGAGAAAAAGCACAGCACTCTTAACCCACTTCTGAATGCCTGAATGTAACATTCCCATGTGTGACTCTACAATGCTGACAGAGATATATTTTGATGTGATAATTAAAACAATAATCTCAATGAAGTGGGTATTATGAGATAATTGGCCATCCTCAGGATTTATTTAAGCAAACTGTGGTAAAAGCCAAGGACACTTATCATCAAGGTCAATTACAATAATTGGTTATCTGAATTTCATTATTGCTATTGTAAAACCTTATGAAGAAAGAAATTAACAAAAGGAAGGAAGGAAGGAAGGAAGGAAGGAAGGAAGGAAGGGAGGGAGGGAGGGAGGGAGGGAGGGAGGGAGGGAGGGAGGAAGGAAGGAAGGAAGGAAGGAAGGAAGGAAGGAAGGAAGGAAGGAAGGAAAGAGAAAAAGTAATCATATACTGGAATGGAATAACCTAGCAGGAGGTGCTAGGAATTGTCATTCAGGAATTCTGGCAATTTTGCAGAGCCTTCACTCCCAGTCAATACATGTAAATACAGGATTCCTTAGCTGGAAGGTTGAAATACATGGTAACTAAGGGCTCTAACTTGACAACACTGGAGAGTTCTGGAGAACACAAGCCCACAGTGACACAGAGATGAACTGTGTCCCTGTTCTTTGGCACCCAGTAGTTTGAAAGGTGGTGGGATCATCAAGAGATGAGGCTTAGTGCAAGGTAACTAGGCAACACAGAGAGTTAGCTTCAAAAGGGATTATTATAATTTGTGCAGCCCCTGAATCCCTCTAGTTTCCCACCCTATCACATGTATATTCATGCCATTATCATGTCATACAAGGCTCTTACTCTTACATCAAAATGGACCCACCCCAATTTGATGTTCAGCCTCTAAAGCTGTGATCCAATAAAGTTTTTCTTTTTAAATATATCTTGTGACAACAGAAAACAAAGCAATAGAACCCATTAATAAATCAGTTACACTTCTCATTAATACTCCCAAGGAGAATTCATGACTGCCTTTTCTTGAAACTGAAGATCTCAAGGAGACTAGATTATAGTTTGTAGAAAATTATTTTTGTCCTTCACATGCCACTTTAGCGTGTTTAGATTAATATTTAGGTCCAAGTACCAAATGTCAACCAGTAAAGAATCCAGAAAGCTTTGAAGGCCAGAGAAGGGAAACAGAATTTTCGACCTTCCTTCAGCTAATTGAAATATGTTTGGCAATCGAAAAGTCTAAGACTTTAAAGTTGTGATTAAACATCAAGACTTTGATGTTTTATATGACATTCTTCCCCACTAATTAACTTCATTAGTGTAGTGGTGAAGAATACCATATAAAACATCAAAGTCTTGGTTTTCACTGTCTACATCAATCCAACTAAACAGTAATAAATAATTCTGTAAAAGGCATTACCTTAGAAGAACTATTTCTGCTTACAGGCTCAAACTGTACTATAGGCATACTTTCTCAAAATAATCTCAAGATATTATCTACACTGCAGCTCAACTATTCTGCAGCAAAGCACATCATTTAATGTACTGTAATTAAATGACCCAAAATGTCACATTGAGCAAAAGGATTGAGACATCCCACTGTAGTTACATTGATGGCTCTAAGTAACCACTAGTGTGGGATAAAAAATCATGGGAAGCACAAAGCAAACAGCCACAAGAAGAATGCACTGGCAGATATAGTCTAATATGTATTACTGGACTGGAGAGTTTGCTTGGCAGTTAAGAGTACTGGCTGCTTTTCTAGAGGATCCAGGTTCAGTTCCCAGAACCCACATGGAAGCTCACAACTGTCTGTAACTCTAGTTCCAAGGGATCTGACACCCTCATATAGACTGGGGAAAGACCAACACACATAAAATAAAATCTTAAAAAAATAACTATGTATTTATTACTTTAACCAGTGAGTATAATTTAGCCCCAAAACAAAAGATCAACACCAGAAGGGGAGAAAAAAGACAAGTTATAAAACAAGAACTGCAATCAAGATCTTCTCAAACTTCAAATTCACATGTCCTTGACCTTTCTTTTGATATACAGTGTAAAAAGATGGGGATACAAGAATATAAAGATAACTGAGTAGGCTTTCTCAACAGGAATAAAGCTCATAGTTCCAATGTGCTCCACTCAATAGGGTAGGATAAGTCCGACCTTTATCTGAGAAGGCCCAGAGAAGCCATCTAGTTTGTTGTTACTCAGAGAGTAAGCGTGGCTGAGGCTTGTATCTCATCCACTTGCGACGCTGAAGCAGAAAGATAAGGAAGACAGGAAATTTAGGGCAGCACGAGCAAGTTACTGAGACACCATTACTACCACAGACACACAGTAAAAGCAAGGGAGTAATGTAGCTCAGTGGTAGTGTACTTGCCTAGCACATGCCAGGGAAAAGGGGTGAGGAGGTGGTGCTGGTATACACTTTCAGCTTTTTCCTATCAAACTGACTAAACTGGCATCTGTGCTGTAACCAAACTCTTGGTTGGTAACAATACTAATAATACTACTAATAATAATAATTGAAAATGTGAGAAGCTCTTATAAACCTTCTCATTTTAGATAGAAGGAAATCTGAGTTCCTAAAATAATACAAGTCATGTATGAACATAAATGGCAGATAACAGAAGATAATTCTTTAATTTTAAGGGTTTGGTTACATTATAGAAGTCAGAGGAAAAGATACCTGGCTACTATGTTAGAAATTCAACAAGTACTTAGCAGCAGGGTATCAAGAAGAGGACCAGGATGAGATAGGGAGTGTTTAGTATTTAGGCATTTGTATTGGCCTGCCTTTGGAGTTCTGACAGAATATGCCCTCAGCTGCCATCACTAAGAGCACTACTTGTGTCTACTTACTATGTTCCCTTTTGAAAGGGCCCTGTCTACCTTCCATCCCTCCCCAAGGTCTGTCCCCCATCTTCTCTTTCCTCTCTCCTGCTGCTCCTGTCCCTTTTTCCTTTTTACAATCCATTTCCCTAATAAAAACCCCTCTGCTTGAACTCTGTTGCATGCTGCCTTTCTCTCTTGGGTGGCTTTTGAAAAAATTACAACATTAGTTCCATGTTAGAAATTCAACAAGTACTTAGCAGCAGGGTATCAAGAAAAGAGGACAAAGATGAGATACAGTGTGTGTGTGTGTGTGTGTGTGTGTGTGTGTGTGTGTGTGTGTGTGTGTGTGTGTGGTGCCCAGGTACCTTGCTGACAGATCTAGATTTAAATCTGACTTAATCCACAATTTTTAAAAAATAAATGGTTTGCACAGATTAGTTTTACTGTGATAATCTCATATGTGTACACGAATACTGATCATATCCATTTGTTCTGTCTCATTTCCTGCTAATCCCTTTTCAACTGCATCCCCACAACATTCATGAAATTTTCCAGATTTTGTTCTGTGATCCAATCACCTTCACCATTGTGATTTACAGGAGCATGAGCAAAGGTTTGCTTGCAGTACGTACTATCTTAAGCCAAAACTCTTTTTTTTTTTTTTTTTTTTTTTTTTTTGTTTTGTTTTGTTTAGTTTTGATTTTATTTTCCAAGACAGAATTTCTCTGTGTAACCCTGGCTGTCTTGGATATCACTCTCTAGACCAGGCCGGCCTTGAACTCATGTAGATTCAACTGCCTCTGCTTCCCATGAGTGCTGGGACTAAAGCCATGCTCCACTATACATAGCAAACTGAGGTGATGTCATTCCTCTCATGAAATATGAGCTGCATGAGGGCTGACAGTTCTTTACTTTTTTACTACACACAAGCATGCACGCACACACAAGATAGATACAGGGCCTGCACCTGGCTCAGCACTAAGTGACAAATCTTTAAAGCCTTTTTACATGCATCATTTGTGGTTTATCACTGTAAATTCTCATTGAGTTAGCACCATATAGCAATTACTATATTAATAAAGCAAAACTGACAAATAAAACCTCACTTTTTCAGTGTGTCCTTCATGTTAACTTAATCACACCCACCAAGATCCTATGTCCAAGTAAAGTCACATTCATAGACAACAGGGATCAAAATTGGATGTCATCTTTTGGTTGGATGCAATTCAATCCAAAGCAGTAGTAAACATTATATACGTAATAAACTCAAAGCTTTTGGTAATTACTCATTAGGCATGTTCTTGACAACATTACAACTAGAAAAATGTCCTTATTTATATATGTACCTCTCGTAAAGATGATATAGGCCCCATCTTGGCAACTACCTTTTCAACACACTGTTTCTAACACACACAAACACACATGTACACAAGCATGTACCAGCTTCAGTGTTATGGTTCTGTCCTTTCCTCTCATTCCTTTCTGCAATCCTGCTGCATGTCTTTCTGCTTTGGAGGAACTGACAGAATCCAACTTGTATTAGTTCCTCAAAAATAAATAAAATTTATATGGCAAAGTTATAGGTGGAACTATCCAAAATATTCTAATTCTTGGGTGGAAAAAGATAGCAGCAGACAGGATATAACAGATTTACCACAACAACATTCATCAATTTAAACAAATAAACAATGAGCAACCTAACAAAGGCACAGTTCCTTGAGAGACGGGCTATTATGTTGAGGATGAATCATGCCTATGTGAACATTTTCTTAAAAGAAAAAGTTTCAAGATGAATAAGATGAATTAATGATATACCTAAATGGTATGATTGCTATTTAAGTTACAGTCAGTTTCTGAACTCAATAAGGTCTCAGTTATAAGGTTATCTTTGATTGGGCAGAATTTTTAGATAGCAAGCAAACAACATATTTTAAAATCAAACAAGTAGCTAAAAACCATGCTGTCTTACATACCAATATTCTGGCAAGAAGTTAAACGTGATAACTGACATTCAGACATATGACCTTATGTTCAATTTAAATGAATTATTTTTAGATATTCTGTGATGACTATTCTTATGACTTAAGTACTGCATAATAAAAATCCATCTTTCATTTTGCTTTGGTTCAGGAAAGGCTTAAAAAATTCCTCTCCAACAGTATTCTGGCAAACACTCATAAATTATGTAATTCACCAGGTTCAACTGTGCTGCCACAATCATTTTCAAAGAAGATAGTTATAATACATTATCATTACAGCTATACAATCCATGCTGAATGCTCCTTTGGCTGAATTCCTAACATTTTAATGCTGAAATTGATCTGTTTTAAAAACATCATGTGGAGGGTTTTTAAATACCATACAGGCCCAAGCTCTTTATTTTAAATGCCTTAGAAATGAGCTTACACAAACAGGGGGGACACCCCCCCCCACACACAAACCCTGCTCTCTAATCTAGCATTAAGCATATTTTAAAGAACAACAGGCATGTTTCCAAACAAACTACTGTGGTATACAAATTACTCAGCATGAATGAGTGTAACAATGCTTCTCATATGAGTTTAAAACCTAGAGAAAGCTGACATTTCATCAACGTTGTCTTGGAAACAATATTCTTTGTGTTATCTCAAATATGAGAGGTGTATATTTGTGCTCAAGCTACTTCTGTGAAGCAATCAAATGGTAGCGACATTGTTAATGTTCCAATACACGGATGAGAAAAGGGAGTACATAGGCACTGCAATAAGACATTCACACAGATATGAGACCACCATGACTCATACATACTGAGATTCAAGCTGGTTCCACTCAGGCAGATTTCTCTGCCTCC
This sequence comes from Cricetiscus sungorus, assembly GCA_030556225.1. NCBI lineage: Eukaryota > Metazoa > Chordata > Mammalia > Rodentia > Cricetidae > Cricetiscus > Cricetiscus sungorus. Next base: position 112,920,084 of record JANBXA010000007.1, read on the forward strand.
AAGACCACTGTGGCAGATAGGCTGCCATGGAATCCATGACTTCTGACATTTCCCTATACTCTATTGCTAGTAATGCCTTGCCACACTGATACTAGTTTTAGTTTTGCTACTTGCTTTAGCCAATGTTCCAATAGCAAACCTGAGGCTCTTTCAGACTACTGACAAAAGAATAAGCTTCATCTGGCTGGCGGCTGGCAATGAGAGGGTAAAAAAACGTTACCTCAGAGACACGCATCTTTGAGTTGAAGACATTCTAGACCACCCAGATCTGACTGGAGTTATATCAGCAAAGTCAACATAACTTAGCCTAACCTGAATTTCTCACTCATATTCTCAGCTAACAGGAAGAATGCTGAGATTTTTATAATACTAACTTTTAGAAAAAGTCATCATGTCATTCAAACTGACATAGCCATTTAAGTGAGTACATGGACTACAGGAATGTATAACCCTTTCTCTTCATCAAACATCCAAATTAGAAACAGAAACATAAAAACGATCATAAATTCATTACTGTTTTGCTTACACCTTTTCTCCATGTTATCAGGACACATGACTTGTACAAAACTTATTTGAATGTTATTATTATTAATATCTAGTGGTTAAGCAAGCAAAACTAGTGACATTAAGAGGCTGATTAAGATGATAAAAGCTAACCAGGAATGAAGTGAGTTTTAGAACATGATGTTTCTGATTCTGGTTCCCAAATAATTTTCACTAATACCTGAACAAAAGATATGGTACCATAACAAGGTAAGTGAGATTTTCTATAGCTCCATCCTATTCATGGGCTAAAACACAAGATTATTTTTTTAATTTTTTAAATATACATACTGGTAAACTGACAAAATATAGAAAAAAAACACCTCTTTCTGATTTCTAAATTATATTGGTGTTCCAGAATTATATAAATTAGGCACATATCCCTATTGTAAAAATTCCAATCCCTTAAAAAGTAATGAATTGTCTGATATTTTAAAAATAATTATTAGTATTTAAAACATTTACAATTTTGTGATTTAAAAGAACTTAGGAGGTAGAGCTTATGAGAACAATGACAGCTAGAAGTCATAAGGGCAAACATGGCAGCTCCATCATTAGCTCTCTATATTTGATAATAAAACAATTCAGTGTTTATATTCAATTAATTCTATATCTCATTTTTATTTAAGTGTCCTACATAAAGTTACCTTACTATATGGTTATTTTATTGACAAAGTAGGCCCTCTATTAATGACAACCCAGTCTGAAAACTTGGAGAGAGAGAGAGAGAGAGAGAGAGAGAGAGAGAGAGAGAGAGAGAGAGAGAGATAAAGAGAGAGAGAACAAGCATGCAAAAAGAAAGACTTAACCTTGAAGATAGGGTTACAGGTGGTGATAAGTCAGTGATCTACACCACAAGCTGATACTTCTTCTGTTAAGGCCTGACAGTATTAATTTTAAGGTTTTGCAATCTGTATCATGCTTGATGCATTTTCTTTCCTGTACTTGTTCAATGGCTTTAAGAATGTAATATGCTTCTTTCTCAGGCTACACAAATAGCAGAAATTTGGTCTAGGCACTGTTTCCTTGCCCCTTGTCTACACAACTGAAAGAGAATATCATGCAATTTTATAAATTTTTAAGAATATAGATTCAATCACCATTGCATTATCAAGTTCCCAGTACTATCAAGTGCTACATGCGTAGCAAGACCAAGACAGGTAAGACAGTGGCTATGGCAGGTACAGTGTCACCCAACTGTACCTTGACATAATGAATATTTTGAGACTGAAATGCAAGAGGAAGGTCACAAACTGCTGTTCAATAACCTCATTTATCTGACAACCAATTGCTCATGGCTAAATTACAGAGTGGATGCTGGACAGGAAACTCCTGGCTAACTGGTTTGGAGCAGCTGCCTGAACTTTCCTCCTCTTCCCTATTTAGTAAAAGTGAAACAAGCACTGTAGCAGATCACTTGTCAAGAAAATACAGGGTGTGGAAAGCTGAAATGAACAAGATTTTTGTTTCTTTTTCTCTTCAGTAGCAGAATAAGAAATAACAAATGGGCAAATCCTGACATAAGACTTGGAGAAGGCACACTAAGAAAGCCTTCAGGGTCAGATGCACTTGAGAATTAGTGTGTGGGGTACTTGAGGGTGCCAGTGTAACACATTTATTACTGCAGGGCTTGGAATAACAATTTATAACTAAAGGTAATATTTCAAGTTAATTCAGACCATGTCCAATTTGCTACCAAGTGAGATTTTTTTTAAAATTACTAAATACCAATGTCTATATAGCTTTGAAAGTTAATATTCATTTACAACGACCACTTTAATGTGGATATCAGACCTCTACTCTAGAAAATGCATAAAACTAAGTAAGGAAGGTTAGTATGTTCCAAATATCTTAGGACATGTGTGGTATTATTCTAGGCAAAAGGCACTGTGTCTTTCACTTCTGAGGTAGTGTTCAGAGAGCCCTTTGCACTATGATAAAAAAAACAGTACTTGACTGATGAAGACTTCCTTTCACTACAGTAGATAAGTACATGGAATTATTCTAATTCCTCAATATACAATTCCCTCCAGGTTAAATCTTAGTCTTTTGTTGTTATATACAAGCTTAGAAAGTACCCAGTCTACTACTTTGGTGTTAAATACTACATAAAAATGGGAAATGGGACTTATCCAAGGCTCAATAGCCAGAAAGAGGTAAAGTAATAAATATTGCAAGTGCTTACTCATGACTGCAATTTTCTTGATATTTGGTGCATTTCATGGATTTCCACTGAAGCCCATGCAATACTTTCAGTCCTAATGCATCAGGTTTATCACAAAGTGAGTCAGGAGACAAATGAACCAAATATCAAAGAGATGGTTGATACTTATAACTTGAAGAGCAACATCTGTGGAATTTGGTACCCATCAGGTTTTATATGTCTCTATACACATCTTTTCTGCCTTGCTTCATATATTTCATAATACAGTTCATATACTTAATTTTGTATGAAGACAATATAAACAGTTCCCTGCATTTGCTTACCAATAACATCATTCACTGCTTGTTTCCCTGGTCATGTACTTATGTGATATTAATTTTGCATGCTTTTATGCCACACTTATTATAGAGGTAATGATTGACAAAAAAAAAAAAAATAATCACAAAATTCTCAAGAGGGTTAGTTGTGAGGATGTCACATCTTGATAGTTTCAGATAGTACAGTATCAAATTTGTATTCAGAAAAGAAACTAAAGTTATCTCTGATGTATTAAAATACTGAAATGCCATCTAAGAAGTTTAAGGAAGCAATAATTATATAATTATTGGTGTAAAAATTACCAAACTGAAGACAAAGGAAAACAGGCCCTAGAATGAAACAGATACAAAGTACAAGGACTAGGGATTCACAGTCTCACTATTAATATTTCTTCTACTACTGATATATGCACAAAAGAGAAAATCATGAAGATGGCATAAACTGAGTTCATGCTGAGGAGTATATCTTTCATCAGCAGAATTAACCAGAATACTAATTGTAATGATATTTACCGAGAAGTTACTATGATGTTGGTACTTTGTGAGACAGTTCACACAAACACTGCTTCAATCTTAATAAAATCCAAAGAAACAGACATACTGTACTGTTACTACTATTAAAATAATAGAATTAGAAGACTTTTAGTAATTTGCTTTGTGCCTACTTCTAGTTTATAAAAGACCTTGTATAGCCCCCTTCTACTCTGCATACTATTTTCTACTGTGTGCACTGTACTGTACTTTTTTCTACTGCATACAGTTAAGTCATGGATATAATCTGTCATTCTCATATGGATTCAGAGGAAGGTGAGATGCATCTTCAAACACAAGAGGTAGAGCAACTCATTCATTCCTAAGGGCCACATGGACAAGATTTTAAGCCAAAACAACATGGCTTTGCATAATATTTACTATTGAATACTGAAAAAAACAAATGTTCAATAGGATTAAATACCTTGTACACCCCAGGGTCTAGGTTCACACGAGTCAACTCCTTGTCTATGGATAAGAACACTGACCTCAGGGAATAGTGAACATGCACAAACTTAAACAATGGTGGCAGAGATTCTCCATCCCAGTCTAGTGCTCTTCCCACTTCACCTCTGGTTGTCTTATCATGTATTTCATTAAAAAATAAAATGCACACAATGAGAGTATAGAACCAAAATAATTTCACTGGCAACAAAGGTGGTAATTTATTTACTTTATTTTGGTCTATGTCAGAAAGCCTTTATTAGGTAGCAAAAAATAGTAAAGAATCCCACTAGTTAAAGTTGCATCTAAAATGAGTATGGGGGGAATTAACAGATCATCAAATATAGAAATTACAAAAGGACACAATATAGCAATTCTTCTATTCTGCTCAACTACCACATTCTAACTTCAAGAGACTTGTACTATGACTGCTATCCAGACAGGTCAAAGTGGTTAGTGTAACATTCTATCATCTCTCATCTCACTTAGGATCCTATGTAATACAACTGAAAGTTTTGGTTAAAAAAAAAATGAAGCAAACAAACAAAAATAAATGTGGCATTAACTGTGTTTAATGGATGAAAAAGGGATCTTAAAAGTGAATAAGACCCCCGTTACAAAGGATTGTTAATGAAAATGACTATATTCTTGCTTTTTTTTTTTTTTTTTTTTTAAAGGAGCTCAGAGCCCAGGAGATATGGCTTAGTATATACTACTCTTGTACAGAACAAGAACCAGAATTTGGTTCCTAGCATCTACATTGGGCAACTCACTACCCTTTGTAATTCCAGCTCTCAGGGATCTAATGTCTCTGGCCTCCACAGTCATTTGCTCTTATGTGTACGTGTACACACACACACACACCCCTCCCCCAATGTATATATGTGCAAATATATATTATGAAGAACAACTTTAATGGGGTTGGAGAAATGGCTCAGTGGTTAAGAACACTAGCTGCTTTTCCAAAGGACCCAAGTTCATTTCCCAGGGCTCACATGATGGCTCACAGCCATCTATAACTTCAGTTGAGGAAATCAGATTCCCCTCCTCTGACCTCCAAGGATACCAGGGATACATGTGGTGCTTAGACATATGTTCCGGCAAAATACCCTTATATAGGTAAAATTAGACCAAAAGAAAAACTAAAAAAAAAAAAAAAAGCCCTTTATAAAAGTATGTTCTCATGTCCCTTTTTTTTGTTTGAAATAAAGTTGATTACTTAAATGAAAAATAAATGAAGGACTCACACATGCTAAGCAGGCATTCTTCTACTGAGCTGTGGCCCCAGCAATTTTTCATTTTATTTTGAGACAGGTGTTGCTAAGATGCCCATGTGCTCTTGAATTCGTAATCCAGGTAGAGCTTGAACTTGTAATTTCCTTTCTTTAGCCTTTTAAGTAGCTAGGATTACAGGCCTGTGTCACAAGGCCTGCACCTGGCATGATCAATTTCTGTCTTCTTTGGGAATAGATGCAGAAACCCACCCAAAAGTGTTTTTATCAAGCCACAGGTCTCAATTTGGTATTTTCAAAGTGTTAACTCACCAGAAGATACAGCCTTTAATTTAATTCCTCATGGTATCGTAAATTGATAGAGTGCTAGATCAAGCATTTAATTGTGAGCGCCACTCAACTATCCATCTGCTCTATTATATGTGTAGAAGATATCTTTTTTTTTTTTGAGACAGGAGGAGACAGCAGCAGGACAGAAAGGAAGAACTCTAAAGGAAAACTAGCTACAGTATTTATTACAAGTGGTTGCTACTTCATCTGTGCCCTAAATCTCCATAAGTCAGCTAGCAGGAAATGGGAGCCAAAATGCTAGAAGCATAGGTATGTGCTCCAGTTAAGGAAGAGTCAAAAAGATGAATAGATTTTAAAATTATGAATTAGTATAGTCATTTAGGTTATAAAGTATCACCACTAAATTAAGCTTGTGGCTATACAAAAAACAAAATAGCCATTCTTGCTTGCCCATGAAATAAAAATGATACCAAACTATACAACCAAAATCATGAAATTCGGTCATACAAACATTGTTTTTAACCTCCAACAAACTGAAAAAGCTACAAGTTAAATGCTGTCAGCTTTTTTTTCATCAGCACGAATTTTAATTAATCAGAGAACAGATTCCAAGCTGCAAGAAGAAGATACATCTGCTGGAAATAAATATAACACAAAATGCCCAAGGCTGTGTGATAACATTCTAAAATGCTATGAGGCAAAATGGTCTCCATTAACCAGTTTGAGAGGTTCAAACTGTGAACCACTCACAGTATAGGTTTACAGATCAGTCACACAGAAGGAGCACATCATAAGAGCACAATCAAACATAAAAAAGCAGCATCCATTTAGTTGGGAGTTTTGTTATTTCACATGCATGAGTTGAAAGCAGCTCACCTAACAGTCAGCAGCTTTCTAAAAGGCAGAGGGCTTCCTAGTATTATTATGATACACTCAGCCTACAGTATATAAGGTTCATCAGAGATGAGTTTAAACTGAACAGAAGCAACAAGGACAGACTCTGGAGTTAAAAAAAAAAAAAATCTGTGACATCCTCCTGGGCAATGGTGAGCCAGTTACTTCAAATTGTACCCAACTCTCCTCATTTGTCATATGTGCATCTTAAAAGGAAATCTCCAACATTAACTCATGCTATTTTGCCTAATGGAGTAGAGTCCTAGAAATTGCTTATAAAAATACTTTTGTTACAATAGCATTTGTTATATTTTGTTTGCCTATCTCCCAAAATAAACATGACAACCATCAAAAAAAATTTTTTTTTCATTTGTTATAGGTTCAATATACCAGACAATTCTCTTTGGTATTTATCTTGATTGTTTCAGGAATATAACTTCCAGGTTCTTGAAGGCCCAAGTTTTCTATCAGCTGTGCCCTTTTCACTGGCTGCTGACATTTAAAGCACACTTTCACATAGCTTGCAATGTTCTAAGACTATCTAAATTGATTGGAATTACATTTTTGAACTATTAAAGAATTTTTATTACATTATTTGTTTGTGGGTATGCATGTGGTGGTCAGAAAGAACTTGCAGGGGTCAGTTCTTTTCCTTCCATCATGTAGGTCCTGAGGATTGAACTCAGGATGTCAAGTTTGGCAGCAGATGACTTAACCTGATGAGCCATTCTGCCAGCATTTTTTAACTGAGTCCCTGGGCTGAATGTTTTCTCCACCCTACCTACTCTCCTCTGTGTTTTTATTCTTTTCAAAACTCTAAGGTTATGTAAGGTTTCTACTTAATCCAGTCCTTCCTCTTAGTGTTTTCTGAGCTAGAAAAGATATTTTTTCCCATAAAACAAATACCAAAGCAACATAAAGGATGCTTACTCTTGATGACAATAGAAATATGAATCCCTCTTAACAGAATCTCAAACCTGAGATAAACATGTAAACTAGCATGCCAGGTAGGGAGAAAGAATAATTACCAAGCACAAAGACGTCTTTTAGGACTTTGGTGGACCCACTTTTCTAAAACAAGGGTCTAGTTGATAAGAATGACTGACCCAAATATGACCTGATGATTCCCAGAGCCTGTCTTACACAGACCATCTAAGAAAATAGCTTTCTGCTTCCAGATGAGGCAATTCTCTAGAAAACAGATCTTGCCAAATCTTTTGCCTGGCCCCTGTGTGAAGTAAAATCTTCACTATTCAGAAGCCTCTGAGAGCTTGACCCCAGTGGAAAATGCAGTAATGTCACCTGCTGTCCTAATTCTCTTATCTGCCACAAAGGCAATCACCATCCTACACACAACATGTATTTTGTTTTCAAGAACTCTGGCGCTTTTGGCACTTTGAGAAACACAGAGTCAGCTAGACTCTGTTGGTTTGAGCAGTATAATTTACATTCTGGTTATCCTGTATATATTAGAAGAAAAGTTTCCCTCATTCTGTAGCTGTGGACAATAGCTATATAGTACAACACTTATACCTAAAGGGAACACATGCCAAAATGAATCAACAAGATATCAACACTCCCCTCCCCCAAGACCCCACCAAACTCCTTCCCTAAACCCACATTCTTCTTTTATCTCACAGACATTCAATAAAGTAAAGCTAGTTCCTATTGAGGTTACCTGGGACAATACTCTATGAAGGCAGGGTACAGAATCCAGATAAGGGTGGAGTACAGCCTTTAGTCTCCCCTACTGGACCCAGGTCTGCTGCCCCCCCAGCACCCTAAATGCAGCAAAAGCCATTTCCCTGCACATGCTTCACACCAAAGCTGATTTTTAATGCCTCAGGAGTTTCCTATGTTAACTCTGCCCAAAGAAAAGGAGCTGCAAATCAATCGCTATTATAGTGCAGGGATGTGTATTCTTTCCCCTAACAGCCAACCTTGTTGACAGGGATTAGGTGTATGAGTAGTAAAATAATGAGAAGAGGCAAGAGTCTCCTCTGCTCAACAAGCACTGCTGGGTATGCTCCCTCCCCACACAATTAGGGGAGGCAGCACTGGAAGCTTTACAGCACTACAGGGACAAGTCCATTTTACAGATAATCTGATGTGAAAATAAAAGAGGTCCTCTGTAAAACACAAGGTAAACCACAGACCTCAGCCGCTCACTCTGCACTTGAACAAGTAGTTGTTGGCCTCTCCTAGCAGAAGCATACAGTGCTAGCACAGAAGGCAAAGGCTTTTAAACTAAGATTTAAAATATTTAAAATAACAAGAAGCTACAAGGTTCTCCCAGTTTGGTCTTTGGTCTGTGATTTCATGTATTCTGAGTGGCAAGTGGCCTTGCTCTATAAGGCACCAAAATCATCATCTCACCAGAGGCTAAATGACCCTGAAACACAAAATCCCCTTAGGAATTAAATATGTACTCAGATAGCTACACTTATTCTATACCATCTGCACTTACAAGATCCATTTCATTGATTTGTTGTAGCAAAATTTTAATTCCAGAATAATTTCCCCCACAGCCAAAAAGAATAAAGAATAATATATTCATATAGTATACTAATTTTTTTAAAAGGAGTAACAATAAGCATGTGTTAAGTGCAGATATTCTGCCACTTGGTTGTACAGCAAACATCCCTACATTACCTTCCTCACAAAGGCTGTCTACAGACCACAATGTCAAAAGCACAGATGTGGACAGGCCCTAACATGTTAGCCAGCTTCCCAACCTTAAAAAACCAGGTTCAAATAATATGCACCCCTGAATCACCCTTTACAAGGATGTTATTTTAGTGTTCAGAGCATAACAAGTATGAATACTTGCTTAAACAGTGTGAAAAGAGGAGAGCAACAGGAAGAACAGGAGGAAAATAAATGAGAGTACAAAGGCTGTAAAGTCTCTGAAAATATGCTTATTCTTGCAGTCCTGGTCACTGCCTTAGGGCATATGGTCCCAATCTATTTGTCTTGGCCTAAGTAAATTTCCCTTGAACTCATTCTTTCACTTATGTGTCTTTTATTGTGTTTTGCTTAAGGTTTCTCATAATTTTGGAGTCCAGCAGAGACAAGTATGTGATGTTTCATAACCTCCTACTGTGTTTTTTTTTTAAAGCTTGTTAAGGATGATAAAACTTTTTGTCTTGCTATTTCTTTCTTCAAGTTTTCTTAATTTTCCCACCTCCTTCCTTCAATACTAAACTTTGGGAGGAATATAAACTCCCTAATCTCACAGACAGCATTCCTACTCAGTACAGAACTTTAAGATCTTGATTCTTTTGTTTGTCATTATTCGAAGAAGTAATATATGCCAAAACCTCAGACCCAAAACCCCAAAAGCTATACTTTGGAGCTTTTGTTTTTTGGTAAACTGGTATACAATGTATACCCATATTTGCAATCAAATTCCTGACTCTCAGATGACTACTCATGCCAGAAAGTGCAAATATGAAAATAACCTGCAACACCCACCTTGAAATGTCCAGTCAATCAATACTTACTATATAATTACTATGTTATTTCTTAAGATTTGATCCCATAAAGTAGGTTAGACAAAGCCTAATTACAAAAGACAAAAAGAAACAAGCCACATTTCTCTTTGCTGGTAGGGGGCTAGGAATCCAATACTGTAAGCAGGGAAACAGAACAGGATAGAGTCCTAGTTTCCTCCCTGCAAACTGACTAAAGTAGTACCAACAAATGGTCTGACAAGACTAGAGTACCCTGGCCCAAAATAGACCAAACATAAGTTATAGCCTCCTTTTTTTTTTTTATTATAATACAATTTAGTCAATCTGACAAGCATCATATCACCGAAGTGTATTACTCCAAAGGGCATTTTAATTCCCTTAATGTAGATACCATTTGTTTCATAAACATGCTTTTGACTTCATTATAGTTATTCCAAATGAGGGAAGAAGATTGTATGAGTTTCCATTTACTGCACTGTGGTTAAGTTTTGCTGGCCAATGCTTTTAGACAATCTTCACAAAATTGGTGAGAGGAACCTGTCAGCAGGTCCCTTCTCTGAATATGACCCATCTCCATTTGACCATCTGTGTCCTGAAAGCAAACTCACTGGTTTGTCAGTCAATACTGGGAGTAAACTTCACTTAAGAGTAATGTGTATATTACCCAGGGCCAAAACGACTGTATTTAGGCTTTTGATGGGCGGGGGGTGGGGAGGGGGAGGGAAACATATACAAAAGAAGCTGGGGAAGCTTTATTCAAAATAAAATCATAGAGCAGGATGATGGCTTCTCCAACACTCAATCATTTTCAGTCACACATGCTGTCTTGTAATGTGCATTGATAACTCTTCATGAATAAAATGCCATCATTATCATCTGTAGCTATGTTGTTGACACTCTTTTGCTATTTCACTAAAAATACTATTAATTTTCTGGCTTTTCAACAGCTGAGCTACTCCACATTTGAATACACAAAAGAGTATTTTGTTTCAACCAAATTAAAAGTGTTCCAGTAAATGATTTCCTTTTTCCTGAACATACTATTTTAGCATATGTGGTCCTTCCTAGTCCCCCATCATGATGTCATACCTGTCACCATCCAATCCAAAATACTTTCACTATTAAATAATAATAAGAGAATAATAAGGTTTTTAATTATTCAAGGAGTCTACAAATTATTTCTGCTGTATTGTTTCTGGTCAGTATCACCCCTGATAGGTGTGGTGAAACATAATGTGACCTTTTTTTGGGCTGTGATATTATTGTTGGCCTCTTAAGTTCTCTGGCCTTTAAAAAGAGCTGATGTGTCACACACACACACACACACACACACACACACACACACACACACACACACACACACTTCTGTTTCCTTGCTATGGTATTATTGTTGGCCTCTTTGGTTCTATAGCCTTTAAAAAGAGCTGATACACAACACACACACACACACACACACACCTGTTTCTCTGCTATGGTATTATTGTTGGCCTCTTTGGTTCTATAGCCTTTAAAAAGAGCGCACACGCACACACACACACTTCTGTTTCCCTTTTAGATAGGTTCTACCATCCTTACTTAAGCCAGGATGAAAACCATAGCTCCTGCCTGCCAAGCCCTACTGGCATCTCACCACTTTATTTGTTCCCATTTGTATCTAATGCTTTTGTCAACAGTTCAACAAAAGTCAAAGCAAACAACCCACTGCAAACACCAGGGTAACAGCAACAAGCAAGAATCCTTCACAATTATCCAGCCCAGCTGCTCAGAGATCAACAGGGGCTGCTTTCATTTACAACAATGTCAACAAAAGGCTGAAACCCAATAACTAGATGGGTCAATACTGCCACTGTATACCCTCTAGAGGAGGAAATGCTGTTCACCTTCTTTGCTTCTTCAGCAAACATGCAGAATAATTCAGTCAGATGGACAAGTGCTTGTCTAATCATTTGCTATGTGAATAATTCAACAACTTCCCACGTAAACTACTAAACAAGGCTCTTCAAATATTCCTGTGGCACTTCTAACTAGCTAACCAAAGCACAGCACAAAGGAAGGAAAGTCAGATAAAACAGAAATCATGACCCCAGTTAGTTCTGAGTGATAATCTCTGTTCTAAGAAGCCCAAGGCTTCATGACTAAATCCTTTTAAGGTCTAACTTTTGGCTAGCATTCTCACCACTGCCTGGGCTTTACTAAGGAGCAGGGTGTGGAGAGAGAAAGGAAGGGAGAGAGAGAGAGAGAGGGAGGGAAGGAGGGAGGGAGGAAAAGAGAGAGGGAGGAAGAGAGAGGGAGAGAGAGAGAGAGAGAGAGAGAGAGAGAGAGAGAGAGAGAGAGAGAGAGAGAGAGAGAGAGAGAAGAGTGTGTGTGTGTGACTGCGAAGCCCCAGGGAGCTTCACTCAACTACCTCCCCATTGCAAGCATTTCTATTGGGTTTAAAAAGAGTATTTTTAAAGTGTAGTTATTCTGCAAATAAGCTATAAATGTAGTTTAAAAGTACTGGTTTCTAAAGGTATCTTAGAATTCCCTGGCCTAGTTTTTATAAAAATGATGTTTACTCAACAAAACAGTATTTCAAGAGGCAAAAATTCTTAGTTCCCTCTCTCTTTTTTCCCCCCTGAAGGATATGGTTTGTGAAATATAATAGAAATCAAACAACCTGGTGAAGGGGCCCCTGACTAGAATCAGGGCCCTCTGCCAACTAAACACCTTATGCTAGGACCAAGAAAATACACTCCTCCCCCAGCCTTTGTACACAAAGACTGTGCCCTGCCCTATACACTATGAACCTGGGTATCAAGTTCAGGATTGACTCAGTCCCCTTCTTTTTTTTTTTTTTTTTTTCCTTCGAGACAAGGTTTCTCTGTATTGCTTTGGAGCCTGTCCTGGAACTAGCTCTGTAGATCAAGCTAGCCTCAAACTCAGAGATCTGCCTGCCTCTGCGTCTAAAGTGCTGGGATTAAAGGCGTGAGCCACCAACTCCTAGTTTGAGCCAGTCAACCCTTCTTGAAGCCTCCCAAACTGCTGGTATGAGAGCACCTAGATCTAAAGGCAATATGTAGGGGATAATAAAACTGTGAAGAACTCAGGTTTTCCTAAAAAACTATAGTAGAGCCCATCAGATTCCAATAGTGACAATTCCAAAGGGTTGATAACACCTTGTGATCTACATCATTACAAAAGTATACTTTTAGATAATTTTAAAATATTTTAAAATGTTATATTAGACTACCATTGAGATTTTTACCCTGACCCACAAAAGTGAGCAGACCCAACAATTAATGTCAGGAGTTGTCAGAAGCCCCATCTTAAAACACTGAACTACTGTTTCACAAAATTTTGCACCCACTGCTATACTACACACAGCTTAGTGATAGAACATTTGCCAAACATATGCATGGCCCTACATTCAATGCCCAGAACTGGAATATCAATCAATCAGTTAAAAATAAAGATCAAGAAATAATGCTGTCTATCAAGCTAGTACAAACAATAGAGATAGAATGTTTAAATGCTATCCAGTTCTCTTCTACAGTGGTACTCTTTTTTCAGTCCTTAAACCTACAGAGCACTTTATATATTTTAAGATACTTTGTCAAACCTAAATGAAGAAAACACTGGAAATTAATTTCCTGTTGTCATTATACTGATAGCTTGTTGACAACTGACAGGCTCCAGGTTCACTAAATACTGATTTTACTACTTACCACAAGGGACTACAAATCTTCTAGAGTTCTTGGCATAACGAATTGTGCTTAATAAAGTAACAGTCCAGGAAATAAAATCCAAATTTTTGAGATTTCTGGTATCTCATGGTTCCTGTAATTCTTCTATTTTTCAGCCTGGTTTCACATTATTAACTAAAGCTGCTCACTATAGAGAATGAGAGAAGATGCTATCTGAACAGCAGATGAAGTAGGAGCTACATTGATTAGTGAAATCACCTGAAAGTAAGTAAGCATGAACAAATATTAGTAAACTAGGCAACTTCTTTTTAAAGTCTCCATATTCCCTTGTTTTGCTACTTTCAGAATCTGATGGGAGATGTCATTCTGTAAAATATGTTTTTTTAAAAAATTGGTTAATGAATAAAGCCCTGTTGGTCAATAGGAAAACATGATAGGCGGAACTAGGAGACAAGGAGGATTCTGGGTGATGTAGTAGGGGAGTCAAGCTATAGGGACTTGAGAATAGTCGTCTGGACCCTCTCTCCAGTAAGATAAGACCATGTGGAAACAAATTAATAGAAATGGGTTAATATTTAAGACAGAGCTATCCAATAAAAGATGCTAGTATCAGGCCAACAGTTTTATATCTTATACAGTGTCTGTGTGTGTCATTTGGGGCTGACAGACACAGCTGTGGGACCAGGCTGGCGGGAAAACTGCTCGTAACACACATCAAGTCAGGGCCATTTGCATCACTGCTTTGCACAGTGCTAGTGCTAGTGGATTCTTGCCTTCAGACACACTTCTCCCATCATTAGAAACTACTTTCATATGCACATTTTAAAATGTATCTATGGATAGCAACAGGTTCCAAAGGTCAGGAACTGGTAAAGTAACTTTGGGTCAATTCCCTACCAAAAATAAAGAACCTATCTCACTTAAGCTTTTTTGATATATACAGGAAAATATCTGAATTGAAAGAATTAAGTAATTCTCTACTGAAATGCCTTTCAAAATGCTTAACAAATCAAATGGACTGTGAAGATTCTTGTCTTCATGTATTTACTAAATGTTTTACCCCCCCCCCAAAAAAAGATTACCTCTACCATGAATAGCATTTCATGCCATAGCAGTCTTTCATTTGTCCCCAGAAAGAGACCCACAGGAAAAGCTATATGGAGAAGAAGAAAGGGCAGAGGTAGCAAAGAAGCAAGAGTGAAAGGGACTGACAGTGACAAGAATAATTTATAAGTGAATGTCTCGGCTAGGCCAATGTTAGCAAAGTGAGTGGCAGTTTGCAAAGGAGAGAGATTGAAGAAATCAATCCTGATGGTTGATGAAGAATTTAAACAAAAGCACTGCTTCTCTTGCATATATATATATATATATATACACACACACACACATATGTATATATATATGTGTGTGTGTGTGTGTGTATGTATGTATGTATGTATAAATAAATAAAAGTCATAGTTTGTTCTCCCAAGAGCAAAAATGTCAATAGCCTATTTAGAAATTCTTGAAAATAACTAGATGACTATCAAATGCTATTATCAAATCAAATTCCAGTGTACCCATCCAATTCAGAAGGATCATTCAGACTACCAACAGTTTAATATGGGGCAAGGGCTAAGGAAAGGACATGTGTACCTCAGGGCTTGTAAGTCATGGATAACTATGGTACAAACACAAGTGATTATTTCAATTTTGTCTGCAGATTATTTTTTCAGAGCAGCCCAATAAACTCAATGATGTCCAGAATTACTAGAAAAAATTTTATTCATTTCCCCACACCACAAGAAAGTAAGCTAATAACATCCTACTGAGAGTGCTCTCAGACTAAATCCCTCTACTCCTGCATGAACTACTGGGATAAATCTCCCTTCACTTCTTATTCCACCACCCACTCAGGGCAAGGCCCTGGGGACAGCTCCAGATTACCTTTCACACTCAGTGTCACAGGCCCAAGCCCAAGTGGCCCAATCAGTGCCAAGAAAAGAACAAACCAAGAAAGATTAATTCACAGATGTTCATGCATTTCACATACACTTTGCCCCCACGGTCCGTTGCTAGGGCAACAGGAGACCACCAGTGTGAGCTTTATTGGCTTTATGAAGTGCATCTCCGGGACTATAGTCCAAGAAATGCTGCATAATAGTAGTGTGGCTTCTCTGAAGCCTTGTTTTGTGTTTATCCATGGTTAACCTTACAAGTATTGTAAAGAGAACCCTTCCCTATAAACTCCACCACTGCCCCTCCCACCACCAAAAATTTTTACACAGAAACATTAAAATGCACCTTTAATAGTTCCATTTTGGAATGGCTTCCTTCAAACTGATCATCAGATCTCATGACGAAAAAGCAAATGAATAAATCCTATGTCAATTTGGAGATCACCATATTTAGTGACCACACCAATAGTGACCACCAAAGCCAACACACACATACCCTTTGCCTATCTTCTTCTGGTCTGCCTTTTCAGTTACCTGCCTCAAGCCTACTAAGCAAGTACTCACCACTAAGCTCCAGCTCCAGCTTAGCCCTCCTTTTACCTTTATTTTGTTGACAGTCTCATTAAGTTACTTAGGCTGCTCTTAAATGCGTGAACCTAAGTTTCCTCAGTAAACAGAATTATCAGTAACTACCAGGCCCAGTATGGCCCTTCTTTTCTACATATGCCGAGAGACCCTGCCTTTAAATATCAGCAATCTGCCTCAGCCAGATGAAACAGCAGAAGCGGTAACCCTACTCAGGCTAGTTTCTTCACATCATCAAGGGAACTTCCTGCAATGATTCATACTCTGTGTCTCCCTGTTATAGCCATTGGACACTTCGATGCAACTAGTGCAACTAAGAAACTGGGTTTTATATTTTTATTTCATTTTAACTTATGTAAGTTAAAGAAGCTTCATGTGACTAGAATATTGGACAGTGCAGCTTCAGAGGCTTACCTAAAACCTTTCTCTTCATAATTCAAATTTCTCCTTAGTTTATGAAAATACAACTTCAAGTACATGCACGTAAGAACACTCTTTATGCTCAAGGCTGCTGCTCACAGTGCCAGTTCTAAACAGCCCCAAGTACTGATCCACCCAATTAGCTTGGCTCTTTGTAAAACAGGCCCAGGGAGCAAGCTCTACTTCCTTAAGGTCTCCATTCTTCCACCCAGATTGGGAGGTTAAAATCATAATGTCACAACTCTCAGCGCAGTAGCACCGATCAAGTGTTAATCTAGAGGGAAGTGGTGGGTGAAGGGGGGTATATGAGCTGGCAGGGCCAGGGAAGATCTGAAATGAAGAGGAGAAAAATAAAGCCAGTGAACAGATCAATAGAAGCAAGAGCTTACATTTAGATTCACAGGAGAAAAAACACAAGGAGACAATCATTTCCTGGGAAAAGCTCAAGTCTAATGAGAATTTACTCTGTTCCTTTATGTGACAACCAGCCCTTTTGTGGCACAGGCTTCCTGACTGACAGGAACCCAGGGCCCCTTAATAGGATTTCCATATTATTTCCAACACCTGCCCAGAAGTTATTTGTTTACATTAAAGGAGGCAAGATTCTCAAATCAGACATCTGCTTCTAGTTCAGGCATATCTTAGGAAACCATCTAGAAAGCAGCTTTGTTACCATGGTGACACTTTTTTATTTTCCTTCTTTAGTTGGCTCAAAACATTAGCATTTCCTATTTTTTTTTTTGTTTTTCAAAGGGCCAAATGTCACTCAAGAAAACAGAAGTTTTTTTTTGTTTTGTTTTGTTTTTTTAAGCTAAACAGAATTTTCACAAATTTCCAGAATAATTAAAATTACCCTAAGGAGGTCTAAATACAAAGTGAGGTGTTATTAAATTGCCAGTGGCGTTTTTCTAAGGGTGACATCATTAACTTGTTTACTCCTCCCCCAACTAGCTCTTCTTCCCCTCAAGTCTGGACCATTAGAAGCTCAAAAACTATCAATTTAAAGAAGAAAATTCAAGAATTCTTTGGGAAGTGATGCAATTATATAATGAGTCTATTTCCACATGAAAGAATTCTATTTACACACTGAAAGTCTCACAAGAATACTTAGGAATTTCTATGTCCATCTCACTACCTGAAGTTTAGTAAACAGTGGGGTAAGGAACATGTAAGCTTTTCAGGAGCATTTGTTAGCTGCATAGGAGTTGTAATATTAAACAGTGTGAGAAAGGAAAGGAGGTCAGGTTGCTCTGTTCTCTAGTAACATAAACCTAGGCACACAACCAACCTTAGAGTGGTAGTGACCACCAATGAAAACTAACATTCAAACAGACATTGCTTAAGTCAGAAGCACTAGTGACAAGGTGGATTTTAGGTGCTATATCTTATTAAATTCAGAAGTAGGAAACACATGGGTTAATTCTGATGCATTAATCACCTGGCAAACTTAAAATCAATGTGAGGGACAGTCCTTAATATTTGGGATATTAAATACTTGCAAAGTTTAGTTTGACTTCCAGTATCTGACTAAGCAGTTTCAATCCTGACATGATTTTATTTCTACAAACAGCAAACTTATTTAAAGGAACCAAAAACTTGTTGACAAGTACCACTTAGCCCTCAACAAGCTTCCTATCACTTCTTCACGAGGCTAATAATTCTCTTCTGCTTTATCTCAAGGCTACTGCATGAGTATCATCAGCTATAACTGTCTCTTCATGTCAAAAATTATGAAGGCTTATGCTTGTTAGTGGTGGTTCCATATCAGAAAGTTGCCTAAGCCAGAAGATAGCTGAATTATTTCATATCACACCTCAGACCAAAATATGCAAGATTATGCAGAGGTAAATATCACAGAAATTCGAGGGGCAAGCACTAAGTTTCCTTCTAGGTGATTTTTTTGTTTGTTCGTTTGTTTCCTTCATCCCAAAATGGATGAGTACTTTAAAACACACACACACACATACACACACACACACACACACACACACACACACACACACACACACACACACACACACAGAGTGATGAACAATCCCTGGGAATAATATTGGAAAAAGTATGTATACTTTGAAAAACAGATGCTTCTTAAATTCAAGTGCCAAGTATTTACCACTTCAATCTTAGGATCCTCTGAAATATTTTTAAATGTTAAACATAAATTTACTGTATAATATTTTAAGAGATTAAATGCATTCTAATTAAGAAATTAGAGATAATAAGCATTAAGATGAAAATGTCTATGTAACTGTTGGTTTACAGAGGAAAAGAATTTAAACCACCTTTGCAAAATCAGCTAGGGAAGGCAGATCTGACAATCAGCCTACCCCGTTAATTAATATTTGTTCTGCTTCAGCAATCGGTGGAAGCAAGTGCAGCAAAACAAGCGTGACTTCCCCCGTCACATCATTAATCCACTCATGCTCACCACCTGAGGACCAGCTGTGCCCTAAAGACATTCATTCATCTGTTCCACAAACAAACAATTACAACACATTTTCTGGAATTAGGGCACCTGTTACATTTCACACAGCTTACATGCCTGGAGGCAGAGATCAATTAATACTGCACAAATTAGTGCATCATAAACCAATAGACAAAAGTTCCTGATGGTTCTTTGATAAGGTAACTGTTAATAGTAAAATACATGATAAAAATGCTTTTAAAAGAGTTAAAAAGCAACAGTAGTGCTAAAATATTTCAAATTACCATTATATGGTGGAAAATAGAAAGCACTACATTAAATCATACATATACCAAGCAACCCCCAAAAGAATAACATTCCAAATGATTAAGATACCTAGAGTTATAGACTTAAGATCCAGGAGTCTAAGTGATTGTTCACTGACTGACATACAGCTTACCTAGCACTAAAGAAGGGTCTCTTTATTTAAGAGCCTGACTTCTACTTCCTGTAAACTAATTCACATTTTAGATGTTTCCAAGTATTTCCTTGTGGTTTTAAATATAACAGGAAGACCCCTTTACTTATGATGAGAGAAGGACATAAGAATAATGTGTATTATTTGCATGTATATATGGATGTTGAACAGAGAAGTAAATTTTACACAAAACAAGTCGAAACCTGTGCTTGCTTTAGTAGCACATATATTAAAATTGGGGGGAAAATACAATACTAAGCATTCAATATAGTTCTATTTGTGTCTTACATATAGAAAATGTATTGGAAATGTAAATCTACTGTCCAAGTGAAGTATCGGTTAACACAGGTTCTTAAAGTATATTTTTAATATATGTTTCCCATAACACTACAATGTTTTTCCCCCACTAAATTTTTAGGGTATTGAGAAAAAGAATTTAATCTGTGAGGCAATGGGAGAGAGGGGGAAAAAAAATTCAAACCTTGGTTTAAAAAGGGCTTTTATAAGTTAACTAGGTCCAGCCATATATTGATCAGCAGGTAAAGGTCACTAAACCTGATGATCACCAGAGTTTAATTCCTGGGAACCACACACGAGAAAACAGACACCTAGAAATTAACCTCTGATCTCCACACACATTTATCATGGAACACATATGCACATGCTCATACTACATAAACAAATGTAGCTAGTTGTGGTGGTAAACATTAGTAGAATATTCTGAAGAGTAGGGACAGGGGGATCATGAGTTCAAGGCCAGCCTGAGCTAGGCCTGTGGGCATAAAGAGACTAGTAGGTAGTTAAGAGTACCTTACTATTCTTAGACTGTCTGGGTTTGGTTCCCAGCACCCACATTAAGTGGTTCACACTGCTTGTAAACCCAGTTCCAGAGGATCTGATGCCCTCTTCTGGCTGTTGTGGGCACCAGGTACACTAATGTGGTGCACACACATAAATTTAGCCACTTACACATACATGTGAAATAAGCATCTAAGAAAGAGAAAATAATTATACAGTGTCATTAGAAAAAATATAAATGGGAAATCCTTTTAGATGAAGGGTTAAAAGTTTCCATAACAAAAGAGAATAATAAATCCTATTTAGATTGAATTCAAGAAAATAAATTTTGTGAATACTCACAGAAGTTAGATTATTAGCTATGTATTAAAAATATTAAATAGCTATTTTATTAAGCAACACAAAGCTTTTTGGTTCTGTTCAATGGAGTAGAGATGACTCAAGAGCACTGACCAAGAATTAAATGTACATATCACTGTTGCCTGACCTTTATAATGTGTGGCTGACTTTGCTTTCTGAATCCTCAGGCAAGTTTTAACAAATCATACATAATATATCACTACACCAAGCCCTTACTGAGGTATGCAATAGAGTGAGCACAGATTTTATAGGTGACTCCTAAACTAGCTAATTGTGCAAGACAGAGGTGCCTTCAAAGAGATCAATGTTAACTTGGGACCTCCCGGACCCCACCCATCAAGTTTTTTTTCTACGTTTGGAGAAACAAGTTTGTGGATAGAGTAATTGAATGGGAACCAGGGAGCCAAATCACAATGCCTATTCAGATAGCTTTCCTCAGATTAATGACTACTTAGTGCTGACTGAAAACTGCCTTAATGCAAGCCTACTACTATTTTGCTTATCTGGTTCTTTAGCTATTCTTCATAGTGTTTTATTGGTGTTTTCTATCCAAATTTCATTTTCTACTTTTTAATTTATGTCTTTAAGAAAAAGTGTCTTTCTAAATTCTAAAGTCTATAGTAATACAATGAATCTACCATGCTTTCCACAAAAGCCTAGTATCCTGATAGTAACATAAAAAACAAAACTGCCTGAGGCACATAGTTGCTCTTCTCCATGCTATTTTCTCTAGTGCTTTCTCTCACACATAGGACATTTCAAAGGGCCGAACATGTTCAAAACACATGCCTTTTAAACAGATAGTCCTTTGAGACAGGAAAAGTAGGTGTGCTTGGGGGGCGGGGGGTAGACATTGCAGGGATATGCTGGCTACAGATATTAGAGCAGAACTTTGGCCATTAAATCTAAATGGGCAAAGTGAGTGGCAAATAGAAGTAATCACTCTACTCTAAACCCACTCTCACCTTTCCAGGTTGCCAGCTAATGAGGCAACAGTGCTCTCCAGGCCTGAATCATACTCTTCAGTATGAACATAAAAACAACCTTATTTTAATTTTCCAGTGATAAACCTTTACTGTCAACTGGACTAACTGGAAAGTAAACAGAAACATATGATGTTTAAGTCATCTGTGTAGAATAAGCACTAACATACATATGAAACAGAATAAACAGGCATTGCCTTACACTCCACAAAGAGAAGATCACCATAAAAGCCTTTAAGCAAAAGCAAATAATTCTTATAGGATAAAAAAACATGATGTGCATACACATAGCAAAGTATTTAGTGTGAAAAATATGCAAACCTTTAAAAATAAGTGCAACATCTGTACTTATTACTTTGTGAGAAAACCGGCAAATACTGCGTTCAGCATTTCAAATGTATACAGAGGTTCTGGAGATAACTGGACAATGTAAAACTCACTGAGAATGGTCATTTTCTATTAAGACATGAAGTATTTGGTGGAAGATTATTTTGACAAAATAACAAAAATAAAATCTTTACTACTTAAAAAAACTTTGCACTTCTATTATATTTTACACATAAAAAATGTCAAATCCTTCAATTCTGACAGAAGAGTCCCATCTTCAAGATAAATCACAAGAAGATTTTTTTACATAAATAAAATGGTGTTATTGAAAATATGCCCAATAATAGAATATGGAAGAAATCATGGAGCTGGTTAACATTTGGTAATTGTGAGTTTATCTGTTGTAGTTGACCTTAACTCTGGTGCCTGTCTTCTTGCTGGAGTATTAGACACTGGATGTAGGGGATGATAGGAAGAGGAATTTCTCAGCCTTAGGATCCTACCAAGTTTAGGAGTTTGGTGGTTGTTGCTGAAAGCAATTGATCACATTTCAGTCAGAAAACTGGAGTGATTAAGACCTGAATGGCTTGGAGCAACTAGGATACTTCAGCAACTGAGAGGCTCTTGGCAACAAGTAGCAACCAACGACCCCTGTGTTGGACATTCTAGAATCAATTATTTTTACTCCAACCCCCCAGGGAATAAGTAAAACTTCCTAGGTTTTATTTATTCTCTTCCTATGGGTAAGACATATATCAGGGAATGGGGAGAAATGGAATGGGAGATGGTGAGCTACTCTATATAGAAACCAAAGTAAGGATTTAGTTTGGGGTCTTTGGAACTGTCTGCACTACTAAAGGTAAGAGTACCTTATGGTGTGAATTTTTTACCATTTTCAGGCCTCCTCACATGTGGGGCTTCCTATTGGCCACATATAGTCAGCAGATAGCCAAGACAAATAAGGAAGGTGGCAGGTGCTATGGCCCCTAATTTCAACAGTACTACTGTACACAATGTTTTAGTTTCTCATCACCAAGTAAATTGATTCTACAGTGCTTTCTCCTTTAGATCCATATTTACATTCTCTAGCAGTGTCAAAAAACGTGAGATGGAAGTCTGCAAATAACAGGCTTAAGAATGAACTTGGCTACCAGAGCTATAGAAAGCTAGATCAATAAAGCCAATAGCATGTGATTTAGTGGGACAAAACTTTGGAGAGGAGAAAGGAAAAGGGAGGGAAAGACCTAACAGTTTACTAAATTGTTATATGTGGTTTCTCAAGGAGAAGCACTTAATTACTTGGATCTTTACAGTAAGTCTAAATGTCTGTTCAGAAATCTGTCCTGTTTAATAATCAGTAGCATCAAGAGAACATTTTTAAGAGACTCTCATAATTAAACACATCCACAACTTTGCATAAGTCAAAATTTGGTACAAGATCAAAATGTTACAATGAAGCTGTGTAATACTTCCTACATCTTCATTACATGCAACACTAATTACTACCAGCAGATTCTGATTTTTATGCACATTACAGGCTTTTAGAGAAGCTATAAAAATTTTCAGGCACCATTAATTTAAATTTGTATTGAAATTTCCTTTTGACAGATGGCCAAAAATTACTTATTATTTAGAGTTCAAGAGCTGCCTGTTTGCACATTAGAATAGGGAAGGGAAAATTCTAAATCCAGAAGAAAATTTATGTCACATTCATTACCTGTTAAATGTTAGGGAGAATTATTGTGCATAAATGAATTATTTCATGCTAGCCCAACTAGCAGAAAACTGGATCACAGTCTGCTACAAACCACCCCCAGTCACATAATCAGCCAACAATCTCAAAAATCTCCTCTTAACCAGGAACGCCTTACAAGAGGGTAAGGATGCTCAATGGAAAAGGCAACTGCTTCTGGGAGCATCATAGGAAAATGTAAAAAAAAATTAGCCAACTATTTCACCTTGTAAACCTGCAGGACAATCCCAAACCAGACACTGAACACTTCAGATATGGATTTGTAGCTGCCATTCATAATAAATCAGAGCAAAATTAATTTATTTTCATGGTATTTTCCTAACTTCTGGCTATTCTGACACTTCCAGGCTCACTCTGAATGATTATAGATAGTTTAAAAATACACCCTACTATTTTTTGTAAGGGACTATAAAATGTAACTGGCATAAAGCATATAGTGGTATATAAACATTTTCATAACGTTCTGTGAGAGGGACTGGAGAGGATTCTTTTGTTTTGTCCATTAACCTGTCTGAAAGTATGTATTCATCATGAGCAACCAGGAAATATTTATGGTACAGCCTCAGACAGGCTTCCTTAGACCTCCTATCAGCCAATCATAACCACCATAACCACCTCATTTACTTATTACTTATAAAGTACATGTGGAAAATATGTAATTATACTCTTAAGAAGATATTTTTCTTTTTTTTTTAATTTGGGTACTGATGTAAATAGGATACAACAAACTGCACAAGCGAAAATACATACTTTAAATTTAATGTGTATATTTCTAACAATTGAAAGTTGTTTGGGAATGCAGGTAGCCTTTCAAATTCAAAAATTCTTGAAGGGTAAAATGGATATATCCAATATTGAATTTATGGGGCCTGAAAACAATTCTTAATTTAAAATAGAGTAAATTACCATTCATTGTGAAAGCAAGAAACTGTGTCTGGGAAAGACTTTAGTTGTGGATATAGTTCACACACAAAAACAAGCAAACAAACAAAAAACAAAAAAAACCTGCAGAGGGTCACAACATTGAATTATTTAAAACTAAAAAAAAGACAAAATGGGCTAGTGTTTCAGAACTGGGTTACCTTGTAATGGGTAATACAATGACATGTGCTACACAACTGGGCATACACATGGCATATTTCCACTGTGCATGACCCAAAGGTGATGGAAGCACTTTCATAGTTTATTCATTTCCTACATGACACACATGAAATTCAAATGCCTGTAGCCTATCTCATTCTGATATCATAAGACAAATACACACAAACTATGAAGCCCTAAATACTTTTTGCCCTTCTCCACAAGTTGCCTATAAAGAGACACAGAAGGCAGCTAAGACAGATTAAAATCTTCAGAGAATTAATTGCCACACTAAAAACCTAGGTATGACAAACAGAAATATTCTTATGGACAGTTTGACTCATCCTTCTTGTTGAGCATGAATCTGTGGCCTCACACATACCAAGCACAAGCTCTCTCATTGAGGTACACATACAGCCCAAACAGATGTTTGATGATTTAATGAAGACCTTTGTAGAATTACTTTCTAATATGTATTTCTTATTAGTTAATAATTTACTTTATTGCATTATTTTAAGCAGTTACATTTTTAACATAATAAGATATTAATACAAACATTGTAATTTAGTTTGTGATTCAACCTTGTTCTACAAATCTGATCTTCAGAAAAATATGACCATTGTTAAAAAATATCAACTACACATATAAGATTACCATAACTTGGTAAATGCTATCCATATTACTCTCTAAATCTCAAAGAATACATCATTAAATATATTCCCATCACTTAGAATCTCTTTAAACTATTCTTGTCTGAATTTTGAGTCCTACCTTGATGGAGTCTCTGTCTGTAGGCAAAACAGGAGCAAGATAAGCAGACGAGTGACAAGAAAAAAAAAAAGAAAAATGCTAGTTAGTTTATATAAAATCATTGTTATTAAACCTGAACCTGCTAAATAATAAATTGAACAGATGTCAACTTTGTTGTAAAGTTAATTATTAATACTATTCTAACAAGATTCACAAAGAACAGGTTCACCTTTGACACGATTCAACTGAACCAAAGTCAGCCATTCTTATTTATGTACCTTATTGACTTTTCCACTTATAAAACAGTTTACAATCATGAGTCAACTCTGTGTCATGGCATTAAGATAACTCTAAAACAAACATTACAGTATTTCTAGCATCAGAGGTGAATTTATGCTTATGTAATAAGGACAATTTGCCCAGATTGTAACTCTGTTAACGATACTGAAATGGCAGTAGATAGGACCATTTTTTAATTACAAGTAAACAAAGCATCCCTGTGCTAAATAAATTATCATAAAGGAATGGCTGATGAATTTTTTTCATCTTTATGGTTAGCTATTAAAACTTATCAGTAAGTGTGGTTGAATGTTTTCCCAGGACCATCAGCTCCCCAATAACGACAGGGAGACTTATTATTAATCATTAAAGCTCAGCAGATAGGTTAGGCTTGTTTCTAACTAGCTGTTATAACAAATTGAACCCCCATTTCTATTAATTTACTTTCTGTCTCATGACTTTTATCACCTTCTCTGTAATGTCCATTCTGCTTGTTCTGTGTCTCCTGGCATCTCTAACTTCTTTTTCCCTGCATCCTTGCTGCCCCCAAAAAGCTATTGGCCATTTAGCTTTTTACTAAACCAGTAAGAGTGACCAACTTCACAGTGCACAGAAGATTATTCTACAACATTACATGGAAACAAACTTTTCTTTTAGCTACCAGCTCATGAAAAAAAACGACATGGAGACATACGAATTAAAAAAGCTCAACCTTAGCTTAGGCTTGTTCCTAACTAGTTCTTATAACTTAAATTGACCTATATTTTAAAATCTACATTCTTTTATGTGCTTCATGTACCTTTACTCTGTATTCCCCATCCTGCTTCCTCTCTGTCTGTCTGGAGACTCTGCCTTTCTTCTTTCCAGAGTGCTCTCTGTCTCCTTAAGTACCATCTAACCTCTTCTTGTCTACCTACTGGCCATTTAGCTCTTCATTAAACCAATCAGAAGTAACCTTGGCAAAGATACATCTTCACGGTGTAAACAAATATTCTGCAACAAGTAAGCAGTGAATAAACATACAGGGATATTAAAATGCCTCTGTACCATCACCTACCTTAGAAGAGAAAGAAGGTGAACCATGAGAGAATACAACTGAACTCCTAAGTGGTTATTGTTAGTATTTAGGCATTTTACTGGCCTGCCATTGGAGTTCTGACAGGATACGCCCCCAGCTGCTGCCTATTCAGAATGTTCCCTTTTAAGAGGGCCCTGTCCACCTCCCATCTCTCTCCCTCTCTCTGCCTCCCCCCCCACCTCTCTTTCCTCTTCCCTGCTGCTCCCCTCCCCTCTTTTACCATCCTTTTCCCTTAATAAAAATCCCTTCCACTTGAACTCTGTTGCATGGCATCTTCCTCCCTTGAACTGCTTTTTAAACTTATGAGTTATTATTTTTAAAAAATCAGTAATTTCATGCTTTTGAACAACAATGAGCAAAAAAGGTACTTAAAACAACAAATTTTGTCAATTGGAATTATAAAATTTCAGTAAGACAACTGAATTTTTTTTTTTACTATGCTTTATAGGTTGATCTAATTTACAGATAATTGAATCGGTCAATTATCAAATAACCCTTTAAAAACTTAAGTTCCTCCCAAACAATCTGGTCAAAGCTGACTATCAATGCTTGTGTCATGTAAAACAGGATTTCACTATTGATTTAGACTTAGGAAGTAATGGAGCAAAGGCAATGATCCAGAGAGCTAGAGATTTAGCTTAGTGGTAGAACCTAGCCTCGCATAGGTAAGGTCCCTGGGTTCCATCCCCAGAAGAGCTTGAATAGGAGAAGGAATGTGGTGGCAAAATCTGGAAATAGTTCTTTGCCTTCTGGACAACACAAGGGCATCATATTTCTAATAATTAATATGGCTTCTAGTAGAAACCTTTTTTTTAGGCACTGGAAAAAATAAAATTCAGAGAAAGAATCAATAATGGCATTTGGAATCTAGATAATGCCACACTGATACTAAAATGATCACTTACCTCTTTGGTGATCATTGTCATGGTGCTTTTTCTCATCCTTAATTGGGAGGTGAGATTGACCTCCTAGTGCACTGGAGAGGGCCAGAAGTCCTGCACTGCTACCAATGGGTGGAATGGCTGGGGGCTGAAGCCCTGAAGGGTGTGGTGTCAGAGGCACAGGTAGACTGTGTCCATGTGATAAATGCTGAGCTTGGAGTTGTTGCTGCTGTGAAAAATTAGACACAGATATTGAATTTGTCCCTTTTATACCCCACAAGAAAAGCAGGAGGTACAAATAGATATTCCCTTATCATGTATTGTTTTTAAAATCAGGTGAGTGGGATGGGAAGGAGGGGATATCTAATTGATGTGTTACTTCCAAAATCTGTTTTTTTTTTTTTTAATGTAAAATGGTAAAACTGGATTTTTAAAATGGTAAGACTGGCTAAGTAACTTTTAAAAGATGAATGTTCTTGAACAAAACCTCTGTATTATTTTGTTCTATAACAAAAGTCAAAGATCTTGTTATCATGTATTTCTAATCAAAATGTATATGTGAATAACTGTTAACGCAGTCATGTTGAACAAGAAAAGCTGAAAATTGAGAAAATTAGCGCTAAACAGTTGTCCCAGAACCACTGCACAGCATGCAGGGAGAGTTAATTTGAAAGAGAAAACCTGAATTAACAACCCAGAAAAGGAAGCTGGTTACAGCCACAGTTTTTTAAGCCCTTTGAGTGTCCTCAGTGGCACTTGAGCAAATTACTAAAGAAAATCCAATGTAGCAAGGCTTGGGTTCTCCTGTAGGCTTGCTCAATAATGCTGAAATAATTGGGCACTCTGTGCACGTTTAGTGATGCTCGAATGAAAAGCTAGAGGCCTGCCCTTGTACTCTTCTCTAGCAGCTGACTTTGTGTTGTGACAGGTTTATTTGAGTGGGACCGTGATGCATGCACCAGTAACTATGCTGACAAGAGTTTAAAGTCATTTTTACCAGCACAGTGGCAACACATAGAGAAAGCCCTTAAGAGGTTGGGATGGGAGTGCTTGACCTCAGCAGAGACTGAATCAAGCCGGTCTACAGTAGAGTTACTGTGGGCAGGTTTGCTGCCTCTGCTGAATGGGAAAGGGGAGGAGGAGACAATGAGGGATGCAGAATTAAACACACCCAGTATCAGGAAACTCTTCAACTCAAACCCAGCTAACAAAATTCTATCAGAACAATGGCTGGGCAATCCTAAGACTAACATATGTAGTCACTAAATATTAATTACTGTTTTAAATAAGTCATTTTTCAGGTAAAAATCTATAATAGCCAAAGAGTCCTTCCATAATTTTCTTTCTTAGCAAGATTTCACAAAATCATTTTTAAGAATGAAATTATTCTTTAGGAAGAAACTTTTAATGGCCTTTTAAAGTATGTCAAAGAAAAAGGTGATTTTTTTTTTCCCTCTTTAAATTACTTTGTCTTTCTTCATCGTTTCCTATGTGCCTTTCTGTATTGAGACAATCAGCTCTTTTCTCCTGCTGGCTGCACACATTTAACATAAAGCAAGCAAAGTTGAAATAAATAAAGAGAGTATATACACTCATGAAATGGGAAATGGGAGTAACACTCACATGCTCCATCAACATAACCTCATATTCTACGTATCTAAGAGCTGTTCTTAACTGCAGTTTTTAAATTAGATGTTTTCTTCCTAGGAGCATGAATCCCTCATTGATTGTTGAATGCAGAATTGAAAGCCTTGAAAGAGTATATCAGAACAACAAAAGTGGACTCAGTAAATTGTGTGTGTATATATATGTATACATATAGATATAACAACATTAACAATAATAAGGGGCTTTATCATCTCAAAAATGGAAGGGTATAGGAGGAGTTCAAGGGAAGGTAGCTGGGAGGGGCTTGAATGACAGAATAAAGTAATGATATTTCAATTAAGTGCATATATATAAAAATTATAAGATTTCTTATTTGAGTGACCCAAATCATCTTTACAATTTTTTATATATACTTAGTTGTGACCAAAAGTATGCATGCAAAATTATATTATCTAAACATGCAGAAAATTATTCAGGAATTTAATTAAATGCAAGTCAACTGTTCCAATTCTCTTTTTCCTCTAAATTCCACTAATATTTTATATGTACAGTTTGGGCCTATGGCTGCTTATATTTCTGAACTCAACTGGCAAGCAACTACAAGCACCTCAGTGTGTATCTCTTCTTTGACTACTCCAATCTCTAGATGCCAAACCTTCACACACAAAAAAGGATTTATATAGGGATAGCCAGATATAGCTGCATATGCTAACATTTGCTAACATTTGCTACAACTTAATGAATAGAGCTGTATTGTTTAAAATCTCAAAGTACTAGATATTTCTTATTCTTAGTATATATCAAACACATTATCAACTAAGATTAGCACCTCCTATAAGCAGATTAATTTTGGCTTTATTTTCTCCTAATGACCAAAACATCAAACTATATAGTCAAAAGAAATTTAAGTTAGCTGATTCTTCTATATTTTTCATTTGCAAATATTTAAAAATAGCTGCAATCTAAAATGAGCAAGATTCATAGTGTAATGATGAAATTTAGAAGCTTGGCTGGGCAGTGATGGCACATGCCTTTAATCCCAGCACTTTGGAGGCAGAGGCAGGCAGATCTCTGTGAGTTGAAGACCAGCCTGGTCTACAAAAGCTAGTTTCAGAACAGACGCCAAAGCTACACAGAGAAACCC
This sequence comes from Cricetiscus sungorus, assembly GCA_030556225.1. Lineage (NCBI taxonomy): Eukaryota > Metazoa > Chordata > Mammalia > Rodentia > Cricetidae > Cricetiscus > Cricetiscus sungorus. The sequence continues at coordinate 112,950,521 of JANBXA010000007.1, forward strand.
TATCTCAAAAAACAAAAACAAAACAAACCAGCTTGATATCGATCCACATGAAAATTATGGACTTATTTTCTATTGTTGGACTTTTAAATTTTAGTATAAATTTCAAATGTCTTAAAGAGAAATACCACCAAACTTTCCTTAAACCAATGTCATATGACTATATGTTTAAAGCTTTTATTGTTACTACTGAATATATGGAATTCCCATTTATTCTTGCCTAGTTTCCATTAATTTAGTATCATATATAATGTTTAACAAAATCTACCAAACAAAGAAAATTAACATCAGCACATCACTGTTATCCAAACAACCAACTGTACTCACACGTCTCTGTGTACCCCACACCAATGCACCCTCTTCTCTCATGCAGAATTGAAACTATGATATCCCTATACACATTTAAAGAGGTTTTAAGTTTTTATCTATTTAAAAAGCCTTTAAAGATGTCAGGAATGGTAACAACAAATTATGGTCCTATTATTTAATAGAATATGGTTTGAATCGGTTTAAAGGAACAAAGAAAATGAAAAGGGCCACCATAAACTCATGTCACAAGTCACTTATTCTTGTAAAATGTCTAAACAATAAAAACATTCATCATGGTATTATCTACAATGCAATAAATTTTCTTAAGTGACTTAAAAATATAAAACTACATATAAAATGCTATTTAACAAAAGAAATGTCACTATGTCACTAAAAGTGAATACTTCAGATACCTAAATATTCCAGCTGATTTTTCCTACTTATGTTTACAACAATATAACAGGCTCCTTTTTGTTTTTAGTGGCCACTGCCAAGTTCTTGCCTTAGGAACTATCTATAACTAGAGCTAGCATTAGACACCATCTTCTTTAAATAAAAGCCATTAAGCCAACAACAGTTAAACTTTACTCCAAGGTTTACTCCAAGATACAAAAACTTTACTCCAAGATACAAAAATATCTTAGAAAAATTGTTTTTACTGATATTTTTGGCAGACTATATCTTTGTTTGCATGTCTTATTTCACTAAAATATAATAAGAACAAAGAAAAGACATCAAAAGGGGGATTTGTTGGGAGGTGATGGGGCAGACTATGTTTAAGGCGGGGTGGTGGTGGTGGTGGTGTGTGTGAAACTGTAAAAGAGTGAATCATCTTAACAATAAAAAGTAAATTACCTCTGCCTCCCTTCTAACAGGCTATTCAAGGAAATAAACACTAAAATGCAGCAAAGTGTAAACTCAGACAAGTAAATACTCCATCCAGATAATTTAATTCTGAAAACAACCAGTAATTATGACTAAAAATACCTAGAAGCAAGGTAGCATATACAACCTTAATTTTGTACATTGCATTTTACTGGCCATTCCTTAGCAAATAATTACTTCTTTATAATATCAAGTTTAGAAAGAAGGATAGAAATTGATTTTATAGGAAATATCTTTTGAAAGTTGTCTGTCTACTAGTAAAAAAAGAGAAATTTCTTTTAATCAAATGTTCCCAAAACTTGAAGACCATGGTCTGACTAACCAATAACAAAGCCAGGGCTGACAAGGGTAGAACGGTTGCCATGGAATTCTGCCCATCCCCAACCCAGCCAGGCAGGCTTTCTTGCTAATGACTCCACCCTTCACATCTACCAATTTCTCAACAGCAAAGTTCTCTAACACCATGCATCTTCCTTAGAAACAACAGAATCCTGACTTAGTGGCCATATTTCGATTTCTCCACCTTTTACCCTCTGCTATCTTGGTTATTAAACAACAACAAAACCTTTGGTAGTCAGTTAGCTAGGAAGCAAGCTATCTACCCAGATAAGTAATATCAGATGGACAATGAGACACCTAAAAGATTATATCATATTGTTGGGTTTTTTTTTTGTTTTGTTTGTTTTTTTGTTTTTTTTTTAATACTAACAAGTCCTTCCTTGGTAAGCTGAGAAAACAAGTGGAAATATAGACATTCTAGTGTCAATGGCTAAAGAACAGCTCCCAGTCTCCCAAACCCAGAGCCCAATGGCTCTGGAAGCACACAAGCAAGCATCCTTCTAAACCAGCCAGCCACAGAACATATTCTAATTCTGCTGGAAGAAATTATATCAAAAAAGACAGGCCAAAGTAGACCTTAAGGAGCCAGAATAGGCACCATGCCATGAAAAGCAGCACCCTTAGGACAGAGGTAATGCAAATACTATCTGGCTTGTGAAAAAACTGTCTTAATGCAGAAGTTACTTTTAACTCATCTCCCATCTTTAGGGTTGGGTGGAACTTAAGAAATGAAGTCCTGGATGATATTCAAGAAGAATTAAAATGGAGTGTCACCTGAGCCAGTCAGCTGCATCCCTCACCATCTATAAACAAGAAACAGTCACATGATGTTTCTAAGCCTGTTTCTTGTGTGACAGGGGATAGTAATAACATCTACCTCCCAAAGTAGCTGTATTATAATGCACCTGCTACAGTTACTAGAAAAGGGTATCTATCCTCTCTCAAAACACACACATAAAAGAAGGGATAGTGTGTCAGTTACTTTTATACTGCTATGACAAGACCACCACAGCAGGAAGGATTTTTTTAAAGAATATTAATTTAAAAGGAAATTACTTCTTCACTCTGAATTAATTCAGAGGATATAATAAAATTATGGATACAAAGTTGTTAGGAAACAGGTTATTTGGTGTCAAGAATCACTCTATAGACTACTTAGCTTGCCTATAACATAATTAAAAATATCTTAACAACATGATTTTTGTAGTATTCCCACTACAAAACAAAAACCTTAATCTGATTTTAATCTTGAAAAGAAAAAATACAAACAACCAAACAAATCCAGAATATGGAAGTTTCCACAAGGCTAGTATAGAATCTTTAAAATGTAAACAAAATATACAGCAAAGTTATGTGGGGACTATTTCAGAGTCAAGAAGAATGAAGAGATATGAAAAAAGTGGTTATATATGAACCCTGAATTGGAGAGAAAGAAAAAAGTGCTACCACACATGGCCAGTTGGACAAATAACATAGTAACTCTCATATTGAACAAAGGAATATGTTAGCTGCAGTGACCTTCCCTCCCTCTCCCTCTCTCTGGTTTTTCAAGACAGGGGTTTTTCTGCATTGCTTTGGAGCTTGTCCTAGAACTCACTCTGTAGATCAGGCTGGCCTTGAACTCACAGAGATTTGCCTGCCTCTGCCTTTAATCCCCTGAGAGCTAGGATTAAAGGCATGAGCCATCAACACCTGGCTCTGTTTACTCTTTTTGACACAGAAGTAGACTCTGACTGAGCACTTTAAAATGTATTTTTATTTATGTGTATTAGGCTGCATGTATACATGCATGTCATGAGCAAACAGAGGTCAGAAGAGAGTGGAGGATCCCCTGGAACTGGAGTTACAGAAAGTTGTGAGCCATGATGTAAGCACTGAGACTTGAACTGACATCCTCTCCAAGAGCAACACGTACTCTTAACTAGCCCCTGTGTCAGAGTACTACTACTTTAAATAATAGAGCAAGATTTCTTAAAATGGGCCACAGGAAGCTCAAAGTATGGAAAAGGGGTGGTAGTATTTCTTACTCAGTAAAAATAAAAAGCATGTTGTTCCTTAAATGACACCTTACAGAAAATGAGAACTTAGAAACTGTGGGTAGGAGTTTGTACACATGATCAAGAGATGCTCATGGTCCTGATTCCACTTAGAAGCCAACTAGAATTTTGGCTGAAAAATGAACTTTGCCTACAAATAGCCTTAAAAGCCTATTTTAACATATAATACAAAAGTAATTTTTTGAAGTTCAGAAACTATTCAGAGAATAAGTGAAAGCAACAAGGATGAACAGCAGGAAATAGCTAAAAAGAATTCAGTAGCTCAAACCAAAACAGAGTGATGCTTGGATAAGAGCTGTGGCAGTGGCCCAAAAAAAGAAAGAGGAACTGAGATCTTTTTAAAAGACAATTCCAATGACACGGTTATGTGTGAAGGGTTTTAAGAATAACTTAAGGGAATACAACATACCTTGTAAAATTGGATTTCACATAACCAGGCAGATCAAACCATTTACATAGGCCAGAGGAGAAAGGAAATAGAACTTTGCCCCCCCTTTTCAATTAGAAATGTATGTGAAAAGAAAAAATAAAGAATAGCAAAAGAGTCAAGAATGATCCTACTAGCCAAAGAAAACACTAATATTGGTGGACTATGCATGATATTTTCAATACATATGTAAGCACTTTTAAATGAAAACAACTTTTAGTTTAGTCTGCTGTCTGTTCTTTTTCTATGTAGTATATATCAAGAACATTGTACTGTTTATCTCTAAGTGATGCTGCTTAGTTGGTAATTGCTGGGTGTTTTGCCATTACCTAAACGTGGTAGTGTTCTCTTAAGTGATCTCTAGTTACTAGATGTTCGAGCTGTTTCCACTATTTTATACATAGTCACATGACATTAAAATGTAAATGCATACCCATACCAGTTAAGATACAAGTTACAGAATAACAATATAAATGGCCTAAATAATATTACTATTTCTCATATAACAAGAAGGAAGGCATTTTCTTCATTTGAGAGAAAAGATACAAATTTTATTTAAAACAAAAACACACTTCTTTATATCTCAGTAACTTGGATAAGTCATGTTTCCAACTATTGTAAGGAAGACTGACAAGGCATCTAGAATGTCAGCCTTCATTGTCCAAGTTGGAACCTATCTACAAGGGAGAAACATCATTTATCTTTGCTCTTGATCATTCTAGCAAGCTGTTAGGAAACCTCAAAACAACTTCCCAGTTCTCAATATAAGTGACAACTTAAACTGGTAGAGTATTTGTTCTGTTTACCCTCAATGTTTTCTTCTTCTGGGTATGAAATTTGTACAGAGCTGTATCTACAAATTGCTTAGAGTAAACTCAAGAAAAACCCTGGGAAAATTTAAATAAATAAATAAATAAGATAGAAAGAAAGAAAGAAAGAAAGAAGGAAGGAAAGAAAGAAAAAAAGAAAGAGAGAGAAGGAAAGAAAGAAGATGGTATTACTACCACCTTGAGTTGGCACCTGAGTGGCACTGCCTTGCTGTTCAGAACACAAATCTGGTCCATAACAGTTTCTCCCATTTTATGATTCCACTAAGAACAACAAAAAAAGTAAGAAACACAACAAACTTTTAAACATTTTCAAGAATGATTCATCTTAATTTTAAGATGTGTACATGTAGCTATAACTCCTATTATAACTCCTACTAGAACTCCTACTAGGTCAACAATGTTTTTTAAATTAGCATATCACTTTTATCTCACAGAGTAATTGCTACTCATAAGCAATAAACAGAGCACAGAAAAAGAATGAAGTTTACAATGAAAGAAGGATAAAACTTCAAGGAAGAACTATTCAAAACACAAAGCATTAAAATGTGAGCTCTAACTTGATCTCTCCCTGACTGGCCTCTTGTCCTCACTCAGCCATTGCCAAGTGACCACAATTAGCTATCAGAAGTCCTTAATAATCTCTTCTGCTTCTAAATCCCTGAACAATATTTAGCAACAAATTCATTGCAAACTTCTGATAAGCACGTTTTGAATAACAATTATGCAATGTCCCCTTGAACTTCTACTAGAAATACACATTCTATATACATATATACCAAAACATTTAATATTTCATATTTGATTTTTGTTGCATTATGAGGCTTTGTTTCTAAAGACAAGAAACATTTATCTTCTCGTATTTATTACAACTTTTTATTCTTATATGTAAGAGTAAACATCAGCAGACAAGAAGAAGCATGGCATGAATCATGATAATGCAACCAATCTATGAAAGTGATACAAATCAGTTAATTCACGCTAACCAGTAAGCAGGTGCATCAGACACACTAATTCCACTTTAACAGTGCATTTGAACCTAAAGACAATATGCTCTTATTGTAAAAGAAGAGAAGAGAGTGAAGAGAGCATTCTGACAAACTCAGAAGTAGCGATTTCATCTCTACCACTTCATCCTTATGGATGCTACTTCTCAATTTCAAGTTGTGGTTCATCATTGTAACATTAATGAGATTATTCCTATATAGGGTTGATGTAAAAAATTAAACAAAACACATGTAAATGCTTAGCACAGTACCTAAAACAAAACAAATATCCAGTAAATATATATTCTTGTGGTCACTGTTTTTGAGGTAAAGAATAAAAAAGCCTAGAAACACAGTAAATCTAGATAAATTCACCAACATAAAAGGATCCTAAATTTTAAAAAGAAAATTCCATAATCATTAAAAAAAAAAAAGGGCTATAAAGTTCAATTAGACAGATTAGTGGCTATCAACTCCAGGCTTGAATTATACAGAAAAGAAAACCCAAATGACATCATAAAGGTCATATGACACTGGGGTTTGTATATTTTCTGTGAGTCTACATTTCTTGTCTACTGGGGTGGGGTAGGGAGTGGGTAGACAGGTAACACTTCAAGCTATAGTACTTGTTCATACATTTACCAAGCAATATTATGAACTTTTATATAGTTTTAAAAAATAGTGCTTAATATTTATTTTATAAACATTCTCAATGTTTTGGCACCATAGCTAGAAAGTAAACAAGAGACAGTGACATACAAATCAATGCTAAGTGTTATGAAGAAAATAAAAGAGGCTAATGGCTCAGAGACTAGAGGAGATGACACACCCATTAAAAGGGGGAGTGGCTGCTGACAGCAAGGAAGGCCCTTGCTGAGCCAAGCCATCTGAATGAATGTTTGAAGAAAAGCACTAAGCATCATCAGGACAAGGAAAAGGGCACTGTGGATGACAAACAAGCCTAATCAAGAACATGCTCAACAACAGTTAAATGAAGCCTGGGAGTATGGGAAGTCTGTAGGCCATGTGAGAGATTCAGATTATTTTACTAAGCAAAAAGGCCAACCGGAAGATTATGAACAAGAGAGCAATGAGATTTGATTTATGTTTAGACAAAGATTACTAAAACCTCAGTCTGCAAATGAAAAAAAAATAATAACAACAAAAAAAGTTTAAAAAAATTTACTCCTATCAGGAAGCAGCTGTAAAGAATGAGCTGAGAAAGTGTCTTGGTCCAGGAGCAAACTAAAGACACACTGACTGACTGAAGGCAGGAAAGTTAGGACTCACAATAGACAACATTTTCAACAAAAGATTTTTATATTCAGCAAGCAAAAATAAAACCTACAACCGTAACAAAAATAAATGGGGTCAAGAGCCTAAACTGAAAACTTCTCAAAGTAGGGACACTATTTGTGCTGTTGAGTTGGGTGCATATTACTTACAGACAAGAATAACATAAAATCCACATAAGATAAAGCAACTTCTCAAATAGGAATTCCCTTAATGTTTAAAGAAAAAGTGTGCTCTAAGGCATAGTAGCTCATGACTACCATCTTAACACTCAGAAAGCTGAGACAGGAGAATGCACAAATGAGGCTAGTCTGGAATATGTTGTAAGACCCTGTCTCAAAAAATGAACAAAATATGTCCTCTTCAAAAGGCAGTTAAAATAAGAAGAGTTACAAAAAAATAAGACCTCTGAATGGCATCTACTGATGCTGCATGGAGAAATGCCACTGAGAAGTCATTAAAGAAAAGGTAGTGTAAAATAAGGAAAGAAAAAACATAATAAAGAGATAAAAATTCTGAACTGCCAACTTCCAAGTCAACTTGAGCAAACTTGCCTTCTCTCTGTTATAGTGAACCTAGTCCATGCACAACTTGCCCAGTTCAGCTTAGCAAACCTGGTAGCTTTTCTTTTTCTCCCAGTGGAATCCTAGGGTCTCTCTTGCCTTAAGTTTCATCAATTACCCCATCTAGACACATTATACAACTCTGGTGACACAGTATTCACTTCAAAGTGAGCTATGCATGTGTAGTTACTGATGAAAGGGAGGAAAGAAATTTCCACCTTAAATAAGAATTTCAGGTTAGCAGTAGATAAATCGGGTGGCTTCTAGAAATTCTTTCCAAAAGAGCTTTCTAATAGAAATTAATTGAATACACACAAGTAACAAATCAGAAATCATACCCCTAACCTAGAAATTTTGTGACCTTCTAAGTGAAAATTATTTAAATGTATGACAGTCTTTGTTATGAGAAAAGGAAAATCACACCTCTTAAGAGTCCCAGCAAACTGCAGCACAAAGATTGAATTATGACTATATCACTCAATACTGCAGCTCCATTCTCCAAGGGAAAAGGGGATCAGGGAATCAACATAAAGAGGGACTTGATGAAAACTACTTTGGTTTTAAGCATCATCATAGCTCTGTGAGCACAGATAAACAGAGCCCTGAAAGTACAAAAAGCCCATAGTTAGCTGCACAGTGACATTTTCCATAGCATAACTCATAACCAAACTTCTTAAACCATGGATGGAGACCAAGGAAAAAGTGATAGGAGTAAATGTTTCTAAATGCAATAAACAAAATTTAAAAAGTATGATGAACCCAGGGTGCTCCTGGCAATGTTCACCCACATAGTGGCAGAAAGCTGCAGTGAGCCTTGGTTTTAAACAAAGCAAGTACCTACATTTCCTATTATTGTTTATAGAGAATATCTTTGGATTGTACTATATTAAAATGCTTGATTTTAAAATTAGCTGTCAGAATTTCTGACTTGAGTTCACAAATAATCAAAGTGAACTCTGACTCGGAATTAGTACAGATTTCCCAACAGTTTCTGAAAGCCCCCATATGAAGCTCATTTTGTTCCAGTATTTATGTGAAGTGAGGCTGTGAGCACTGAGGATTATAAAATCAGAATACTGATCAATCCTGAAAACTCTGAACTGCCCTACATCTTATATTATTACTCAACTAATAATTCTTTATGTAAAAATAAACATATTTATCTCAGTATGCTAATTTGTTTTCATCTTACTAGTTAGTAAAACAATACACACACATATATACACACACAAAGAACTATTTTATAATAAATTTCTTTATGATTTATTATCAGCAAATGATTTATATGTCTATATATCCAGAACTGCACTGAAATGTCTTCGACAAAAGGGGTTACAAACATAAAGATTCAAGAATTCTTAGTCTTCAAAGCCTTTAAGTTCCAGGCATACTATTCAGTGAAAACAGTAACCAAGTTGAATTAGCAACCCCTGAGAAACCTCCTTACATGCTAAAGACCCTCCACAAACTGATGCCTATGAAGCCAAATCCTGAGGGTGGTAAAGACTCTACTAAAAGAAGGGCTAGCACATGGCTGCTGTATCACTTAATCCTAATCAGGTAGTGGTGTGTAAGTAAAGGGAATGGAGAAAAGATTGACATTCTTAATTCTATGGCTACAGTGGACAACTGAATGCTAGCCTACTGGGACCCTTTGAAGGATACATTTTTACAAAGCACCAGAGAAAAGGAAGTCTTTCTAATCTTGCACCCTCAAGCCACTGCACATGTTTTAGCAGCAACATCTAGAAAAATGTTAATGGAATGAGATGGGCCCAGGAAAGAGTTTCAATAGTGTGGGATAGCCATGTTCAATACAGGGTAACAGCAGAACAAACAACAAGACCTTTGATGGCCTGTTATTGAATACAAAGAAATGCAAAATTGCTCTTGGATATGTAAAACATTTTGGCATTTGTTAAAAAAGGTAAACTGTTTTCCCTTTCATTTCAAGGTTTATCTTACTAGTGGTTATGTAGCCACAGGGGTATACATTATACAATTCTTTTAGAAGAAGTACATATTTTTGTAAGCTTTATTTTCATTTTTAAATTTATATATGGAGGAGTGCAGGTCAGTATAGGTATCTTTGAAGGCCAGAGACATGAGATCACCCTGAGCTATAGTAATAGTTGGTAGCTGCCCAATGTGGGTGATGTGGGTGATGTGGGTGGTGCTAGAAGTCAAACTCAGCACCGCCCCCCACCCTGCAAGAAAAGTCCCTGCTCTTAGCTGCATACATTTGTTTTACATACCCTACATGTTTATGCTCTTAATATTCTTGTCCAATAACTTATTTTAAAAGACCAATGAGAAATTATCACAATGTTTCATCCAAATGCATTTGAGACTCAATGTGGTAGTTTTGAAATCTATAATGATAAAGAAGGGACATATTTTCTAATCTGTCTTATGTTAAGACTCTTCTCCCAGAATGCCAAATGTCAATCTAGAATAAATACAGACACACACCCACGCACGCATGCACACACGCACGCACCCATGCATGCATGCACACTAGCACACATAGAGAGAGGGAGGGAGGGAGGGAGGGAGGGGAGGGAGGGAGGGAGGGAGGGAGGAAGGGTGGGAGGGAGGGAAGGAGGGAAGAAGGGAGGGAAGGAGGGAGGGAGGAAGAGGGAGAGGGAAAGGGAGAGAGGAGAGAGAAATACTATAAGGGGCAGTAGAAAAGTAAGCACACACATTTATATCTCACTAAGAGTCAATCAAATGATAAGGACAATAAAACAAAATGTTAAGGCAGAAAATAACAGTAAATATTATCTTTTGAAGAAAATAATTCAAATATATAGGATAGTATAAGGCAAAGTCATTTAAATCATTTCCTTAGTAATACAAGTAATATTTAAATAGATTTAATAGTGCTGCTCCAAACCAATGAATAATGGGTTTAAAACCTATTAAAATGTAATGTTTTTTTCCTGAGCTGAGAGGAGAGAGATTTAAATCCACTGAATTTTAATATTTCAGCTTGAGCTGCAGGAGGTAGAGAAAGTCCAAATGAACTATTCCATCAGCACCATTCAAGCATGAACATTTTAATCAGTTTTCCTTCCTTGGAGTTCTCTAACACAGTTTACGCTGTCATTCTGAAAGCACTTAACACAGAAAGTGTGAAAAACCACCAAGGCTTGTTATTGCCTTCACAATTGATGGCAAATAATTTTGCAGACTTCCTATCATTAAAATGTCACTACTAAAAATTGAGGTTCAGCATTTCTAGTGCTAAACTGCATTTTCCTGCAACACTAAGGCATACCTGTTATTGGGATGGGGTATTTTAATGCTTACATTTATATCATTTCCCTTTTAAAAGTTAGGACAATAAAAAGGATGAGGGATTCTTTAAAAAAATACATTTTCATTTTCATAAGCTGAATCTTTTTTCCAATGCTCACCCTAACAAACTTTTTCTTAATAGTAGTTTGTTGAAATTCTTATGAGTCTGTTAGCCTCCTTTATTAAGCATAACCACATTCACACAGCATGCACTGATTATATAGTGTAATGGATTTAAGAAACATTTTAAGATAGTCAGATGACTCAATTTAATAATACAGGAAATGAAAACATCATTTCTAATTAGATCATATTACTGATTTAAAACTGCAATTTGTGTGTTGTTCCAACAGCGCAATCTCATGGAGATTCTAATTTAAAAACACAGTGGCTAGTAGGACACATGACAGTATCAACTATATGCATAACACTCCCCCCAGCCAATTTGAGGTAGCTCAAGGAAAGCTTCAAAGAAACATGAAATCAAAATAAGACAGAACTGTAAACAAAAGTAAAAAAGGAATTTCCTGGTTTTCTTTTCTTTTTTTTAAATAAAAGATAAAATGATATTTAGGTTATTTCAGTCCATCAACACTTTTAAACTGAACATGACCTGTGAAAGAAATCATTATAACTGTGTTTCATTCCATTAAACACAACTAGCTTATTGTCAGGAGAACAGTCACCTCTCCAGGTTTCAGGGCTCAATTCAGCATTTTGCATTTAAACTGCATGGATCACTGGTTTGGCTCATTTGCCAATGAAGGTAGAATAATATTGCAGATTTAAAAGGTGCTTCATCAGATTTCATTAAATCTGGGAACATTCCCTCTTGTCTGGATGGTGTGCCTACATATAAAATAGATGCATATGTAGGGATAAATAAATGAAGGTCTACAGTAGAGTAGATGGGTCTTGTGCCTCCTAGACCAAATGCTGTCATTCTTTCAGTGCAGAAAATAACTGTCAATTCCATTCTAAAATCTAACTAAGAAAAATCTAAACCTCACCCATCATTCTGGTGGTAAATCAAAGTGCTATCATTTCCTAGAAAGAGAAGGCAACTCAATGGATAAAGGCTTTTGTTATCAAGGCTTCAAACTGAGGTCAATCCCTAGGTTCTACATGGTAGGAGGAAACTGACTCCTACAAGTTGCCTCCTAACCTCTGAAACGCATTTCATGGCACAAGTGTGCCCAACACCCCCAACATACAAATAAATATATTTTTAAAAATTTTTATGTAACCACTTCTTAAGACGATGTCCAAGAGGACAGAGAACAATGGGTGCATTTAAAATACCACAATCATACATAAATTTTCTGAGAACTGACATAAGACTACCTTGCTTAAAAACAAAACAAAACAAAACAAACAAACAAACAAACGAAACAAAAAACAAGAACGAAATGAAACTCAGCAGAAGAAGTCATCAAGTGAGTTTGTAATCAGGCTCCTTCTTTCCCAGTTTGTGGTTACCCACAATGGCAGCATTTACCTTTCTATTCTGTAAAATCTGTTTTTCAGAACAGTCAGATTATATGGTTTTACTCCATTCTCTGTCCAAATACAAATAGTTTGGAACTCCACAATATCCACCAACATCAACACACGCTACTTTGATAACATGTAGCTCTGCTGAATTAGTTTTTCAAATACATTTTTAGATTATACAATTAATCTGGCTTTGTTTTAATAATTAAATTTATATGAACAATATGCCTATTAGTAATAGTTACAACTTACAAATGGATTCACTTTTCCATTCAACACAAAGTATGCAAAAAAGAAAGAAATAATGTAAAACAGCATTAAAATATATGTGAAGTAATAAAAGTAGGGAAACTAAATTTTCTACCTATTATCATTTTTAAGCAACATCCAAAACAACATAGGTCTGATTTAGCTTAATTTTTCCACTGTTCAGCTGATCACTAGAAAAACAAAAATAATAAGAATGATTGTTTTCCTAGAAATAGGTGCTGATCAGATGTAGGTAAGAATTGCTGCCTGTCTTTTAGCCATGCATGAAATGGCCCTGCCAGTTTTCCAATAAGGCAGCACATTGCATAAAGCCATTATAATCACTAAACTACATAGAATAACAACTGTATGTAGGTTCTATCATGATTGACCTGTGAGAGATAATGTAAAACAAATACAAAAACAAAAGCCCCACATACACACTATTCTGACATGACCATAACTCATTCACATGAGAACACAAGCAGAACTGCTAAGTACACATGGATTAACTTTTAAAACTGAGCTCTCTTAATTTATATAAGGGTTTTATTGCTATTTTCTTGAGTTGTAAGAAAGAAAAACTAGTCATAAAATGTTTTCTCTCCACTGCTTCTATCTCCCCAACCCAGCATAGTAAATGTGTGACCAAGGTTCCTCCTGAGTCAATACGACACTTCTAATTCAGCCTCTCTTTTAAAAGGGGCATTTTTCTTACTCTTTTCCACTTACGACGTCTGCTAATTTACTACCTTTTTTTCCCCCCTGGTGGTCAAAGAGACACAGAAGAGAACTTCAAATAGTCCATTAAAGAACAAGCTGCAGTCAGACTACTGCTATCAACATCAGTGCAGTTATTCCCAAGTCCTGATTCCCTTGTTAGAAGACTGAGCCATAATTGAAGCAGTATCTTCACTTCAGATTGATTATCAGACGACCCTTATTCGTATCTTCACTCAGCAATTTGAATTCCAATGAAAGTAAATGAAATAATTAGCATTTCAAAGTGTGTTTGATACACTGAGAAAAAAAAGAGAAAAGACTTGTATATAATTTATACACAAAGAAAGCATTTGGGAGGGAGCAGAAAAAAGGAGTGGAGTCTTCTTTGGAATGTGGCAAAGTGTTTCTTGAACTTCTGCATAAACTGTTAAGTCAGTACTGGACTTAACAGTTCTCCCCTTTATTATTATTTCTAAGTTGTATTAGCTATTACATTTGGAGCTAATGGAGTGAATGCTCAAACCTATGGATCCAGCAGGTTCTAGGAAAGACCACTGTCACTACTGACAGCTAGCATTTTCTAACTAGGCCATTGATTTTTTAGTTCATCTATTCTCTTACAAATGGACACTATCCTTTAAGAACCATTCATAACAAAGGAGAAAAAGTAGGAGCAGATATGCAAAATACATACTTTACTAAAAGTGATATTAAGACAATCTAAATCATTTGTGGAAAGATAAACAGAAATCAGGTCATTTTAACATCAGAGCAATCTGTGTTGTGTCCTTTTGTTCCTGTCTAGTTTAGCAACAGAAACTGATGGCACAATAAAGAAATATGAGAAAGAGCTGTCCAGTCTCCTCAGGGGAGTTTTTCGGGAGCCAACTTAATTAGTAAACTGTGGTACAAAGGAAGCTTCTGAGTAGCTAACAAATGCCTCAGGAGACTGAAGGGCAAAGGCTCAATTCACTGTGGTCATCTATTATTTTCTTCCCCTTTGGTAGAACAAAATTTAAAAAGAGAAAAACAAGAAAGCTAAGGACAAACACTAAGATCAGAGCTAAAATGGAAAGGCCACGTACCCCAATGATGGCGTTCAGTTCTGCCATGGTCACCTGCTTGGCCCGTTCCACAGCCTGCACCACTTGTTGCTGGTGCTATAAATGAAGATCAAAAACAGAATACAATTATTTGTTTTCTACTCAGTCAGAACAGCTTTTCCTAATACGTCCTCTAACTTTACATGCAAAATAGCATTTGGGAGTCTCCAGATTTCCAAATAGAATCCCGAGGTGGTAGATGACTACATGAGATGTCCACGGTCACTGGGTCCACAATGCAAAGGAATAACTAGACATCAGCTGTACACATCATCTCTGTGCTCATGGAGGATGTTCCCTACATCTGCACTATCTGCTCATATTTCATTCTCAAGCCAAGAGAACACTCCAACTAAACATCTTCTGCTAGTACTGAAAACAAAGCTCAACTTATCCCATCTGTTTCTCTATGCTACCTACAGGAAAACAATTTTCTTTTAAGTATTCCCCGCAAGTACTTAAAATTTTTAGATTCTTCTCTGGGGTTTATTAACATAAAGAGCGAAAAGTATTCTAATTCCATGTTCTATCTCTCCTGGAAGTATAAAAGGGTCTATGTTTGTATTTCTGTCATGAAGGGTTAAACAAAAATACATGCAAATTAAGTTGAAGTACTTCATGTACTTCTTTTAAATACAATAAAACCAGAAATTTACAAGTTGAAATTATTTTTCTTTAGAAAAACAAGAATCATTAATATTGGAAAATCTTTCCACCCTTTATTTCTAAAGAGAATGAGCAATAACTGGTATTAGTAAGTTTTACAAAATTAGTAAAAACCCAAACAAGTAACACAGAAGTGTCTACATGGGGGTACTCACACATCTGGATATACACAAGTGGTTGTATAAGACTTTCAATGTAAATATAACCCCAATTAAGTGCATGTAAAGAGTCTAGTATCTACAGACTCAAAATTGGTCTCTGGAATTCTTTCAAGTAGCTTTAGCAAATAAAGGGCAAAAAGCTACATTACAGGCATTTCTCTGTGTGGTTGAAAGAGACTTGAGTTAACTCACCTCATGAAAACTTTAGCATATGTTCTTCACTAATTTGAAGTGGTTCAACTATAAAGCTGCTCACAACACACAAAGAGCTCACCATCAGACATGGTATTTCCCTTCATTATCTGGTTTCCATCTCAAAACCCTCAAACATATATGATATTGTTACTTAACTTCTACCTCTGACGTGAATACGGGGATGAAAAGGTTTTATGAGAAAGAAAACTGCCTTAAATTAGTTACATACACATGGTGTTTTCATCTTTTATTAACAGAAAAATGTTAAATAAAAGGTTAATGCCTTTTAAACTTTCACTAGAAACGAAACATTAAACAATATACTTGTGAATTGTTTAATTGTAGGAGATTCAGTGTCAAATCATGGTTTAAGAAGCAAGCTCAGCCTATAAATAGCTGCCTACTTACTTTTTCATATTTACTAAAATGAAATAATTCATTTTCCCTTATGTAAAATTTGAAGGAAGGGATGGTGAGATAGCTCAGACTACCAGTAAGGTGCTTGTCATAAAGCATGAGTATATCTGACTTGTGATCCACCCCATTAAATGCTGGGCCAGCTGTGACAGCATGCACTTAATTCCAACACTGAGGTTGCAGACAGACTTCTGCAATTTACTGGCCAGCAAGTCTAATCAATTCCATGTTCAGTGGGAGACCCTGTCTCAAAATATATGGTGAAGAAAAACTGAAGGACACTCCATATTTCAATCTCTGACTTCTGTGAGCACCTTATATGTGCACACAAACAAGTATGCAGACACAAACCTAATAGACAGCAAGAGTCTGTAATAATAACTTCAGTTTATCTAAAAGGTAATTTGACCATATGCCATGTTTACTGAGCACTTACTATGTGCCAAGTTCAAAGCTCATTTTAAATTTATGATACTTTCTGTGTATCGAAAAGCAGTAGCACTTGCAAAGTATCCTCTGAGATTTAATATTCCATTTCTTTTTAAAATATATGTACATATTTGTGTGCTGCCTCTGAGTGCTTACACCAGGAGATCAGTGGTGTTGGATCTGCCTACAATGGAGTTATAGGTAGTCATGAGCTTTCCCACATGAGTGCTGGAAACTACTTTTAACCACCCAGCCTTATCTCCAGCTCCCTCCATGCACGATTATGTACAGATATTGTTACAAGCCTTGTACCTTTTAATTGTGACATTCAACAATGGATGCTAAAATTTACAAGAAAGTGAGACAAAGAATAGCATATGCACTCATCCACAACACATAGCATTCACTCTACTCATGCATTCATTCACTTAATAAAAACTGTACAAGCTCTTACCATGACATGTCTCCATCTACTGAAATAGCTCCTTTCCATTTGGTATTAAGTATTCAGAAAAAAAAAATCTATACAAGGCCTCTTTAGTGTGAAGATTGTGCAACTATTGCTTCATAAATTGTATCTCAATTGCTAAGATGGACAAAGATAGTTTAGGCAGCAAGGTCCATAGCATTAAAATCAAGTGCTTTTTTTTTCCCCCTTGAGAAAATTCAACTTAATTCACTGACCTGCCAATTGATCTGACAGTAACTTGTTAGGAATCTAACATAAAAATGGAAGTCATGACTCAGCTTGCATACTTTGATAGCAATGGCTAAGGGCTAATATAGTTTCTGAACTACCTGCAGTTTGGAATTCAACTTCCCTATTTCTGCTCATATACGGAATCATCCGTTGTTTAAGGACTTTTGAATACATGCTTCCCAAGGCAAACAAAGCCACCTCTTCTGTGAGCTCCGAAAGCACCAGTAACACTCTACTATTACTCTCTCAACAGCATGGTAAACATATCACCCCACAGACTGGATGCACCTATCAGATAGTGAGAACATTAAAACTCAGACAGAAAGAGGAGGCAAAAAGATCACAACTGAGAAAAAGTAACTCTTGAGGCAGAAGTCCACAGTATCCCCAAAGGTGGCCCATTGAATTGTTTTTTTCATTACAGATTTTAACAAATGTCCTGACTCAAAAAATTCATAGTGATTCACATGTTCTTAGAATGCTGATGGCTTTTTAACTATGTCTGCCATCTGTCATTCATATCTACTCCACTCTCATCTTTTTTTCCAGTCCCACTTCCAGCTTGTCCTTTCTGATACCACACCTTAAGTGGTGAAAAAGGCACTTTAGCTCCAGCCAGCAGTCAGAAGGGAGCAGTTCCTTCTTATGTTTCAACAGTACACCCAAACAAAATACCATTGAAGAAATATTAACAAGAGAAAGGAATGACAGGGATTTAAAAGAAACAAAATATATGTAATTACTTTTTTCTTAAAAGGTTGAAACTCACATTCATTTTCTTGGAGGAGGGCTAGCTTTTCAAGACAGGGTCTTTCTATGTTTCTTTGCAGCCTGTCCTAGAACTCACTTTGCAAATCAAGCTGACTCAGTGCTAGGATTAAAGGCATGCACCAGCACTGCCTGGCTCATTGCCTAATTTTTAAAAATAAACTATGCTATAGAAATAATTTTATGTTTGCAGAATTGCTGAAAAATCATTGAATTATAAATAAAATAAATTTATGGTATATACATTATACCTTAATATGATTATTTTACAAAAATACTATGATTTAAGGAATACAGGTATTACTGGGGGCAAAAAAAAAAATCTGTATAATAAATTACTTTTCTATTATTTTCATTGCTATAAAATTATTTTAATATTTGGTCAAGAAGAACACTGAATTTTTCTTCATTGACACAAAAATGATACAAGCCCATGTAGGTCCAATAAAGCTTACTGATAAACTGACCTTTATAAACCACTATGTGTGCAGTAGGTTTTTAAAGTGTTTTTCAGAAGGGATAACAATGTCAATTTCTGTCACAGCAATATTTTGAGGCAGATAAGAGAGGTGATACTAAAGAAAAAAGTCAAAATAAAAATTGTTAGACTTAATATATTTTTTAAGTTTACTCCACATACTGGGAGGAAATTTTCTGGCAGAAATGCAAAGATGATCAGGATTTTTATAATGAACAACACCCCCAGCTGTAGAGACACAAAGTAGGAAGACTTACCATGTCCACTTCATATACAATGCACAGACAGAGTACAAGAAAATAAAAGGCATAAAATATAAGGCTTTAGCAGGGAATCAGGAAAGTCTTAGCTTTCCATTCATTCATTTGAATGTGTTCAGTACTTAATAAACTGCAAGCACTGAGGTTGGGATTTATTACATGATAGAACACATCTCTTGATCTCACAGTTTAAATTCTATGAAAAGGGTTGGAGAGATATCTCAGAGGTTAAAAGCACCTTGGGCTCTTGCAGAAGAGCTGGGAGAGATGATTCCCAGCACCAACTTGGTAGCTCAATCATCTCTAACTTCAGTTCCAGGGGACCCAATACCTTCTTCTGGCCTCCATGAACAATGTATGATACACACACACACACACACCCCAAAACAAACAAACTCTCATAGATGGAAAAACAGATAAATCTAAATTTTAAAAACTCTATGAAGAAAGATGAGGAATTAATACTCAAAAGCTCTATAATTACTACAGGGGAATAATTTCCGAGAGAAAATTAGAGGATGTTATGCAATCATTTATCAAGGAAATATCTTAATCTAATCTAAGTACTAGGGGAAGAGTCCCTAAGGAAGCTGGCATGACAGCTGAGACTGGAAGGACTTCTGTGGATGAAGAATGAGTAGAAAGAAAAACAGGCAAGAAAAGGTTTGTGAAGTCTCCCTCAAGGAAGAAAGTGAGCTACTGTGTGTGATTGGAGTTAAGAGCTGTGGAACCCCATCGAGAACAGGCAGGGCAGAATTTTGTATAGCATTTGGGATAGGCAAAATGCCTTTAAAGTGGAAGAGGCATTCCCAACAAGGGCAAATGCATGGAGACACAGATGTATGGCAGAGATATCTTCTATTATTCAATATAAGCACCTATTGGCAGAAATAAAATCTGAAAAAAAAATGGAAGATGCCCAACAGTGCACGCCTTTTCATCATATGAAAAACATCTGTACTTTATTCTGGTAGAAAGTGAGACATTATTACAATGTTTTAAGCAGCTGAACATTTTCAGTTCTGGATTTTATTAAAATGGATCTTACTGAAGGAAGGTAGCAAGGAGTAAACCAGACTGAAGCAAAAACAGTTACAAAGCCATGCAATATTCCAGGTGAAAATCAGAACTTGGATTAAATGCCCTTCCTAATAGGAGTCATTAGCCACATGTAATAAAATCGCCACTCATTTACCATAATGCAGAGAGAGGGGAGAAAAAAAAAACCTTTAGAGATTGTGAGACCCAGAAACCAGGTTTTGTTAACCACTAAACAATACTCTGCACACTGATTTCCAAATGCTGTCTAGTTTGATATGTTTGAACTGCAGTACCAACCACAGGACAAAAACTACTAGCATATCCAATAGCTGACTCTCCTCTGTACCACTCTAGCCAGTTGTCAGTCATTCATTGAAAAACAGTCAAAACAATTTATTAATACGTTTTTTTCTGGTGGGGGAGATGACCCTTAATGCTGATAACTTAAAATCTACTTTTCCAAAACTTGTCCCTGGCCCCAGTTTTGTCTCTAAATTTGCCTGTGTTTCAAGCACATATCTAATGGTATGAGAAGAAATCAGGATAACAGAGATCCTAACTATGAGGACATAGCAGCTTGGCTAGGAGAAGCCATCTCCAAAGGGCTGAAAAGATATCACAATGTCAGATGTTTTAACTGTGGTAGGAAAGGACATCTAAAAAGAAATTGTAGGCAAATTATTTCTAGAAATAACTCTCCCAGGAATGAATCTAACAGAAGGCCTCAGCCTTCTGGGTTATGTAGAAGGTGTGGCAAAGGCCGACACTGGACCAATGAATGTAGATCGACCAGAGACAAGCAAGGAAACCCTTTACCATCGGGAAACTCCTTGGGGGGCCTCTCGAAGGCCCCCAAGCCAAAGATGGTCCGGACATTCCCAGTCACAATGGAGGACAATCTCCCACAGGACGATTAGAAAATCCAGTGCCTACTGTAAAAACTCATACTGCTCTGGATGACATACTAAAGATGGAATTTGAATCAAACTTGAGTAAAGGAAACAAAAAGCGTATATTTTGGCAAACCTCTATAAATAGTCATAGGCCTAGATTGATAGTTAAAATGAATAACAGACTGTTTGAAGGTTTACTGGACACGGGAGCTGATGTAACTATCATAACTGATAAATCCTGGCCTCCTAGATGGCCCCTGCAAGAGGTAAATGTTCAATTCTTAGGGATTGGAACCCTGTCTCAGGTAAAACAGAGCACGAGATGGATTGAATGTGTAGGACCAGAAGGACAGAGAGGAAGGTTGAGACCATATGTGGCACGATATAGCAATAAATTTATGGGGTCATGATCTATTACAGCAATGGAATACACAGATTAACATTCCTCCAATAATGGATAGGAACCATAAACGACCTCATGATTGTGGAAAGGGTGTTATAAAGTACTATTCAAGACAGACACCAAATATCCAGGCTGTACAAAAACAGAATGCAAGCGCTAAACAAACAGAGGAACCAAAAGCCCTACACTTAAAATGGTTAACAGAGGAACCTGTCTGGGTAGGGCAATGGCCTATGACCTCTGAGAAGTTAGAAGCTTTAGAAAACCTGGTACAGGAACAGCTAAATGCTGGACATATCGAGGAATCAACCAGCCCTTGGAATTCTCCTGTATTTGTTATCAAAAAGAAATCTGGTAAATGGAGAATGCTTACAGACCTGAGAGCCATCAATAAAGTTAGTCAGCCAATGGGTTCTCTACAGCCTGGAATGCCCTTGCCTTCTTTGGTACCTAAGGAATGGCCTATTATAGTTATTGACTTAAAGGATTGCTTCTTCACTATACCTTTACAGGAACAAGATAAAGAGAAATTTGCCTTCACGGTACCTAATTATAATAATTCTCAACTGGTGAAGAGATATCAATGGAAGGTTTTGCCACAGGGAATGCTAAATAGCCCCACTCTATGCCAATATTTTGTACAAAAACCACTGGAAATAATTCGTGAACAGTTTCCACAATCCATAATTTATCATTACATGGATGATATATTGTTAGCTGATTCTAAAATAGAAACATTAGAAAAAAATGTTTGAGAAAGTAAAGGAAGTTTTACCTCGTTGGGGATTACAAATTGCTCCTGAAAAAATACAAAAAGGAGATTCTATCAACTACTTAGGATACAAAATAGGTCTACAGAAAATTAGACCACAAAAAGTACAGATTAGGAGAGATCGTTACCAGACTCTTAATGATCTTCAAAAATTACTAGGAGAGATCTCTCAACTACAAACCATTATTGGAGTAGAAGGGCATGATTTGAAAAACTTAAAAATGACCCTAAAAGGGGACAAAGACTTGAATAGTCCACGAATACTATCAGCTGAGGCTGAAAAGGAATTAGAATGGGTAGAAAAGAGGATATTAGAAGCACATGTGGACCGTGTGGATCCAAAATTAGACTGTATTCTGGTTATATTACCATCTAGAGAATATCCTTCAGGGATTTTGATGCAGAGGGAAGATATCATATTAGAATGGATATTTCTACCACATAAACAGAATAAAAAACTAAAAACATATATAGAAAAGATCTCTGACCTGATTATAAAAGGTAAATTAAGACTTCGTCAACTGACAGGAAGGGACCCAGCAGAAATCATAGTACCTTTGACTAATGAGGAAATTTCCTCCTTATGGAAAGATAATGAATATTGGCAGAGAGCATGCAGTAACTTTTTGGGAATGATTAGCAACAATTATCCCAAAACTGAAAGGATAAAATTCATAAAGAAAACGATTTGGATCCTTCCACGCATTGTAAGAAAAACACCTATCTCTGGAGTTCATACATTCTACACTGATGCAAACAAATCAGGTAAGGCAGGATATAAATCAGGTAAAATAAGTAAAGTGGTTCAAAGCCCTTACAATTCTGTACAAAAGGCAGAATTGTATGCCATTCTCATGGTACTTATGGATTTTACAGAACCTCTCAATATAGTTACTGACTCTCAATATGCAGAAAGAGTTGTCTTACACATTGAGACTGCAGAATTTATTCCTGATGGTACAGACTTAACTTCATTGTTTATACAGTTACAAGATACTATCCGAAAGAGGATTCATCCTATGTATATAACACATATTAGATCCCATACGGGTCTGCCAGGTCCTCTAGCACAAGGCAATGATGAAATTGATCGGTTATTGATAGGAAGTGTGCTAGAAGCATCAGAGTTTCATAAGAAACACCATGTGAACAGCAAAGGTTTGAAAAAGGACTTTTCTATCACTTGGCAACAAGCCAAGGAAATAATAAGGAAATGTCCTACCTGTTCATTCTATAACCAAACTCCTTTACCACTAGGCAGTAACCCTAAAGGTATAAAAAGAAATGAAATATGGCAAATGGATGTGTTTCACTTTGTAGAATTTGGAAAATTAAAATATGTGCACCATACTATAGATACATTTTCAGGGTTTCAATGGGCTACTGCTCTGAGCTCTAAAAAGGCTGAGTCTGTTATTATACACCTATTAGAGGTAATGGCCATTATGGGCATACCTGCACAAATAAAAACTGACAATGCTCCGGCATATGTTTCCAACAAATTGAAACAGTTTTTTGAATATTATAACATAAAGCACATCACTGGTATACCACACAATCCTACAGGACAAGCAGTAATTGAAGGATCCAATCGTACCTTAAAGGAAATACTCCATAGACAGGCAGGAGTAACCAAGACACCCAAACACAGATTACATAATGCTTTATTAATATTAAACTTTCGTAATGCTAATGAAAAAGGACAAACAGCTGCTGAAAGGCACTGGACAATAGAAAAAACTTCTGAACTAAATCAGCCGGTGTACTTCAAGGATGTATTGACCTCAGTATGGAAACCAGGATATGTGTTACGTTGGGGTAGGGGTTTCGCATTTGTATCTACAGGAGAAGAAAAGCTATGGATACCGTCTAAGTTGATCAAGATCCGAATGGAACAAGAGAAACATCTTACTGAAGAGGAATGACAAGTCATTCAACAAATTGGGTCCCACAAAATGTGTGGAGACCTCTCAAAGGTAGGGGAAGTGTTCTTTTCTTGTCTTTAAAGTAAAACAGAGAACACCTATCTTCAAACAACCAAGAGACAAGGAACATGTAGGTACCTACAGAAGACAGCTCTCCAGAAAGAATCATTTAATGAAGAGTAATCTGATTTATGGTAAAAATATTTAAGTCTAATAAACTGTTTCTATATGGAAATCTATTTCTCTTCACTATTTGGTATTCCTGTAGTCCCGATTCATATAAATCAATGCTGGCTTTGGAGTTGGATTTGGCTTTCCTTCTCTAAATTCAAGCATGTTGTTAAGATTGAATTCACAGTTTCTGCTTTATATCAAGAAGCCAATTGATGTAAGGCAGAAGAAAACAAAATCTAAGGACTCATATGTTTATATGCACTTTTTCTCTCTGAAATCCTCATTTTCTCTTATACATGTTAATGCTTATTGTTGCCTTTCCCCTAATGCATACCGTAAAACTTGAAAATTTTACTTTGATATTGATATTTAAGTTTTCCACAAGGAATAATAACAGTTACCAACAGCAATCCTTGAACACTCCGGAAGGAAGATGGGGCCCCAAATGGACATTTCCATTCTACTCACCCTGATGCATCTGAACTACAAACTTCACCCTTTAACCGGTTTGGGACTGCTTTGCTCAAGACAACTCCTGACTAGCTAGCTGTAATGGTGCACCTTCTTATTACAACCTGGCCAGAGTTCCAAAAAGAACTTCAGTCAAGCATTTTCTGCCACACTATGAATACCTACATATGTCACAGCCAATTCTGTTGAAAAATTTGGTTGCTAAACATTTTCTCCCTACAGGATCCCATGGAGCAATCATCGTCCCATTTCAGCAGGAAGTAATCTTAAGATAACGACGCCCCTCTCCCCACTCTTGGAATTTAGGGATAATATTCATCTTCATAGGGTTGGTTTTAGTTACTTGGGGTTGGGTATGGAAAGTGATATTTAGACTCGGTTATCTCTTTTAGACAGGAATAGGGTATGGTTGGGAAAGGTATGGTTCAGTATGATATAGGTAGATTGGCCTACCTTCTTGTGAATTGTTTAGTAAGAGTGAGATATTAGTATTTCAGCTTACACTGTTATATATTCTTATCTGTGGTAATCTATGTACTGGAAGAATTGTATATTATATTTTGTCATATTGTGTGAAATCTTCCCATTTATGTTTCATGCACATTATTCTCCCTATATTCTAT
Organism: Cricetiscus sungorus; assembly: GCA_030556225.1. Taxonomy (NCBI): domain Eukaryota; kingdom Metazoa; phylum Chordata; class Mammalia; order Rodentia; family Cricetidae; genus Cricetiscus; species Cricetiscus sungorus. Next base: position 112,975,449 of record JANBXA010000007.1, read on the forward strand.
GTATGTATACTTTGTTTGAGTTCAAGACATTTTGTATATTGATACACTTTAGGATATTTATCTTGCTGCCCTCGTGTCTAGACATTTCTACTCTACCTCTACTTTAGGAATTTACATGTGCATAATTATATTGTTTAGGTGTGTATCCTTGCTTTTCTCAAGGAAGTTTTAATCAGGTTTTTAGCTAAGTTCCTGAGTATTATAGATCATCCTCACCCGTGTTTCCTTTGCCTATGAGATTAGTCAGCAATAGATGCTTAATCTCCAATCACTTCATAGACCTGCAGAACACGGCATTTAAATGTTTTAATATTAGTACTCCGTTGACATGAGACACTGTTGCTCCTGACAGCACCATGCACTTTCCCAAAAGTATGTTGGACACTGTCATTGCTCCTTCTGGAGTTCACCCTCACTTCGGCCATGGCCTCTTGGGCAAGGAACTGCCCCTACCTTGACAACTGATCTGGACATGCAGTCCTATGTGCTTGCAGGAGACAAACAGAAGACTGCTGAACCTTGCCAAGTCAGGGTAAGACAGCCTTTCTTCCTCCCTGCTTTTGTTGTGATCTGTCAGGTACTCTTGGCCTTAGCCAAAACTGGCTGTACCAACATTGCTCTGAGACCTTGGGTGACTGTCCAGGTAGCTTGCTGTTTCTGTCTTCGAGGCATCTTTTGGAAGTTGCCCATCCACACTTCCTGTCTATCCTAGTATTGCTATTTTCCTTCTCAGGTCTTGATGAGGTTGTAGATTAAACCATCACAACTATTATTCTCTCTTCCCAGTTAGATAGATTAGGTACTAGGCTTAAGCTTTCTAGCTTAAGATAACTATTGTAAACTGCGTTATGTCTTCATCCTAGGACTAGATATGTAGGTCATTTTGTTCTCAATTTTCCTTTTCTTAGAGCACACTTGTTATTCACTGTTTTGTATATAGTTTTGTATCAAACCCAAATCTTTTCTTTAGACTAAAAGGGGAATTGTAGCGAGATATTCACCTTGTCTGCACCTGTGGCTTAGGCCATGCCCATTGGGGCGGAGACAGGGCCGGATGGGAGCAGAGAGAAAAGGTTGGGAGAGGGTCGGGCCGCCCCTTTTGGGTGGTGGACGCTGGAAGGCTCAGGATCGGCTGGAACCCGCCGCGTGCATCTGCCTATGTTGTGAGTTATTTCTCCCTTAATAAACTTCTGTCTGGCCTAATTGTTTATCCTGATTCTTATTAAATCACAATACATCTGAAAGTAGTAAAATTAATTTTCAACTCCCTTTCTTCCAGCTTAAATAGGTCATTCAATGACTCTAAGGCCATTCATCCATCTGGCCATACTCAGCATGAATAGAATATAACACTCCAGGTACAACTGAGCAGATCATGTTCAAGTGAAACTATCACTCCATATTTTGAAAGCTTCACTGAAGTCCTACTTTGCCTACTAAAGAATTCTTACAGGTTTACAGGCACATATGCAATTTAAATATAACTGTAAATTAAAAAAAAAACTTTGATATTATGAAACATACAAATAGCACCGACATTTGGTAAAATGAAGAACTTCTCACAGCCACACTTCAGAGGGTGAACACACACAGTCTACCAAATAATTCTGGCTTGAAACATAGGATCAAAGACTGCAGATCTAAACAGTTCTCAAAAGAAGAAATACAAATAGCCAGTATTTTTAAGTGTTCAACATCCTTTGCCATTGAGGAAAGCATATTAAAACTACTTTGAGGCTCCATTTTACCCTGGCAAAGGAATTATCATCAAAAAAATAGTTGCCAGCAGTGGTGGCACACACCTTTAATATAGTACTCAGGAGGAAGAGGCAGGCTGACCTCTGTGAGTTTGAGGTCAGCCTGGTCTATGAAGAAAGTTCCAGGATAACCTGGGCTGTTACACAGAGACCCTGTCTTGAAAAACAACAGAGAGAGGGGGAGGGGGAGGGAGAGAGGGGGAGGGAGGGAAGGAGGGAGAAAGGGAGGGAGGGAGGGAGGGAGGGAGGGAGGGAGGGAGGGAGGGAAAGAGGAAGGGTTTGACAGAAACTTTGAAAAGGATGTGGTGAAACAATCTCATTCTCTGTAAGTAGAAGGTAAACTAGCAGCCACTATGTAAATCACCATAAGGTTTATCAAAAACTACAAACAGAATTGCCATACGACAATGCTAGACATGCTGCACACACAGGGTCCTCTATCCTATGACAGAGATATCATCACATCCATGGTCAGTGCTACTCTAGTCACAATACCAAATGGAATCAGACTAGCTGTCCATCACGAGATGAGAACAGATAATGAAACTGCAGTAGCAATACCAAATGGAATCAGACTAGCTGTCCATCACGAGATGAGAACAGATAATGAAACTGCATTAAATATATATTAATGAAATTTTGTTCAACTGTTATAAAATGAAATTTGTGGGAACATGGATAGAACTGGAAAAATAAAACTCAGGCTCAGAAAAACAACTCATTGTTTTCTCTCATACGCAGATCCCAGTCATTTAGTTTTATATAGCATACTTATGCAGTATGTGTAGATACGAAGACACAAAGGGGGACCCAATAGAATGTGAAGGCGGCTTTAATGAGTACAGTAGGATGGGTAACAACACAGAAATAGTAAAGTAGAAGGAAAGGCTTTAAGGATGGATGGGGATAGGGTCAGAAAGATGGGGGAAAAGAGATGAGAGAGGGAAATCCAATCAAAACTGAGTATTATGAGAATACCATAAGGAAACCTACTTTGTAGAATAATAAAAAGGCAACAACAATTTAAAAATAAGCTCTTAGGAATACTTAGAAAAAGTCACCCAAGTCTTTCCCCACTCATCATTTTGCCTTGCCTTCTTCCCTTTTCAGAGGACACAGAATTTTTTATTGGTATGCCCAAGCTCTACAGTTCACTGCTGTTCAATAGAATGTTCTACAATATTCACATTGCTCCATTGGTACTAACAATATGTCAGCCACCAACCACAGATCAGTAAACACTGAGTACTTGAAATGTGGCTAATTGTAACTGAGAAAATAGTTCTTAATTTTTCTTAAGCTTTAATTGTAATTTAAACTGACATAGCTACTTCTGAATAGATAATGCAACTCTGCTTATACTTAGAGTACTTTGAAATTTACCTTCATTTAAAGATAGTAGTTTTTTTAAACATACATTAACTTTGGAAACATGAATACAAGGTTGCCAATGCTGCTTTTGGAGGGAAGCTCACATTTAATTAAACCTGCAGGAGAAAAAGAAAATTACCTCCTGAGAGTCATCTTTTATTTTCTGAGGTCAAACATCATAATTCCACCATTTTGCCATTCAATTGTCATAGTTGGTTAAAGTAAGAATATTAGTCAACCAAAAAACACAGGAGAGAATCATGTTCCATAATAGCTCAGGGCTGTGAAGGTAAAGAAACTATCTTAAATGATTTTTACCCTGAGCACACCTAAATGTAGAATTCAGAAATCTGAATCAAACTTTCTGAAGAAGGATCAGTGCATCAAACTTTCTGAAGAAGTTACTCAGTGCAGGGCATCCTCTGCATAGAATGCATTGGAACACAAAACCAAGACTGACAAATTGACCCCAACTGACTTGTGTGGTACACGGTGCTGACACTCACAAATGTTTTTCTTAGATGGTCTTAGAGTTGTCTGTGTGCCTGCCAACTACAGTTTCTTGGGTTATTTCAGCCAAGCTCACCTATATCACACCATGTTACTAAGCCATTGATTTCTTACAAAGTTAACAAGAAATATGAGGAGTTAACATGGAGCAATTATGAACAGATAACACTGCTACCAGTGCATGTAACCACTGTATTTTGTTCATTCCTACCTAAGGCACAGTGAGAACATAACCAATCATATTTTTCAACTTCCATTTCAAAATTATTCTATAATGAAAAATGTGATTCAGAAGACTCTATACCTACATCTTAAAACAAATGACATCTCTATCACATGCCTAAAAATGTTGTTTTCCCACCACATTAAAAGAAATAATTGTAGAGCTAGCTGAGACAAAAATGTATGTATCATTTGGAATTGTAATTCTATTGAATTCATATCACCCCTATTATGTAATTGTGTATCACTGTCTATTTATTAAATGCAAAGTAGAAAGTCCAAACATACCTACAAAATTCATAGGAACCAAAAAAACCCATTTTCCCCCCCACAACATGGTACAACTCCATGGGGGAAGTAGAGCTATTAGCTGGAATTACTCTGTACCAGAAATCATTCAAGGTAAAAGTTACCATTTCCTAAGTAAATGTGAGATGAAAAGTAAAGGACTAAAGTTTCTCATTATTTAGCTTTTATTGTCTAAAAAGTCTAATGACTAGAACATTTCTGTTAGGTGTTTAAAAAAAAATGAGTTATTTCATTTATCAAATAAGTATTTATTCAAATTAACAGATGTACAGGAAAAACTGATCTGCTCCTTTGTAAGCCCAGACTCCAAGCAAGTTTTCATGTCACTGTGAGGTCCAACATACATGACACCTCCACCAGCTCCCAAGCAGCTCTGCTTGCTTTAAATAATTTACAAACAGAACACCTACTCATAAGAGTTCCAGAAAGCAAATGTCCATTCTCTTTAACACTGAATGACTAGAAATAAGCAGTTCAGTTTACTGATGGCAAGGTTTAAAACAAGGACCATGAGTTTTAGAGATGTGACTTCAGCAGCCACTGCTCAGAAGGAAGCACAGCGGTCTTTCACTCTCCTGGGTGTGGTACAGAAATGGTGTTCAAAGAATAGGTCAATGAATATTCAGACACAAATGAGACATCTATATCACAACCATAGCCTAGGACTATCCTGACAGAGGGAGCACAAAGCTCATGAGAGGTCAGAAAAAACTGGAGCAAAACAGTAACTTCTGGACATGACAGAACCATGACACTCGTGAACTCACAACAGCTGGACCAGCATTCTCGTTGAAGAACTATGGACAGATGACAGCTTCAGGGGAGGGAGAGTCAATTTTCTTTAAGGGATTGGCCCCTGGCAGGCCAACCACACTCCAGCGGACAGTCCCATACTCTAGAATATATGTGACAGTACAAAGTAGATTTCGGTATTAAATATTAAAGGATATGAAGTTGGGGAGTAGGGAAGTGAGAATGAATCTAGGAAGCCTTAGTGGAATGAAATGGGCAGGTATGATAAAAATGTACTGGAGGAAATTCCCTAAGCATAAAACACTTAAAAATGGTTTACAATACAAACAATCAAAATAGATCGACTTAACTCTGCAAAATAAACTTAAGCAGATTTAAAAAAAAAAAAAAGACATCTTAAAATTCCATAAAAACCAATGATCTACAGAATGATTCTTTCATGATGGGTGTGTGTGGGAGGGGATTGAGGGGGAGGCTTGGATTTTTTTTTTTTTTAATCTTACTACCTCAAGATAGATGTAAGATACCCAAGAAAAGAATTTCCCACACAGCAATCTGCTACAAAATATGGCAGGCCAAGTATAATTTGCCATAATCTAGCTTTTAACTGACAAGTATATCTAAGAATCTTGGGGCTGCAATTTTTTAACAGGTACACAAAAATGCTTATAGACCCTACAAGTTGTTTGGATAGAATAAATAGCACATAATTGTTCATATATACAATATTCCTTTCTATACTGTATGAATTTATCAAGTGTAAACTACTCAGCAAGATTTGAACTACAGGGGCATTTGATTTTTTTTTTTTTGGGGGGGGGGTCAAGATGAGGTTTCTCTGTGTAGATTTGGAGCCTGTCCTGGAACTAGCTCTTCCAGACCAGACTGGTCTCAAACTCACAAGAGATTCACCTGCCTCTGCCTCCCGAGTGTTGGAATTAAAGACATGAACCACCACCACCCAGGTAGGGCATACAATTGTTATATCAAGAACTATGAATTATTTTATAAATTTAGTTATCAATTAAAATGGCTTGTGCTAAGTATATGGTCAGAGAGAATTATTTGTCATGTAAACACATATTGTGGTTAGCAGCAATTATAACCATTACTTTTTATCAAATGTATAGCACTACATCTAGAAGTGACTGCTAGCTTCAGGTAGCTGGCAGGTTTAGTTTTAGGTGGCTGTGGAAAACTAAACTTCTAAGTCTCCTTATGTGGGGACAAGTAACTAGGTCTAGGACACTGCAAAGGGGGTAGTAAAAGTGAACATCTTCCACATTCTGCCCTTTAAAGGAAAAATAAAATTTCCCCTCTTTTCTCATTTCTGTAGACAGGGCAGGACCCAATGGAGCTACTGAAATGGAGATGTGTATGTATATATATATGGGTGTCAGAAGCCCTAGAACTGGAGTTACAGACAGGGGTAAGGGGACATGTAAGTGCTGGGAATTGAACTGGGATCCCTTAGAAGAGTAGTCAGTGCACGTAACCACTGAGCCTTCTCTCTAGTCCCACCAATTCTTATTAATAAACCCTATTATCCAGGTAGCCCTGGAGGTTATCACAGAAACCAGAACTGTACCCTCAACAACATGAAGGATATAAAAGTGGCTGAGCCAAAATTTGGTTCAGAGTCTGGGTGAGCTCAGGTTCTTACCACACTGCCTCCTTTCACATGATCTGTCTCTTGTGGTTAACTCTGTTACTTGTTACCAATGCAAGTTTCTGCAAACTAGAACATTCAACTATAATGTTACAGACCTATAGCCTACAAGGAGTCTGAAGTTCTCAAAAGTCTTAGGAAGCTTAGAACCAAAAAGTATAAGCTGTTTGAATCAAAACAATCCTTATAGGAATATAAAATGGACCAAAAACACAACTGCTCTCCAAATTGGTTCAAAATTCAGGTGTTTGGTATTTAACGCTTGAAATCTAATAGGTCAAGATAACAGCAAAAATAAGTATTTTTTTTCCTTCTGAAAAGTTAAGTCATTAAAGAACTGCCTGATTGCTGCTAGAGTGGTTAAGGCCTACCTAGAGAACCACACTGACAGCTCTTCTGAAATACTTCTTTGAACTCTTCAAGTTTTTGTTTTTCCAAATGTCTTAGAACCCAAAAATATTCAAATTCCCTGAAGGAAAGGAGGGACTAGACACATACTACATCCAATGATATTTCAATACTTATAATAAACACTTTAAGGCATAGTCTCATTAGATAAGAACATTGAGGCTTATAGAAAGAGTGTTCTCAACACAAATCAATGAAGAAAAGCTTTGATCTGATTCCACATTAGCAGAAATGTTGTCCCTATTATCAAGATGTAACAATGAAACGTAGATTTCAATGTACATCAGAGTAGCCTTAAAAGGTGCAAGCTGCCGGAAGTGAGATGGGTGTGGGATGGGACAACATACATCAAGATAGCATTTTCTGGCATTATTCAATGCGACTGAGGACCCAGAAAGATAGGTTCTATACTGAAATTGCTCAAGAAAAATAACCAGATATCCACCTAGTCCACGCTCTTTGGGCTCAGTTTTAACTTTCAAGAAGGGAATCAGAAAGAAAGATAACCAATTCACATGCTTGCAAAATGCAATGATTCAAAAGGATTTAGAAGCAGTTCCAGGTCTTCTCTAAAGAGAACTTACAGGCCTTTCACTGCCCACACTGCTGTAGCCAGAGCTGCTATATTCAAGGGAAAGTGCATGTGCTAAGTGCCCCAGGTATAGAGCCCCCTCACCACACAGATGAGGAAACTGAGGCTGAGAGAGGCAAAATACTTGCTAAAGTTCACAAAACTGTGTTGGATTAGACAAAGCTGGGATGCCAGGACTCAACCCAGGTATGACTGCCAGCAGCTGGCATTTCTTCTTTATAGAACTGACAGCTTGGAAGTAGTTAATTGTAAAATTATATAGTATGAGAAAAAAAACTCCCATTGATATTACTGTGATGTATGAGGACAAAAATCCAAAAGAAGAGTACAGATCTTTCTAAAAACCAAAAGTGAGGGGAAGAAAAAGTTCAGGCAGATAAGGGTTCATGGATACTAAACCCTGGTATTAGGGATCCTATGAAATTCTAAAATCAAAGTACTAGATAATTACTTTTAATAGCAAGAGATAGTAGCATCTTTGTCTAATGTCTAGGAACCTAGGACTTTAGTAGTAGCTGTATGTATCCTGGCTCTAGTTTTTAATGTTGTAGTGAAATGTATTAGAAAACTATTTTTTGTAATTTTAAAACTATAGATCAACTTTAAGTATATTTGAGCTAAAACCTGACTTTAAAGAGAAAGGTTTTATAGTTAAAACCAAGCAAATTTAATAGTTGTAATTAACTACTACATTTTTTTTTCTAAGTGTGGAAAAAAACTATACACAATCAAAACCAATCAACACACAGAGCTAAATTAAAGGCAAACAATCTAGATGTATATAAATTTACCTCCTGTTTCTGTCAGACTCCAGACTCAACTTTCAGATGCTCAAAATACCTCGTCTTGTAGCTTGTGCACAGTCTCCAGGGCACACCTTCCTTTTTTTCCCCCCAAATAGAATCATTTAATTTTTAAATAAAAACGTTTAAAAATAAATTCAAATGCCACAGCTGCCTTTCTGGCAGCAACACTGTCACAGAGAGAGCTGGTGTTAAAAGATCAGATTAAGAGCCTTCAGTCCTGGCACTAAGTGATGCCTGCAGCCATGCAAGAGTGATTTTCCTGCTGCTGAAACGACAGGAAATAGAATCCTTCTTTCTCTAATAACCTGCCTCCTCCCCGCCCTCCAGATTAAGGTCCATCTGGCCTCTGGGAAGAAATTAGGTGTCTGCTTACAGAATACCCTAAAATACAAGGTAAACTGTGTTCAACCCGAAACACACATGAGAACATGAACAATGAGAATAAACAAATTTGTGGCTTATATTTGAAGAGGCATACTCCCATGTTAAGAGATTAGAAGAGTAAAAGAAAGTTATGCACAGAACTAGGATTTAGGGTACAATGGTTGTGGGGTCATTATGTGTACTAAGGACTAAAATCAAGAACTGTCAAAACCTTAGGAAAATAGTTAAACATTGGAAAAATTATGTTTACCCTCCCAGATGAGAGAAGAAAGGAGTTGTCAATACCTCCCCCAAGGCTTTTCTCTATGGGATACAACATCCTCAACTAATTAATTTCAGTCATGCTTAGCCCTGCTACCATTGCATATTCAGTTCCTACTGGGCCTGTTCATACAAACAACATAACTCATGTGGGAAAATGAATTAGTACCTCTAAGACCACCTTTCATTTCTGACCATAATCCACAGATAGCAGAAATGTCATGTGGACAAACCTGCTCTAGTAATTGCCTATAGTGGGCTATACCTGCAGAGGTCCAAAGACTAACACCACCCTAAGGTTAATTCTAACTTTTCCCATCTACCTTTGGGTATCACATCACAGCCTAGTTACAGCTTTAAGGGTCCCATATTCTTCTCATTCTCTATCTCTACAAGTAGAACTTTTTAAAGTAAGAAATACTCACTAGGTGAGGCCTGGAACAGTCAAGTTTCCCCCACAAAAAAAAAAAAAAAAAAAAAAAAAGAAAGAAAAAAGAAAATACAGGCTCAAGAGATGGCTAAATGTTGAGAACACTTGGTTCTCTGGCAGAAGAACTAGATTCTGTTCCCAGCATTCACTTGTTGGCTTACAGCATCTGTAACTCTATTTTTAGAGATCTACTGCCCTCTTCTGGTCTCTGCAGGCATGAGGCACATATGTAGCACACATACATATATGGAGGCACACACAAGCATAAATATAAATAAATTCTAAACAAAGAAATGCAAATATGTTCCTTGACACTTAGTCAAAACACATCTAATCCAGTCACAGCCAAATACTAAGTAAAAATAGGTAAATGAGGATAATGAAGTTTAATGGTCACAGCTAAAAGAGGGGAAAACAGCATGTGAATTAGGAAGTAGCAAAGGTTTGTGCTCTTCTTCAACATAACAGTTATTCAAATATAAACCTGGTTTGAACAAAATAAGTCAGACAGAAAGCCACATGTGTATAATGCACATACAAACTCAAATAATTGTTTGTGACTAACCCCAGCACACACATTGTTAGAAAGTGTAAACAGCTAATTAGAACAGCAGTGATAGAACATAGTAACTAAAAAGAGTGGGAATGCAAACTCTACCCAAAAACAAAGTACCAAGTACTATGGCTCCAAGACTTTAAAAATAGTTCTTCTTTTTTACAGCTAATCTTAACCAGAGCAAATAAAGGATTCAATAATCCAAAAGCAAAACCACTCCTTTCCAGTATTCTCACCTAAACTTTCTACCTACCCAAAGCAAGCAAATAAGCAAAGTAAAGGAAGAGGGGGACAAGGAAACCACCAAGCCCTAGGAAGATAGACCCTCTTGCACACCTGCATGAATTTTTGACAGTATGCACTTTTCCTGGTATTAAGCAAAACAAAACTAGTGAGCCACATGCCAGGCACTAACCCATAAAAAGGCTCATATCAGCAAAGAATACTGAATTTATCTTGCATATCTTTTCTAACTGCATAGACAACATAAAGAAATTAATCATTAATTTACAATAACTTTTTTAAAGCAGCAGCCAAAAGTCCCATTAGTTTATTCACTAGGTGAAGCTTTTCTATCTGATAAATCTTTTACTGAGTCTCAATGCTCAGTGACAGATGTACAGATGTCTTGCTGGCAATTATATCATCTCTGAGATTAGATGGCATTACAGCAAACAGGCATAATTCTGAGCAACACTACTTTTAAAAATGCTGCAAAATATTTTAATAATTAAATTTTACTTAACACAGAAATATTGTATTAAATATATTTAAACTATGTTACATGATATTAATGAGGTTCAGAAGTTAGATGAGAACATTAGAAATGTGAAATATGAACATAAAAAAAGATGGCAAGGCCAGAATCAGTTCTACAGTCCCTTATCTGCAAAATCAATAAAACAGGAACAACTTCTAGCCATCAGATCAACTATCTTACCTCTTGGGACAGGAAAGGAATGACCTGTGCACAGATAGCATTTAGTCTTTTAACAATCTCCGCCTGCAAAAAAGAAACACAACAGAAAAAACAGTCAGCGGGTTATAGATACCCAAAATATTGATAGGATTATATTAAAAGACTCTGGCTGGCAATGTCTAAGGAAGAGGAAAACTACTTTCCAAGCAAGCCCATTAAGAGGACGTGGTGACAACAGAGCCTTATTAGCCAGGGTTTATTAAATAGCATTCATCTTAAAACTTAATCTTCAAGCACCAGAGTAGTAAAAAGTAAATTTAACCTCCACGACTAGAAACCAGTTTTTGAAAACATTCATCAGAAGGACCCTTGCCCAATCAAATAGTTTTCTTAAAACCCCAAGTCTTTATTTAATTAGGATAACACACATTTTTTTTCTGTACATATCCCAACTGTTTCCATAACCAAATGATTAGACTTCCACAGTTGTATACAAATATTTCTCTCTCTTCCCTACCCTCTCTTAAGTTCAAACAAGCCTTGAACTTAACAACCTGAGTGCCTCAGCCTCCAGAGTGCTTGAATCTTAGGTATGTGCTGCTGTACCTGGCAGCCTTTGCTTGTCAACACTTCAGTGAGATTTTTATACATAGTTCCCAGTCTCCTGGAAGCTGAGAGTTGGGGGAAGAACAGTAATTATTAATCTCTGAGTAGTAGGGTATTTTCAAACAGTAAAGGCTTGCAAATCTGTTGGCCAGGGTTTTCAGAGTGTAGTTTAGAACACGCCTAGGTCTTCAGAGAGCAATCTGAGTCTGAAGACTACCTTCATTATCATTTTACTATAGATCTACAAGAGTTGTAACAAAGTTAGCCTATACAACCTATTCTTTATTTGTTTGTTCTTTTATCTATTTATTTTTGGAAATACGGGGACAAAATATATATACCTTGTACACACAATTCTCTTGCCTTGGAACTGGGGATTTTAACACAAAAAAAAGAAAGAAAAAAAAAAGGGCTGTTAAATGTTTTCTTATAAAACCTGTTCAGAACTTTACTGATGTTCACCTTACTATGCATCTTCAGATGGCATGTTCTACACTTTATGATAAGGGGACAGTTTTAATATATGCACATTATGTGCATACAAAATTATTCATTTAATGATAGGGTGGTGTATAAGGCAGAAAATGTAAAGCAATTATTATTCCAGAGACATTCTTAAAATAAATTTCATCCAGAACCAGTTCACTTTATGAAAGCACACAAATGCTCTTTTCCTTGCTAAGTCATTATAGAACAGCAACTTTTTTTTTTTTTTTTTTTTTTTAGCAGCAACCCTTTTAACTTTGTAGCCATGTTCTTAAATGCCAGCATCTTAAAAACTCCATCAGCTTACACAAAACAAAAATTCACCACAAAGTTCCTCCAATGTTGGCTTTCTACTCCATCCTGCACTTAAAAAGAAAGACAAAGCCCAGAACTAGTAAACAGCAGTGACTAAAACTCCACTGTGATGCCCTGATTTAATTTACTACCCTGGCCCCAAGGATCATTAAGCCATCTTTTAAGAATGCTTGAACCACCATGAAAGGCTGAAATGGGAACCACCAAACCCCTCTCCACCTGGATGAACATTCCACAGTGGTGATGGAGTTAAATTCTAACGTAAGTTAAGAAAACAGAACAGCATTAAGGAGGCTGAATGCTCCATGTCTCAAAGGCATTTGGTGGTTAGGCTTTTTGTAGGAAAAGGTGGGGGTAGGAATAAAAGATAATGAGACTTTGGGGCAGACCAAACTGATGATTCTTCTGCTTAGAACCATCTGCCAAGCATATTTTCCTCATTATGTTGTTTACATAAATAAAATAGTCCCTTGCTAGGTTGAAAAAAGTATGTGGGCATGTAAGAAAACTGAGTTCTTTAATTTGCCTACATAATGTAGGCAGTAAAAACTACTCTGGAAACTCACTCATCTGGTCAAATAAAAAACAAGAGGTATTTGGCACCTTAATAAACAATTTGAAGTTCAAGCACCCATTTAAAGCAAAAACAAACAAAACAAAACACCAAGATAAAAAGAACAAGTCTTAATACTAAAAATTATGTATGTTAACATATACACAAAAAGAAAAAGAAGGGTAAAATCTTCAAACTTTTCCTTTTGCTTAAAAGACTTCTTAATTTCTTTACCCTGTCATGCTAATAGATTTTCATGGACAGGCTAATTGGCAGCAAGGGGGTGGGGTATGTCTGTGTGATTTCATACAATTAAGCAGGCCATTCCTCACTTTGAAAGCTAAAGTTGCCTCGGAAACACTGCTGCTTCCATGGTCATCTAATTTCACCTCTTTTGTCCCACAAGATCAAGCTTTGGGGAGGCATCATTTATTTTCAGGCCTTTCCACTGGGCTTCAGCGATCAACTAGTAATACTGTGGACACACACTTCTAATGGCCTATGTTTTGAAACTGAGTCTAATCTAATGGCGTGGGGCCCAAACTCCTTTTCTAGCACAGCCATTAAAGGATGTAGGTTATTGCTGTTGTCACCATTGATATTTGTCATTGTAATGTAATTAGGGCCCTAAAATGATGCATTACAGCCCTTGGCACAGCTTCTATTAAAATCTTTTCTTCTGTTCACTGAACTGCGACCTGCTTTCTGATGAATAACAGACAGACAGCTTTAGGGTAAGAAGCAGATTCATCAAAGAAGTATTTTTCAGCTTTAGGGAAAGAGAAAAAGACAACCTAGGAGAAAAAGCCACAATACACATTTGAAATCATCTGACCACTTGAAATTCTGATTGCATCTGATGAATCTGGCTTAGACAACATATTTCCAGTCTTTGAATCACATGGTTAATCAGGACTCTAATCTGCTATCCATCAGCCTATGCCAGTTCTTTGGCTTCCAATCAAATTTATAGGTGATGTAGGTCACGCATCCCTGAGCAATGCATTCACAGATAGCCCATTGAAAAAGGCAAAGAGGCTGAAATACTGTTCGTTGTTAGAATTACTGGGTGTTATTATACTGTTTGATGCTTTACAGGCCCTGCTAAGCTATTGCCTTTTATACCCATAACACTCCAAATCAGCATTAATAGTCCTAATAAGAGGACAATTGTTCATATCAAAAGATGACAAAAAACCCTCATACTCTGTCAAGTTCACCAAACAATATTTGACATCTTATCTATTCATAAAGATATACATTTAAGAAAAACAATTAATGGGGCTGAAGAAATGGCTTGACCCTTAAAAGTACTTGCTGAAGACCAAAGTTCTATTCCCAGCACCCACATCTGGCAGGTGACAAGGGCCTGTTAACTCCAGTTCAAAAGGACCAGGCATCTCTTCTGTACACAATGGCCCTTGCACAAATATATGAATACATACATCAGGCTCCTACTAATAAAAAGAAATAAGTTTGACATATTATCCTACCTGCAATTCACCACTATTTCTTTTTATTTTCTATCTTTATATCACATTCCAATAAAAAGATTCAATAAAAATGACCATCTTCCCTGTTTAAAAACCAAAACAAAACAAACAAACAAAAAAAGCCATTTTGTTTTGGCAAAATCCTTAGAAAAAGTGACAACATAAAAAGGCATTTTATGAAAACCTTGACTATGCATTCAACTCCTGGTACTATGTGCCATCATGCTAACTCTAGAGAAGAGATGAAGAATAGGATAGAAGGGTCACCAGCCTAACAATATAGTAAACACGGGAGAAATCTCAAGTCACTCATTTTATATCTTATACACAGACAAAATTTGTTAAGCATCTTACATCATGAGTAAAATATTTTTGCAAGGTAATAAGGCTTTTTAAAAATTTTTAATCTGTTTGTTAATTTATTTATTGGATTTTGGGGACAGGCTCTGGCTAAATTAGCCCTGGCTGTCCTGGAATTCACTAGGGAGAACAGGCTGAAGAAGACTGTGTTTAAGAGCTGCCCATCCCACTTCCTATAAGAGAACTGTTTGGATATTCAATGCATACATATTACATTGACAATACAAAAGTGTCAATTACACATCTTTTCTTTTTTAACTTTTCCACACTTCCCTCAATGACATAAAGTCTCTACTGATGTCACTAAAGCAATGTTAACCTGGTTCATGTTTTGAACTCCTTTGTATGCCATTTTACTGCATGGTGAAGTGTGCTATGCAGTGCCAATGCACAACTTGGTTAATTGAACATTTTCAAGTACCCCATTTATCCTAACAAGATATAGAGTACTATTGGTGGTGTTTGTGCAGCAATATGCAGGATGATGTCCTTAAACTATTTCAATCTGCCTCTAAAAGTCTTATGAAAACTCTCAGCGAGAATTTTCCCCCTCTTACCTTTGAGCTTTCCAAAAGTATTTCTTTAAAGGAAACCTCAGATAGTCACCTATTACCATATTACCTGAACTTTGGTATTATATTTAATATTGCTCCAGCATTAAGAGGGATCAAGAGAATGCTATTATTCAGGGAAAGATTAATGATCCTTGTGCTTGACATTCAGTAAGTCATACAAGGTCAAATCACTGCAGTTCTCAAGTTTGAAAAAACAATGTAACTAATATTATCAGTTGTGCTCAGCCCCTCAGAGAAAGGACAGGGAATACAGAAAGAAGGTTGGGAGGGAAAAGTGGGGTTCAGCAGGAGCCAGCAAGAAAAATTAGCCTCTCTAGTGACTTTAACCTAAGTTTTCACAGAATAGGATAGAGCTAGTTGAGAACCTGATTACACATGCCCACCAAGCTCTGACATGCTTCTGCCCTCAACACTCTCCTACCAGTATCACAGCAAGTAACGTCAGCTACTTTATTCCTTTCCCTTCTATAAACATACTGGGGCCTTTGAATGCTAATATACAAGTACACATTTTCACACTTAGGCATGAAGATAAATACTCTTTGTGACAACAAATGGAAATATAGCTTGATTTTTCTCCAACAGGACTATGATCAAAATTATGTGAGAAATACCCAAAAGCGAAGAATTTTGAATGCAGGAATAAATAAAACCAACTCATGGTGCTTATCATTGTATATCCATCAAAGCAACAAGCTTAGGGAAAATTATGCCAGATGATTTGGTCATTTCTTCCTGGTTACATCCAGGTATGTCAAACTTGGAGGCCACAGGCTAAAAACCACACAAATCCCAAGACAGCTATGAATGAAAATGAAGCCCAACACATTTACAGATAAAATCATATTTCAGTGCCAAAAGGTTGGACAATACCCTTGTTAGGTTAGACCTTTATCAAATTCTTGCTTATCACCATTTTTTTAAAAATACTTCTCCAACTATGCCTATAATCCTCAGTATATTCCTCTCAACACTAGCACAGTCTTCTATAATGTCTTTATGCTCCCTCTTAGTACCTGAAATTTCAACTATTTGAAGCCATCAGTGGCATTTAATATATCATTTTGTAAATGAAGTTTAATCCAGGCCAAGCATGTAGGAAGGCATGCAAAAACTGTTATGGAAGAGCTAGAACACATCAATGTACCAACCATAAAGGACTGTCCATCTACAAGACCTACTCACATTATAATTTGGTTAGTCTGCCTTTCTGGCACATATCTTTTCTGACATTTAGGAGGTCATGTCACATAAAAAGAATAAGACATATATTCTCACTGAACAGGAAAAATGCAAATTCATTCTGGATGACTTCGGAATTGTGAGTCAAGATTAAAGTTTCCATTCTGAATTCTTGGCAGGATATGTGATTTAAAAGATTATTTAGAAACAATGCAGATGTAGCTTAGCCTCCTTCTAATATTTCTTGCAGCAGATTACTGATCAATTGAGCCTTTGGCATTCAGCACATCTGCTAAAGGATACACTAGGAGAGCATTTTGTATTCACAGTTCAGAATAAATTCTAGAATATTACCTGGAATAAATCAATTTGGTTACATCAGTCCATAGACAGGCCTTAGTCATGCTGCAGCATCACAGGGCTCATAGGAATAAAAGAACAGCTCCTAATAATTCAATGTGCAGTGGGTCATGGGAACTCTACATGCTACAATATATTCACACCCACTTCATATCTATTAAAACACTGTTCAAAATAGACTATGAGAGCCAGGCTGGAGGAACCATGGACACAGCTGCAGCACAATACTTCCAGAGAATAGGTGCCCTCTTAATAAGGTCAAGAAACGCTGCAGTGATGCATGTTGCATGAGCCTTGAACATTGATCAGGTAAACTCACTTAGAATTCTACTTTCTGGTACCTGAACAAGTTCCTCAACGTACTTGACAAACCTGTTTAAAAACGCTCTTGTTCAATGTTTTAAACATTAGAAAAACATTTTATCAACAAAAAAAAAAATATCTTGCCTAATTTTTGTTCTTTTTGTTGGAGTAGTGTGTTCTATCCAAAAGGAACTCTCACTGACTCCTCATACAAGCTTCTTTCAACAATTCATGCTGGGGTGATCAATCCCTTTTCCCCAGGGGAAGCCATCTAGAACAGACCGGCCCAAAATTAAGCAGCAAAAAGGAAGTCTCATTCAACAAATTGAGATGCACCTTGCCCCAGTAACCATAAAACCCACAAATGTACCAAGTAGTCTGGCTTTTAGATACTTTTATGTGGTATGTATATGTACCTATTTTTTTCAATACTCCACAAGGTAAGTTGAGAAAAGCAAAGGTTAAAAACTATAGTCTATTAGTACTTCTATAATCTAAGTTACTTTTAGAATGCACAGTGGCCCTTGTCCATGAGAGATTTGTGATGAGAACCTCCACAGACATCAAATCTAAAGATGCTTATTATTCATAAAATGGCAAGGTATTTGAGTATAATCCATATGTACCCTCTTGCTATAACACCAAACAGAATGTAAATACAATATAAATAGCTTTAATATACTTTATTGTTTAGGAAATAACGATGGATAAACATGTGGTTAATACAGACACATTTCTCCCAAACACACTGAATCTGCAGTTGGCTGAACAAACATAAATGGAACCATGCACATAGAGGACTAACTGTATTTCAAGTTATTTTTAAATGACATCATGCATGAGATTTATGATATTTAAACACATCCACCTTAGTAAAGGCCTAAACCATGAATATATTACTGCCTTTTATTCATTCAACAAGTACTTATTAACTGCCTACTTACTATTACCAGAACGCTTAGGTGCTGAGTGGAGACATGAGTGAAGTGAACAAGACAATCCCTGCTGTCCTGAATTTCAACATAGGAGTGGAGACAAAGACAAGTACACAGACATACAAAATACAATTTCAGGTATTGACAGTTATCTATAAAGAAGACAATCCTAGGATAAGAGTGAGTCTAGTTTGGGTAAGTTAATCAAGAAAGGACCAAAGGAAGTGATTTCAAATGTGAAACATTGGCTGATAATACCATCTCCCAAACCAGTTTCTATAACACACCTTGCACAAGTTATTAACAAGTACATACTAAGTGCTCTCTGAGCTCATGGACTCACTCTGCTTAAACAAAATTAAACAGCTTTCTTCTCTATCAGACATCTTAATTGTATTAGTTTAATATCTTTGGAATGAAATACACAAAAAGCAATATTACTGAAACTTCCTTGACTATGGAACCCTAAAAGCCCTCCAATAGACAATATTCTCAGGAAACATCTGGTTAGTGATTTCACAAACCAAACCTCACCCCAGATATATCAGCTTAAAATCTCCAAGAGTAAGACCTGGGAACCAGTGCTCCATTTTAAAATTCCCTGGGTAATTCTAACATACAGGTAGGACTGAAACTGAAACTGAAAAAGTTAGAATACAGGATACATGCAGTAAAAGACAATGGAAAGAGGTGCAGAAGCAGTCTGTCTAGTGTGATCTGGTCAGCCAAGCCTTCAATGCCATACTCCAAAGCATGGATTTAACTTGGTAGGTAACAAGTATCTACCAGGGACATTTCTAGGAAAGTGGTAGCAAATTATAAGCATATTAATATATCTCAATGTCTTTAGGGTTCTAGCCCTCTTCTTGCCACAGATTACATTTGAATGGCTATGAAAAAAAAAGAGAGATAGTAAACATTAAACATACTACAAGAGGAAAAATGAACATTAAAAGATAATTTAGAGCAAAAACAAAATTCTCAAAGCACCCCTAACATAAGAAATGAAACAATGTGATTTCAGATATTGGCTTTCGCTCTGAGCTAGCAGCTGTGACAGATAGTGTAGTGGATGCAGAAGGCTCTGGTCCCATGAGGTGGTTACAGTCCAGCAAGGAAGAAGATCAAATAGAAAAAACACAAAAAGTCAGGCCTCGTGGTGCAGGCCTGTAGTCTCAGGTACAAATAAGGCTGAAGCAGGAACATCATAAGTTCCGGGATATAAAACAGAAAGTGGGCTTAGGTTACACAGTTAAATAACTGGTAATATGTTTGTCTATCACAGGCAGAGCCCAGGGTTCAATCTCCCACTCTGGGAGAAAAGGGTTAAGGATAGTGGGGAAAATCCCTTATGTGAAACATAGTTAAATCCTCAATCTTTAATAATTTTCTACTACTATTTCAAAATCCATGTCACATCTAAAACAGTGGAAGAAAAGATAGTACTTACAAAACCCATAATATAGTATGATGGATAGTTTTTCTCGATGATTAAGGCATGAATATTATCCTAAGGAACCAGGATAAAGTGAGTCTGAAAGATGAAGATAGAGGGCAGGGCAAGAAAAGACCAGTCTAAAAGGGGGAAGCCTGCCACACCAGCCTAGTGCATTCACAGCACAGGAAAAGTGGTGGCAGCAGATGTGGCTAGAAGTGATTTAGACAGCCTAGGGGCCAGGTCTGTTCCCACCAGGTAAGACCACTTAGACATTGCTGTACTCACAAGTGATCCTAAATTTGGTGACAAGGAGAGCTGCATCAGGATACACCAACCATCCTAACAATTAAAGAGAGCCAGTTTTGTGCAGGGAATGTCACTTAATGCTCAGAGCAATGTAAGAGTTTGACTCTTGTACCTATTTTAAGATAAGAACAGTAAAGAGTTAAAAGAAATAATCAGAAAGATAGCCAGAGAGAAAGAAATACTAAGCAGGAATAACAGAGGGCAGATTCTAGAAAACTTGTGGTCTGGATGCATGGTGTAGCTAATGAGTAAGAAGGAAATGCAGAGATCTTGTCCTCCCTCTGATTACTTCCTGCCTGCAGAAACTGGGTAGACAGGTTAGTTGACTTCTTAAGCTTACCCGACCTCAAGCAGGCTTGTGGGGGAGGATAACTTTTGGAGGAAATATGTTGGGTTTAAGTACCAATGAGACACTCAAAGGAGAAAGACAACAAAAGGAAGACAGACAAAGCATCAGAGAGAACAGGCCATACTGAGAATACTGGCAGATAAAACATGACCAGAAATAGAGACAACAAAGGCTACTAGTAAAGACAGTCAAGAACAAACCAACAGAGTCTCTGACACAAAGGTCTAATGAATAATAATGGTAACCAGAGTGACAATAAGGCAAGGATACACATTGCATGGAGAGAGTCATGTGTAGCTAGACTGGATTTGAACAACAGAAGGAGTCTATGAAACAAAAAAAAAAAAAAAGAAAGAAAGAAAGAAAGCCCGAATGTACAAATACACATCATGGCAGGGAAATCAAAGGTTTGTGTCAAGATTTGTTTTGCAGAATAGTTATGGAAAGGAATGGGAACACCTCAGCCTAAAGTGACGATATAACGTTCTGAAAACACAGCAGATATGAATTCCCAGATCTGCAGGTGATTTTCTAATTAGTAATGTAGCTGATCCATGACTAAGTAACTCTCAAGTAATTCCAAACTCTATTTCCACAACCTTGAAATGAGAAGAGTTGCCCCAGATATGATTGGCAGAAGTACCTATGCAGATTGGTGTATGAATAAAATCCTTTAAGGAAAATAGTTGTTTTAGAACAGAACTGATTAGGTAGTATAATAAATTGAGTGGCTATATTGTTAGATACTGATTGAAGCTCGGGGTTCTTTCAATTCTCACTTAAGAAAGTATCCATCACTAATTTATACTACACGAGGGAAGGGATGTAGAGCTCAGGAGCCTAAGGAAAGATCTAAGGTAGCAGAAGATTCAGACTCACTGGTACAATAATAACAAACACAGAGACAAGTGCTTCCTCAATTGACTAGGAGTGAGGTCACAGGCCAGCTCCAGAAAATTTGCTTTCTCTCCATTTTGGTGTACTATGACCCAGAAAAGACATTCTTAGTATTTATATTCTGCTACTGACAAAGGATCTCTCTTCTGTTTTTTTCAGTAAACAGGTATCTGCCCTGGGTGCAGTAAAACTTATACATAGCAGTAAGGAGGAACAGCAGCTCCCAGGTGCAGAAGGGAATGTTGGGATAGATTTTAAAATTTCTCTGATGATAACATAGTCCTAAAATTTAGGACTACAGAATAAAAGAGTTATAGACATGTTCTTTTCCTTGAGTAGATGGGTTAAAAAGTGGGGAAAGAAGAGACCCCTGAAAAAAAGAATTTACAAGTACTTTAAATAACATAAACAAGTTTTATATTCACAGAAGCACAACCTGCAATGCTCCCAAGAGCTGCCAACTTGTGACCCTGCCAAATGTCTGGGCCATGCTGTGCATGTTCATACCACCTAGAATTAGATCAGACTTTTTACCTTTGTATTTAAGATCACACTTTATTTTATGAACTTCAATCTCAGTCTATGCTCACCTTATAATAACCCTGATAAACCTTTTGATTGACTTCATATTCTAAAAAGTTAGCCACCCCCCTCCCATGCCACCCCCCACATCCCCCATCGCACCCCTACCTCCGGTTAGCAGGACAATAAGAGGTTTAGGGCCAGGATGTAAATCAGTTACTGTTTAGTTCACGTGGTTGGGGGTTTTCTTGTTTTCTGTTTTAAAGATAAAGACACTGACCATAAAAGAAGTTGCATGCTCACGTATATCCCAGCACAAGTTCCTTATCTCATTGCCCAGTTTTATCAAATGTCCACAGAGTTGCTACATACAGTCTATGAAACATGCTCTGGGTAACTCTACACCTCAGTAACAGTCCTCAATCCCAAAAACTATAACTTCTTCAACCTTAAATATTAGTCTATGTGTCTTCATGGCAGCAAATTTCTCCAACACAGCCCTAAGAAACTGAACATTTCTTACCTTCCTTCTTGACTTACAGAAGTTAAATAGCCACAGCTAGAATACTACTTAAGAACCAAGTGAGTAAAGTCATTCAGGAGTCTTCCTACTAGATCTCACTGCTCACTAGGCTAGGGTTGAACCACAAATCACAAGCAGTATTTTCTTACTGAATACTATGAGACATTGAAGATAACATGAAATTTAAGATTAGAATAGCCAGTAAGATACTGGAACTAGCATAAATATATGTTTGAACTTCTGCAATAAAATATACTTCTAAATTGTTAACTTATACTTAATAAATTCTCCAAAATGATTCTTTTTTTTTTTTTATTTACCCCAAAATGATTCTAAGAATTTACAGGTCAATCTGAGAAATATACCAAAATAAAAAGGGTGTTTGGAAGTGACAGTTTAGTAGAGGGCCTTAGTGAACAAAGAAGTGGGGGCAAAAATGAAAAACCACATCTTCTCTGTAACCATGTCATTGGGTCAGGAATCTCATCACCAAGCTATATATACACAAAGCAAGGATCCACAAAGAAGTGCCTCTAGGATCTCTAGGGTACCAACAATTACAGGTTTCAAGCCCCTTACACAAAAGGGTCTGGTACTTACTTGTGAGCTATGCATATCCTCCTATAAACTCTAAATTACTTAAAATATCTAATGCAATGTAAGTGCTGTGTAAGTAGCAGTTATACTTTTTTAGGGGAACTTTTAGTGAAAAGATAAAGGTATCTGTGCATAGTCAGTACAGATAAGTTTTATAACTTATCATCAAGTTACCTAATGATAGACTTTAAAATGAAATGAAAACACACTATTTCAGGTATTCATGTCTGAAACCTAACTTATGAATTAACCAAGCCTCATCAGTCAGTGTATAGTGGGAGGCTGCATAGTCCCCATCTTTGGCCTTTGCCTGGTCTACAGAAACCTTCATTAGCTTGTTGAAATTCTCTTAATATATAATTTCCTTTAATATTACTTTCTATAGAAAAAGGAAAGAATCTGAGCCCTATCTTTAAAGAACTCAATCTAACTTAGACTGAAAAGAACGAAGACATTACTGTATTTGTAGAAAGCATTCAGAAGGATAGAGCTCATAATGAGCACACACAGGAAAACATTTCTATGTCATTACATTCAACTGGCCTCAAATTAACACTAGCTCTATGTGGTATTGATAGACATTTAAAGCTGTGGTCAGATTTGGAGAAGACATCCACGCCCCATAAAGCAACGTATGTTTTTAACAGTTACAACAGACTACATGACAGAGCAGTAAAACCACCCCCCACCCCCCCTTTTGGACTAGATCTGTGGCTTTCATGCCACCAAGCAATATTTTGGTTTACCAAAATGTTCTATATGGGCTTCCTAATTTCATGTGTATCCAACTTTTCTTATTATAACTGTTATTCTCATTCAACTACAGAAGCTTTACCTTAATAACTATCAAAGGACACAGTAACACTTTAAAATATAATGCATGTCCCATATTGAGAGGAGGGGTTAAACAGACACAAATAATTTATGCTTACTATATTTTCTGTGTTTAGCTCATCAGAGACATAATAAAATTCAGAAATAAGTATTTCTTTTGAAACATAGTAGTTCTTCAAGTGAATTTAGACTCAGCTTCATATTTACTAAAATCTTCACGACAGAAAAAGGAATTACTCAAGTATCCAGGGTTGTTAGTCAAAGGACATCAGAATTAAAACAAAACATGGCAAATAAAAAATATATAAGTTTCA
Organism: Cricetiscus sungorus; assembly: GCA_030556225.1. Classification (NCBI taxonomy): domain Eukaryota; kingdom Metazoa; phylum Chordata; class Mammalia; order Rodentia; family Cricetidae; genus Cricetiscus; species Cricetiscus sungorus. The sequence continues at coordinate 112,999,344 of JANBXA010000007.1, forward strand.
ATGGTTGATAAAGAATTTAGAGGGTTTTGAATCTATATTAATGTTCAGAATCTAAAGAGGAAAAAGTTAAAACTGAAATTATTTAAAATTCATTCTATCAATATAATAATTATGCCAACAATCACCAAAAAGATCATTCCTTAAAAGGAAATATTTCCCAAACCATTATCCACAAAGGATTGCCTAGCTAACACTCTTGTGGTCTGGGTATAGAATACAAGCACTAACAGTAGAATCCTGGAAGCCTAGACAAGAGCAAACTCAGCACTAGGAGAAATGAAAAAACCAACTCTTCTTTTCCCTCCCCTCCTTTCACACCTTCTTCCTAAGCACTCATACTGCAATACACCTGACACTTGTTTTTCCCCATTTAATATCTCTCTACTAATAATGTCCCATGCTTTTCCCACCTTGTAGAGGATAGTGTCTTGGGTCCTTCTGCAAAGTTCTACCATAACCATGACTACTATACCACATTCCCTCCTTTCTCCTCTTACTACCACTCCTCTAACAACCCAACCTCCTCAATGCTGTCTCTCTATTCACATGGCTACAATCAACATATACTGATGTTTACTTTTGGACCCTAAGCTAGGTGCACATGAAAACCCAGGACCATGTCTATTTTGTTAGTATGCTGTTCTCTGCACCTAGCTTAGGGTCCTTCAACAGTCCAAGCACTCTTTCTAGCATGTGAGGCCTTCAATAATAAACACATCCTTAACCACCTCTTACCACTCTTTTGTCTACCATTGGAAATGCTAACCACAGCCTGAACAAGCGCAGAACATTCTCGATTCTGTGACTCCCACTTAGAATCTTTCCCATATTGTTCTCCCTGCTTAAGGGGTTTTTTTCCTTAAAAGTCATCTACCACATTCCATAACAGCACCCTAACAGCCCCAGACCAAAAAGATGACCTCCTCTGCATTTTCTATCACAAGTGTCTCCACTGTACTGTTTACATTGATCCAAGAGAAAAGATAGAATTTTCTAAGGTAAGCTTCCTTACTTCTAGGTCTCAAAGCACCATCTAAGTGGCAGTATGAGGCTAAGTAACTGTTGTTCAAAAAATATAAAAGCCATCATATCTTTGATGTACCCAGGACTATAATCTCTTACCAAATAATCCTTCCAACCAAGGAATAATGTAACCTTACAAAGCTAAGTTTTTTTCATGTTTGTAAGTTACAATCTTAACTTTTACATATTCAATCCTAGACACTTGGATTTAAGAAGCTAACTATGTCAATTTATAAAGATGGTTTCTGAGTATTCCCTAAGCAAGAAAATATAGCAATTACCTATACAGTCAATATTTTGTTACGTATTTTAAGTATTGAGACATGATCTGAGGTATCCAGGAGGATCTGCATAGTCACATGTAAGTAGCAGTGAACCTCAAATAAATGAAAAAGAAACAGTAAAAGTAAGGAATGTCAAATACAAAGAAAGCAGGAGACTGAGAAATACAATTTACAAGCAGGGATGTGCTTTATCTTACCAAATCACATCCCCAACTGAAACAAACAAACAAAAATCCTTCAAACTCTTGTTTAAAGTAATAAAATAAAAAAAAAAAAATAAAAGTCTATCCATTCCACTTCTATCTAGTTAAAAGCAGAACCTTACCAGACCAGCTAGAGCAATGATCTGGAAATGAGAATTTTATACAGAAATGTGCTACTATGTCTGACCCAGCTCCATCCAAATTTACCACTCCTGTTAGAGCTGCAGGGTTCACTCTATACACAATCTAGAAGAAGTCTTTTTACTTAAGGTATATTGAAAATTTGAGATCAGAATTTCTTCATCAAGAACCCTAAATAAGCATATACCTCATACCTCTACAGCCACTAAATAAATAAATAATAAAAAGTAAATAAAACAATAGAGTAGCTGCAAAATTGTTACTTTTTACTGGCCATTTTAGGTCAAGTGTAATTTAAGTCTCCCATATTCACAGCACAATACAGTGGAATTTACAGGAAAGAAAAAAAAGTAAAAAGCTCAGGAGTTTGCCAGGCAGTGCATGCCTATAATCTCAGCACTCAGGAGGCAGATGGATATCTGAGCTGTAGGCCATCCTGGTCTACAGAGCAAGTCCCAGGACAACCAAGGATACACAGAGAAAGCCTTCGGAGGGTGGGGCAACACCTCAGGAGCTCACTGATTATGTGTCTTAGTTACCATTACTATTGCCATGATGAACACCATGACCAAAGGCAACTTAAGAGTGAAAAGGGTTCACAGTTCCACACAGCAGTTTATCATCAAAGCAAGGAGGGTAAGAAGGCAAGCAGGGTAGAAACATGTAGGCAGGAGCGGATGAAGAGGCCATGAAGGACGCTGCTTACTGGTTTGCTCATCATGGCTTGTCCAGCCTGCTTTCTTATAGAACCCAGATCACCAGCCCAGAGGTGGCACCACCCACAATGAGCTTTCCATCAATCACTAATAAAAAAAAATGCCCTACAGTCAGATCTTATGGAGGCATTTTCTCAGTTGAGGTTCCATCCTTTCAGATAACTTTAGTTTTATGTGACATTGACATTCACCATGTTTTAGATTTAATTATTTATAGAGAAAACTCAGGATTCCATTTCATTTCATTAGGACTGGACAAAGTCAACTATAATGTACTTTACCCTAAGCAGAACACCAGTGAAAAAACAAAAAAAGCTATTTTGCAGCAAGATGTGTCCTGATCCCTCTGCTGGGGCAAACTAAGCAAAGGTATCTACTGGTGTCTCAGCTGGCCCAATTTACAATATATAACTTGGTACTGCCCAGGCTGGCATCCCAGGAGAATTGCTGGGATGACTGAAAAATCAATCTTTCTGAAAACTTACCTAAAAAAGGGTAATGGTAATTCTAGTACTATCAATGAAAAAACATTCCATCTTGCATATAATAGCAACATAATGACCATCTGGATTTTTTTTTTTTTTTTTGATAGAAATCAAGAATCCAACAAGAAGCTGAAGAAGGTCTCTACTCTTGAAAGGATTTTATTACCTTCCTTTCTTTAGGAAAACAATGATTACAAAAAGATCATGTAATATAATGTCTCCATTCAAAACTGATAAAACTCCCATCAACTCCACCATGGGATAGGGAAGAGAAAAGGACTCAAGACAAGTAGAATTTGAAGGACTCTTCACTAGTCATTCAAAGCTGATTCTTGGCCTATCTCTTACTTAAAGAAATCATAATGTGCCCAAACATATCTTAACCCTAATACTACTGAAATTTGTCGTAGAGTCTGTCATAGGCACTGCACGATACTCAGCAGTATCCAACTTCCACCAACTAGAAGCCAGCCGTACCACTAAATTGTGGCAACCTCAAGTATCATCAGGTACCACCAAATGTCTCCTGGAGAAAGGCTTTGGGTTTGAGACTCCTGTTCTGGAGCAGAAGCTCCTGAACTTTTTGTTGAGTCCCAGTTTTCTCTCCATATCAGCAAATACTCCCTTAGAGGTCAGGGCATACAATTAACATGTAAGTGCCAAGAACCCCATCCCATCCTCACTCCAGATAGACACTCAAAAGTTTTGCAGTCATCTAGCCATTCTCGTGTGTTTAAAAGAAAAAATAAAGAGAAAAAGAAAAAAAAAGAAGAAGAAGGCACTATGCTTTATTTTGTTAGACATCTCAAACTTCAAAAGAATAAAAACATCCACACCTTGTGATCATCAGGCAAACCAGTTACAGAATCTTAAGAAAGAAAGAGAGAGAGAGAGAGAGAGAGAGAGAGAGAGAGAGAGAGAGTGAGAGAGAAAGAGAGAGAGAAAGAGAAAGAGGGAGGGAAGGAGGGAGGGAAGGGAAGAAGGGAGGAAGAAAGGGAGGAAGGAACGGAGGGAGAGAGGAGAAGAAAGGTAGAAATAAGGTAGATCCACTAATTTAGCACACTTGCTTGGATATTGGATGGATAAATAGATGATAGGTAGGTAGGTAGGTAGGTAGGTAGGTAGGTAGATAGGTAGATAGATAGGTAGATAGATAGATGATAGACAGATAAAAATCCTCAGATTCTCTACCACTTGTAATATTCAAGCTAGTTGTATATAGAACAAAACAGCAGTCTATTAGGTATGAAAAACAAACAACAAAAAAACCTATATGGAAAGGTTCACTTAAGATACAGGCATTGCTGGTGGTTTAGAGTTAAGCTCTGAAGCCAGATTTCTAGGATCCAAATACTAATCCTGCAACCTGCCAACTATACATCCCTTATTATCTTGGTTTCAAGCAGGAGGAGGATATCATGACCCCTTCCTCAAGAAGGGGAGAACTAAACTAAGACATTGGAATAAACTGCTACATCCTAGTACTCAGGGTACTCAGTCATCCTGGATTTATGATCAATGATGTGCAATGAAAATCTCTCTAACTAACATAGTCACTCTATATAGAACTGTTGTCTTAGAAAAAGGGCTGTTATGATATGGCCTCAACTGTTCAATAAAGTTTAAACAAAACAGTCCATAGCATAATAGATGGTTCTAGATCATGAATCACTGTCAGCAAATAATTATTAGAACTGAATACAATATCCTAACATTGTTCAGACAGAGTTTCTTTCAAAAGCACCAGCAAATAAAAACAATTGTTATTTAACATTATCTTAAACCTTAACTTTCTGAAATGGCATCATACAGTACAGAATTAAAGGTAACATAGGGGCTGGAGAGATGGCTCAGTAATTAAGAGCACTGTATGCTTTAGTCCTGCCTGTCAGTTCCCAAGTAACTAACTGCTCTAAGGCTTATTATTAATTGTAATTGTTTGACCAATGGCTCAGGTATATTACTGCCTAGCTCTAACAATTAATTAAATTAACCCATTTCTATTCTTGTATATTATTGTATATTTTACCATGAAGTTCATGGCTTGTTACCAAACATCTTGCTTCCCCGGCAGCTACACGGCATCTCCCCAATCTGCCTTATTTTTTCTGTAACTGTTTGGATTTCCCGCATAGCTATAATCTGCATGGCCACTGGCCAAAACAGCTTTATTTATCAACCAATAAAACAACACATTCACAACATACAGAAGGACATCCTATATCACCCAAATCCAATTCCTAGAACCTACATGGTAGCTCAAAACCATCTAGAACTCCAGTTCTAAGGAATATGACATCCTCACTATCTCTGTGTGTACTTCATGCACATAGTACATAGACATACATGCAGGCAAAACACACACATAAACTAAGTTTTAAAACAAAAAAATTAATGACAAAAGATAATCAACCAATTCTATCATTTTGTTTGTAGTAATAAGAACTTGATCCAAGCCTTGTCCATTAGGTAAGCAAGTACTATGTCCAACCCTACTTTTTTAACTACCAGCCACCAGACTCAAAGACTTTTGACAGAATTAGGATAGCATATTCTGACCTCTCATCAGCCATCTGAGGCCCTTTTGCTCATCATACAGGTTAAGTTTTCCCTAATAGCTCAGAAACAAGAAAATATGGGTAGCTGATACTCATTCTGAGGAATGCTGTGGAATATACACGAGAAGTAAAAAGTTTAGCCATTCTCTTAGCTATTCCATTATACATTACTCATTTGTTTCCTTTGCTGGGTCCCAGGTATTATTTTAAGTGTCAGGGGCATAGCAATAAATAAAATACGAACTTCCTTTTTCAGGCTTTATAATGTTAACAAACGAAGTTGATTTCTACTAAGTTTGTGAATCCTAAAGCCAATATTAAACACTTCTCTATTATTTTATTTACCATTAATCAATTTGTTTAAAATGATAAATTCACTCTTAACCAAGTTGAATAGGCCAAACCTTTCCTAAGTAAAGACCCCTGATGAAACAAGCACAAAAAGCTCCAAGGATTTGAGCTGTCCAGCTCCCTATTAGCCACATCCTTCCCCCCAAGTGCCAAGAGATAAACCTCAGCTAGAGACATCTACACTGACTTCAGAAGTAATTGCAAGAGCTAATTATACAACCAATAATAAACTCCTATATAATCCCTTTCACATTTATCCTAGGAAGAAATTATTACAAATCACATTGTAATTCATACAATTTTGAAATCTAAACAGTAACACCAAAGAAAAAAATAGAAAACCTAGCCACTTTAAATCAGCTCTTATACATTTTAGTCTACATATTTAACAATAGCTGCTCTAAATCGGCATCAACATTACTTTAGCCTGAACACTGATCCTAAGAGAATTAAAACACTCTGAACCATTTACTTATTAACTGTGAAACTTTGTTACCTAACATTTGTGTTTTAGTTTACTCATGGACAAGATGGTGATAATTTTGTCACTGATGAGGCTTAAACAAGAGATGGAAAAAAAAAATCTTGCAAAATATGAAGTACTATATAAACATACATTTCTTGGACTAGTAGGCAAATATGAATTTAAAAATCTAAAAATTTTATGAGAAACTTTCCAAGCTGAGAGTAGCTGTAGCAGAGTACTTGTCTAAGACATGCAAGGCCTCAGTTATATCTCCAAAACCCAAAGTGGCTGGTGGATCCTATTGCAGTTATTTAAACACTCTATACACCTCTGATTTTGTCACATGTTGTAAAGCTGACATTAGTAATACTAATGCTATAACTACATAAGGTTGCCAGAAAAAGAACTAAAGATCACCTGCACAGTAAACTATAGAAACTTGCTTACTATTAGAATTGTTACTCTTTCAACAACACCATGCCATCTCCAAACACTATCATCATCTTCAAAGTTTCCCAGCCCTCTAAAAATACTTGATAGAAAGTTAGCTAGACACAACACAGTATATTCAATATCAATACATTTCCCAGCCACATGTACACAGAGTTGTTACTAGCAGAACTCTTCAAATATATACTGACTAGTATGAATGGTGTCCAAAGTGAATTTTAAATTCAGTTAGAAATGATTCCTGTTTTCAACTTTATACACCAAAATATATTCTACTGAAAATACAACTGTTCCTATTCCTGCACCCCAAGTACAGCTGTTTTCACTTCCTCTTTGTACATGCCATTTTCCTACAAACTTCACTAGTAAGTTCAGCACTGGTTGTCTATCCTGCAACTCAAATATACCCTGAAAAAATACTAATCGCACACAGGCTTGTCTACTATCCAAATCCAAGTGTTCTCTCCTTTACCAACTACCCTATGAGCACCAGCACACTCTCAGTATCAGGTGTGCCACAGAAAGCAATACTAAAAGTGGAGCTTACATGGTAGCTAGGAAGGGGAAACGGGCAATAAACAAGTGTGTGCCTAGAACAGCCTGTTTGTGTGGCATGGTTCAGGAATGAGGGAGAAGCCAGTTTGATTAAACACTTTGCTAAAAGTGGATCTTAGCTTAAGATTTCAATTTGCTGATCCCAGACTCCTGGGCAGGGCACTGACACTGAAGGGTGGAGGGAAGGGGGAACAGTTGAACTTCAGGCACAAGCACACAGATCAAATCTCTCACTAAAGATGACAGTGTAAGACGCATGGGCTACCACCTGCACTATCTTACTTCTCTTGTTGCAGAAAGCCAAGAACACCACAGAAACAAACATATTACTTATTTGAAAATGAGAACTCTAGGAGGGAAGTTAAGAAAGTTTCTATTTCCCCTTCAGCCACCACCTCGCCTATATGACTTCAGGCCTATTCACTGACCTTTATGAACTCTGGTATCCCCACCCATGCGCTGATCCTTCCTGACTGTCACACTAGGCTAGTCTCTTAAGCCCTTAAGCTTTAGTGTCATCTGTTAAAGGAGACCAGAGGAATGACACTGCTTGGCAAACTGTAGGGCACATTACTGACAGAAGCTACTTAAATAGAGATCCAAGCTTGCTACCTGCTTTATGGGAACATCAGGAAGACTGAGGTAACATGTAAAATGCCTTAAGCTCTCTGCAAAGAAAGGTGTCACCCAGTACTAATGTTTTTAATTTCCAACAACACCATTCTTTCCAGTTGTATTTCCAGGCCTTCCTCAGATTCTCAACTAAAAGAACCTACAGACCTTCAGAAGTAGAAATATGAAGTTAAAAAATAAGAAGAAAAGAAGGTGTGGAGGCTCACACCTATAACCTCAGCATTCAGAAGCCTGAGACTGGGGGATTAAGAATTCAAGTATGGTCTAAGCAACACAGTAAGACCCTGTGTGAAAGGAAACAAGCAGCAGAGTCAAAGAATCATTGCCAATTTCCCTCCCATCATCTAACTTGCCTAGGTGACCAGGGTTAAAAGGGAGGGACCAGGAGAGTTCAGAAAGCCTTGCAGCCAGCCAAAACTTCTGGTGGGATAGTTGTACACTGTGTAAAAAAGTATTGCTGTGATTGGCATAATAAAAAAACTTAACGGCCAATAGCTATGCAGGAGGGACTTCAGAGCAGAGAGAGAACTCTGGGAAGAAGGGAGGCAAAGAGCAAACAGGATGTGCATGAGGAGAGGTTAGCAGCAATGTGCCATGTAGCAGAATGTAAATTAATACAAAGGGGTTAATTTAAGTCGTAAGTGTTAGTTAGGAACAAGTCTTAGCTATAGGCCGAGTTTTCATAAATTAATGAAAAGCCTCCATGTCATTATTTGGGAGCTGGCGGGACAGAGAAAGACTCTTTACAAATGCTGGATGGAGAGAAGTTATGCCTTTGTTCTGAGATGCAGATTCCCCTACACAACACAAATACTTGTGTATTTATTTATGAGCAAAAATAGTCCCCCAAAGATGACAAAGGGTGTCCTGGAGTTATACCACTCTGCTTCTTTGACACACCAGCTAAGAAAATCTATACTATGTCCATCCATCTGTCCTCCTGGATGGAATACAGGTTACACACTACAGCCCTCTGAAGATAAGTATTGGCTCTATGATATAGAAATAGCAAGTGCCTGGCATCAGTGCTATGGGTCAATTCCAACGAAAACAGAGGGGCTATACAGATTTGTAGTGATGAAGGCCAGCTAAATCCCTCTTTACAAACAGACAGCAACTCCCACTGACGGCTGTTACTAAGTCAAAGGCAAAACAGGTCCATCTTTCATTTGGCTAAAACTTCTAAAGCCTTCCCCCTTAGTCTAATAATTTCATAAACTGTCTTCAGTATACAGCCTTCGAACAAGTCCTAAACCTTACAAGCTGTCATCATCAGTGTAAATCAGTGTCCATGCCTAAATGTGCTGTCTCCTGCTTCTTTCCAACAGCCCTGTTTACAAAAATGAAATCTTGACCTGTATTAGACTACTAGCAGGTCTCCATTACCAGGATGAAGTAGAATTCTTTTTTCCCCAGTTTAAAAAAAAAAATTCAATTGTGTATGTGTATGCGTGTGTATGCACATATAAGTAAGTGCAGACAACCAGAGGCCAGAAGATGGGGTCATATCCCCTGGAGCTAGAGTTACAGGTAGTTGTGAGCTGTTTGATGTGGGTGTTGGGCAAAGAACTCCAGTTCACTGAAAGAACAGTATGCACTCTTAACCACTCTCCATCTCTCCAGCACCTATTATTGTTGTTGTTGTTGTTGTTGTTGTTGTGTTGTTGTTATTTGAGCCAGTGTCCCATTATGTAGCTCAGTCTGGCCTGAAATTGACTACCTAAAATTGATGAAAATTTGCGTGCCTCTGCCTCTAGAATTTTTTAAAAGATGGTATGAAGACTGATAAAGGAAAGAACCTTTTGAAAATCACGTATCTTTTTCCCTCGCTAGCCAGGAAAAAACATTATTATACCAAAGTCAGAACCCAGGCTACCAACTATGAAAGGCAATAAAAGTTTCCCATTAGAAGCAAATACAAAAGAACAAATGTTTAACATATAATTACCAACTCCCTTTAGGTGTTCTGTAGGACAAGGAAAAAAGTAAACTTCTAGGAAAAGTAAATGAAAAACGTAGCAAATAAGCCTTCATTCACTTAGACTGAAGAAGCATCTAAGATGCAGTTCATTCTTGTCTAGCTCATTATTCCAACACAGCTCAGAGCTACATTGCCTAAATGCAAACAAATTTGCCAATCAAAATGGTAAGTAAAATAAACAATAGAAAGCAGAGATTGAGGGGCAGTGAGTAAGAAATATGCCTTTGAATGTTACAAAGAAATTCAACAGGAAAAGCAAAACATCTGCCTTCATTTAAAAGTTTGAGTTGTGTGTGATTTCCTGCATCTAAGAATCTCTTTCTGAACAACAAAGAGGCCACAAAACATCACATTTTCCTCTCCCAGCTTCCCCCTTCAAAAACCCCAAGGTGATGATTAACAAACAGTCCCCTTGTCTTCAGACAGTCTAAGAAGCCACAGGAAAAGATAAATTAAACAGAAGAACCCTCCATAAATAAACAAGAAACAGGCTGCCTGGGGAGAAGACAAAACTTCCTTACAAGAAACATCAAGTAGCTCTCCTTGCTGACAAGTGGAAGACCAGGGTAAAGCTACCCTGGACCTCTCACCAACTAAGGCAGCCTGCTGGACAGAGAGCCCACCCTGAATCGTTTCAGCCCTGAACTCCACACAGCTGCAGAGACTCTTCAAGGGGTTCTGGGTGGAAATAAAAAGTTCAGGGGCTCAAGGGCAAAATCAAAGACTATTCTAGCAGCCAGGAGAGTCTCCATTCCAGCAATGAGCTTGAGCCTGAATCTCAAACTTGTGGCCAATTCATTTCCTAACAGGGCAGCCTCCCAGGCAATCATTCCAACCTACCACCTATTACTATATCACCATGTGCAGATCTGACCCTGCTTAATCACTCTTTGATTGGACATAATCCTTTCCTTAGGATCTTTATAAGAATTAAAGAATTTTGGCAGTATGCCCAGATCTTTGGTAAGCACATGCCAGCTATATAATAAATGTTCACTTCCATTGGAAAAAAAACTCTCAATTCCACCCCCACAATTACTTAAGGTGAAGAAAAAACAAAACAAAAAAAATAATCTATGGATTATTTTCCTAATGGTGCCTCAAAACCAAAAAAATCTAACATAAAGAAGAAAAAAAAGGAGGAATCCACAGAATTCAGAAAATAGCCTCCTTAACACATATACACACCCTCACTGGCTAAATTTCACCTTCTGGAACCTCTTGCTAAGCAAAATCAGTTTACAGGATCTTGCTTAAGAAGCTGCCACTTGATATTAATGGCCACATTGCTAGGTCCTCTGGCAATTTGGGGAAGAAAATAATTTTAAATTTACATACATTTAGATTTACCACACTGATAACGTAAAGTTGGTCCCCACCCCTAAACATCCAAATCAAAGAAGTAAGTAAAAGAGAAAACACAACCAAAAAACACTATCAGTGATCAGTAATCTCAAAACAGGAACATGAGCTCCTATTCTTTTCCTTTCCCCTGGAGTTTATGCACAGCATCAAAATTTTACTTGCGTCCCTTTTTAAAATCTCCCAGTCTAGGAATATCCACCCTTGTTCATTCTAGATTATGTTGTAATGGGTGTAAAATAGAAGTTCTGTAAGCAAAATTTTCATTGGTTTATTATTTATTTTCAAATAAAATACCTCACTTTTGATAATGCTTTGCTTTTATACATAAAAGTTTAACCATACTCATTTCAGAAAAGCCACAATTTAAAAATTTTACTTTTATCTACATACTCAGACACCTGCTTCTCCAAGCATTTTTCCCAATCAAAACAAATATAAGACGTAAGAAATTGGTAATTTTCAGTTATCTTGAGAAATTTGCTCTGAACAGAACTTTAAATAAATTAACTTCTACTGCTAGTACTGTCCCCAAACAAATTGACTGCATCCTAGAATCAAGTGCACTCCAGGCTGGAATGTCAAGCCAGTCATATATTACTTCAACCTCACTAAATCTCTCCTTATTCTCCAAATCCTAGGCTGCTTTCTAAAATAGTTCACTAAAAAGCACCAACCTAATTAACAACTGTTTCCTCTGCAACAGTGGCCTTGATTTCACTTATTTACACATTAACTGCAGCCTCCTTTTGGCCAAGCCAGTCTATTCTCTGTACCATGCCGAGCCTTTTATCTGCCCTGGACAGCATTTTCTCCAGCAGATGAAGTAGATGCCGATTGATTTGCTGTCGAGCATGGTAAATTAATAGCAACAAATTGCTGAGGGCCCGTCTCGCTGCTCCACCATGCTTCGGCAGTTTTGCTTTATTTGCTCCATGATGGGCAGCAGTCGGCCTCTTCAAGTCAATTTCTTCTTAACAACCTGCAGTACTTTTCAATGGTGAAAATAGAGCTGTTCCTTGTAAGTCAGAAATCAATATCCTATTGCCCTTAGAAAATGCTAAACAAGCAGTATTGGCAATCCACTTGGTACTAGAGGGTATCAGATATAATGCAAATCCATACTGCTTCCCTCCTTGTAGTTATTACAGTTTGCTAAAAGGTTCCTAATGTCATTTATCATCATTTACCATTGACCAAAGAGGCTATGATTATGATATCCTATCACTTGGCAAGGCCTTTCATTTCTATTCAATTAATATTTTAGCAGCACTCAAATGGTTGTGGCCCAAGTCCTGTAATGACATTTGCATGGATTGAAAAAAGTAAGAATTGTGTTGCTTTAAGAGGGAAAAAAAATTACATGCAAGAATATGCACACATGACAAACACTTTTCATATAATTGTGCAAGTTTCACTTTTAGATTTTAGGTGTCAGATTCCAAAGGTTTTCTGATTTTTAAAATTCAAATACTAAGCAAATAAATTTTAAAAGAGATCTTCAAATTATAAAACACTGAGGACATTGTGATTCTTATACCCCCACCCCCCTTTCACATTACAGCATGCTCACCTATTTCATTTCCACAGGCTGAATTTACACATCGATGGCTCCTAATCTACATCCAATATCCACATTTCAGAGTGGCAACAGACAGAGTCTGATTCCATTAGAAAGGAATTCTTCAGTTATAGCATTGCAGGCAAATGATTCAAACAAGCAGCATCTAATGGTGGTATCAAATGCACAAGCCACCCCATCTGCCCAGGGTTACTGACCCAACCAAAGCCATACTCTATAAAGAAGGAGCAGAAGAAAGCAACAACAACAACAACAAAAAAAAAAAAAACAAAAAAAAACCAAACAAACAAAAAAAAAAAAACCCTGAAGACAAGGAAATTCTCAAAGAATCAACCTTCTTTCATCTTTAAAAAACCCCATTTTGAAGAAATTACAATGAATTCCATGCTATTTCTAACCAGGTCCTAATTATCAAACCCATTTTCACACTAAAACTGAAGACAATGGAAAAGTATTAATTCCCCCTGTGGCCTGCAACACTCCACTGGAACTTTTCTGGGTGTTTTTTCCCAGCTTTATCTGTTCAGCTGTATCAATTCTACTAAAGGTTACCAAAAAATTACATTCATATTTTATGCTCCAATTCCATGTCATGCCACTGAGTTCCCCTTTAAAAAAAAAAAAAAAAAATCCACTAATTTTACCAGACTAATGCTATTTACTCAGTTACCAAAATTTAAATTAATTATGTTCTCAAACATAATTGTTAAAAATTGGCAACATTACGCAGGCTTAATTAAGATTAAATCCAATTTACTAAATGTACTTTAATTGGTACTAATTACATTAGCTTTCATTTCAGAATGACAAATTCCCCATAGGTTTCATTTTATGGTTCTCCATCAGAATCAACCCAGGGCAACTGATGATGAGCATCACCAAACAGGAGGGGGAGAATGGGAACCCTCCCTTTTTACCATTGCTTCATACAAGCATCCTTTTATCCACTTGCTAAGTCACAGATTCGTGGCTCCTTCAAAACCTTCATTTTTCTGTCCCAGTGAAAAATTTCCCTAAAAATACTCTCTGTGCCTAGCTGTAGCCGAAAGGAATAGGAACACAGGAATATTAACAAAAAAAAAAAAAAAAAATTCACAAAGGTTTCAAATATCAGGGCCACCAATTACTAAGGTACTTCTGAGGCCTCCTGGGACTCCTACTCTTGAACCCTTGAGACACAAATCTAATAAGTGAATAAGTCTAAACCGATCTTGAGAAATAGGCCCAATTATGCCTCAGGGCAACTTCCTTGCATTATTGCTGCTTTCCATTACAAGGGTATCCAGCGGGTGCATCTGGAAGAGAAGCTAGAGAAACTAAGGCTGTCTGCCTAGAAAAACAAATAAAGACAGATATGCCTCTGTGCTTAAGGGGGAAAAAGAAAGAAAATATAATAAGTAGGTGGTTTGCAGGGCTGTCTGTATTTCATAATGTGATAAACTGCCCTGGGGATTCTTGATATGATTGAATTCAAAAGCAAGAAGGGGAAAAGGCAAAGTGTACTCTTCTCAATTTTAAATGGATGTCATTTGAGGCCAGCTGGACAGGAAGATGGCAAAATTTATAGTCATATAAAATGTATAAAATTAAGGGATCTCACATATACTACCAACACCAAAATAAGAAACACGTATAGCTACAAGGGTATAGATAGCACATGGATATCCAGAAGCTATGTGGTCAGGGTAAGGCAAAGAACAGAAAAGGAAGAAATAGAGGGGCATTATTCTACTCCATTCTTTAAAAAAAAACTAATTTTGGGAGAGTTCATAAAAACCAAAAAATAAAAAGAAGATATCCAAACCATGAAAGCAGATAATTGTGTTCCTGTGAGACAGAGTTAAAGGGAATCCACACATAAACTGGATACATTTTGCTTAGGCAGTATTTGTATTACTAAGCTAAACAGAAATGGCAAAGATCCTAAAATAAAAATTTAAATGTGACATTCAAACTACAACACATATATATAATATGCTAACATTGGCATAACCAAATAGCATACAGAGTAAGACAAAACTTGAAATACAGTTTTCAATGTAAATAATGTTACAATTTTATTTTTGCAACTTTATTTTTCCAAATACTGTCTGATTGCCCTTACTGTCTAAGAGTTGTCTTTTAAGGAACTACTAATATAGGTACTCTGGCCATGTGGTAAACAACTGTCAAAAAGAATTCCTACAGCTGATGACAGGTGGTCATCTCATTCTTTTTAATCTCAGAAGGTACTTACAACAACCTGACGACAAACAAACAAATAAGACACGAAAAGCAAAAAGTTGTCTATCACCTCTTTCTCAGCAGGTAAATATACATGTATCTATTCTGAAATGGTTGGCAAGTACTGAAGTCCTGCATGAGGAGATGACTTCAGAGAAATGCTTCCTGGAGGAATTACCTTTGCCAAACAGTATTTTATATACCTACACACAAATCATTTCATTTAGTCTCTCAAAAAAAAAAAAAAAAAAAAAAAAAACCAAAAAACAAAAGCCTGTAGTAGCTGTAGTAGACATATAAACCTATCAGTGCTTTCCTCCCCTGCAATCCCAAACTAATTACTAGATTTCAAGACCCAGGGTTAAACATTAATCACATTCTCCTATCAGGTTCATTTACTTTGTACAAATTTTGGAAGTCAAAGCTAGAGTTCCTGGTGAGACCCAACTAAGTAGCCTCTGGGGACGAGTACAAGGATTTTACATCAATTTCTTTTATAGCTCTTTAGATTTCATTTTGATCCTCCCAGCTCACTCATTCTCTATTCTTTCATAGTGAACCAACCAATGAAGGTGTCACAGAATTTACAATTTTATTAATATTTTCCAAGGAAAGTTCTTATGACAGACAGATTTTTGATGCCTGAAATATGTAAAGCAACTCTTTTAAAAAACATAATACACGTTTTTAATTTTTCATATGGCTTTTAAAAGTATAGCAAAGTTTAATATGTACTCTGATTTAAGAATAACATTATAAATAATTAAAAGTTAGGAAACTATTGAACATAAAGAACCACATACAAAAAACTGACCACCTTCATTCCCGGTCTTTTAAATATAGGTAGAAATGACAAATTCTACTTACAGAATTGTCTATTTTGTAAAACAGAAAAATCACAAAATAGAGAATTTTCTTTTCAAAGTACATGAATATTACTGATCCTTAAAATTATTATAAAGAAATAACTTACCTGCTTGTGCATTTCTATGTTCAACCCATAGGACATTTCATAATACTGTCAAAGAAGGAAAAGCAATTAAATCTTTACCTTTCAAATAATCTTTCTAGTTTGTTCAAAATGACAAGTACACCAAAAACAAAGCAACCAACACAAAGGCCTTACCTTAACCAAAATATCCACAATACCTGGGTCAATAAATAAAAAGGATGCCCAAGTACTATCTTTAAAAGACTAGAAACCACTTTAAGATACACCCCAAGAGAAAAACTTAGAAAACCAAGAAAATTAATGTTAAAACTTAGCATTCTTGTCCAATTGTCTTTCCAGCATTATAAACAAATGAACTAAAAAATGCTGATGAAAACTTGGTTTTATATGCTCTTAATTCCCAAGTACAGCAAAAATATCTCACACAAATGCTAATTGATGATTTGAAAGAACTGCTGAAAAAGGTGATGTTACCTCAGAGTTCAGGGATTAGTTTTAGTGTACTACTCACACATGCAAAGCAGAAGAGCTTGATAGAAAATTAATTAATGACTAACTCTGCAAGTTCTTTTAACACAAAATATACTTTTGAATCATAAAAATGCTTCATAATACTTCTATAAACATAGATTTGATTTGTCTGAATGAGTATAACTACAGCACAGAAAATCTGGCAGCTCAAATCAACACTCCTAGGAACCAAAACAACACTACTGAGATTGAAAGCATACACACAAAAATATAAACAGAATAGCACGATGAATGGGAAAATTTCTGAAAAGGGGTCTGTTGTCTTTTCCTATCCCGATCATTAATTAAAAAGCATAAAACACATTTAATTTTAAGAGTATATAGAAAAACTGTCTGGTTACAATTGGAGCAAGAGCAATAAAACAACAAAGAAAACCACTAACAAAAACATTTTGCTTGTGACTAAACAAAACATTAGTGTTTTCCCCCAATTTTTTCAATCCGTAAAAACAAAGCAAAGAAAATTATACCCCATGCAACTGAACTTTTTGAAAATTTAAATCAAAGCTGGTTGTCAAAGCCAAGTTATAACAACCGAGAATTACAGGTTGCTAATGGACACATACCCACAACCTCAACACTCCTGGCAGGGCCACTGTGATGCATCCTGCAGCCTCCAGCAATTTAAAATGTATTCTTGCTTTCAGTATCCCAGGCTAATGAGCACTTTGAATCTGTGACACAGTTTTCTTACCATGACATAATGCCGTTGCATCTCTGTCTTCTCACTGGCGAGTTTCTCACATTCCAGCTTCAGACTATTCAAGACATAAAATCATCTAAGTACAGTGTAGAACTTAACTTACACCCTTCAACTCCAAATCCATATCCCTTCCTCTAAATCATCACCTCCTATTGTCAAACCAATGATATTAAACAGCACTTTACTAATGAAAGGCAAGAGAGAGAAATGAGCACGACAAGAACCAGCCTGGTCTTGCCTTTTCAATAAGGATAAACTGTGGGGGTTGGGAAAGAGAGGGCTTTACATTTGAAAGAAATAAACCCTCTAGCCAATTTATTTCTGCAGCTTCATCCAGAACTGAATATTCTTCACTAAATTCACTTACTAAAACAAGAAAATAAACATCGACAATAACTATACATAAAAGCAAAACTAAGTCCACAAAAATGCCACAGGGATGTTTTTACCTTTCTTTATTCTGTGAAATTAATGACAATCAGAATCAAAACAGTCTTATGAATAATGTCTTTTTTTTCCCTCCAAAAGATACAGATAAGTTGAATACCATGGGGGGTGAAGGGTGTAGATCGGGACCAGCAGCTTGTTTGCATTCTTGCATATATGCAGTAAGAATTCTACATCATTAAGGATCCAATGAAACAAACATGTTCCAAAAGCACTCCAAGTCTCAGAGCCTCGAAGACGAAAGCATGTTTGTTTTTTGGGGATTTTTTTTTTTTTTTTTTTTTATAAAAGTAATGAAATGGTTCACTGCTTACTTCCCCGGGGCTCTCAAGCTATGCCAAGGAATGGCAGAAGGAAGGGATCAAGCACAGAGTAATAAAGAACCAAGAAGCCAAAAGGCCCTAGAATCTTCCCAACCTTCCATTCTCCTGACCCAATAAATCAATATCGAAAGTTTGGCCTCAGCGTTTTCCAAGTCCCCTCTGTTTCGATTGTTCAGCTCCCTTTTCTGTTTACAGGAGATGAAAATGCTTAATTTCTTTACACCTGCCTGAAGGGAAAAGAGGCCCTGACTTGCCTTTTCTGCCCACAGGAAAAAAAGGTAACACCTTTGTGGTGGGGGGGGGGCGAGGGGGGTGGTGTTTGTGTGGGGGGGGGTAGACAAGAGCTAAGCAAATAGGAGGATCAGCTAAAGTCAATATCGTTACCTGTGGTATTGAGCCTGTAAAAACTGAAACTCTTCCTTAATCCGATCACAGGATTCGGAAATTGTAAATTTGAAGGGTTGAGCAGGCTGATGCGGTGCCTAAAGAACAACAATAAAATATTTAATTAGCCCACATCGCGGGGGGGGGGGGACAGCCCGCGGTGGTGATGGGGGGGGTCGTCGCTCCTCTCCCGCCTCTCACTCCCCCGCAGGGGTCCGGGTGCCTCCAGGCGGCTCCCTCGGCTCCCTAGACCCCGCTCCTCAGCCTCTGCCCCCACCACCCCCGCCTCACCGTCCCCACCAAGCTCCGAACCCCCGGCCCATCCCTCCCTACCCGGAATCGAAAGTGGCCCGTCGGGGGCAGCCGCGCCATGGCGTCGGGCAGCCGTCAGCAAGCCGAGCGAGTCCGGCCTGCCTGCGGCCGCCCGCGCCCTCCACCCCGCAGACTCGCCCCCTCGGGAGAGCGACGCGAGCCGAGAGCGGCGGCGCGCCGCTTCCCGGGGCTTCAGAGACAACAATAAGAAAATGGCTACAAGTCGGTCGCCTCCCGCACCCTCGGAGCGGCCGGCCGCGGACAGGGCGGCGGGCGCGGCGCCACTCACCGGGTGGCGCGTCTGCGGGTACATCTTGCTCAGGTCGCGAATCATTCACGCCGCTTTAGTTGGCTGCGCCGAGCAGAGGCGCGCGGCTCATCCGCTTCGAGGGCCCCGCGGCGGCGTCCCGGGCCTGCGGGTCTCGCGTGACGCGGGCGGCAGGCAGGCGCGGCGGCTGGGCGCGGGCGGCCGGCTCCGCATTCCCCGCGGGCGTCACTGAGGGCGGCGGGCACCGTCCGTCCTGCGCCCGCCGAGCCCCGCGCCCGCCGAGCGCCGCCCGCCCGCTCGCTCGCTCGCGCCCCACTCCAAACTTTTTTTTATTTGTCTTTTAATTGGCTGCTATTCCTCGGAATGAATGGTCGCTTCTTCCCTGGGAGCGAGCGCAAACTCCTTTGGTTCGGAAGAGGTCTCGCGGCGCTTGGGGGTTCTCTGGAGATTTTTCACTTCGCAGCAACGATCTTTTAAAAGGCACCTTTTAGCTTCTTTTTACCACATTTCATTTCCTTTTCTTCCTTCCTGTTTTTTTTTAGCCCCAAATTGAAGGGGATTATAAAAATAAAAGAGCGAAACGCTTGCGGCTTTTTAAAATTCTCTTTCAAACTCTGCGAACACCACCTCAAAATAATACACGAGTGTGTAAGAGGCAGCCAACAGCCGAACGCCCGCTCGGAACGGCTCTAACAACGCGCTCTGTGTAGGTGACTTCTTTGACCAAATTTAGCAGCAGCTAATCATTAACATTCTGATACATATTCACGACCATCCGCGGTGGACCCGTGGAGCATCCCGGGAGATGTAGTCGTCGGGAGGCTTCTGTGGCCGTGGATGCCGCCAGATTGACTACAATCTCCGGCGAGCCCCGCGCGCTCTCCGCGGCGCTCTCCAGGCGCTCCGCCCTCCCGCGGCGCGAGGGCGCCACACCAACCAATCGGAGATGGCTGAACATTAATCGCCGTTCTGTGTTACTGCCCATCATTTCACTGCTGACAAATGGCGAGCCAGGAGGGCGGGGCCGGACAGGCTGGACCCACGTGGGGGCAGGGCGTGACGAGTGGTTTCGACCAATGAGTGAAAAGGATTGGTGCTGACGGGGGCGGGGCGCAGCGGCCCGCCCGGGGCGGAGCCTCGCCCTGGCCGACGTTCCCTAGCGCGAGCGTTCGAACCGCGGAAACATTTGTTCAACTGTCAATCAAAGTAACGTGGGGTGGCGAGCCGCGGCTGCTGCTGTCGCTGCTGCCCTGGCTGCATCTTTAGAAGCAGGTTTCGGCAGCGTTGGCGGCGGCCGTAAGCCTGCAGGCCGGTCCGAAGACGCCCTCCGAGGCTCGTCTCCCGCCCGACGCACATCTCGGGCTGGGCGGCCGCGCCGGGGTGCGCACTAATTAGGGCCCGATGTCTCAGTAAAGAGACAAGCTCGGCCTTGTGCAACGCGCCGAAACCCCTGTTGAGACAAGAGAGGGAGGATCGCGCTGATCCCACTCCGTGCGGTTCACATCCATTTTACGCGCTGCTGGAGTCGGCATAATTTTCCGCGTGAGCGCGGACGCGGTCGGCCCGGTTTAGAGCCACAGCCTGGAGGCGTGCACTGGGCCGGTCCCAGAGCCTCCTTGCCGGCCGGCTGACTCTAACGTTTCTTTTCTTGGGAGCCACAAGTCTAGTTCGTCCCCAAGATGGCTTGGGAAGGAGGGTCGGGGTCTAGAGGAGGCAGCTCCTTACAGTTTTGAGGCTTAGAAGGTGTGCGGGAGCTTGCAAGCCGCACTAAAAAACCTCTGGCCTTTGGGCAATCAGAATCATTCAGAAAAAGTCAGGCGGGATTATAGCCAAGGTCACTGCGTTTGGGACATTTATTTCTGGGTCCCACTCTAACTCGAGGTACCAGCTACTACAATGCTGTTGGTTCAACAAAAGTGGGGAAACAGTTTTTCCTATTGATAACGCCGTTCTTGAAAAAGGAAATCAGTAGCCTGATGCCCAACTCAAGGCATTCTGCCCTGAGGACACAGGGCTATGAATGGTCTTACTAAAAATCCAGAACTGAAGCTCCTAAAATACTTCCGTTCTGCGGATAATTTTCTTCCAAAATAAGAGGATAGAGGACTTGCCTCTGTCATAAACCCAACTATTAAAATGTGGCCAAACTAAAATAAAAGATCTATATATTCACATAAAGACAGGATGTTTACATGAGGGGATTAAAAAAAAAAGCCTGATAATGGTTGCGTATTGGTATTACATTTTGAAATATCACTTAAGCAAAATGTGTTTCTATTTGCCTGCTTTTTAAACCTGGCTTCCAAGAAATTTAGAACATTTTTACACATTTATTTAATGGGGAGAGAAAGAGAGAGAGAGAGAGAGAGAGAGAGAGAGAGAGAGAGAGAGAGAGAGAGAGAGAGAGAGAGAGAGGTGTGTGTTCACAAGCCCTGGGAATCAAGCTCACATATGGCAAGTACATTTACCTGTTGAGCTGTCTTGCTGACCCTGAATTACTTTCTGAAGTTCATAGATGTCCATTGTACAGCAGTGTTCTGAACTGTTCTCAGAAGGCTTGAGTGATACCGTGTCTGCATTAGGACACTGAGTTTTTCTGAGGTTGCTTATTTGCTTTCCCTGGAACTTTTTAGTGGCTTATTACCAGTGTCTCTGTGGGAAGTTACATGTTCTCTCTCTATTTCAGTCAGAATGGTAGTAAGTTTCATGGGAATGGGAAGTTGGTTAGTCAGGGCTATGCTCCAAATGCCCTGGATGATGCCTGGTCTGTAGCTGGTGCTCAGTAAATGCTTGTTGAAGGCCTTGGCATATCCTAGCCCTGTGTTCTCAGTATAGAAAGCTGCCTTATCATTTGGATCCAACTTACTAAAAATTCCATGCAGTCAGTTCCCAGGACAGGAAACAAGAAGTTTAATACTAGAGCCTTAAGGGCTATTGAAAGGGTCAGGGTGGAAAGAAACTTTGTTCATAGGAAATAACAGCTTGTAGTAGAGCCCTTTCTCTTAACCTCTCAATACTTTATGTCCACAGAAAAGTGTCTGGAGAAAACAGGGTGTTTCTTTTCTTTTCTTTTTTTAACTGCAGTTTGTGTGAATGTGTTACATTTTGGCCTTGATCTACATAAGACACCAAGTGGGACAGCACATCTGCCAGCCCTGCCCCCAGCACAGTGAGTGATGCTCCTGTTGATCATGTCTCCTACCTGTGCTTCTCCAAGTCTTTCACAAACTGTTGAGCCAGTCTGGAAAATGATTTAGGGGCTTATTTTGTTCTACCACACAATGGGAGATTCCTGGGATCTCTTATGAGATGCCTTTGGTGGCACCATTGGTATATAAAAGCCATGCGTAGCACACTTTTTTACTAAGGGTAAAGGCTATAAATCATTTATAATTTCACAACATACCCATTGAGCATAAAGTAAATGCCAAACTAAGAGAACTTAACAACAAACATGCTATTACTGATTTATGGCCCTGGTTTTACCTTTTACCTTCTTTGTCTGCTCAGTAAAAGTGAATCTGGGCCTTTTAAATACTTTCCGGTTGAGAGAACAGGTTCATCAATAGAGGGCCCTGGAGAGATTCCAAGACAAAGAAGTTTGCCTTCTTGTCCAGTGCGTGCAGGGTCAATCCCCAAAGAACAAGGAGCAGGAGGCAGCAGCAGCCAGAAGCTTCCTGCAGTCCACAGTTAGGTGGCTTTGAGCAAGTGTCTGAGCATACTGAGCATATACCTTCCTCCTAACACTGCAAAAAAGGCATTTTCAGCAGATGCTGATGTGTGGACTTCTGGCGAGTTACAGAAAGCAGGTTTCCCGCTGGAATCATCTGCTTTTCATCCAGTTAAAACAGTTTTCTCCAGCAAGGTCCAGTTCTAAGACCTCAAGTCTTCAGGATCTTGCGGGAACAATTCCTTTTCAGCAGGCATGGGAGGGTGAGGGTGTAGGTAAGAGGTGTTCTGTCTCAGTACTAGGGGCAGTTGCTTCTCTTTATACCTGTTTTGTGTGTGTTTAGGGTCCTATATCACAGACACCCAGACATAAAATAACTACAGTTTAAAATATTCTGAACACATAACCAAAATTTAACTCAAAATCAAATGTATAATGAGCAAAAGGCTTTTCTGGCCCAGCGTTCCATTGCAGGACCATAGCCTTGGTTAAGAAGAGACAAGCACATTCTACCATCCTATGCCGCATGACTAAAAGGTGACTGGAACACCTTGGCTCAGAGTCTAGACTACTGTAAGTTATGAATTTCAGTGTTTTTAGTGTACGTACAAAGTTTTCTGCTCTTATGGAAAAATAATTTAATTATAGAAAACAGACTTTTAATATTTTCTTACCACTATTCTTCCACATGTAAGTATCAAATTAGTATGTCTTTGGATAGGATTGTGTTAGAATGTTTGATTTTTAAAATTGCTGTTTGAATTGCTGACTTGAGCTTCATAAAAAAATCATTCAGTGAATTCTGGTTTGAGATTAGGACAGAATCTCCAACAATTTTTGAGGTGGCCCTACACACACTTCTGCCATTTTATTCTATGTGTTTATGCAAAGTGGTGTCTGAATTGATGATTATATTCATAGTATCTGTCAACTTTGAAAACGTTGAAGTGTCCTGCAGCAGCATCAGATATTCAGCTGGGATTTAATTCTCTGTGTAAAAATAAATAAGCACTTCTATCTTATTAGTATGTAAATGTTCTTTCATCTTTAATGGTTAAATTATATATACACCAGTGAGTTATTTCAAAATACATTTCTTTTTGATTTATCATCAGTAAATGCTTGATATGTATACCTATTTAATGTCCCTTTTGACCCTAGGTTGCCCTGAATTTCTCTAACAAAAAGGATTAGCAGGTAGAAACAGTGTGAGAGACCCTGATGAGAGAGTCTTGTCACTTTCACCAGTCATTTTTTCATCATTTCTTGTGGGTGATTTTTTTTTTTATACTGAACTTGTTCATATTACTTTATATTCTCTTCCTACTAAACCTAGTCTGACAGTAAATAACAACAACAAAAAGTTTCTTTTCTATGAGAACTTACATTTCTCTTTTGGAGCATGATGAGGTGGAGGGGCAAAAGCTAAGAAAAGAAAGAAGTGGGAGAAAACCCCAGTAGCTGGGGTGGTGGAACATCAAATGGGAAAGCTTCCTGGAAGTAAGTTCTTGGGTCCAAGTCAATAAAGACCAACCTATTCTTTTCATCTGTGTATAGTTGACTTTGGAGACATTTGCTCCATCACACACACACACACACACACACACACACACACACACACACACACCTGTGCCTTTTTCTCACCCATTAATGACTGGCAGGCAAATTTTAATTTGAGTAGAGGCTGCATGCAATTCAAAAATGTAAGGTCTGTTTTGAATGTACAAGTGAAACAGGCTTGGTCTTGAAGACCATTTGTAGATCAGCAATAGATTTGTTCAGTGAATGGTCACTGCCGTTTCATCTAGGGTAAGATGGAGATGACAAAACAGTAGTCGTATTAAAGAACTTAGTATGGCAGTGTCACAGAAAATGCCAGACTTGTCGATTCTCTGGGAGCTAGAGCTTTGTCCTTGCCAGATGCCATTGTTTTGATTGATAGAGACCAAGACTACCTTTGGCTTGGGATGCTCCTTCTTAGTGGAAATTGTTTTCCTTTGTGCAGGTCTGGAAATGGGATAGGCAAACTTACATAGGTACTGAGGAGACTTTGGGAAGAAAAGAACATTCTTCATTAAAGTGTTACATTAACTGAACCCTTTAAGATCACTCTTAGTTTGTGAATAACTAAGGCTCTTCTCCTTGCTGGGGGGTGGAGGCACCAACAGTTATGTTGTGTGAAGGGGAAGGGCCACTTAGTTTTTACTTTGAATAAGGATCACATGCAGAACAAGAAATATCTTTCTCATTCTGAAAAAATCAGCACTTTGACCTCAATGGCTGAGTATATGGGGATAATAAAACTACCAGCAGTAGACATACCTTACTTAAGTCAGCAATAGTTCTGAAATAGATCTGCAAAGGATCCTAGAATTTTCACCAACCTAGGTAGTTAAAGGGAACTGTGGATTTAGTTTACTCTATGCCAATCAAGCAACTCAAATATGAGAAATACACCATCCAACATTACCTATTCCCAGGGGAAAACTCACATTATCATTATTTCCCTTGAATATAGCAGAAACATCATTGAAGACATTGATATTTTGCCCAATGGCTTTAAGCAAACTGGGTATCATTATTTTTACTTCAGAGGTTAAACAACTAAAACCTCAAGCAAGTACTTGCCCAAGGTCATACAACTTGAGTGCACTGGACATCAGAACTCCTATCCCCTGCCTCCTTATAGAATGCCTTGCATAAACCCAAATTCCACAAGTGGATATTCAATTCAAGTAGGCAATTGAAGTACTATTCGGTTCACCTGCCTAGTTTGAGCCTTTGAAAACATATGTTGCGTTGCTGGAACCTGGGTGGATGGTGAATCCAGGAGGACTGTTGCCTCAGGGCAAAAGCAGAAAGCTAATACTCCCACAGCCACAGGAAGCACTCGCCTCCCTTTCTGCAGCCCTGCTTAGAGTGTCTGAAGTCTTGATAAGCGAGATTCAGGGGAGATGAATGGCGCTGAAGCTGTCCTCCGCTTTCAGAGAACAGCAGGGCTCACACCTGTGCAGCTGATCGTGGAGCCTTCACACAGGCTCCCGCTCTTGCTAACTATCACAACAACCGGCAGGGCAGATTTTTCCAGGAGAAAAATTGCATATTTACTTTCTGAAATTGGCAATTTGAGAATGGGGTAGGTGTAGGAAAGAATAGCTAAAACATCACATCACCCTATACAAGAAAGTAATTAATGGAAGTCCTCTATAGCGTTGTCTCTATCTGTAGCCCATTCCTTGGTCTCCTATAGTCTTCTCAACTTTAAACCTTTCTAATCTGACCTATATGGAGTTTCTCCACAAAAGATGTATATGTGATCTCTACACCTTTTTCTACCTAGATACAAGGATTGGCACTTCTCAAAACATCGTCTTGAATGTTTTGAGAGGATTTTATTCAAGAACATTTGCTAAACTTGATTATGTTTTCTGCCTATCTTTTTAAATTGCCCAAAGAATAAACTGCTGGGATGTGGGGGGTGTGGCTTTAGACACTTAAAAAATGACTGCTTCACAAAGTAATCTAAACTGTAAGGATATTTAATGGTAATGCCAGTAGTCTGCAAGCCCCTGCTGCCATCATTCAGTTCACTATTTGTTCTCAATATCCTACTGCTTAGGACAATTCTGATAAATCACATGACTTCCTTTAACCGCAATCCCTGTATTAAAAAAAAAAATATGAATGGGCCACCATTCACAGTGTATCGAATCTCATTGAACTACTATCATAAGAAAAGGCTATGATACTCAAAGAAATTTTCATTCATAGAGCTGCCTTCTTCTTTCACTGTGTGCAACATAGAACAAAATTTAAATGCTTTTAGTCTAGTTTTTAAGGATTTATTTTTAGTTTTAAGTGTGTGTGTGTGTGTGTGTGTGTGTGTGGTGGGTGTGTGTGTGAAAGAGATAGAGAGAGAGAGAGAGAGAGAGAGAGAGAGAGAGAGAGAGAGAGAGAGAGAGTGTACAGGTACTTATATAGGCCTATGTAGGCTAGAAGAAGATGTCAGATATCCTAGAGCTGGTATTGGAGGCAGTTATGAGTCACTCAACACAGGAGCTAGAAACAGAACTTAAGTTCTCTGAAAAAGCCTATGTGATCCTAAAAGTTAACTCATCTTCCCAGTGCCTGTTTCTGATTTTTGTTAAACATAACATCTTAAAGAGAGATGGCTATTATATTGATCACAAGTGTTTACAGAGTTCCATCACCTTTTATTATATATCAGTATACAAAAAGCACCAAGAGATAAGTCTAAAACACCCATTTTACACCCTAGCAAACTGAGCTTCTGTAAAACCAATAGCCCCTTTAATCTTATGTAACTGTAGTAAGCAAACAAATTGAAAATAAAGATTGAGCTTTTAGAAGTCACTTCTTTCCAGTTTACTAAAGCTGCCCTTTAGTGCTGTACAATAATTTTATTACTTTGTGCTCTATGAAGAGGTTCCTTATAAAAACTGTTAAGGGGAGAAAATGGAAATTGTGATTGTCCTACCAAAATGGAAACCATAACTCAGAGGAGAGTGGCTAGCTTGGTTCATAAGCATGTCTACAAATAAGGATAAGTGACTCCAAAATTTGGGCCAGGGATTTATCTGGGTAGTAGAATGGTTGGTGTGTATGAGGCCCTGAATTCAAGCTCTAATCCTTCAGCACTACAAAATGTAGACTCCACAAGTTAAATTATCTGTACAGCCACAAAGAAGAATTAGGCTTTAATAACCTAGGTATTTACATTTAAAAGTATATGGAAAGGCATTATCTGCATAACTCGAATGCCAGCTAATTGGGTGTTCTCACCTTCCAGCCTGCTGGATTTCTTGTTTTTATACCTGTGAACAAACTGTCTCACCATCAATCCATGTATGATGAGAAGCCCAACATTCTTCTCAGCATTTCCACGGATCCCTGGAGATTTCCTTTCCTTGGAATCATTGTGCACTACAATTTCTTCTTTTTGATGAAAGTTTGGTCTTCATCATCAGACTGTCATTTTGGACATTCTTCTAATGAACTCCAACGTAGGCTGTACATGATGAACCTTCTCTACTGAAGATGCAGATGATGGAGGGAGTCACAAGTCAAAAGGACAAGCAGTGAGAGCGTGATACTTACCACCTCTATCCTAGGATTATTATTTCTACCTCCACCTGCTCAATGTCAGATGCCATTATGCAATGGAACAACTCTCCCCTTCACCCTCCTCCATGAAATCTGAGGACAGTGTGATTGCAATGCTTTTCCTGATACAGTTGCTCCCATGCAGAATATTTTAGAGCTCAGGATATATTTCTAAATCTGACTTTTTGCAACTTCTACACAAAAAAGATGATGAAAATTCACTTGTTTCCTAGTGGCAATTTAAAACTGAAAGCTAGGTACCTACTATAATCTATCCAGTGAGAATTTAAAGGGGGAATTAAGGCTTTGAAGAGGAAAGTAATGATGAAAATAATCATATAATCTACAAGAATGATGTTCACAAAGGACCTAAATACTATGTAGACTGTGCTATGCAGACAATTTTACCTTTATAAGCTTAAGAAAACTGGTATTTATGATTTCTAGAAGGAAACCGTTTATTTTTAACTCCTTGGAGAATCTTGGGTTCTTTAAATTTTCTAGACAACTAATCACTTGGAAAATTATTATGATGGCAATTGTCATATATAAATATACTTTAATAAGACAGTAGAAAGATAAAAGAATTGTCAGACATTTACTTCATATTCAATTTGGAGACTTTTGTTTGCGACATTTAGATTGCTATACAGCAATCTATTCTACAACAATTTTTCCCCAAGACACTAAATAAGTGAATCAGATTGTAAAGACTAGGCATAGTCAGATATCCATGCTAAAGCTATAGCTACACACTACTTACTATACTTACAAAATGAATGCTAACTATGCTTCTCATCAGTTTGAGGGTGAAATGTTTATAATAATTCGATATAAACAACTGAATTCAACACCAGTTTTGAAAGTTGGAGAGAAAACTAGATTTGTGTTGAAGGATGTATGTTAGTCACATACATTTTTCTAATTATTTATGCAGCGTTCAGGAAAACTTATCAATGATGTGTCAAGTAACTCTAATTAAAACATTATTATCTGTAAAGCTACTGCATACATAACTAGAACTTTAGTAATTATTAAAGCCAAATCATCTCAAGCCTTTGCTTAAGGAAGAATAGTTGCCAAATGAAATATTAACTAGTCAATTTGATGGAAACTTAAATAATAATAAAAAGGGATATGTGGGTTTTGTTTTGAACAGTTTTGAAGTTTTAGGATTTGGCCTCATGTGTTCTGCTATACTCTGCAAAGAACCTTGAAAAGTTCTGATTTCTTAGAATTTTCGCCTCACTGCATTCTGTTAAAGGACCTGTATTTTTCAATAGCAATGTCACCCCTAACATTCAATGAGTTTACAAGGCACTGTTATGGCAATGACTGAATGTGGTGAGGGTTGGTGGTACAGGCTTATTGTAGGGAGTGGAGAAAGACTTGAATAAATGAAGTCCTGAGTGAATGTGTACCTTTGACATGGGCATGGCAATGTTAGGGATCCCAGAACCTCACACCCATGGCAGTGGCAAAGCCCCCACCCCCCACCCAGGCTTCACTCTCCTGCTGTGAGCCTGAAGGGGAAATGGCAAAGCCTTCCTCTGGTCCATGTGTAAATGTTGATAGTGTGTACTGAAAATGTCTGCCATAGCATTCTCCCAAATAGATGTTTATGGTCTGAAGATTGTTCCTGGAACAGAGACTGAGCCTACCTAGATTAGCTAAACCTGGCATCTTGATCCAGCTGTATACCATAAACTTTGCCTCATCCTTTATCTTTTGTCTCTTTGCCAGCTGTACTCAATAGCATACATTCCTCCCTGCCACCCCCTTTTCAACTCTAATAAACACTGAGATTTGGGGTCCTGCAGTTTCACCACAAAAAAGCCCAGTCTCCCAGACTCCAGCTTTCTGCAAGTGTGGCCATATGTCTGTCTTTCCTTCATTCCCTCACTGCCTTACTCAGATACAAGTCTCTGAGGGTGTGTCAAGAACTTGACAACCAATAATCTCACCTACTTGAGAGGCTGAGACAGGAGGACTTGCAAGTTCAAGGCTTATCTGGGGTACAAGTAAATCAAAACTCAACCTGGACAACTTGATGAGACCCTACCTCAAAATTAAAAAAGAAAAGTAAAAAGAGAACTATGGGCCAGATGATGGTGGCACACACCTTTAATTCCAGCACTTGGCAGAAGCAAGCAAATCTCAGTGAGTTTTAGGTCAGCCTGGTCTACAGAGCAAGTTCCAGGGCAGCCAGGACTGTCACACAGAGAAACCCTGTCTCTAAAAACAAACAACAACAACAAAGGAGAACTAGGAATATAACTTAGAAGCAGAATATTTGCCAATAGAATATGAGATCTTAGGTTCAATTTCTAGCACTAAAATAAGCAAATAAAGAAATAAAGGATTGAATGTAATACGTTACTTTCCTTCTCATTTTCTTTTGCAAGTAAATCTGTGGGGTCTAGGACAGATTTTCTGTCTTGCACAACTTTACCCAATTAGCAAATTACAGAATCAGATTCAAATCCAAGACTATTTTCTGCAAGGTTATTTTGTTGTTTTCTAAACCACGCTCTTCTGTGCCAGAAAGGAGTAAGGCATTTATGTACGTACTTTATGTTTTTGAGACAGGTCCTCAGAATGTGGTCCTGGTTGGTCTAAAACTGTACACACTAGGCTGCCCATGAACTCAGAGACATCCACCTGTCTCTGCCTCTAGAGTGGTAGGATTGAAGTCATATGCTTCTATGCTCAGGTTTTGTACATAATTTTGATTTTTAAAAATCCTATGGGAGCTGGGTGTGGTTGACATGCTTGCTGTATGAGGTCCCACATAAAGAAGCTGGGCATGACAAGCCTGCCTGTAATTCTAGTACTGGGTAGCTGGAGACAGGGGCATCTCAGTGCTCATTGGCCAGTTATCTAGCAAAAAGTCAGTCTCCGGCTTGAGTGAAAGACTCAATCAAAGAAATTAAGATGGAGAGTAATAAAGGAAAACATTCAACATTGACCTCAGGTCTCCATATGTACGCTTGTGTGCATGCACTCAAATCTTATATATACACATGTGCACACAAGCACACATATACCATACAGATGCATACATAAATCATTTGGTTTATTTGGCTTTAAACGATTAGGTTGGTATTAGCAATATATTTTGTTTTGCTTTTGGAGACAGGGTCTGCCTAGGTACCCTAGACTGCCCTGAACATTGCTACGTAGTCCTGGAAAACCTTGAATTTACTAACCGCTGTTCTTAGTCTCCACATACGAGGATTTCAGGCAAGCACCACCACACCCAGCTT
This sequence comes from Cricetiscus sungorus, assembly GCA_030556225.1. Lineage (NCBI taxonomy): Eukaryota > Metazoa > Chordata > Mammalia > Rodentia > Cricetidae > Cricetiscus > Cricetiscus sungorus. The sequence continues at coordinate 113,030,337 of JANBXA010000007.1, forward strand.
GCTGCGTTTTGTGTATTCAGGAAGTGAGATCTTTTAGAATTGCCATATGAAGAGTGAATCAACAAATCGTTCTAAATTTATATTTCTTCCATTGAACAAGATTAAATTCTAATTCATTCAAATTGTTTTCATGTGCTGATGAATAATCAAATGGCCCATTCTCTAAATCATCATTTTGTATTTTAATTCTCAGCAGAGGAATAATCACTAAAATTAGTGTTTAAAATACAAAAAGAACTAGGTAGGGTGAGTACCTAAGGGACTACCAAAAGCTTAGAGCTTTTCTGATAACCCTGGGAATTTAGAGATATTATAAGTTTCTGGCATGGTTATGTGCAAACAATAGTCAAATAATACTGACACACATACTCCTGAATGTGTCAAGCAGTTATTTCATGGGCAACTTTCTGCCCACTGATGGTCATTCTCAAATCTTTCTTTAGCCAGAGGGGCAAAAAATATTTAGTATGTAAAAATATTTAATTGCCTATTTTTCTTATATTGCACTAATGAACAGTGTTCTAATATGCTTGTTTTGGTAAGATAAAAGGACAAGAAAAGCCAGAATAAGGCACTGTGTTGCTTGAAAAGAACCTTCAGGCATTTTACGTTGACTGCTCCATTAAGCATCCCCCACTTTTTTCTCAGCAACATTCACTTGAGAGAGTAATCTAGAACTTTTTAAAGAATATCTGCAAGTATTTTTGATAACCAACACAGATTTATGAGACACAAGCAGGAGCAGAATCAAAATTTCATATCTGAGTTAAGAACGGATACAAGCTGAATTCAAGTGTTTGTTTTCTGGAGTGCTGCTGAATTTGTCCTCTGGATTTGTACCACAGAAGGCTGCAAGCAAAACACGGGCGGGTCTAGCAAACAATCCTAGACTGTTTATAACAACTGAAGCTGTGCCTTTCATATCAGAGTCCCATCAGCAAAGGGAGGGGGGACAGCAGCGATAAACCCATCAGTGAAACAGTACCCTTTAACAGCAGCCAGGCACTTCCTGCAATCAAAACCATGCTAGCATGTGGCTTGTTCAAATAAAAATTACTGGACTGGAGCCAAAACAAGAAAAAAAGTAATTGATAATGTGGTTTTTTTAGAAACCATCCATCCATCAAATGCGTCAGTCCTTCATAATACTTTATTTCCTTCTGAACAAAGATCTTTAAAATTCATTGTGAGAACTTAAAAACAAAGTGGCCTTGTACTGGTTATAAAGATTCTCTTTTAGTTTGGGTTTGTTTTGTTATTTGATTACATTCCCTCCCATCCTGCATATTTTTCCCCAGATAGTTGCTAGAAATTTCTGCCGTGCTTAAACAAAGCATCTTTGTGCCACATCAGCTTGCATTTCCCTTGGATTATGTTTGGGTGGTGACTTTTCCCTGACTTCAGCATGTAGTATCAGAGCCACAGCCTCAGTAAGTAGACTGTAACCAACAGATTCCCTGGCCCCTTTTGCGCTCTGCATCCTATTAACCTGCTGGTTGGAAATGAGGGAAGTATTGCAAACAGAGAAGAAAGTGGATGAGGAAGCATTTGCAACCAGAAGAAGCCATTCAGAATGGCCAAAAAAGGAGAGGACCCTCTTCTAATACATGTGACAACACTTTAAAATGTTCATTTATTTTAGTCTCTTCACCATCAGTATGCAAAACTGACAGTGGGTTAGCTTATTATCAACATCCAAATCTGTGATGTGAATTTTAGCAGTTTGTTCAATGTCTATGTTGAAGTCAGGCTTATAAGAGTCAGTGTAACACCCCCAACATACACACACACACATTTTGCCACCAATATGGTACAGATAAACACATGTCAAAAATGAATCAATAAATGTATCTGTTCTTCCTGAGCGTCTTTTCGTTTGTTTATTTGTTTGTTTCACTTTATTTTTTCTTGTTTTAAGGTTTTGCTATGTACCCCAGTCTGGCCTTGAACACACCATCCTCCTGCTTCTACCGAAGTACAGATGCTACATACATATAGTACACCACTGTATCCAGTCCTAATCATTCTGTGTTAAATGTGAAGCGCATAATTAAAGCTTTGCAGCTGAAAATATGATAGACAGGCTTGCAAACACGATGTGAAGGAAAACCCTGTATCATCTTCAAATATTTTTGTACTTTACAAATCCAGGCAATCCTACTCTGTTCTGTTCTGAAATCTTCCACAATCATAGATCAACTAGCCAATTTAAGAATCATGTTTAGATTTTGTTGTCAGTGTCCTGAGGTTTGTAGGCAGAAGTTGAGCCTTGTAAGGCACTCTTACTACTGTAAGCACCTACTTCCTGGAAAGGCAAGCTTAGCCAGTAACTGCATTAGGAATCTTAGGAGATTTGGGGGTTCTTTTTTGTTTGTTTTTTTTTGTTTTTGTTTTTGTTTGTTTGTTTGTTTGTTTCTTGTTCTTTTGCTTGTTTTGTTGGTTGTTTTTCTGCTTCTGTGGTATGGGAAATTTAGCACTGGCCCTTCCACGCATACAGGAAGCAGTCTACCATTGAGTCAAACTCTGTCTCCAGGCTGTTTTAGAAGAAGAGCCAGTTAACTCCAATAAAACTGCCCATTTGCACATGTGCAGAACCACCCACTAGACCATGGTCAAACAACATGGGTCACACTCCTGGAGAAAAGTGACTCTTCTTGACTAGAAACCACATATTTCTAATAGCTCCCTTCCCCATCCATGCTGAAATATTGACTGCTTGATCTTATATAGATCTTATGCAGGCACCCACAAGTGGCTGTGAGTTCCAGAGTGGGCCAGCCAGGTTATGTCCAGAATGTATAGTTTTACTGCCGTTCTTCCCAACCTCAGGCTCTTACAATCCTTTCCCTGAGCGTAAGGAATAGGTAGTGGTGCCAATGTCCTATATAAAACTGAACACTCAGCAATCTCTTATTCTTTATGCTTGAGCCAGCTGTATCAACTGCCATGCTCTGAACAAGGAAAAAGCTTCTTGGGTGAGGGTTGAGTGCTACACTAATCGATAGATATAAGTATTTAGAAGGTCACTCATGGTTTGATATTATGCCCACTTAGCAAAATAATTATAGTACATTCTCCTGGAAGGCTTATGACCGCCCTAGCCATGGGTTCTTGGTCAGTATTACAGTATCAGGCATGAGTTTCCTCCTATGCAATGTTCCTTAAATCTAACCAGAAAACAATTGGTTATGCCTGTAATTACCAGATCAACCACCTTCCAGCTTTTACATTTTTATAGTGAAACAGGCTCTCACTAAGTTCCAAAATTGGCCTTAAGTGTACTCTGCAAACCAGGTAAAGTTTAAACTTGGCTTGAGTCTTCCTACCTTATTCTCCAGAGTAGCTGGGACAACAGGCCTGAATCTCCAGGCCCAGAGTTTCTTCTTAAAGAGAACAACAAAGAACAAAGCACCACTTCAGTAGCACACAGAACTTCTGCACTACAAGATCTGCCCCTTGGCTTTCTCTTTTAGCCCACTCCAAAATACTGCTAAGAACGTCATATTTGTATATAGCATCAATTTTCTTGTGTAACTTCTGTTCTGCCTATAGGATATAATTGTGGAATAGCAAAACAGAATCAAATGTTCATTCCTTTTCAAAGATTGCTAGCTACCTAAAGAATACAAAAGTATATAGGGCCCCAGGGTTACATTCCATTGGAAAGATGTTATTAATTTGAACATAGTAAAGATGTCTGCTAATAAATCACCATCCATGGTAGACATCTTGAAAACAAGAGCTGATTTAGCTTTATAGATTACCAAGAAAGGTAATGATACAAAGTCTGCTTTCTAACTTCCTGAAGAAAATGAGAGGACAAGTAGAGATATGTTTATTTATTTATTTTTTTCTCAGCTACAACTTACTGTCCACTCTGCACACTGCTTCTTGCTTGGCCTTGTGGTATGATTTTTAAAACAAAAACTACTGTGTTTGGCTGGAGAGATGGCTCCATACTTAAGAGTACTTTTTGCTCTTACAGAAGGCCTAGGATTAGTTCCTAGCATTAACATGGTAGTTCATAACTACAGCTCTAACACCAGAGGATCTAACACTCCCTCTTCTGACCTTCATGGGCACTAGGTATGCATGTGGTATGTGTATAGAATACAAGTAGGCAAATCACATACATATAAAAAAAAGTCTTCAAAAGAAATCTACTTTGTTAAGTCATTTATAGGTTTCTTGTTTTGTAGAGTTTAATGTGCTCTGATATTTTGTTCTTTGACTTGTGTGGTGTGTGAGAGAGAGAGAGATGGAGAAAGAGTTGAGAGTATTGTGAAGATATATGCACATGTGTGCAGGTGTTTGAATGTACATATGGAGATCAAATGTCAACAGCACATATCTTGTTCTAATTACTTTCTACCATGCTGTTGGAGGCAATGTCCCTCATTGAACCCAAAGCTGACTGATCTGGATAGACTGGCTGGCCAAGAGACTTACAGTATCTTCCCCATCTCTGCATCCCTGTGCTGGACATCACTATGCCTACCTTTTTGTATAGATTCTGGGGATTGAATTCATGCACTCTCACTTGGAAAACAAGCATTTCACTCCCCGAACCATCACTCCACTCCCAATATGTATTTTTTAAAGCTGAATTCCTCTTTATTTTGTTTCATCCAAAATTTCAGAAATGAAGGATTATTATAGCAATAATTATAAATTATTTTTTAAAAATAGTAATACTCAAATTCCAAGGACAAAAGTGGATTTTGTCATGAGTTATAGTATTCTTATTTTTTAATTTGACTTATACATATAAATGCACATTAAAACAAAGATCTTTATTGTTCCATAGCTCCCAAGGCTTTTCATTTTTCTGGAGTTTAAATAATTGCCTTGTCTTTACTTTCTTTTTTATGTAAATTTGAAACAAGCTTGTTTTAATGTCAGTCCCAGTTCCCTCTCCCTTCCTCCCCTGTCCCCACCCCCAACACATTACCTTTCTGCTCCCCAGGGGTGGGTGAGGCCTTCTTTCTGCTCCCCAGGGGTGGGTGAGGCCTTCCATGGGGGAGTCTTCAAAGTCTGCCATATAATTTGGGCAGGGCCTATGTGTCTAGGCTGAAAGAGTATCCCTCTATGTGGAATGGGCTCCCAAAGTCCATTCCTATACTAGGGATAAATACTGATCAACTACCAGAGGCCCCATAGACTGCCCAGATCTCCTAACTAACACCCACATTCTGGGGGTCTAACTAGGTCCCATGTTGGATTTCCAGCTATCAGACTGAGGTCCATGAGCTCTCCTTGTTTAGGCCAGCTGTTTCTGTGGGTTTCTCCAGCCTGGCCTTAACCCCTTTGCTCATCACTCTTCCCTCTCTGCAATTAGATTCCAGGAGTTAGGCTCAGTGTTTAACTGTGGGTGTCTGCTTCTGCTTCATTCACTTACTGAATGAAGGATCTAGGATGGCATATAAGGTAGTCATCAATCTCATTATTGGGAAAGGGCATTTAAGGTAGCCTCTTCTCCATTGCGTAGATTGTTAGTTGGGGTCATCCTTGTAGGTCTTTGGACATTTCCCTAGTGCCAGATTTCTCTTTAAATCTATAATGGCTTCCTCTATTGTGGTATCTCTTTTCTTGCTCTCCTCTATTCTTTCCCTGACTCAATCATCCTGATTCTTCGTGCCCTACTCTCCTCTCTGCTTCTGCCCTTCTCTTTTTCCTAACTCCCTCTCCCCTCCCCCAATGCTCCTAATTTTCTCAGGAGATCTTGTCCCTTCCCTTTCTCCAGGAAACCATGTGTGTCTCTCTTAGGGTCCTCCTTGCTTTGTAGCTTTTCTGGTGGTGTGTGTTGTAGGCTGATAATCCTTTGCTCTATGTCTAAAATCCATATATGAGTGAGTACATACCATGTTTGTCTTTCTGTAACTGGGTGACCTCACTCAGGATGGTTTCTTCTATTTGCACCCATTTGCCTGTGAATTTCAAGATTCAATTGTGTAAATGTACCACATTTTCTCCATCCATTCTTCAATTTAGGGGCATTTAAGTTGCTTCCACGTTTTTGCTATTAGAAATAATGCTGCTATGAACATAGTAGAACAGGTGTCCTTGTTGCATGAATGTGCATCTTTTGGGTATATGCCTAAGAGTGGAATTACTGAATGCTGTGGTTGACTAATTCCCATTTTCTCGAGGAACTGCCATACAGATTTCTAAAGTGGCTATACAAGTTTGCACTCCCACCATCAGAGGAGTAGTGTTCCCCATTCTCCACATCCTCTCCATCATAAATTATCTTCAGTATTTTTTATTTTAGCCATTCTGACAAAGTAAGATGGTATCTCAGAGTTGTTTTGATTTGCATTTCCCTGGTGGCTAAGGATTTTGAGCACTTCTTTTTTATGCTTTATATTTTTTTCTTATTTTATATATCAATCCCAGTTCCCTCTCTCTTTCCCCCTCCTTCCCTTTCTTCTCCTTTCTTCTTCCTTCCCTCCCTCCCTCCCTCCCTGCAATGCCCCCCACCCTCCCATCCCATCCCCCCCCAACTCCATAGGGAGGGTTTTGCCTTCCAGGAGGGGTCAACAAAATCTATCAAGTCATTTGGAGTAAGGACTAGGCCCTCCCTCCTGCCTCTAGGTTAGGGAAGTATCCCTCCATGGGGAATATTCCCCCAGAGTCCTTTTGTGCACCAGGGATACATCTTGGTTTCACTGTCAGAGGTCCCTTAGACTGCCCAGACCTTCTAACTGAGACCAATGTTCAGGGAGTCTGAGCCGGTCCCATGCTGGATTCAGAGCTATTGGTCTAGGGGCCCATTACCTCCTACTTGTTCAGGTCAGCTGTCTGTGTGGGTTTCTCTAGCCTGGTCTTGTCCTCCCTCTCTGCATTGGCTCAGTGTTTAGCTGTGAGTGTCTGCTTCTATTCCCATCAGCTACTAGATGAGGGCTCCATGATAATGGATAAATTAGTCATTGATATCATTATCAGGGAAGGGCAATCATGGTAGCCTTTTTACTGTTGCTCAAATTGTTAGTTGGGGTCGTAATTGTAGGTCTTCGGACATTTCTCTAGAGTCAGTTTTCTCTTCAAACCTATAATGGCTCCCTCTTTCATGGTATCTCTCTCTCTCTCTCTCTCTCTCTCTCTCTCTCTCTCTCTTCTCTCTCTCTCTTTTCTTTCATCTATTCCTCCCCTGACTCAATCTTTCTAGTCCCACATGCTTCAACCCTTCTTTTTCTCCTAACTCCCTCTCCACTCACTGCCCCTCCCCACTCCCAATATGCTCAGGAGATCTTGTTCCTTTCCCCTTTTGTGAGGGACCTTGTATGAATCTCTTAGAATCCTCCTTGTATCCTAGTTTCTCTGGTGGTGTGAATTATAGGCTGGTGATCCTTTGCTCTAGATCTAAAATCCACATATGAGTGTGTACATACAATGTTCGTCTTTGTGTGACTGGGTTCTTCAAGTTCCATTCATTTGCCTGTGAATTTCAAGAGTCCATTGTTTTTTCCTACAGAGTAGTATTCCATTGTGTAAACGTGCCACATCTTTATCTATTCTTCAGTTGAGGGGCATCTAGGTTGCTTTCAGGTTCTTGCTATTACAAATAATGCTGCTGTGAACATAGTTGAGCACATGTCTTTGTTACATGGATGTGGATCATTTGAGTATATGCCTAAGAGGGAGATTGCCGGGTCCTGTGGTAGACTGATTTCCATTTTCCTGAGGAACCACCATACTGATCTCCAAAATGGCTGTACATGTTTATACTCCCACCAGCAGTGGAGGAGTGTTGTTCCCCTTTCTCCAAATCCTCTCCAGCATAAGTTGTCATTGGTGTTTCTAATTTTATCCATTCTGGCATGAGTAAGATGGTATCACAGAGTTGTTTTGATTTGCATTTCCCTGATAGCTAAGGATGTTGAGCATTTTTTTAAGTGTCTTTCAGCCTTTTTGATTTCCTCCATTGAGAATTTTCTCTTCAGTAGGGTTATTTGGTGTTTTGTTGACTAGTTTCTTGAGTACTTTGTATATTTTGGAGATCAGCCCTCTGTCAGATGTGGGGTTGATGAATATCTTTTCCCGTTCTGTGGACTGCCATTTTGTCTTGTTGACTGTGTCATTTGACTTTTCAATTTCAAGAGTGTAGCGCGTTTTTTCCCATTTATTAATTGCTGATCCCAGTGCCTGTGCTAGTGGTGTTATGTTCAGGAAGTGGTCTACTGTAGCAGGTTTTTATCTCCTAATTTCTCTTCTAAGAGGTTCAGGCTGGATTTATGTTGAGGTCTTTGATCCATTTGAATTTAAGTTTTGTGCATGGTGATAGATATGGATCTATCTGCAGTCTTTTACACACTAGCATCCAGTTATGCCAGCACCATTTGTAGAAGATGCCTTTTTTTCCCACTGTATGATTTTAGATTCTTTGTCAAAAATCAGGTGTTCATAGGTGTGTGGGTTAATATCAGGATTTTTAATTCAATTCCATTCGTCTTCTTGTCTACTTTTGTGCCTATACCAGGCTGTTTTCAGGACTATAGCTCTATAATAGAACTTGATGTTAGGGATGGTGATGCCTCCAGAAATTCCTTTATTGTACAAGGTTGTTTTGGCTATCCTTTTTTTTCATATAAAGTTGAATATTGTTCTTTCACGGTCTATGAATAATTGTGCTGGGATTTTGATGGAAATTGCATTGAATCTGTAATTGCTTTTGGCAAGATTGCCATTTTTACTATATTGATCCTTTCTATCCAAGAGTATGGGAGATCTTTCCATTTTCTGGTACCTTATGTAATTTCTTTCTTTACAGATTCAAAGTTCTTATTATATAGGTTTTTCACTTGTTTGGGTAGCGTTACCTCAATGTATTTTATGTTGTTTGTTGCTATTGTAAAAGGTGATGTTTCTCTGATTTTTTTCTCAGCCCCTTTATAGTAGGGCTACTGATTTTTTTTTTTTTTTTTTTTTTTTTTTTTTTTAGTTAATCTTGTCTTCTGCCACTTTGCTGAAAGTGTTTATCAGCTGTAGAAGTTCCCTGGTAGAATTCTTAGGGTCATTTATGTAAACTATATCATCTCCTATAGTAAAAGTTTGACGTCTTCCTTTCTAATTTATATCAATTTGATCTCCTTTTTGCTTTCTTAATGCTCTAGCTAGAACTTCAAGTACAATATGAAGATATATGGAGTGGACAACCTTGTCTTGTTCCTGATTTTAGAGGCATCATATTGGGTTTCTCTCCACTTAGTTTGATATTGGCTGTTGGTTCGTTGTATATTGCTTTTATTATGCTTAGGTATGCTCCTGTTATCCCTGATCTCTGTAAGAACTTTATGATGAAGGGGTGCTGGATTTTGTCAAAGGCTTTTCAGCATCTAGTGAGTTGACAATGTGGGTTTTCTTTTCCAGTTTGTTTATATGGTGGATTACATTGATGAATTTTCATATGTTGGACCATCCCTGCATCCCTTGAATGAATCTTATTTGATCATGGTGGGTGATTTCTCTAATGTGTTCTTGGATTTAATTTGCCAGTATCTTATTGAGTATTTTCGCATCATTGTTCATGAGGGATGTTGGTCTGTAGTTCTCATTTTTAGTTGTATCTTTGTCTATCTTGTTGATTTTCTCTAAGAACCAACTCTTTGTTAAATTGATTTTTTTTTGTATTGTTTTTCTAGTTTCTACTTTATTTATTTCAGCCCTCTATTTGATTTTTCCTGGCATTACTCCTCTGGGGTGATTTTGCTTCTTTTTGTTCTAGAGCTTTCAGTTGTGCTGTTAATTCTCTAGTGTGACTATTCTCCAGTTTCTTTATGTGGGCACTTAGTGCTATGTACTTTCCTCTTAGTACTGCTTTCAGAGCATCCCATGAGTTTGGAATTCTAGGAAGTCTTTAATTTCTTTCTTGACTCAGGAGTGGTGCAATTTGCATTGTTCGATTTCCATAAGTTTGTAGGTTTTCTGCAATTTGTGTTGTTGTTGAATTCTAACTTTTAAAGCATGGTGGTCTGATAAGATACAGGGACTATTCCACTTTTTTTTTTTCTTTTTTGTACCTATTTGGCTTTGCTATATTGTTGAGTAGTGGTTGATTTTAGAGGAGGTTTCATGCCGTGCTGAGAAGAAGGTGTTTTCTTTTGTGTTTGGATGGAATGTTTTATAAATGTCTGTTTAACCCAAATGGATCATAAGTTCTGTTAGTTCCTTTGTTTCTTTGTTAAGTTTCTGTGTGGTGGGCCTGTCTAGTGTTGAGAATGGGGTGTTGAAATCTTCCACTATAGTGTGTGAAGTTTTATGCATGATATGAGTTTTAGTATGGTTTCTTTTATGAATATGGGTGCCTTTGTATTTGGGGCATAGATGTTCAGACCTGAGACTTAAAAAATATGGAATACTTCACAAATTTTCATGTCATCCTTGCACAGGGAACATGCAGATCTTCTCTGTATTGTTCTAATTTTAGTATATGTGCTGTTGAAGAGAGCATGAGTTATGCTTTGAAACAGGGCTTCCAAAGCAAACACCAAAATCATCACTTCAGAAGTTAAGGGCAGTCAACAAGATACTGAAGATAAGCTAAATGGTGAAACTTGATGAAAGATTACAAGAAACAAACAAACAAACAAACAAACAAACAAAAAAACAAACATAAACCCACAGCCTATTCCTCTTACATCACTGAACCCAGAGCCTGCATCACTAGATGCAGGAATTCAGGGATGAGGGAAACCAGTTACAGACAGGCCACCATACTTCCTCTTGGGGCCACCATTCCTTTGCAAACATGAGTCACTCTGCTGACTGTATAGGTACATATTTGCATATTTTCCCATGTCTCAGAAGAGGATGAATCTCGGTGTGTCAGAGCTTCCTAACACAGAACACTGGTATAACTGACTGGTACCATCATTAATTCAGTGAAATGTTTTAAGTTAGGGAGAAAAAGAAAGAGTGGACTTCTGCTCCTATCTACATAGGGCTCTTGTAGGCTGTCTAGGCAACCTAGGAATGGCCTTGTTAACATAAACTTTGCACACCCAGAGTGGGGTAAAGGCAGCAGGCAGGCCTACTAAACTGCTATCTCTTTTTCTATTGCACTAATGATACCCAGAACATCTAAGGAGTTTTGAGCTTCCAAAATTTGCTTAAAAGGAGAGTCAGTGAGTTAGAACAGCAGTTGATAACTGGCAGTTCAGGGTCCATTCAGAGTCCTCAGTATAAGCAAGGACAAATGCCGAATTCAGCCATCAGAGGGATGGATAGCAATGATCCAACTAGAGGAGCACACTGATCAGTCTCCTGATCAATCCACCGCAGACACTGCTAGAGGGAGAGATACTTTACCTCTTTCTCTGGTCTTTAGCTCCCCAGTCTAGGGATCTTCTGCAATAGACCCCAGAAGCCTCTGTAGCAAACTCTGAAAACTGTTTCCACAAAGCTCTAAAAGCCCCTCCCTTCTCACTGTACCCAGAGGCAATGTTGAGCCAGATTGTGAACAAAGGCAGAAATTTAAGGCTTAATACTTCACCTAAGCAGGCTGAAAATAGAGAAAATACAGAGAGTATGAAGTCCCCCAGATTGTTCAATCCACTGATGCTTTTTTATCCCAGATTGCCCAGGTAGATATTTATCAGTTCATAGAAAAATGAAAGCAACTGCTTCTATCAGTATCTGCTCATAATATAAGTGAATATGTGACTCCTGGCCTCAGAGTAATGAAGCTACTACCCTCTAGAAGCATAGAGTCTGAAGAGTGATAATGGGAGAACCCGCATCAATATAACATAAGGTAGCCATTAACATGAAAGTCTGTGCAAGGCAGATCAACTTTCAATTATGCATAAGTCAACAAATAGTGGTTCTGTGAGCATCACTGGGATATTAATGGTGTTTTCATTGAACCAAGGGATAGTGCCATTATTATGATTGCTATGTGACATCTTAGTGCTATTCCTTGACCCTGGTTTAGAAGCAAGCAGGTATTTCAGTGGATTATAAACCTTTAATCACAACTGCCAGATACAAGCGGCAAACAACAGTTTGAGCACTGCAACAAATTAATGTTTGCTTCTCAATGGACCTTTTCAAGAAATAATATAAAATGAGAAAATGATAAGCAGATGTCAGAGATACACAGAAGTGTGTTTAAGATCAGTATGCCAAGTGAGCAGAGAAGGACCAGAGAGGATTAGTAGATTGGGAGGGAAATAGAGATGGAGCTGTGGATTCTTTCAGGCATGTCAGCACTGTGGTCTGCCCATGGCATCCTAACAGTCCATATGTATCTTCCTCATTGATGACTCCTTGGCCTTTCAGACTTGATCTGCATCATCTGCTTGTTTCTTTCTTCAATTCAGGATCAGGATTCCTCTAGTTCTTTTCTTACCTCCAAGTCTGTGTGAACATGTGTGTATGTATAGGTACGTAGATGCTGGGTAAGCAGAACAGGTGACACCAAACGGATGGATGAACCATTGTGTCATGATGACAGTGCACATCAAATCTTCCCTTTGAATTTGAATGACTTCCCTATTTATGACGCTGAGCTTATTGACTGAAGGCCATTATCATGGTGAGATGAATGAGAGGAAGTGGTTACACAAGCTCTTTCCTCCTTTTGTGTTTATAGCTACCCAGAAGTGAACATCAATATTTAAATGTCTGGATTATCTGAGGCTTGTAAAAAACCAATTAGCTACTCCTCAGGCCAGTGTTTGGAGCCTTTGTGGGCTAGAGCATGGACTGTTTAGTTCTTGTGGTCAGAAAATGTGGACTCAGAGAAAGGTTAGAGGAGTAAGGGTCATTGCTGGGTTAGTGGGGCCTTGTGGGAGAGTGTATCCTGAAAGAACTGGATGGAACCAGATCAGGAGCCTGGGGCAGCCCTTGGTAGGCAGTTAGTAGAGGACTCAGAAAGAACCCTGGCTACACTGGGAATGTGTAGGAAATCCATCACAAGCTTGAACCTTTAATTCTGAATAGCTAGGAATGTCTCTGCTTTCAAGGGAAGCCCCCCATCCCAGACTGGTAAGTCTTTGTGACTTGCAGTCATATTGGTTTCTTGACATGAACACGTCTTATGCCTTCAGTGGTTACACACGTGTATCTGGATATAAAGCCCAATTCTCAAGCTGAACTGATCATCTGCAGGTACATCTATGCTTGGCCTAGAGCAGAAGGCCTTGACCCTCCAGATTAGGGTTTCTGTGTACTTAGTCTAGACTCCCAGGATCTCTGTCATAAGACCAGAGTTCTTGCTCATTGATATTAATTTTCCTAGTTGGAGACATCATTAGCTGTCTAGGCAATACCCATTCATCTACTTCTTTATTAATAGAACTTCCTTTCTGTTTCTGGATGATGGTTTCCAGGAAAGAGTTTACCTCCTTCATCAAGGAGAACAGGATTAACCAGCCTGGCACTTCCTGACTTGAGCTCAGATACATTGTCTGGAGCAATGGGATAAGCATGTAGCTAATTAAAGTAAAGAAACCAAGGTCAGTTTTATTCAGCAATTATTTGTTGAGCATCTACTATATATCTTGTCCCATGGACTGGACACTGAGACCATAATAGTCTCTACTAAGTCCCAGGTCAAATCTGCAGCCACAGTTAATTTCTGCCCATATTCAAGATGCTGTCATCTGGAAGCAAACATTCGATTCTGTTGACCTTCTTACATGCCCACACTGCTAGTGTCACAATGGGTGGAAGACAGGCTGGAGCCTCTACCAGACCCTGTCATCTTTATGGATGGGGTGCTAGAACCATTCTTCTGTTAAAATATGACCTGAAGAAAACTGGCACAGGCAGTAAGAGGTCTCTGGAAAGAAGGTGGTCAATGCTAAGTCACCAAAAATATAGAAGTACACAGTGGTAAACAGAGTGTACCCATCCATGGCTACAGTTTTCAAAGTGCAAAACAGTAAAGGTAACTTTTATCATGATTTTAACAGTTTCAATGTTAAAAAAATCAGTGTACCTGATTTTTATCAAACAGATTCAGGCAGAGCAGGTATTCCTGAGCCTCAAAACATTGAGATTGTTTTTTATGGAATATGACTATTATCTGAATTTTTATTTAAAAAGAAAAATATTTGTGTCTATGTGACAGTTTCAGCTGGGAATGGCTGTGGCATATTTGAATATAAACGAACAGGATGGGCTTTTATATACAAGTGAATTCATTTTCTGAGAAGTGAAGGTATTCTTTTGGGAGGCTAAGGTGGCTATTTTTCATTAGACTCTTTCTAGATTTTATTTCAAATGCTTATCAACTTTTAAATTCTCATTCTGTAAAGACAAAGTCATATAACAGACCTGATCTTCTGTTAAATTTGTATAGAACAAAAGTGCCAAAAGGTGACCTATATCGTGTTACTCTGTTACCCCTTCACCTTAGCACATAGAACTGACTAATCAAGCGCTTTTCTTACATACTGTCTGGACATGTCCTGGGCTTTCTCTCAATGCTACTTTGCATGCAGCCCAACTGTTGTTGAGCAGGCTTCCATATGGAGATGCACTCAGGGATTTATTGTGTTTACCCAGAATTTTCATGTTATAGAAAGAGCACCCTCCTTCTGGAAACAGCCTTCAAAACTTATAGTTCAAATCTGACCTGGTTCCACAGCCTATGATATCTTAGAATTCAAACCACATATCATCATCCATCTAGCTAAAGTTCTGAAGTATATGGTAGAAAATGTCATGGTAGTGACTTGTGAGGCTTTCCTCTTGGGAAATTCCATATGATGCTACAATAAGAGGTGAACTTAAGGCATTTGGAAAGCACATGAGCATCTAAGGAGAGATTTGTCAAACAGAGCTGTTTCCATTTCTCAGCAGTGGTTCTATGCTGCTAAGATCCAACATTCTGTTAAATTTCGAGAATCTACTTCTCAGTGCAAGGTGATAGGGAATTCCAGGGTAAAGCCTGAAGAATTTAGAGGTATTCCCCTCAGTCCTTAGTTAGGGTTAAGGGAGAGGTTATTTTTGCCTACTTCCTTTACCCAGTCTCCCAGCCACACAACAGAGGAAAAGATCTAACTCAGTAAACTAAAACTTGAGGACACAGGGGCTGAAAGAGTGTGTGTGATATTTAGCTGGACTACATTTCTGGCAATGATGACTAGTTGGTTGTGATGTTGCAAGAGAAATCCCAGACCTGAATACAGGAGCCAGGAATAGCTTAAGCCCTAAGGAAATCCAGAGCCCTCTAAGTTTTCTTGAATCAATTGTAAGCAATAGGGTTGTGAAAATTCCCCAAGTCTGTTTTCTCTATCTCCTTGTTGCAGCTGAAGAAAATGGAGGAGGAAAACTGCCCAGCTGGCAGAAGCTGAGTTTCCAGATTGGCCAATTAAAGAGCTCAATGTATTGCCAGGAAAATGATTCAACACAGTGATGCCAATGACACCTACTAAAGCCATCATTTATCTTATTATTCCCATCAAGCTGGATATCTTTTTGTGTGTGGATGGGAATAATGGAATTACCTTCTTGCCAAGGCTACACACAGGCAGACAGACAGACAGACAGACAGACACACACACACACACACACACACACACACACACACACACACACACGCACATGGGGCAGTGCAAGGAGAGAGAGAGAAAAAGAGAGAGGAGGGAGAGAAGGAGGAGAAGGAGGGAGGGAGAGAGAGAGGGGAGAGAGGGAAAGATGGAGGGAGGGGAGAGAGAGAGAGAGAGAGAGAGAGAGAGAGAGAGAGAGAGAGAGAGAGAGAGAGAGAACTCCCAAAGTACATTGGAGCACTTGGAAGTAAGAATCAGTAACTTGGTTCTTTCTCTTTTCCCCATTTCTAAGTTAAAAATTTTGACTATGATTATAGTAATTTTATACCACCATTAACTGTTAAGTGACAGAAGAATCTCATGTGCGTGCTGCAAATGGTTTTAGACCACCCTCTGATTCTGGATATTACACTAGTAGTATTGAGGTAGAATGATTATATCTGTGGTTAAATGTGGGAATATTCTGTTTTGTAAATCCATGGCTATATTGGTTATCTGCTTCCACAAAAATTCTGTTAACATGCAACCACAAGATCCAGTAGCTTAAAATAACAATCTTTTTCTTTAGCTCTTGAATTTGTGGCTTGGTTGGGCAGTTCTAGTCTTGGCCCGGCTTGGCTGATCTTGGCTGAGCTTACTCATAGGTCTGTGACTCAACTGGTGGTTTGGCTGGTGGCTGACTGGTCTAGAATAGACTCATCTAGAACAATCTGGCTCTTCCTACATTATCTTTCCTCCCCCACAGACCAGCTTGGGCTTGTTCTGTTGCTAGTGGCAGGGTTTTGAAAGAAGCAAAAGCATGCAGTACCTCTTGAAATCACAGCTCAGATTCACTACACAATTAATCTCTTGTATCCTATTCTGCTGACCATAGCAGTCACAAAGAATGTGAGGAAATAGGATCTACCTTCTGTTTTCTTTTAATTAAACACTTGCAAGATGAGTGTTTCAATATTTAGTTCATCCTGGCTTTGAGCTTAGAATCCTCCTGCCTCAACTTCTTTAGTAGCTGATTTTATAGGCACCCGTAATGAGGGCCCAGCTTAGGCTCCACCTCTTGGTGGAAGTTGCTACAAGGTCACACAGTAAATGCTCTGGCTAGTGGGAAAAGTAGAGAACTACAGACATTTTTGCAATAAACAGAATCACTTTGGAAATGAATGTGAATAATAGGAGAGAGTATTTTAAAGAGGTGGTGGCCAAGAGATGGCAGGATATCTTTATCTCTCAGATTTTCTCAACACTCTTGATTTTTTATAAGCAGCACACACTTCCTCTCTTCTAAGAACTTCCTATTGAAAAGAAGCAGAAAACTCCTGTAGACTATTTGCCCAACCATAGTGATTATTCAAAGATGGGCACCTATCCCAACCTAGGTTAATCAGCTATCTTATGCCTTAGCCCATATCTCATCCTAGTGTTTTTGTTTTGTCTTGTTTTTTTTATTTTCCCCTAGGAGTTGACTAGTACCAATGAAGGGCACACAAAATGCCTCTGAGTGTTGGAGGAATGAGAGAGAATCCATGAACGCAGGGACTGACATCAGCCATGGCCTCATGGACAAGGCAAGCCTATGACACTGAAATTGACACCTGGAGAATACTTAGACAATGGAATAATAAAATCTCAGGTCATTCCAGTTCCTCTTACAATAGTTCAAAAATGTTGTCACACCCATTATTCTTATGCATTGGGTTTGGACAGCAATTCTTACTCTCTTCTTCTCCAATGCAAGCTAGGAACTGGTCCACCAAACCCAAGTAGTGTAATATATGATGAGATTTAGAAAATAGCTCCCTGATTTTCAGTATCTTTTCACTGTGTTCTATTTACTTTGTTAGGAAGGTGTAAGAATTTGAATACTTTAATATCTTCAATATTCAGTTCAATGTCATCCACGTTTTGAAATCCCTCTCCTATCTTTTCTGCCACATTCTTTTCCTCTATATATTTCTAATATACCTTAGACATATATTATAGAGAACCATCCATATATTATAGACAATGTTTACAATTATATGTGCATCCATCTGGTTAAATTGTGATTCATTCCTTTAGGTTAGACATTTTTTTAAAGTCTTATTACTTTTGTGTTCTTGGATCATAGTATTGCATTGATCTTAATAAAAATGCAAGCATTCTAAAGATTAGTCTATTAAAACTTTAAGCCATTAATATCCTAGCTTGAATTCATTGATAAACATTATTTAAGAACGTACTCATTCACCCATCAGTAACTCTGAATCTTGGCTGCACGGTTGAATCACCTGGGGAGTTTTATAAATATATTGGTGCTTGAACCTCACCCCAGACCAATTAAATCTGAATTTCTGGGATTGAGGCCCAGGCATCAATATTTTTAATAGATTTCCAAGTGGTTCTAATATGCATCCAGGATTAAGAAGCACTGCCCAGAATGTGGTTTCTGTCTGATACAAAAAGCCAGAGTCAAAGGAAAGATTGCATCTAGCTGGGAGTAAGACATCACGAAGCAGTGAGTTTTGAATTAAACGTTAATGGATGGGTAGCGTTTCAGTAGTGAAACATAAAGGAACAAAAAAGACCACATAGATATTGAAAGCACTGTGGATATCCAGGAAAGGTGTATCCAACTGATCCCAGTGTAGTAATGAAAGAGGGTGAAAAGCATTTACTGTATGCTTTGTGCCAAGCACTGGGCATTCATTTGTCAATTAATTCTCATACTTACATTCTAAGGAAGGAACTAGTGTGTGGATGAAAAGAACAGAGCATGTAAGCATTTGCTTAAGACCATACAAGTAGTTAGTGGTAAACTTAACATCAGGTCTAAGCTGGTCTCCAGGCCAAAGCATTCAGTCTTAACCAGGACTGAAAGGTGGGTGGCACCTGCTGGCTGCTACCTTGTTTCTCAACTTCTGCTTCCTTCAGTTAAAACTAATGAAGGTCTTGTGGACTCAACACTGGGCTGTTTTCTTTAGTGACTATCACCAGGGTTAGTGTGTTTTGTTGTGGCCTACATTCTCCCACCAGGTAGGGTTTAGCCTGGTTGCTCTCAGACATGAGCTCTGGCAGCCTAACCACATGGCTACTTCTCTGTGTACCACCCACCAGGTTCAAGAGACAAAGGATGGAGGGACATTCATCTTTGAGCTGCAGTGGTTTCCAAGAAAGATGCCTCTAACATATGTGCTTTGTGTCTCTAATATTTCCTATTTATTTTACTTCTGGTTTTAGAAATGATTGCAGTATTCTACTCTTAGCCACCAAATATGCCTGTCTTTTTACCAAGCATACTACAACATCTTGACCACTTCCCATCTTAAGCTCCTTTCTCCTCTCTTTCAACCAGCTTCATGCTGCTACACAACAAGTCAGATGCAGCCAAGTTAAGGCAGAGAACAGATTGTGCTCTTCAAGCTAAACACCAGAGATTTATTGTTCAATTTTCTTTAACACAACAGTGCTAGACCAAAAGGGAAATCAATAGAGAGATTTTTCTAGACTCAGAAAATGACAGTAGATGGAGTTAGGAAATGTATTATCTAGAACTTTCTTATTGCAGATGAAAAAAATAAAACTACTTCAAACTAATTTAAGCACATAGAAGAAAAAAAATGGCTAATGCCTTAAAAATATCTTGCTTATATCTCCAGGGAAGGCTTGGCCAGGGCCTCAAATCAGATTCTCTGATTTATGTTCATTATATTCATGGACTTCATTCTTAAACTCTGTGTGTGCTCCCTTTAGTTCAAAGATTGATTATATCATAGCTAGTGCCAGCCATGTTAGAAGCAAATACTCTTATATTTTTACACATCCTCCAGACTTATAGTCAACTCTGTGATTAGTTTAGCTTGGATTTATACCATCCTCCAGATCAATCAATGAGCACAAAAAGATGCAATTTTGTTGATGGGCTGCCTAGCTCATATGCCTAGTCACTGCTTAGACTGATCGCTGACCTGTTGGCATGGTCAAGGAATTTCAGTGCTTTAATATAAGCATAGAACACATGAGCCATCTCAAACAATACGCTCTAAGATTGTGATATGAGAACTCCACAAAGGACATTAAAAATATCAAAACCTGAGAGTGCAAGACAAGAGATGCACAGAAGCAACTGCAACTGTGACCACTACAAAGAGTCAAAGTCCAGATCTGGAGCAAATGAAGTCTCTTCTAGCATGTAGCAAAGATGAGAGGCATAGAAAGTTTGATCCCATTAGGCTACAGTCCCCATATCTATCCCAGTGGAGATTGCCATACTGCCACAGAGAAATCAGATGAACTATGAGGCAGCAACTCCTTCCTCATCTCTTCTGCTAGATGCTTAAACTATGAAGCAGCCAATGTTTCAGGAAGTTTATAACAACTTCTCCATCTTCATGCTGACGGATATGATGGATCATCAAGTCTTAACTGTTCACCTCAATTTGTCATTTGTGTAAGTATTTTAATTTCATCACCAACCTTTTTTGGCAAAGCATTAATGAATCATTCATTAACTGTCTGAAATGTTCTATTTTTACATATTATTTGAATTACCATTAAATAAGTGGAAAAATAAGACAGTCAGTCCAGACATAGAGAAGCATCTTGTTCTGTTGGGCAGGCTGGTTTGGGTATGATTGATATTACAAAGAAGAGTGACAAGTATTTTTAATGTATTTATGTGTTAGGTATTGACTTGTAGTATTATTAAAAAAAAACCCTTTGTCTTTGGTCACCATGTTTTATTAAAAAAAAGAAAAGAAAACAGAAACACCTTAACACATTAGAGTTAACAGTCACGGTGCACTGACTGATACACTGGCTATATTCACATTATGCAATTCCATCATACCTCTTAATATGTTACTGAACAAGCTGGCATGGAATGAAAATAAGGCCTATGACAATGTGGTTATGTTTGAATATCTTTGAATATGAGGCATTATTAACACAGATACATCGAAATTGCTTGTATTTTAAGTATTTGCAACAGCCACTAAGGATAAGGAATGGCAAATACTCAAATATTAAATGGGAAGATATAGCGGAGAGTATTTGTAATGAGTTTTTCCGTCCTGCCAGCTCCCAAATAACATCAGAGACTTATTAATTATGAAAACTTGGCCTTAGCTTAGGCTTGTTTTGAATTAGCTTTTATAACTTTAATTAACTCATCTTTATTAATCTACATTCTATCACATACCACCCATCTTACTTCCTCTGTGTCTCCTCACATCTCTTTCAAGTGCTTAGATTCCTCTTCCTTTCTCTCTCTCTGCCTGAAAGTCCCACCTATGCCTTCTACTTGACTATTGGCCATTCAGCTTTTTATTACACAAATCACAGCAATACATTTTCATAGAGTATACAAATATAAATTTCCACACAGCATAAAAATATCCCACAACAAGAATTCATGAGGGATAGGAAGTAAATGTGTGCTGAACTCAGTTTAGAATGTTCCTTGCCTACCATCTCTGCTCAGTTCATTGTGTTTATAGTGACCTTTCTTTTATTTTTCCCTATCATTGACAGTTTTATATTTTATTGATTACCTTTCAAGAAAAAGGCTTGAAGGCTATTAGCTGTCTTTCTCAATAGTAAAATAAAGTATATTTCTAGAGAGAAAAGCAATAGAGTATTTAAGATTCTGGTCTTTGTAGACTGACTAACTCCAAACTATCAATCATTTTTGGCAATACAATTTGCAGAAGTTAATGGATTTACTTTTGCCTTAGCTTTTGGTCCATATAATGTTAAAAAAGAGAAAATAACAATGCATACATCTTAGGATCTTCTACACAGAATACATATTTAACATTCGACAGTTATGATCATTAACATCACCACACAAAAGGGAATTATGTGTGTGTGGGGAAGTTACTATGGAGACTAAGGATGATTGATTGATTATACATATACTACATATAAAATATGTGATAAGAAAATACAATTGGGACAGATTTTTAAATCATAATCTGATAAGATCCTTCTTATTTTTTAAGACCCTAGGCCCTTGATTTGAATGCAGATGTGAATGAAGGGTGTTTTAGATCAATTTTATTTTGGCCAGACAAACACAGCATGGGTACTCCCATACATAAGGAGAATGAAATGTGCAATGAGCAATTTTCTGTTCACTTGAATTAGCTTGAAGTCCTTGACATGAGACTCTTGTGAACCTGTGTGCAGAGACACAGCTACCTTCCCGCACTGTTGTGCAACCTGCTCTGTTTCTCATACAAGTGTTCTTCTACTTGTTCCTTCCACCCCTCTCCAGTCTTTTTTTTCTGGGCAGGGAGACTCACCTTCACCAAGCAATTGTGGGCTTTGGTTGGGTTCTGTAATTAGAATTTATAAGAGATGTGTCGGTAGGGTACCCATTCCTAAGCTCTCTTTTTCCAGATACTATTCATGAACTACACCTATGCCTTTGGTAGTTCTTTCTATTGACACTCTCAACTCAGGTACCACTCACAGCTCCCTTTCTGCAATTTTTATGTCAACAGCTTTCTACATCCCTCTCCTCTGGAACTGCATTATCCCTTGCTGGTTTCTCTAAACTGTGCTCACTTTGTACAGTCTATTAAACTCTCAATTGTTCACTCTGGGCATGCCATCTGTTTTCTACTGTACTTATTATCTACTATGTGTAGCTTAGTCTTATACATTGTGACAAAATTCTGACCAATCAACCTTTCTTCCATTCTAATACATTAAACAAACAAAAGCAAAAACTTCTAACAAACACAGCATTGTTCCAAGTTCCTTTAACAAAACTAATACTATTTCTGAAGACACAATAGCAAGAACTATGATACTTGGATACATTTCTACCACTACTGGAAAAAATATTAATAGAAATGTGAGTGAAGAGGAAATTCACTCTTGAATTTGTGACCCTCATGTTAACCATCATATTTAAGATTAGAGAAAGATATATTTTCTTTCATTTTTATTTAACATGGTATATTTTGAATTTTCCTTGATGTTTATAAGTTTAACAGTGCTATTTTTCCCCCATTAAGACCATACAGGGGACCTTTGACACTTCCCTCTCATATGTCATAAAGGTTGCAAATTATTTTTGTTTAAGGATTGGTATGAAATTTTATTCTGGGACCAAATATGTTACTTTGGAAACAGGTTCAAAGAATTCATTATTGGACTCAGATCTCATAATTGGAAACAAATTCACACATCTCAAACTCCTTAATTAGCACATGCCAGACTTCCCTTCATTTTCATTGTTAGAAGTCACTTCGTTGATATTAAGTTTTTATTCTTTGGGAAAGCTCATCTCCTGGTAACCTTTCTACATGATCTCATATGCCTTCTATTTCATGAGAAACATTCTGCCAAAGAACAGTTAGAACAAAGCAGGAAAGATGATCCTTGTAACCAGGGCCATGGGAGTTCAAATCTAAGTTAGGAGAAAACAAAAGAAAAAGTTTTTCTTTCAGCGAGAACAGCTTTTAGTCATTTTTAGCTCTGAGCATATGTGGAATCATGTAAGTGGTCCCTCGATGGGGGCAGGTTGACAAGCTCACTCACATTAATGTCCCCCCCCCCCCCTTCAACCCCTGGAAATGGATGAGTGCTTTGTCTGCATGTATGACTGTGGGCAGAAGAGGGCATCAGATCCCATCACAGATGGTTGTGAGCCACCATATGGTTACTGGGAATTGGACTAAGGATCTCTGGAAGAGCAGCCAGCAATCTTAACCACTGAGCCATCTCTCAGCCCCTCATATTAGTGTCTTGATTGCTTATCTTACCTGTTCCTCTTCTCGTGGGGAAGACATTTGCATGGGGGTGCAGAATCCTACACTAAATCTAAGCAATTTTCTACTAAGTCAAAATGCTCCAGAAATTATTAAATAGTACTGAGAAATTCTGAAATCACCCCCACATTGTCTGGTAGCGATGTTTCTTTAAATATATAACCGAAGCATGTTTGAAGCATGTAGCTCACACCTACAACTTGAGCACGTAGGAGGCAGAGGCAGAGGCAGAGGCAGAGGCAGAGGCAGAGGCAGAGGCAGAGGCAGAGGCAGAGGCAGAGGCAGAGGCAGAGGCAGAGGCAGAGGCAGAGGCAGAAGCAGAGGCTACAAACTGAGTTCCAGAACAGCATGGGCTATAAAGTGAGACCCTGTCTGACTCCCCATGGCTTCAAAACAAAACAACAAAAACGCATTTGAAGCAACACATCTTTATCTATGAATGTATTAAATTTAAACTACCACCAAGAATCTGACTACTATATTTCTACATCTTATATTGTCAAGACCCCTGCTACTCAAATAATGTTCTGTGGAGCAGGGTATTGATATCACCTGGGAATTAGAAATACAGAATACTTGTGTACATTTCATCTAGATCACCAGATGACCTGTATATACCTATATTTGCTTAAGAAGTTAACACTGCTTACATATTTTAGACATTTGAATCACAGAGGGATTTCAGACATCATTCAACCCGACATTCTCCCTCTTTGTGTTGTACTGTTCTCGTTTCGCAGTATGTCAGTTGGGTTACATTGAAAACATTTAAAAAGTGCTGCTGGTGAAATAATGTAAATAGTTGACATCAGAATCATGAATACGCTAATCTGCATTTTGATTCTAAGGAGGCAGAGTGAGATTATAAAACAGTATTACAATTCATCTGAACCTGGGATATCATTTTCACACACATTTTTTAAATAGTTTGTGCCTGTCTTAGTCCATTATTAGTAATACCTTAGTGCTTGGTGATTGTCCCAGGTGGGAGTTTATTTCTTGATGTCCTATAAGTTGAGAAGTCCAAGATCAAGGCACCTGAGACCCTGTGTTTGGTGAGGGCTCTGGGAGCAGGGTGTTCATATCATCTGGGAATGTTTTGGGTGAGGGAGCTCTGATTCCAAGCCTGTAATTTGCTGCAGTGTCTTCACTTGGCAGAAGGGTGAAGGGAAAACGGCCCAATAGAGCCTCTCAGTTCAGTCCTAAACTCGCCATTCTCACTTATGAGAGCTGAGTCCTCCCTCAGGACTTAGTCACTCTTCAAATTCTCACCTCTTATTATCATTGCACTGACAGTAGATTAAATTTCAACATATGCAAACCACAGCAGGGCCCTTTGATTTGGGGGGACTTTGGAGAGCAAGCCAATGCCAAGAACTGTGAATGTTGGAGATTTCTTTTACCCAAGAGCTCATGGGTTAGCTGATTTCAGGCTCATGGAAGCTGGCTGACATAAAACTCTTGTGGGAGAGATTAGTGTTGTCATCAGTTCTTGTTGACCCTAAAGTCCTTTTGATATAGCATTCGTGTTGAAGGCTGTTCATGGAGTGAGTTTGAATTAGAGCTGTAGGTTCTTGCATTTAGGGCAACTAAATTTGCCCTTTGCCCCAGAAGAAGATGTAGCATGTATGTTTCCACCAGCCCGCCAGCTGCTGGTCTGGCGTGCCGGCCCCAAATAACATGCAGAGACTCTGTATTTGATACAATCCTGTTGGCCAATGACTATCATTGTTAATGGGCTAGCTCTGTCTTAATTATTAACCTGTTTCTACTTATCTAATTATTTCCACGTGGCTCATCTTATCCAGGAGCCGCTGCGGGCATCTTCCTTCCTCCATGCTCTACATCTTGACTCCTCCCTACTACTTCCTCTTTCCTCCTCCTGGTCTCCTAGCCTCGCCTATCTAGTTTTCTATTGGCCACAAGCTTTATTAATTAACCAGTATGAGAAACATATTTACAGAATAACATTTCCCATCATCTCCTCTTTTCTGTCTAAAATAAAAAGGAGGGTTTAACCTTAACATAGCAAAATATAACATACAACAGTTATCAAATAAGAATCACAATTAACAATATTTAGTCCATTAACATTTTGTAAGACTTAAAGAAAATATCATCTATCCTATCTTTGTGAGTCTAAAGTCCTATATGTAACTTATCTTTAATCCTAAGGAAAACTATAACCATAACTATCTGTCTTCAACTCCTTCAAAGACCACAGAAGGATAATATATAAACTCTAGAAATGACAGAGACAGCTCATTGCCTGGTAAGTCACCCAAAGTTCTTCTGTAATGTTCCATCTTCAGTCCATAGGTCATAGTGTGTCTCCAGACTCCTCAACAAAGCAGGACACTTTAAACTGTCCACCTGTATTGGCAGTTTGTCAGTCATTTTCTTTGTGTCCTGTAGAGTGTCTGGCAGGCAGCCTCTTCCATGAAGCAGGAATCCTGTAGCAATGTTCATCTTGCATCAGCAGTCACCTTTTTGTGAGTCCTGCATGTTCAGTTTCTACAGCATAAAGTCAAACAGTCCAGAAGAGCAGTACCTTGCCCAAATGGCCAGTCTTGCTATATTAGCAGCAAACTCCATAATGTGTTTCTTCGATGTCCATCTTCCTTTCTGACGCAGGTGGTGTGACCAGGAGCAGTTGTGTCTCATTGTCAAGAAAAACCCTAAACCATTTTAAATGCCATATTCTGTAGGTCTTTGAAAGGTTTGAAGAATGCCTATCCATCTCAAATACATCTCTATATATCTAGAAAACCTAACTAACTCCAAGCTTGACTATCATAGGTAACTCTCTAATCTGTACTAAATTATACATTACATTTCTAAATGAGCTATATAAACACAATACCTAAACAAGAGGAGAAATATACATATCACAAAATTGACCTTAAATTGTATCAATAAAAGAAAATCCATTCCAAAACAAAGTATTCATGTCTATACCATAATTCCTTTTTTACCTTTAAAAAGATTTCTTGTGTCATTAACCAGTTATAACCAAGCCCATTTAAATGAGAACAAACATTTATAAACAATATTTGGGAATTTGGGCGTCGTTCTTTCCAAACTACTTCCTGCTGGTAGGGGGCGCTGTCATGGGGGCTGTAGACATTGCTTCAGGGGGTCTTGCTTGATCAAACCATGTCAGTCTGGAAAACATATTTACAGAATAACATCTCCCATCAAGAAGACATTATCTTTTAATGGTCAATAAATGAATCTCTTCTTTACTTCTGAGGGACACTTTCTCTTCAGGGTTGTTCACTATGCAAATATCCTTGGAGAGAAAGTCTTGGACCAAGGCATTTATTGTTTGTGCTCATAAAATGTGTAGTAAAATAAACCCATGGATTGTTATCTACTACTTTTGTGGAGTATGATAGAGGAGATGTTTTTATACATGATTGTTTGAGGAATTCAGGTTGATGCAGCTTTTTTAATTTTAACATGTGGCTTCTAAAATAATTGAGTATGTGGTGGTGGGGTCATGGAGGAATACACATGAGAGATTTTTATGAGCCACAGTTCATGTCCTTGCATCCCTTCCCTAGAACATGCACTTTGCTATAAAGCAAAACATAGCTTAGTTGTGTGCATAGGAAGAAGGAAGAACAGATTTTGGAGGAAACTCAATAGTCACTGCCACACTGCCAATTTTGATAGTTATTTAGTTACAAGCTTCTGTTTCCATCTCAATTAAAAGTGAGTGAAAATATACTCAGTGCTTTGATGTGGGGCTTTATATTTTGGCCACCATACAATTTTAGCATTAGTAGAATCTTTAGAATCATCTACTCCCATCGGTTAATTTAGCTGTGAGAAATCAGAAACCCAGAGATGCTCAATGGCAAGGCCATGTGACTTGCCACTTAGAGCTGGCTCCTTAGCTGAGTTAAGACTGTCCAGATTTCTGTTCCATTGCTCTTTGACTGGGACAAAACATGT
Source organism: Cricetiscus sungorus (assembly GCA_030556225.1). NCBI lineage: Eukaryota > Metazoa > Chordata > Mammalia > Rodentia > Cricetidae > Cricetiscus > Cricetiscus sungorus. The sequence goes on from JANBXA010000007.1 coordinate 113,057,551, forward strand.
AAGCTCACAAGATTATTCTTCCCCTAAGGTTATGTTTTTCTGTATTTAGAAATGTTGTTATTGAGGTTTGTAAAAACACCGAATATTTAGACACATTGTTCATTCATTTGACAATAGCTTATGGCTCAAAATCACTGTTTGGATAAGCCAGATGATTGGAATTCAATTCCTGGAATCCATGGTGGAAGGAGAGAACTGACTCTTGAAAGTTGGTTTCTGACTCCATATGCACTGTAGCATGGGTACATACATTCATACTTATACAATAATTAATAAAATTAAATTTAAGAACTCTTTATTGTGGCCTAATATGATATTCTACTTATTATTCTATTGCTGTGAAGAGACACCATGACCAAGGCAACTGACAGAAGAAAAAATTTAATTGGGGCTTGCTTACAGCCTCAGAGAGCTAGTCCATTGTTGTCATGACAGAAGTCTGGTGATAAACAAGCAGGTGTGATGCTAGAGATGTTGTTGTGAGCTACAGGTAATAGTTACAAAGTGAAGCTGGACCTGGCATGGGCTTTTGAAATTGTGAAGCCCACTTTCAGTGACACACTTCTTCCAAGGCTCTATTTCCTAATCCTTCCCAAACAGTTCCACTAACTGTGGACCAACCATTCAAACATGAGCCTATGGGGCCATTCTCATTCAAATAACTACATAGGGAAACTCTAGTCTAGTGGGGAATACAGCTATGAATGGTCCAATCAAAGTCCCTGCTACTATCAATATAACACATACTATTTAGATGATTGGCTTTTAATCATAAGAGATGCTGTTGATAATTTGGAATACTGCAATTTTATATGGATTCCAAGCAATTTATGAATGTTGCCAATTTGAATTTTATAGTATAGACTTTAACAGTTCTGGTTTCTTTACAATCAGCCTATGGCTAGTTTCTCTCTAGTTTATCTAATTAACCCTTTAAAGTATGCCTTATGCATTAATTCTCAAAAAAATCTGTTGCTGTTTTAGGTTAATAGGTTTTATTATGTTAAAGACTAAGCTTTATTTCAAGTCTCAAAACAGATTGGGATATTTTAAAGAAATTTCACTCACATGTTTTGATTTATCAAAGCATTTTACATTTACTTAAAATATTCCATTCCCTGGAGAAGTCCATAATGTACTCAGTGCAAATTGAACATCAGAAATCTAATGTAGTCAAATGATAGAATGAAACTCAAAGGAACTGTGGAGACTTTAGGCTTTAAAAGAAAAATCTGTTTTTGTGTTATGTTTTGTGTAAGTGTTATGGAAATAACCTGGAAGTTTCATGTCACCTGTGTGCAAAAATATTGTTTGTGTACAAGAATATATAATAAAGTTTATTGAAAAGGGGTTCATTTTAAAGTCACAAAACATGGGGGAAAAAAGTATAGTGTATCATGTTACTAAGAGGTCTATATTGTGAGCCTCAAGACCTAAGATCTAACTGTGATGGTACTTAAATTACATAGCCCAAATATTTGAATTTCATTTTGTGTAAAATAATGCATGTTTTAACAATAGCATTAACTGAGTACCTCTTACCATATAACCCAACACAATGATGCTATTTTTTTTCTTTCAGTACCTCAAGGAAGTAGTAGGATATATCCTTTCAGCACCCTACTCCCCAAACCTATCCTCCCTGGAGATATTAAGGACAAGTTTATCTGGGACCTGTTATCTTGGAGACACTAAGGTATAGCCCATCTACCTCCCTAAACAGCTCTTTCTAGATTCAGTTCCAGGACACCATGCTGATCAGGTAGGCATTGGAGCTGTGAAGGTACTCCTATATTACTTCGAGTTTTTCTGTCTCATTGGCAACAAGAGACTAAGCAGGCCCACAGATTCCTCACAGTTCATAGCAGTTAAGGTTGACCTGTTTTCTGAAACTCTTATTTTGTCATCTCTTATGATTTCACTAAGATGATGGCTTAAGATGATCTGCCCCTGAACCCACCTGAGAGGTCCCCAGTGCTGGTACTGCTTACATGCTCAACTTAAAACTGCATATCTGACATCTCCTATTGTTGTGCCGTTGTAAAACACAGAACAGCTTTCAGTTCTTGTTTATGCTTCTTTACACCATTGCAACCTCGCAGGGAATCAATCTCAATATCATTGTGTTAATGTTTTTAATTTACTTATAAGCATGTGCAAATTGTCTATATGTATATCTTTAAAACTGTGTAAAGATTTTAAATATTTATTTTTCCATTGTATACAATTCTTTTCCTCCAATCATCCATAATGTCTTGATGTATACATGATTTTTAAAATTTTTTGTCTGCTCACTTTTCAGTTACCATTGGACCTCTCTCTCGCTCTTTCTACCTCTTGAGCCCCCCCCTGCTCTTTTGTGTGTGTGTGTGTGTGTTTGTGTATAACTGTAATTATATTACAATGACTTTAAGACACATGTTTTTCATCTATTAATATCTTTGAAATCACTGTATATCTCCAATTGTATTTCTTAGAAATTACTAAAAGATAAAATGTGCGTTTTCAGCGACCCATGGCTTCTTGGATTTGTTGACATGAACAATCATAACAAACTAAGAGGCTGAGAATAAAAAGCACTGTTTACTTCTCCAAGATCCTGGTTAGTACCAGGGGAGCAGAATCCAGAACTCCTGCCATGCACAACACACCTCATGGTAAAGAACGATGAAGATCAGTGGGAAAGGTTTTTGTCTAGAGTCACTATGTTGCCATATGAGAGTATCAGACTGCAGTTCAGACCCCTTTCTCTTCCTAAAATAGATCACTACACTATTATTATTATTATTGTTGTTGTTGTTGTTGTTGTTGAGACAAAGTTTCTCTATGTAGTCCTGGTCTGTAGACAAGGCTGACCTTGAACTCAGAGATCTGCCTGCTTCTGCCTCCAAAGGGCTGGTATCAAAGGCATGTGACATCATGTTCTATTGTATAATATACTATTTCATCCCATAACTTTGGTGTTTGGATCCACCACCTTAAATACAGGAGTTTGGCCTTGCAATTCTCTGAGATACCTGATATCTCTCTCTAGTATTTTGATCCCAAACAGAACCAATGCATTTTTAAATGCTTAAATATTTTAAATTATATATTTTCTTAAATGTGAAGTGCAGGTAATATGACCATGTGGCAAAAACTGTAAAAGTAGCAAAGGGGATGCACAGCAAAGCAATGATTCCATCATGTGCTCCAGCTACTCAGCAGCTGTCCCCAGAGGTTAGCATTGCTTGCCTGTCTATGTGTTCCAGAGAATTCCATGTACAAGCTACAGTCTAGATCTTGACTATATCCTGTATCGAACATATATCAAAACATCACATTTTAACCATGAATATGTGTAATTACTGTCAATTAAGAGTAAAAACAAAAATTCAAAACCAAAAAAGGAAGGTTAAGGAGGATTCTTTCCTCTCTGTACACTGGAAAGTGGACAACACCAGCAGCCAAGTGATGCCACTCAAATGATCCACAGTGAGAAGCAGGGTTGGGCAGGACATACTCAGCCCGTGGAAATGTTTATGAAAACTTGGAAAGACCAGACAATAGTGGAGTAGCTCCCTGTGCACTTAACTGAACTACCTGGGGAAGCATACAAGCCTGGGAGGCTGGGGCTCACTGGAGACAGCATCCCATGCAGAAGATGAACTCGAGTCCCACCCTTTCACATACTCTATTTATTTTCAAATCCATGTTAGAGGAAGTGTCAGAGGAAATGTACACATAGTCTGTATCTGGATAGTTTTCAGGACTAGAACAAGAAGCGGTAGCTCAAGGCATTGAAATGATGAAAAGGCAATGTTACTAGGAAAAAGGCATCACTGAATGCCAGGAAGATCCATTAAGTGTACGGACCCTTAGAAGCTGCAGGCAATTTGGGTGATGGGAAGAGCTTCAGAGCTCTGTTGTCTCCATGAAGTCTCAGCTGTGGAAGAAGAGCTGTGGGGAAGCATAGACTTTCTTGTCCATGCTTTGGCACAGCAAGTGGAAGGCAGGCTGTTTCCGGTTTACTAGCTGCCATAGGGAAGAAGGCAATGTACTGACTTTTCTAACTTTTAGACAGTTTGAAGTTTTGTTGTAACCATGCCATCATGCCAGGTTATTGGGAAGGTAAGGTAGAATAAATTAGGCCAATGTCTTTCAAAGGACCAGCAGCATAGACTCCCAAGGGATCTTGTTAAAAATGCAAATTATTGGCCACATCCCTGACTGATTGCACAATTAGAGTTACCCAGTCTATAGCTTAATAAGCCTCCCAGTGGATAACAGCAGGAAAAATTGAGGAACTCAGAAGCTGGAAAGTCTCTGGCAGTGTGCAAGTGGTAACTGCTCTTATCAGTGTGTTCCTTCTTCATTTGAGTCTTCAATTCTCCCTCCACTCTCTAATATGATAAATTAGAATATGCTAGGATCACCCTTTGACTTCTCTGTTAGGGAGGGAAAGGGGCAGAGACAAAACCCTGGGGAGAAGCCAGGCTGTCACAGCCAGATGCATACCCCAGAGACCTTGACACTCATTCTGTAATGCTTTCTCAGTTTCCAGGATTCCTGCTAAAAAAGCCCTCACTGAGTTCACCAGCTCCTACAGACCCTGACGAGACAGAGTAGAAGAAAGCTCACAGGAAAATTCTTGTTCCATCAGGCAGGCTCTATTTGGATCTGTGGCTTTGCTACTCTCTCTACTTGGTCCTTACCATATCTTCCTAAATAAAAATATCAGACCCTGTCTCTTTTCTACTGAAGCACTCTTTAGGTTTTCAGATTTAGCCCAGTTTTGAATGAGTATATCTTAGTGGTATAGTATTTACCTGGCATGTTCAAAGCCCTGGGTTCAACCCAAGTGGCGGAAGAGACAGACAGACAGACAGAGAGAGAGAGACAGAGACAGAGAGACAGAGAGACAGAGACAGAGAGAGCAGAGAGAGACAGACAGAGAGAGAAGAGAGAGAGAGAGAATAAGGATAAGATTAGGCTTAGCTCTTTAGCATAGCAGCCTTGTCAAGCTGGTCCCAAAGGACATCATCAGCCTCAGCCTCATCTGTCATTTTCTGCTTAACTCCTGCTTTCCTCCAACCCTGACTTCCTCCTCTCACTCCTAATATACTCAGGTCTACAGGCTCACAAGCACATGACAGGGACGAGCAAGAATGAGCTTGGTGGATGTTATCTTGGTGCTGATCATGAGGGAAATGGCGTTCCAGTCCAAATGAACACTGGTATGAAACAAGGTGGCTTTCCCCAAAGTCTTATGTAATATATGAGGTGTCATGACAGGTGTGGTGGAAGACACTGGTTTAACTGGGACTTAAGTGTTAACTAACCACCATCCCTCCTGTAAAAATGCCAAAGCGCTGCAAACTGACCAGGTGTCACCCACCACCATTGATTTTGACTGTTTAGGTATGCATCTTATCTCTGTGATGGAATCTTATGCTGACTTTTTACCCAGACTCGAATCAAAATTATCACAGCCAGTGACTTATGGCTTCTACTCTAAATCATCATAGCTGGAAGATAAAGCTATCACCTGGCTCCCATCGACACTATCTGAGACACTATCCTGCCTCTGGAAAGGTCATAGCCGGCCTGTGAACTTGGCTGATAGCTCTGACTCCAACCCAAAGGGCCTTGATTTCAAAGAATTATTTTCCTGACCTTAAGAGATTTTGTTTCCTTCTAATTGTGTCCTAATTGTTTGTTATTATTTATTCCTTAACTACTCTGAGTAGGGATACACTGAGATTTGCAGTTGTTTATTTTGTAGCTCTTCTTGACAAATTCTTGGTGGAGAGCTTCCTCTGCACAGCTGGTATCAATATCCATAAAAGGCCATTTGAGCAATTTGTCAGCTCTCTAAGTATCAATTTCCTGGAGTTAGTGTCTTCAGTGGCCTCCACTTATGTCTGAAATATTTTTATGAATGTTTTTTGCTTCTGAATTATTTTTGGAAGATATGGGGGAAAAGAAACTTGAAAAAATACATTTTTTTAAAAGACAGAATAGTATCCTCTTTCAGGACTGGGTTGACAAAGCTTAAATCCAGGAATGCCTGTGGCAAACTGTAATCTAGGCTGGTTGGAAATGAGTGCCACAACAGTAAAGTCAGTATCAATAGCCATACAGGGGGCTGCCTACTTACCACAGAATCTACTCTTCAAGAGTTTCCACATTTAAGAAATGTGGGAAAGGACTATTACAATTTTTTTTACCTCTATTAAAAATGATAAGACATACTTGAATTTGGAAAACATTACATTAATTCATTCCAACCTGCTTGATTTCTTAAGCTTCTGTTTCCCAGTAGGGTTACAGTTATTGCCAGATCCCTAAGAAATCAAGGACAAGTGTCACTCAATACCCGTGGCTCCTCTTGGAACCTTAACCCATCCTCTATCCCAAACCTCTCCAGCCTTGTGGCTGGCCTTTGTTGCTCTTCCCCCAGCTTCTAATTGCTATATAAACTAGCCATTTTGGCCATGGGCTTTTGGCTTGCTCTTGGCCTCTTGGTCCATGGCTCCTCTCTTAGTCTACTTTCACTCTCTCCTCTCTCTTTCCTCTTTCTCTCTTGCTCTCCCTATATTTCCTGGTTCAGCCTGGCCCCTCTCAGATGCCTCTGGCTGAACTGTCCCTTGTATCTACAACAAAAGTCTTCTCGACCATACCTTGGAGTAGTCATTTCCTCATTTTCATTCAGTTATATTCCCAGAATAAATATATAGAGTTTGCTATAGCATAGTGAACAAAAAGATTTGATGGATCAATAAATGGAGATATTATTCAACCAAATCAGTCATTCTAAAAGTCCTGCTGGTGAATTTTATCCTATTGCATTATTGCATTGTGTGCTGTTTATCTTGGAACATTGCCTCTGTCTTAATATTTTTCACTGCTAAAGCAGTGCTATAGACCAGCAATTTACAATTATCAGAAATGTATTGATTAATGGTTCTGGGGGTGGGAAACTCCAAAATCACATGGTGACAACTAGGTCAGGGCCTATATTATAGTCATTTCATGGTAGGACAAAGAAATGAAGAGAGAGTGACTTGTCACTTCATTTGGAAGCCATTTCCTAGACCACAAACACTCCTATAATAGGACACTAACAAACTACAGAGGGTGGCGTCCTGTGACCCAGACATCTCAAATTAGGCATGCCTCCAAACAGCTGCATTGAGGATCAAGTTTCAACATCATAGCAGTGGTTCATTAACAATTAGTTAAAGTGATTCCTGTCTGTGCACATTTACCTTATAAAGGAAGACATGTGTAAAATAGCACAGGGTCCTAGATACACATTGTTGCACAGGTTATAACTGCACAAGACTGAGAGCAACCTAATAGCATCCATAGACAACTAATTACCTCCACACGGCAGAATACTACACAGAAATTACTAAAACTTGGCATTGATGCATATCAAGTGAATGGAAAAGGAATACATTTTTTGATTGGCTCATCTTGGAACGGTCTCAAGCTCATGAAAAATTTGTTAAGAGTAATGAAGAGCATATTTTCCCCCTTGAATTACTTGAAAGTGAGCTCTTGTTATATCAACTTTGAACACACTGGCATATATATATATATATATATATATATATATATATATATATATATAATAATTTTTTTTTAAAGGCGTTTTCCTATATGACACTGAACCAAACACATATCACCATCAGGAAATGTTACCAGACCATTCTTCCCATATAATCCCAAGGCCCTTGTTAAGTTTTATGATCTTTTTATAGTTCTTTTATCAGACTGAGGATCAGTTTCCTTGCTCAGGTTGTTGACAAGCCTGTCTTCCTAGCCTGTATGATCTTCACACTTAAGATGACTAAGACCAGGCAATTTGTAGCCTGCCCCTCATTTAGGATTGTGTTGTTTCTTCATGATTAGGTGCAGGTTATTCACATTTGGTAAGATAAGTCTTTTCTTTAAAGTCTACCCAGCAACATGTGACTTCAATTTGTCCTCATTGTTGGTGATGTTAACCTTGAACCCCTTGACTAAGGTATTATCTACTAGGTGTCTTTGTTTTAAAGTTGTTCTTTTATTCTTTGTAATTCATAAATATTAATAAGAAGAGAGCTAAATAATGTTGAGGAGTTGCTTGAAAAAGGTCTCCTTCAATATCCATCCCATATGTGTGTGTGTGTGTGTGTGTGTGTGTGTGTGTGTGTACACCTACTTACATAATATGTGCACGTCTAGCACATATAGTATGTATGTAGAGTATCCTTCAGGATAATTGAAATAAATCACTAGTGTATAGTCTGCTAAGTTCATATTTTAAAATAATCTTAATATAGCCAGTTTGGGATACTTGCTTTCCTTGCTTTATCTCACATGTGGTATCAGACATGTTTTACCCCCATTTCCTAATTTTAGTTCATGTAATTTTTCCTTTTAGTATTTTAATATCTATGTCCTTAAAAGTATATATTAAAACAAAAAGTATGTAGTTGGTGTGGTTTGGGATAAGTATCCCCTAAAGTTCCACTTCTTAGTTACCAAGCCATGTGCTATTGGAAGCCATGGAAACCATAAAAGTGGGGACAAAAATTAGGCCCTGGGCTAAATGAGAATGTGCTTTAGAAGGTCCTTGGGATGCCATAGGGTGAGCAGTTTGGGCCACCACCACAATCTTACTGTAACATGCCTCACTGCAGAACCAAATCAGCACCCCTTAGTTAGGAGCCTAACCTCTGAAGCTGTGGCCAGAGTGACTTCCCTCCTCTTAAACTGACTGGCTCATGCGTTTGTTAAGAGTGCTATAAAGCTGGATAGGACACTGATGGAACACAGGTGTGGGTTGTAAGAGACCATACATAACACAGCTAATGAAACTCAGGTTCTCACAGTGTACACACTGCTGACAGTGGACACAATGAACCCATTCCTCAGGGAGTTTTAGGAGTTGGTGGCTGATACCCAAGCAGCAATTACTTCAGATTTCTTCCCTCCTGAAGGACTCCTGTTTGCTAGAGAAGACGAGTACCTGGGTCTCTGGGAGGGAGGGGCTTACCTTCAAGTGCTTGAGGCTGATTGGTTTTTATGCAGTGATTGGTTTAGGATCTGTCATGTGATTCAGCGGACAGGAGGACTGGAAGTAAGGCTTTCCCCTCCTAAATGACGTAGAGATGCTGGAGGAACTGATCGTTTCATCCACCCCACACTCTTCCTTGTACATAATGCCTAATGTGCAGTAGCATTTTAGAGTCATGAGGCAACAGGAAGGAAGCTGGCTTACCTCCAACAATTGGCAGCAAGAGAAAGCCAGACCATGTCCCTGACTTAGCATGGACTGCTGAGTCAGAGGAGGACACATCTACCTCTGAGCTTATAAGGCAAGATTAAAGTGCCTATTTCTTTGAAACTGTAAGTCAGATCTATTATCTGTGGACAAAAATAACCAAAAAAAAAACCCCAACCAAACAAAACTAGGAAAACATACACAGAGGCAGCATTATACAGACCCAACAGGTTATATTTAGAAATCTATGCATATAAATATACATAACATTTAACATGTATATAACAGCAATTAATGGAAACAGAGGCCATTTATTTGAAAGAGAGCAAGGAGGAGCACATGGGAGAAGCTGGAATTAAAAATGCATCTTTTTCAGCTGAAGGCCCAACTGAATGATCAGGTTCTCCAGTGTGTTAGTCTCCAGAAAGGTAGAAGATTGCTGTTGGTATGACATCCTTCAGTGTAAGGCAGTGATGGAGGAGTATGTCCGTGGGCAAGGAGTTTCTCTTCAAAATATAGAGCAGGGTTTGCAGGTCCCTGTTATTTCAAAGAGATTACATACTCTGCATAGTTTTTTACTTGCAAAATGAAACTCTTAAGAACAGAAAAACAGATGCACAGATACACACACACACACACACACACACAGAATATTTGAGGAGCAAGGCAGGGAAGGGCTCAGAGGATTGGCAGCATAGGGGAATGAGTAATAGGAACTAAACAGTAAACAGAAACATAAACTTGTTATATGAATATTGAAATTTTTGTTTACAAAATAATGTTTTGATCCGACTATTTCAGTTCTCCTTATGCCACTTATTGGCTCTGTGATTCGGAACTTGAGCACTTAAATCTTAAGTCTTAATACCATTATGCATGGGGTGAGTTTTCTAGTGAGACTTTTTGTCTTTTACAACTTCAGAGTTCTCTATCAAATCACTCACTTGTGTCATCAAATGCAAGGCTACACTATTAAATTAATAATTTAAATCATTCCAGTTAAATTATTCCCACTTGAAATTTTCATCTGCACAAGTTTATGGTGACTTATTGGCCATTCATTTGGAAGCAGCCTGGGAACAGGTTAGATGACAGTATTTGTACTGGTTCCATGACAAAACCCTGAAGCTGTTGTCACTCTGTGCTCCAGCCTGCTATTTAGCCCTTGCCTGCCATTATTGCTGACACCTTTCATTCTTATTTTCGTTACAGAAAATTAATTAATAAGTAATATATTAAGTGCTGGCTCCTCCCAGCACTGGTCTCCACAGGAATCTTTGCTTCAAAAGGTAATTTTGAAAGAATTGTTTTGTTGTTGTTAGCTTTAAAGAAGCTTGTTTTCATGATAGCATTTCAAGTAATTCTTTTTGTTGTTTCTCTTCCTGTACCTTCCCTGGTGCCTTTCTACTCCCAGTAGCCTCCTTTCTATTTTCCCATACGGCTTTCCCCCATCTCGGATCTTATTCCCTCTGATTGTTTCCTAGTCTAATTCAAGAGTGAGGAGTCTTTGTCTGCATCATTGTATTTTTGAAAGACTTGGCACAAGTAACTCCTTCCACAAATGTTTGCCAAGTGAATGAGTGCAGGAATGGTAGTGAACCAGACCTGTTCAAACACCTGAATAAGCTTCTACCAGTGTATGAGAAGAGCAAGGTGAATGATAGCAGCATGTCAGTTTAACACCTGAATGCTTATGTGGTCAGGAAAATGCACAAAATCATAGTTATCCCCTGGCTCATCCTTTTATTTTCTTTTTTAAAAATTTATTTATTATTTTTATTTTCTTATTTTACATATTCATTCTAGTTCCTCTCTCCCTCTCATCCTCCCATGCCCTCCACCACCACCCCCCATTCCATTCCCGAACCAATCCCCAGGGAGGGTGAGGCCTTCCAGGAGGGATCATCAATCTGTCAAGTCATTTAGAATAGGGACTAGGCCCTTCCTCCTGCCTCTAGGCTAAGGAGTATCCCTCCTTGGGGAATGCGCTCCTAAAGTCCTTTCCTGCACCAGGGATACATCCTGGTTTCACTGCCAGAAATCCCTTAGACTGCCCAGGCCTTCTAACTGAGACCCACGTTCAGGGGGCCTGGGTCAGTCCTATCCTGGTTACCCAGCTATCAGTCTGGGGCCCATGCTGGCTCATCTCTTAGTGCAGAAACTTATAGAGAAAAAGTAGAAAATCTTAAAATTGTAATAATAGAAAGCAAATAGATTCATATTAAGACAGATTAGCTTCTTCATTAGTGCTAACTCAAGCATCCTTAGGTACATAGAATATGTAGCTCTAAAAATGTGTAACTTAAAGATTTTATGTTTAAGCCAAAACCTCCAGAGCTTCCACCCCTAGAACAGAGATACTCAGTTCCTCAGGGTTTGGGATTACCCCAAGGTGACTTCATACTGTGATAGCTCTGTCTACCTTCGCTCTAGTTTTTGATCAGACTGTCTCTCTCAGAGCTGGATGCTATGATGCCAACCACTCCCACCCTCAGGCCACACAGGTCCGTGAGCTGACCCATCTTCTATTTTGGACATGATAAGTTGACTGCCTTCCCCTCTGGGGTCTCGGGGAGCATCTTTTTTTCTACAGTGGCCTGTTACCAGCAGTTTTTCTGCCAGCCTGGTCCTACAGCCGTGCCAGCCCCAAATAACACACAGAGACACTATATTAGATATAAAGCTGTTGGCCTGTTACTAGTGTTTCTTATTGGCTAGCTCTGTCTTAAATATTAACCCATTTTCTATTAATCTAAGTATTTCCATGTGGTCTTATCTTACCAGAGAGCAGATCTGGACTTTTCTCAAGTCCCTACATCTTGACTCTTCTACTACATCTCCAAGAATCCTCCTTGTTTCCTAGTCCCGCCTATCTTGTCTTCCTATTTGCCAACAGTATTTATTCATTAACCAATAAGAGAAACATATTTACAGAATGACACCTCCCATCAGTGGCCTCTTTAACAGCTGCAATGTTGAAGAAGACAGTCATAGGACTGAGACACAGAATAGCATCCCCTCTGTGCCCGGCCATGGACTCATCATCTCTCAGATGATTACTGGTGTTAGCTCACCTGTGAGTCACTATCACTGTCTGTATGTGTCTTCTCCACCACACCACAAAGAAGGTCTACTTTTCCTGTCTGTGATAGTTTCTCCATGGTCCCAGTGTATGTCAGATAGATCTGCAGATATGAACTGCAACAGCAAACAGAATTAGAATTCTTTCCCACTCACTGTCTGGGTGCTGGGGAAATTGGGGGACTCTAACTGATTCATGAGGGCAGGAAAAAGGAGTGGGTGATCTTAAATCTTGTTGGTGTAAAAGGGACGAATCAGTTTGCATTTGGAACTTAGCTCACCTTTTATTTACTCTGAAAACTTTGACAACTAGCTGTTCTGGCTGGAACCTGCTTCCCCTACTTAGGAAAATGAACACAATCTTAGTACCTGCTTCATAGAGTTACCTAAGGTTAAATATACTGTGAACCAGCATCACATTAGTTCATCCCATTCTCTGAAGTCTAGGTTTCTACCTGGATTCAATTGTTTTATCTTTCCAATACAGTATTTAGTTTCCTTTGGAAGAAATAATTTAAATTCCCCAAACACAGCTGTTTTGAAGAATGTTAAAAGATAGAAGATAATGACAGAGTTGGTTATTCTAATTCATAACTTAGATAAATATTGAGACCAAGGTTTAAGAAAGTCTCAGACTTAAACCATAAAGCATGATATGCAGAATTAGAGAAGGCCATGGAGAAAGGTGGGGTCATTTGCAAGTTAAATTCCCTGTCTTCCTATCAACCACCACTAATAAAGCCCTTCTTTTACAGTACATTTAAGTCCAGATGCTAGTGGGAGAAAAAAAAAATTTCAGCCACAATACCTCAAGTTAATACTAGGTGTTGTCTAAGAATTTTCTAGAAATTTAAAAATCTCTCTATTTTCTCACTTAGGGCAGATATATGTGCTGCACTGGGGACATTTATAAAACCTTAGGCAGAACATTTGGAAGGTGGCCTCACTAAGAAATATTAGAAAAGGACGTATCTGCCAAAATAATTCTCCAAGGATCTAGGAATCAATACACTGAAATAGAGAAAAGTGCATATAAATTTGGAACTCAAATTTTGAGATCCATCTCTTGGGAGATAAAGCAGTGTGAAATAGACGAGTATTTTTATCTTGTTTTAGTTTGCTATAACCCTGAATTATTTTTTGGTCAGCTCTCGGAGCTATTGTTTCTTGTTTGTGTTTTACATTTTTAAAAATCGTGTTTTCTTGCTCTTTTATTTAGTACTGGAGAAAATGAAGGTTTTTGCATTCATTGTTACTTTGTGAAATGATTTTAAATTTAAAACTTAACTTGAAACCACACAAAATGAATATTTGGACCTCCGGCATAACATATAATCCTTGGCTGTTTTTCTTTTGGTATAATAAAATATTGAATACAAAGTCACTTATAAGGCATAGACACTTATGGATCTAGGCAATGTAAGCACAGTATCACATGGCTAATCTGGTGAACACCCTGTGCCACACCATAAAGGCAGAAAACCAGAAGGACAAGCAAGTGTGTAAGGAATGCCTCAGGCATGAGAGGTGCTTAGCTTTATGGTATCTTGCTCAAGTAGTAATTAATCCAGCCCAGGGGGAAAGGTGTTAACCCATCTTAAGGACATATCACCTCTTAAGGCTCCCACTTCTCAACACTGCCACAAGGGCAATCACATGCATTTGTATATGATAGGACCTCATGTATCTCAGTCTGTCCTCATAGCTGCTGTATAGCTGAGAATGACCCTGAACTTATCTTCCTGGCTTTACCCTCCTAAGGGCTGGGGTAGTAGTTATCCACAACCTTGCCCACTTAGGCAAGCACTGTACAAACTATGCTACGTCCCTACCACAGAGCATGTGTTATACTTTTGTTGCTGTATTTTTCTTTCTCATATGCACATATGATAGATATACAGATGTATGCATCTTGCTATTTTTCTGAAGCTAAAGAAACTATATTTTATCTAATTACCTCCTAATACTTATTATTTCCTAATCCCAAGGTCACTCCCTTATACAATCCCAAATAATCCTTCAAAACCAAGAAATATTACCATTTAACACATTTGACTCTCATTTATTTTTTTTTTTAAATCAGTTTTCAAATACAAAGGTTTTGGGGACCCACAGGCTGCATTTAGCCAACATAGGTTCTTCAGTCTTCTTCAATAATGGAAAGTTACACAGTTTTTTTTCTTGGCTTTATGACCCTGATATTCTTGAAAATTACAGGTCAGTTATTCCCTAATATTTATCCCTAAAGTTCCCATAAAGAGTCCCTAAAAAGAATATTTCTAAAATTAGATTAAATTTCATGTTTTTCTTGAGATACCATGACTTACTTGAAATACTTATACATTTTGGCAAAAGTATGATAGAATTACTATGTGTTCCTTAGTAGATATTGTAGCACAAATATTAAAAACCCAGAGACAGATATTGGGGTTCAAGCTGAAGATCAGAGAAGCAAAGCATCCCGGCCACTAGAGAGTTCTCACCTGTACCAGTGTTGGGACTGAAGACGGGGAGATCCACTGAACCTCACACTGCTCCCGACTCCACTGCTGCTCAGACTCACTGAGACTGCACTGAGCTCCTTATATTCTCTCTAGTGCTGGGATTAAAGGCATGGACTCTGTTTCTCTTTTAGACTGATTCATTCTCATGTAGCCCAGGGTGGCCTTGAACTCACAGAGACCCATCTGCCTCTGTCTCCTGGGTGCTGGGATTAAAGGTATACATCACCAGCATCCAGCTTCTATGGCTAACTAGTGTGGCTTCTAGGATTCAAGCTGTGTACCACCACTGTCTGTCCTCTATGGCTATGGCTATCTTTGCATTCTGATCTTCAGGCAAGCTTTATTAGATCATAAACAATGTATCAGCACAAGATATTTTCTGCAAGTATGAGATGTCAGTGTGCTTCTGGTTAGATGCTGTTTAAGTCTCAGCAGTCAGTTTAGAAAGGTACTTTCCAGGTTTCTACACTGTAAAATTATTCATGGTTTGTTTTGTAGCTATTAATTAATAAGCAATTAATTTCTGGGAATAGTTTAACACTGAGTAAATATTTTATCTTTTCATCAAATTTTTACTTATAAGTTTTATCATCTTTTGATGGGATCTTATATATATATTATGTATTTAAATTTATATATTTATTTTATGTATACGTGTGTGTGTGTGTGTGTGTGTGTGTGTGTGTGTGTGTGTGTGTGTAATTTTTTGAGACAAGGTTTTCCTATATATCCCTGGCTTGTCTGGAACTGTCTGTATAGACTAGGCTGACTTAAAACTCACAGAGATCTGCCTACCTCTGAATACTGAGTGCTGGGATTAAAGGTCTGTGCTACCATAAATGACTTTAAAATTTTGTTAAGGTAATGTTCAGAAAATGGTGATTTTGTACAAATCTTTTCTTTGTATTATTTGTTTCACATGATACAATTTGGTAGGTAGAGCTAGATATCACTTATCTATCTGGCATCTATAATTTATTTATCAGTCATCTTGCATCTATATATCTGTACTGCCTGGGTTTGTGTGTCAACTTGACATTTCCTCAGTTGAGGAAATGCCTTAATGAGATCAGCGGTAAGGCACTTTCTCAATAGTGATCAATGGAGGAGGGACCAGCCCTAGTGTTCAATGGAGGAGGGACCAGCCCATGGGGGGTGGTGCCATCCCTGGACTGCTGGCTCTGGGTTCTGTAAGAAGATGGACTGAGCAAGCCATGGGAAGCAAGTCAGTAAGCAACACTCCTCCGTGGCTTCTGCATCAGCTGCCTCCAGGATTCTGCCTTGCTTGAGTTCCTGCCATGACTTCCTTCAGTGATGAACAATAACATTTAATTATAAGCCAAGTAATCCCTTTCCTCCCCAACCTGCTTTTTGGTCATGGTGTTTTGTCACAGTAATAGTGACCCTAACTAAGACAATAGTGACCATCTTTTCATACTAATGTCAAGTCAGAGTCTTCAATGAGTTACAATCTATAGTGGCTTGAATGAAAACCCCCCAAAGACATGTTGGCAGTTCTCTTTGGGTATGTTTAGGAGGTGTGGTCCTGCTGGAGGAAGTATGTTACGAGGTGCAGGGGAAGGGAAGATTTTGAGGTTTCAAACCTATATGCCATTCCTTGTTTTTCCCTCTGCTCTTGCTTGTGGTTCAGGATGTGAGCCTTCGGTATCCTGGTTAAGCCTGATGCTTGTTGCCATGTTTTCCTGCCATGTCACACTCTCATCTCCTGGAACCAGAAGCCCAAGTAAACTTTTCCTTAATGAGTTAATGAGTTTCCCTGGTCATGGTGTTTTATCATTGCAACAGAAAAGAAAATAACACAAAATGTATTATTATTATTATTATATTTCAAAGTTTGAGTTTTCCTGTATTCTGTCAATGAAGGTGCCTTTAAGCTAAACCATATGCCCTTTTGGCTTCTGTTAACTCTAAATATTTTTTTGCTTTCTGGCATAAGTAGTTCTAAGCTCATCTTGTTTCTGTGTGCTCACTGTGGATTCAGCTGCTTCCCCAATGCATTTGATTTCCTTTATTTAGAAATCAAGGATTGGATCCCTTAACTACCTCAATGCTATTGTATTGAGGTTGTATTGCAGATAGTAAAGAGGAGACCTATGTGGACATAAGTATCTATAAGTACACTTGCAGCTTTATTTCTGTTGTGTTTGTTTAAAAATCATGACTCCATATTGGTACTTCTTATTCCACTGCAGTACTGGATATTGCAGTGGTAATACTTCTAATCTTTCTGTATTTGTAAGTCCCGCAACAGTGAAGAGTCCACTTCCAGTTATTTTTAACTTATTTATTTTTCAATATTCTAAGTAATTAATGTTCTACCTCAGAACCCTTTCTTTCACCGTAATTCTCTCATTTCCACCCAGAGAATATGCAATTGATCCCCTTAGCTTCAACCAAACAGAATGGACAATGGTCAGCTATAATGTGCTCTGGCATTGTTCTAGCAACGTTATCAAGAGGTGGGATGGAAAGCAGGTAACAGCAGCACATACCTTTAATTCTAGCATTTTGGAGGCAGAGGCACATGAAACTCTGTGAGGTGGAAGCCAGCCTTTTTTACAGAGTGAGTTCAAGGACAAGTAGGACTGTTACACAGAGAAACCCTGTCTCAAAATACCAAAACAATTAAAAAAAAAAAAGTGGGGGGAGGGGTGCTGGAGAGATGGTTCAGCAGTTGGGAGTGCCAGCTGCTCTTCCAGAGGAACTGGGTTCAATTCCCAGCACCCACATGTCAGCTCATAGCTGTCTGTGGCTTCAGTTCCAGGGGTCCTGAAGTCCTCACATAGACATGTATGCAGGCAAAACACTAATGCTTATGGAATAAAAGTTAATAGATTAAAAATAGATAAATAAACAAATACATGCAGCTATGTCCTAGTAAATTTATAATCAAGATTCATTGACAGATGAATTGATGTGGAACAGAACTACAACTTCATTGTTGTAGGAAATCATGGAAGATGAACAGTTCTAGGCAGGCCACATGTCGTTTACTTCTTTTGCTAAAATTCCTTCTTAAGGGGAACGAAAAACAATATCTAAGTTCCCAGTGACAAACTATGGGATGATTCTTCCAAAGTTCATTCTGGAACCAATGAGTATATTGGATTCCTTACAGCACACAGGTGAAGGGTTATATATCGCAGTGTAAATTGTCTACCCCCTCCTTCATCCCAAGCAGGCCACACCTGGAAAGCCTTTATCCAACAAGGATGCACGTTTCTCATGACTTCCCTGTAGTGGCATAAATGAAGCTCCCCCTTCTTATCTAAGGCAGAGAAGCGTACAACCAGTGTTAGGGCACAAATGGGTACTCAGGTGAGGGTCTCTGACCCTCCTCATTCCTCCATGAGGGAGCATAACCCAGCTGGGGGAATCCTTCTGCCCAAAGCACCTAAGATGACAGCTGCTTGGCTCTGAGGATAGTCCTTCACAACAGCTTCCCTGGAATCTGCCAGGACCGTTATACACAGCTTGGTTCTTTCCTTCATGGAACAAAGTTACTTCAGAGAAGAAAGAGGTGACCCTTAAAATTTCACCCTTATCTAACTCTTTCCCACAGAACAGGGTCTTTCCTTCAAAGCATGAGGTACTTAGGGACAGAAAATGTCATCACCCCAAGATATCTGTGTTCCTAATGTACACCAATTAATTCTTCCCATCTCTTTCTTTTCTTCCTCCTTCTTCCCAGGAGCTAGTTTTTAAAGAAGTGTTTGCTGACGGTGCCAGTATATGTAAAAAGTATTCTCCATCTTGTCCTTTGCACGTCTTCATTTTATAATAGTACAGTCAGGAACTGGGGCATCAAGGATTACATAACCCCAGGTGTGATGGTGATGCATGTCTTTGATTTCAGTCCTTGAGAGACAGAAGCAGGCAAATCTTTTTGAGTTTGAGGCCAGCACAGTGACTCCCAGGCTAGCGAAGATTACACAGTGAGACCCCCATTTCAGAAAAAAATTATGTATATATAATTTTAATTATATAATTTTAATATATATATTTGTAACATGTAAGCACATTGATGTAGATATGGCTTAATTTCTATACCATAATTATGTTGAAAAGCTTAGGAAAATTAACATGATATGATCAAAGACCTCCAAGAACATGACCACTTTTTACAAAATTCTGTTGCCAAATTGTAAATTTATGTTTTTTTTCTTTTTATCACACGGTTTCATGACATTCTAGTTGTTAGCAACTTCTTTGAAGGTAATACAGTAATGAAATAATGACCTGACATCCTTATGTTCTTTGAATATTTTTTTTCCAGTCACATCTGTTAAGCAACTCCAGAACAAAAAGTAAAAATGCAGTGAGTCTGTTATGCCTGTGTTTGACTTCTCTTTTTTTCCCCTTATTTTCCTACCCCTTGAGAAGCTGTTGGCTTTCTGAACTGGAGTGTTTAGATCTGTAGGATGTATCATTGCATCACAGAAGCTGGTGTGAAAAATACGTAATGAAAAGGCCTGTTGCAGTACCTATGGATGATTGTTTTCAGTATTCACACAGGTAAGGGAATGCGTGTTAGAGAAAGTCCCTAGTAGAAATCTTTCCAAAATGGATAATTAGAAGCACTTAAAAGTCTTTAACCAAAGAAAGCTATAGATTGATTGTTTGTGGTATGTGTACTTGAAAATGTCAATCTAGAAATGTCTTACTAGTCAAGGAAAAAAAGAGGCTTTGGATTCAGTAAGGAGCTGGTACAGATGGATGAGAGAGAATTAGGAAGGCATTTTTTCAGTAGTTGTTTTTTCTTATTTGAAGTGATCATTTATTTTAAAAATTATTTAATGTATGTATGTATGCATGCATGCATGCATACATGCATGTATGTATCTGTTTATATCAGCACAGAAGAAGGTATCCAGTTCCTTGGAGTTGGAATTAAAGGTGGTTGATTTTGAGCAGGCTGACATGGGTGCTGGGAACAGAACTCTGGTCCTTTGAATGAACAGCAACCACTTATAATTCCTAAGCCATCTCTCCAGCTCTCCAGCTCCCCACTTAGGCTTTTTAAAAAACTTATACTAATATCATTAGTATATAAAGTTATAGGCCAAAGCAATTTCATTGACAATACCTTGTCTAAATCTGCACTACCATATCTCCAACAAGAAAAGTGGGCTCAAGTTTTGCAAAAGGGTCAATTCAAACAGAAAGACCCTCAAAGTAATATGATAATTCCTGCCTGAAAAATATAGTAGAGACAAATATTTCCTGGGGTATAGCACATTAGGGTTACAAAAATATTTGTAAAACTTTTCCAATTTAAAGTATTTGGATTTTTAAAAATATTTTAATGGGAATCTTGTTGTTACTTTGACTTAATTGGAAGAGCTAGTTTAGTTTTTGACTATTATATATGGTCTAACAGAAGGAGGTTTTTTCTTTGGAATAACAATAGAATGAAGTTAGGGTTTTTTTTTTTTTTTTTGTTATCACTTTTTTTTTTCATGAATACCAGAGAAACATTTCCTCCATAATGGATCATTTATGATTGTCCATATCATTACCTTTTACCTTTGTTAATGGGGTCAAAATTATTTTAAAATGTTATGGAGATACTGTGC
This sequence comes from Cricetiscus sungorus, assembly GCA_030556225.1. Classification (NCBI taxonomy): domain Eukaryota; kingdom Metazoa; phylum Chordata; class Mammalia; order Rodentia; family Cricetidae; genus Cricetiscus; species Cricetiscus sungorus. The sequence continues at coordinate 113,077,989 of JANBXA010000007.1, forward strand.
CCATGGTTCTTAGTTTCCAGGCTAAGGAATGGAGTCATTGCATATTCTGTAGAGTCTGGTACACGCTTGATCACTGTGGATAGTGGCTAGATAGTCCTGGTGCAGAGTAATTGGGTGGAGAGGCCTGTAGGCAACATTTCAAGGGAAACATTGCAGAAGTTAAAATTGAGGAGTTGCTTCTATTTTTATTTCACATAAGCATGCCTGGTTTCCTATCCCTTGTGCTATAAGCAAGAAGCTGCAAACTTTTCCAATTAAAATGGAAAATGCCTAGGCAGAGTCTATGGGCACCAGGTAATTGGATGAGAATTTCACCATGGATCTTGCCCCTGCTCATCCAAATATCCAGAGTGTTTTCTCTACAACCTGCTAAACACTGGGGCTGGGGGACATTAGAGATGCTTCACTGAATTTGTCAGCTTCCAGGCAGGTGCTTTCAATTTTTGCCCAAAGTTAAAGGATCCCTAAGCAAGATCATTTGTAAATACTTATCTTGCATATTTGATTCACCCAAGATCATATTCTTTTCACACAACCTTAATTCTGCCAGATAAAACAATGATTCTCAGACATTAGTTCTCAGGACCCTGTATATTGTTACATCCTTATGAGAACTCAAGAGTTTTGTTCCTGTAGGTTTTTATTTTCAATATTTATCAGTGTAGAAATCAAGAGCTGGAAGTTATTTAAAGTATTTATTAAATTATTATAAAATGCAGCAATGAACACCTTACATGTTAATGTGGGCAGTATATTTTAATTTTTTATTATATGTACATATATAGTAAAAGGTTAATATGTCAAGAAAACAATTCTCGATGAGTATGAACCAAACATATTATAAAAATCTATAAAGCAGAATAACACAGAGCATTACAAAGTAATTAAAACCATCAAATATCGTTCAAGTTCCCATCATTCATATTTTAACTACTGATACTATGAGAGTGCGAATTAGCATGACTATAGGTAGAACAGGAAGCTTGCACCACATGAAACTGAATCTTCAGAACACCTCAGCATGAACAACAGCATCCACCTTCCTCTCAGATGAGCACTGCAAATAAGGCTGATCTTTTCTTGGTTTAAAACCATTGAAATTACGAAATGGGATCAAACTTGGAATCAATAGCACAAAAAGAGCAGGAGAATTCCTAAATGGTTGGAAATGCTATACTATTTTTTTTATTCTTTTAAATTTCATTTTACATTCCAACCACAGTTCTCCATCCCACTCCTCCTCCCACTCACCCTCCCCTCCCCTCCCCTTCCCTTCCCTCCTCTCCTTTCCTCTTCTCACTTCCAATCCACTTCTCTTCAAGGGTAAGGGTTCCTATGAAGGGGTCAACAAAGTCTGGCACAATGGGTTGGGGCAGGGCCAAGCCCTCTCCCATGCATTAAGACTGAGCATGGTATCTCACCACAGGGAGTGGGCTCCAACATGCTAGCTCACCAGTACATTTTATTAACGTGTCTGTATGATTTAAATTGAAACAGTGAGTGTAAAGAATGGTACTATTAAGTATTTGCAAGTCTCTCTAGTGTTAGATTCAATAAATGACAGTTATTTCATATGATATCATATTCTGTGTAGTTCCTGGAACCCTCTACCATGCTCTCATGAAATAATGAGAGTAAAAGAGGCAAGATAACCTTTGTGTTGCTATCTTAGAATTATAGTTTTGACCTCACAGCCCCTTTGAAATGAGGAACCCTACAGGTCATCAGACACCACTTATTACAGAGCCACTGAGATAAACAAACATGAATAGAATTACAATCCACTTAAGTGCTCCTGTTTAGAACTATGAAGGGTCAGTGTCTTCACTGGCTCCTCCAGAAGTCAGGTAGCCAGCATCATAGAGCAGCCACTTGGTGATTCTGACCTAGACACCTCTGCCCCCATGCTCTGTCTTTTGCTGACTAGTACATGTTTCCATGTCTAGAACTTATTAACATAGAGGTAATATTTCTAAACAGAATCTGTGAATTAAATGGTGGAATGTGTAAAAGGAATAATAGAGTCAGGCTTGATGGCACAAGCCTGTAATAACTGACTATTGTGGAGGTTGAGACAAGGTGACTCATAAATTTAAAAGCTGACTTAGCTATAGAGTAGGTTCAAAGCCATTTTAGGCAATTTAGTGAGACCCTGTCACAAAGAAAAAAAATCAAAATAGGATGGAAACTATAGCTTGCTGGCAGAGTACTTACCATTGGAGAGGTTCTAGGTTAAATTCCTAGTGTTGGGGGAAAAAAAAAAGAACCAGAGGAGGAAGAAAAGGAGGAGAAAGGGAGAGGAAAGGAGGAGGGACAAGGGGATTGGATCAGGAGGAGGAGAGTGAAATCAAGTCAGAATTTTCCTGATACACAATGTTGGTTTAATACTTGATAAAACAGACTGACTGTAGGCCATTGTGACACAGGTCTTAAATCCCAGTACTTAGGAGGCAGATAATCTGAGTTCAAACCCAGCCTTATCTACAAAGTTAGTTCCAGGACTACAAGAGAAACCTTGTCTCAAAAACAAATAAACAAAACAATTGGCAAGATAATAAATGAAATTCCCTTCATTGATAGAATAAAGGAGAAAAATCACATGATCACTTCCACAGATGTGTTGACATTTTATGAAAGCAACATTTATTTATAATTAAAGCTCATTAAATTGGGAGAAAAGAAAATTTATAAACCTGATAATCTGTATCTTGAGAAACATACCAAAATACCCAACAGCTCAGCAAATTTTTTTCTCCTGTAACATATCAAGTGCTCATAATTATATTTCACAAGCATAGTATGAAATATCTGCAAGAAAACATAAGAAAAATTACTGAGATAAATTTAAAATATCTAAGAAAAAGGTAAGCTTAAGTATTTGATGACCCAAATGCATTTCATTTTAATTTTTTGTAGAAGTTGCCAATCTGATTCTTTTTTTTAATTTTATCTTTATTTTACATATCGATCCCAGTTCCCTCTCTTTCCATCCCTTCCTCCCTTCCTCCCTTTTTCCCTCTCTTCCACCCTCTCATGCCCCCCCCAACCCCTCCCCTCCCATCCTCACCCCAATCCACATGTAGGGTGATGCCAGCCAGAAGGGGTCATCTAAATCTGTCAAGGCATTTGGAGAAGGAACTAGGACTTCTGTCTCTACGTTAAGGGAGTATCACTCCATGGGGGATGTGCTCCCAAAGTCTTTTTGTGCACCAGGGATGCATCCTGGTTCCACTGTCTGAGGTCTCTTAGACTGCCCAGACCTTCTAGATGAGGCCCATGATCAGGGGGTCTAAGTCAGTCCCATGCTGGATTCCCAGCTATCAGTCTGTGGCCCATTAGCTCCTCCTTGTTAATGTCAGCTGTTTCTGTGTGTTTCTGCAGCCTGGTCTTGTCTTTCCTCTCTGCATCTGGATTGCAGTTCTGCTCAGTGTTTAGTTGTGGGTGTTTTCTGATTCCATCAGCTACTAGATGAGAACTCTATGATGGTGGATAAGTTAGTCGTTGATCTCATTATCAGGGAAGGGCATTCGAGGTAGCCTTTCCACTGTTGCTCAAATTGTTAATTGGGGTCAGTCTTGTAGGTCGCTGGACATTTCTCTAGATTCAGTTTTCTCTTCAAACCTATAATGGCCCCCTCTGGTATGTTTCTCTCTCTCTCTCTCTCTCTCTCTCTCTCTCTCTCTCTCTCTCTCTCTCTCTCTCTCTCTTTGTGTCTGTCTCACTGTATCTGTCTCTCTCTCTTTTCTCTCATCTATTCCTCCCCTGACTCGATCTTCCTAGTACCATGTGCTTTCCTCTCCTTCCCTTCTCTTTCTCCTAGTTCCCTCTCCAATCACTGCCCCCCTCCAACTCCCTATATGATCAGGAGATCTTGTCCCTTTCTCCTTCTGTAAGGGACCTTATAAGACTATCTTAGAATCCTCCTTGTATCCTAGTTTCTCTGGTGGTGTGAATTATAGGCTAGTGAATCTTTGTTCTATGTCTAAAATCCATATATGAGCGAGTATATACCCTATTCCTCTTTTTGTGACTGGGTTACTTCGTTTAGGATGATTCTTCAAGTTCCATCCACTTGCCTGTGAATTTCAAGAGTCCATTGTGTTTATTTTTTTCCCCGAAGAGTAGTATTCCATTATGTAAATGTGTCACATCTTCTTTATCCATTCTTCAGTTGAGGGGCATCTAGGTTGCTTCCAGGTTCTTGCTATTACAAATAATGCTGCTACGAACATAGTTGAGCACATGTCTTTGTAACAGGATGTGGATCATTTGGGTATATGCCTAAGAGGGAGATTGCCAGGTCCTGTGGTAGACTGATTTCCGTTTTCCCGAGGAACCGCCATACTGATCTCCAAAATGGCTGTACATGTTTATACTCCCACCAGCAGTGGAGGAGTGTTGTTCCCCTTTCTTCACATCCTCTCCAGCATAAGAGTTTCATTGGTGTTTCTAATTTTAGCCATTCTGGCATAAGTAAGATGGTATCTCAAAGTTGTATTGATTTGCATTTCCCTGATAGCTAAGGATGTTGAGCACTTTCCTAAGTGTCTTTCAGCCTTTTTGATTTCCTCTACTGAGAGTTCTCTATTCAGTTCTGTACCCCATTTTTTTAGAAGGGTTATTTAGTGTTTTGTTGACTAGTTTCTTGAGTTCTTTGTATATTTTGGAGATCAGCCCTCTGGCAGATATAGGATTGGTGAAGATCTTTTCCCAGTCTGTGGGCTGCTGTTTGGTCTTGTCAACTGTGTCTTGCCTTACAGAAGCTTCTCAGTTTGAGGAGGTCCTGTTTATTAATTGTCGATCTCAGTGTCTGTGCTATTGGGGTTATGTTCAGTAAGAGGTCTCCTGTACCAATTTCTTCAAGGGTACCTCCCACTTTCTCTTCGAAGAGGGTCAGTGTGACTGGATTCATGTTGAGGTCTTTGATCCATTTGGACTTGAGTTTTGTGAATGGCAATAGACATGGGTCTATCTGCAGTCTTCTACATACCATCATCCAATTGTGCCAGCAACATTTGTTGAAGATGCTTTCCTACTCCCATTGTATATTTTAGCTGTTTTGTCAAAAATCAGGTGTTCATAGGTGTGTTGGTTAATATCAAGATTTTATTTGATTTCATTGGTCTACTTGTCTATTTTTGTGCCAATACTAGGCTGTTTTCAGTACTCTAGCTCTGTAGTAGAGCTTAAAGTTGGGGATGGTGATGCCTCCTGAAGTTCCTGTACAGGGTTGTTTGGCTATCCTGAGTCTTTTGTTTTTCCATATAAAGTTGATTATTATTCTTTCAAGGTCAGTGAAGAATTTTGCTGGGATTTTAATGGGGATTGCATTGAATCTGTAGATTGCTTTTGGCAAGGTTGCCATTTTTACTATGTTTATCATACCTATCCAAGAGCATGGGAGATCTTTCCATTTTCTGGTATCTTCTTTAATTTCTTTCTTTAAAGACACAAAATTCTTGCTATGTAGGTATTTCACTTGTTTACTTGTTTAGTAAGTATTACCCCAAGATACTTTATGTTGTTTGTGGCTATTGTAAAGGTTGATGTTTCTCTTATTTCTTTCTCAGCTCCTTTGTCGTCTGAATAAAGTAGGGCTACTGATTTTTTGGAGTTTATTTTGAATCCTGTTAGTTTGCTGAAGGTGTTTATCAGCTGTAGGAGTTCCCTGGTAGAGTTTATTGGATCACTTATGTAAACTATCATATCATCTGCAAATAGTGAAAGTTTGACTTCTGCCTTTCCAATTTGTATCCCCTTGATCTCCTTTTGTTGTCTTATTGCTTTAGCTAGAACTTCAAGTACAATATTGAAGAGATATGGGAGACAGAGGGCAGTCTTGTCTTGTTCCTGATTTTAGAGGAATTGCCTTAAGCTTCTCTCCATTCAGTTTGATGTTGGCTGTTGGTTTACTGTATATTGCTTTTAGTGTGTTTAGGTATGTTCCTGTTACCCCTGATCTCTCTAAGACCTTTATCATGAAAGAGTGTTAATTTTGTCAAAGGCTATCTTTGTAGTTATCTTTCTTAGTTGTATCTTTGTGTGGTTTGGCTACCAAGGTGATTGTGGCCTCGTAAAAAGAGTTTGGTAATGAACCTTCTGTTTCTGTTGTGTGGAACAATTTGAGGAGTATTGGAATTAGCTCTTCCTTGAATTTTTGGTAGAATTCTGCACTGAAGCCATCTGGCCCTGGGTTTATTTTGGTTGGAAGGCTTTTGATGACTGCTTCTATTTCATTAGAGGTTATAGGTCTATTTAAGTTCTTTATCTATTCTTTATTTAATTTTGGTAAGTAATAGTTATCCAGAAATTTGTTCATTTCCTTTGAATTTTCAAATTTTGTGGAGTACAGGTTTGCAAAGTATGACCTGAAAATTGTCTGGATTTTCTCAGTGTCCATTGTTATGTCCCCCTTTTCATTTCTGATTTTGTTAATTTGCATGTTCTCTCTCTGCTTTTGGTTAGTATGGAGAAGAATTTTTCTATCTTATTGATTTTCTCTTTGTTGCATTGATTTTTTGTAATATTTTCCTGGTTTCTACTTTATTGATTTCAGCCCTCATATTGCTTATTTCCAGGTGTCTACTCCTCTAGGGTTAGTTTTCTTCATTTTGTTCTAAAGCTTTCAGTTGTGCTGTTAATTCTCTAATGCAACTATCCTCTGTTTTCTTCATATGGGCACTTAGGGCGATGAACTTCTCTGGTAGGACTGCTTTGAAGGTGTCCCATAAGTTTGGATATGTTGTGTCCTCAATCTTGTTGAATTTTAGGAAGTCCTTAATTTCTTTCTTTATTTCTTCTTTGACCCAGGTATGGTGCAATTATGCATTGTTCAGTTTCCCTGACTTTGTAGGATTTCTGCAATTTGTATTGTTGTTGAATTGCATTTTTAAAGCATGGTGGCCTCATAAAATACAGGGGACTATTTCAATTTGTTTTTTATCTGTTGAGATTTGTTATGTCTCCTAGTATGTGGTCGTTTTTAGAGATGGTTCCATGTTGAACAGAGAAGGTAATATTCTTTTGTTTTTGCATGGAATGTTCTATTAAACTCAATTGAGACATACCTTCTGTTAGCTCTTTTGTTTCTTTGTTAAGTTTCTGACTGGTAGTCCTGTCTAGTGTTGTTGAAGTCTTCCACTAAAAGTGAGGTTTTATGTGAGCTTGAGTTTTAGTAGCATTGCTTGTTTGAATGTGGCCTTTGTATTTGGGGCATAGATATTCAGAACTGGATTTCTCCTCTGACGGGTACGAAATGACTGTCTTCATCTCTTTTGATTGATTTTGGTTTGAAGTTTAACTTGCTAGATATTAGGATAACCACATCTGCTTGCTTCTTTGGTCCATTTGATTGGAAGATTTTTTTCCCAACCTTTTATCCTGAGGTAATGTCTGTCTTTGAAGCTTAGATGTGTTTCTTATATGCAGCAGAAGGATGGATTCTGTCTTCTTATCCATTCTGTTAGCCTGTGTCTTTTTATAGGCGAGTCAAGACCATTAATGTTGAGGGAAAGTAAGGACCATTGATTGTTAATGCTTGTTTGTTTTAGATTTGTTGTTGGCAGTGGTATTGTGAATATATTTGCTCTGCTTTAACCTTGGTTTCTAGTGAAGTGGGATTACCTGTTGCCTATGTCTTTGTGAGAGTAGTTATCTTCCTTGGGGTATTTTTCCTTCTAAAACTTTCTGTAGGACTGGATTTGTAGATACATATTATGAAAATCTGGCTTTGTCAATAAGTATCTTGTTTTCCATCTATAGTGATTGAGATGTTTGCTGGCTATAGTAGTCTGGGCTTGCATCTGTGGACTCTTAGTACTTTAGAATATCTATCCAGGACCTTCTGTCCTTGAGAGTTTCCATGGATAAGTCAGGTGTAATTTTGATAGGCCTGGCTTTATACGTTATGTGGCTTTTTTCCTTTGCTGCTCTTCATATTCTTTCTTTGTTCTGTATGTTAGGTTTTTTGATTATTATGTGTTGAGGGGTCTTTTTTCTTCGGTCCAGTCTATTTGGTGTTTGTTATGATTCCTGTACTTTCATGGGCATGTCCTTCTTCAGATTGCGAATGTTTTCTTCAATGATTTTGTTGAATATGTTTTCTGCACATTTGAGCTGGGCTTCTTCCCCTTCCTCTATGCCTGTTATTCTTAGGTTCAGCCTTTTCACGGTGTCCCACATTTCCTGGATATTTTGTTAAGGATTTGTTGTATTAATATTTTCTTTGGTCGATGAATCTAGTTCCTCTAGTTTAACTTCAGCACCTGAGAGTCTTTCTTCCATCTCTTGTATTTTGTTGGTTATTCTTGTGCCTGTAGTTCCTGATCATTTATCCAGTTATTCTATTTCCAGCATTCCTTCAGTTTGTGTTTTCTTTATTTTCTCTGTTTCAGTTTTCAAGTCTTGAACCATTTCTTTCATCTGTTTGCTTTTTCTTGGCTTTCCATACTTTCTTTAAGAGGTTTGTTCATTTCTTCATTTTTTTGTTTGTTTTATCTTCCATTTATTTATGGGATTTTCTCATATTATTTTTGAAGGCCTCTATCATTTTTATGATGATATTTTTTAAGTGGTTCTCTTCTGCTTCATCTGCTTTGGGGTGTTCAGGTCTAATTGGTATAGAGTCCCTAGATTCTGGTGGTATCATGCTTGTCTTTCTATTGTTAGGTGTTTTCTTGTATTGCCATCTTCCCATGGCTTCTTCCAGTGGGCGTAAGTGGGGGTCTCTCTCTCTCTCTCTCTCTCTCTCTCTCTCTCTCTCTCTCTCTCTCTCTGGTACGCCCCAGGTGGGCTTAGATGGGTCAGAAGTTCAATGTCTGTAGCTCTGGGTAGTCCAAGCTCTCTAGGAGGTCTCTCCTCAGGCAGTGGCCCTGGTGATAGGGGTCAAAGTTCAGGCTCCAGCAGAGGCCCTGTGAAGGGGGTCAAAGTTTCAGCAGGCAAGGACTCAGGATGGTCCCTCTGGGATAGGGGGATCTCTGGCCAGGGCCTGCAACTCTTGCAGAGGACCGGCGGTGGGAGCAGAGATCAGGTTGTCAGGGATTCAGGTTGTTCCTGTGTGAATAGGGGAGTCTAGTGTGCTCAGAGCAGCTCCAGAATGTTCCCTGAAGGTGGTAGGATTGTTGGATCTGCCCTATGTCCCAGTGTTCAACCAGAGCGTTGGGACAGTGAGCAGGGTATGGCACAGGGTGAGGGGAGGGCAGGCTCTTTGTGGGGGTGTGTGTATCAGAGCACCAGGAGCACTCTCATTCTAGCAGAGGCCTGGCGACGGGGATCCACTAATCTGATTCTAAAACTTGTATGGAAGTGAAGAGAGAAAGGACTTGCAGAGATACAGTTGAAGATAAGGGAGAGTGTTTGAGACCTCCAGATATTTATTTCAAGTTGATGTCTTATACCTTCAAAACTCAGAAGCAGGAGGATTACTGGGATATATATATATATATATATATATATATATATATATATATATATATACACACACACACACACACACACACACACACAAACACACACACACACACACACACGGGCCATAATTTAAAGAGTATAAGACAAACTTAATATCATTAGCTAGAATAAGGCATGGACTTAGAGATGCCTCTTACACTGCTCATCGCCACAATAAAAATACTGTATTAATTAAGGGTGTATTCATGCATACTGGACAAACATAATTAGAAAAAACAAAACATCATAAAAATAAATACTATTTACAACAAATGTGCTATTCTATGATACCATGGAACACAGTACGTTATGAAATGGTGTTGGATTCATTTATTATCCAAAGATAAAAAACACCCTGTGTGTCTGACAATATTAAAAAAAAAAAGCTCTAGGAAGATCATAGCTAAATAGCTTCTTAGAAGGTTGAGGAGAAATTCTTTTCTAGGAAGCTAGGAAGCTTCTCTTAAGTGCCATGCAAAGAAGACTAGCCTTAAAGGAAAACACTGACAAGCTTAAATTACATTAAAATTGAGAACTTTGGTACATCAGATGACCATTCAAGTTATAGAACGACTGCTGAGAAAATGTATTTGTTCAATGTCTCTACCAAAGGTCTCCCAGAGTAAATGTGTGTGTTTATGAGTAAGTACACAGATAATTTCCATTTTAATAAGAAAAGAGTAGCCAATGATAAAATAGCCAGTAATTCAAGAACACATTTTATGAGTTCAGTGTCAGTAGATGTTTGGGAAATACAAACAGAGCACTAATGCCTCTGTACATCCACAGAATGATCAAAGCAAGCCCAAGCCACAGCAAAAAACAAACAAATCAAGTAGACCAAAACCTTACCAGACCGTAGCAAGGTTTAATGGTGGTAGAGCATCTGGATTTTTCATACTTTGGCAAATTCTTTGGTGTTATTGCCTAAAAATTCAAAATATGCTTTTTCCAGGATGGGGAGAGAAAAAAAAAGGAAAAAAAAAGGTCAATAGTGTGCATGCTTGCCTTGCAAGCATGAGGACAAGTTTGATGCCTAGACCCACCCCCTTTATAAAGTCAGGTGTGGTAGTACATACTTACAATGCCAGAATAGGGTGGGGGTGGGGTGGGAGTGGGAGGAAAAGAGCAGAGACAGATAGATCTCTAGGGCTCAGGGCTTACTGGCTAGTTAGCCTGGCCTACTAGGCCTATGTCAAGCCTGTGTGAGGTATGAGAGCCTATCATAAAGAAACAAAACTAGAGAAACACCCATCCCAAAATAACGTACATTGTCTGAGAAGTGACAACTGAGCTTGTCCTCTCCTTTCACATGTGCACTTGAACACACATGAGCATGTGCACACATGTTCAACGTATGCTTTTCTTTTAAACAATTATTTTTCTCCTAAATATAAAATATATATATATATATATATATATATATATCAATGTAAGTGCTATATACCAACACTAAAACATGTATAACAATATTGAAGACAGCATTGTTTATAACAGCCCCAAGTCAGGAAAGAAAAACCCTACTATTATTTATTCATTTTGCTTTTTAATTGTTTTAAAAGGTTTATTTATTTTATGTGTATGAATGTTCTGTTTGAACGTATGACTATATCCCATGTGCTTGGAGTTCATGGAGGTCAGAAGAAGGCATAGGATCCTCTAGAACTGGAGTTACGGGTGGTTGTTGTGAACTACTATGTGGATACTGGAAAGTGAACCTGGGTCCTTTGCAAGAACAAGAACAAAAACAAGTAATTGCTTTTAAATGGCTGAGCAATTCTTAAGCCCTCACACTCATAGCAATCCTTCTGCCTCAGCCTCCTGTTTGCAACCATACACAACCCTATAACTATAATTACACAGTGGGCCACACCCCAGCAATGAATATGAATGAGTCACAGCTACTTGTAACAATCCACAGAAATCACCTCGATAAAGGGTTGGGTGAAAGACTTTGGGTGTGTTTATATTGCATTAAGATTCCATACACTATAAAACATTTATAGTAAGTAAGATAGGCAAGGGGAAGTGATAGCTGCAGGCTATGAGTGAGACCTCTGGCTTCTTGATAATCATCTGCATTATGTGGTGATTTCATCACTTCTCCCTAATTCAGCAAAAGTAAATTCTCCATAGTTACACACTTTCTGATAAGCATGCTACATTTTTAAAAGTTGAAAAGTACACGCCTTATTCTATACTAGAATACAAGTGTCTAATCTTCCTCACTGACTCAAAAATTCCTATACTGAAGCTCAAGATACTAAGCTGAGGAATAAATGAACCATTCCCTTGTTCTATTGTCCAGAATTCTGGGTTGTCCTCAGCTAGGGATGAATTTAACAATTTGTTGCTTCTCCTGAGTTTCTAGTTCTGCTGTTCTTTTGTGGTCACTAGATCAAGGTTGATACCTGCCAACTGACAAAAGGTGCCTTAGGAAATACGGCAGAGATGGGGCCATAGTGTCTGAAGCCTATCAGTGGGCATTTTAATGTTTGAGGGTGAGCTGAGGTGCTCTAGGGGGTAAATACACTTGTCAGGGAGAAGAGTGCAAAGATCAAGTAGAAATTTCTGCCCACAGGAGGACAGGTTCCAAAGGTGTGGCCACTGTATAGAACAGATAATGTTCAGAGGCGTGCAAGGACTTCAGGGGAGTTGAGGTGAATGGATAATCCATTCATTCAAGTATTTATTGTCTGTTCTTGAACAGAGATTGTTAGGCATTGTTAATGATTGAGCAAACATCTCTGGGACACAGCTACATGGGGGCTATGCTATAAGGAGAAGGGTGTTTTCCATTTAGCACTCCCTTTTCTGGGAACGCATTTCTTGTGTTAATGAGTGTCTGCCTATATTTACCTTAAAACAAAATCACAGTCTTTATTTGTAAATATTGTATTCTGCTGACACAAGGCCTGGTAAGAGTGTAAGGGAGTCTTGACAGATTCATCTACATTTCCATTTCCTCCCTCTATAAGCAATGTTATACATTTGTAAGAAATTTGGGCAATAAATAGCAACCAGGAGTGCATAAGCTTATACGTGACTTGTACCAATGCCAGCCGTACGCAAGCTTTGCCCATATAGTGCAGCATGAATTATTCAACACTTCTGTGTTAAATGGCCATTTTTGGAATCTAGTCTGTATATTTGAAGTTTTTGCATTTTAAGTGGTAGACTTAATTTGTGCTTATCCTGAAATTATAATTGCTATTCTGACATGCTGCCTTTAGCAAAGTATGTATTCTTATGCACAGCAAGTACATTTTAGAATGATGGTATGGCTTTTAAACACACACACACACACACACACACACACACACACACACACACACACACACACATACTGATACCTTATAGTCATATTGTAGCAATCTTATGCACATACCATACTCAGAAATTTTCTTTAAACCTGAAGATCCAGAGATCTTACAAGCAAAATACAGCCTGTACTTAAGCAAATTACAATATAAATTAAGAGTGCAAAGGATGGGTAGAAATTACTTCTCATCAAAATGGTCATAAATTTAGCAATATAAAGTGGTAACCACAGGCTGGGCTAGCAGTCAGACAAGTTGAATGCACAAGTGAGTTCAGCTATTCATTAGCTATGTGGTCTTGGGCAGTGTATCTCTCTCTCTTTCACTTTGTGTCCTATGTAAAACAGAGTTTATATTACTTATCTCCTAGAGATATTATAGAATTCAATGAGGTAAAACATACAAAGTTCTAGTCTCATTAAAAGGAGGACTATTAATTTTCAGTAGAAACTTGTATAGCAACCAGATTTTCAATACAGTCTGCTGATTTTTGGCATCTCTTCTTTCTTTAAGTGTGGTTATGACACAATGCTTTTGACACACCAGAGGTCACGCTCATCTTACCCAGTGGGGGTGGAAAATACTGCTGAAACATCCCCACTTCCAGCCTGTCACCTTAGGTGCCAGAATGAAGAGAGAAGACCATTTGTGCTGGGACAGCATTTGTTGAATTACTCAATGGATTAATGATATAAATTGAAGGGGTTAGAGGCACTGAGAACTATGGTTATTCAAATATCTCTCCTGTGGATGTCTGGAAAGAAAGCCTTCTTAGGAACAAGTTTTATATATGTTTTCAAATTTATTCCTGTGCCAGTCTGTAGTTAAACAGCTGTATAAAATTTAGTTACTTTTCCTAGGGCATAACCACAAATTCTGATACCCAACTCTATGTATTTTACTTAGAGTTTCTGTTGCTATGAAGAGACACCATGACCATGGAAACTCTTATAGAGGAAAAATGTTTAATTGGGGTGGCTTACATCTTCAGAGGTTTAGTCCATTTTCTTCAGACAAGACACAGACAAGGTGCTGGAGAAAGCCAAGAGTGGAGAAGGAGCTACATCTTGATCATGCAGGCAACTGGAAGTGGTCTGAGATACTGGGTATGGCTTGAGTATATATGGAACCTCAAAGCCCATCCCCACCAGTGACACACTTCCTCCAACAAGTCAAATCTACCCCAACAAAGCCACACCTCCTAATAGTGCCACTCTTTTGAGCTTATGGGGGCCAATTACATTCAAACTGACTCATCATGCCTTCCCACCCCTAATGCATTTGGCAAGCATCATTTGAATTTTGCACTGACTATGAATAGATCAGTGTTGATTGAAAGGGCTATGGAGGTCTGCCTTTAAAGTGATTTTCTATATGTTTATGGGAAGGCTTCTTTCTACCTGTATGTTTTCCTTCATCTTTCCTGTCTTCTCTTTCTTCCCTCCCTACTATAGGAATTCAGACAGGGTTTCTTCTTCTAAGATGAAGCTTGTTCTTCATTGAGGAGTATAAGGTGCCCTTAGTTGGCTGAGTCTGAAACATTACAGCCATTTCTTACTCAATCAAAAAAGACTGGGAGACAAAAACCCTTTGTAACCTGCGGGTGTCCAAGAGTTCTGCTGGACCACTAATTATTGCCCCTCTGCTTATTTTCATCAGGTTTCTGCCTCTTTCTGTAAAGATAATTAAGACTTCTAAGTAACCTGAATGCTTTTACCACCCACTACAGCACAAAAACAAATGCAATTATTAGTAACACTTGCTTGCTCCCTGCTGTTCAACTTGTTGGAAATTGGGGCAAGCAGAAAGGGACACAGATAAGAGAATTGTGTTTGGAAACATCTGACTGTCATCCAGATGAGCTTTGTCACATCTACCTTATTCTTCCTCATGCTCTTACTCACCTCAAGTTTTCTCTGCAATCTTAAGATTTCCATTTGAAATGCTCTTTGAATGACAGACAGTGAACCCCAGGATCCAAAGGAGCTTTGATGTTTGCCAGGAGTTCTAGAAGACTGTGGCTTCCTCAGAGCTAACTACTCAGGCACAGCGAATCTATCAGAAAACTCAGATTGAATATAAAGAATTGGCTTTGCTAAAAACAAAAAGAATTAGTGTCTTTCTGGAGGGCTCACCTGGAATATTCTTCAAGCCTTTTTTCTTAAGATGTCTGTAGGCATGAAACTCACTTCTTATTTCAATAGAACATTTATATGTCAATTGCAAGAAATATGTCGAGGGGTACAGTTGACTTTAATATCTTATTGAGCAATGTGACAAGAATTTGAAAATGTACAAACTAACCATGGGATGACCTTTCAAAACTGAAATGCAAAAGTGGGGATGACATCTTCTCATTCAATTATGTATTTTGAAGTCTAAATTAAAGCACACACAACACCAAATTAAACATCTCCTCCCCAGAGTGAATACCCCAATCATTTATAACTAAGCAACTTAAGTGTCTGGTAATCAACAAACATTAACATGTAAATACTTTGTTTTAATAAGCCATGAACATTAATATGCACGGGGCTGAAATTAGCCCTACTGAAATTCTTCATCTGCAACCCAAAAATATCAGATGGGGCTGCAGAGAAAGAAAACTGTTAAATTTAATTCTGAAAACATTCATGTGAGTTTGCATAAATCCTCTTTATTTTCTAGTGGATTTTTTTTCTTCGGGTTTTTTTTTTCTCTGCCCCTGCTAGGAGCCTTATGAAACTGAAATGTCAAGTGAGGGTTGCTTTATATCATGTTCTGTCAATCAAAGGAAGGGAGGCTTTCTGCATCTGTTGCTAGTATATTGGCACTTTTTGAAGAGTGTTTCGGCGGGAGCGAGAATAAATAAAGATCCTTCAGGCACTTTCTCATTTATGGATGAGGAATCAAAGCAGTCTGAAACTTCATTTTCAGCCTGATACCCTGAAGATTGTTGGCAGATAATTCTGGATGGAACAGCTTATCTTGGAGGATTAGGGAGAACATGGCCTTCCTATTACTTCTGGCTTCAGCCTATTCAGCTGGGTGGACTTTGTCACACAGTATCTGGGCCTTTACATATGTCACTAATCTTATCTATATCTTTTCAGCTCCTTCTGTTGGAGCTGTGGTTTCCCGTGCCTAAACCTCCATTTCTTCATTACACCAGCTGTATGGGCATTAGCCTTCCCTAACAGCCTTTCTACACTGTGTGGCTCGGTAATGGCAAGTTTTGCAGACATTCGGCTTTTCTGAGCAGGCTGGGACAGGATTTTTTTTATCCCAAATCTTAAGACTTTCACATCAATTATATTTAAAAGCTTCCTATGGTTTCCAAACAAACTTATTTCCCCTCTTTACCAAATCCGCTTAACAAAATGAAATAATCTCTGCAATACATTATCTTTGCAACCATTAATGATAAAACGAATGTCTCGCTTCCATGCCAGTGCACATATGTCACACCGTCTCACTTGTGTCCCCTAGCAGGAGGCAGTGGTTCACTCATGAAATAAATATTACATGTGTAGTATATGTAAGAAAGGGAGGCCACAGCATGATTTCAAAATCACCTCTTTCTTCAAGATGCCTACAGTTTGAGGAAATATGAACAGGCAAAAATTCACCATGATGCAGAATATAGATGATGCTCAGGATGGGCGGGTCTGTGTGACAGAAAATCTGAGAAAGGTGGTAAAATGAATGACATTTGTAAACAAATGACAAGGATTTGAGCAGAGTGATACTGGTCTGGAATTTCTCCAGTGCTATTTATTGCCAGTTAGTTTCAGGAGGATCACATGTCACAAGCAGCCATGGACTAGCTTTGGAGAAGCTCTGAGTCAAAGCTGTTCCTTTCCCGTCAAGAACCCATTCTCCATATCTTCCTGAAGTTAACGTCACACTGAGCTGCTCTGTTTCTCTCCTAAATACAAGCCGTGTGTGTTAGTGTTAGTCACTCATGCAACTCTATAGAGCTAGCCAGCTGTTCTGCAAAAGGAAGCTCTTTAAGCTATAAGGGCGCTTTGCTTTCTGGTTGCTCTCTTAGTTTATGGAAAGTGGACAAAGGGGACAAGTTTGGGTCCAGCAACTGTTTGGAGCATGGGGATGAAGTCCACCATGGTGAAAGGAGAGGGAGAAGTTGGAAAAGCCTGGCCGTGGATCTCTGGCCATGGAGATGCCACACGAGGATGCCCTGTTGTTCTTCAGTCTGTTTTCACACAAGAGACAAGCCAGTGTGTTGTGTTAGAGGGAGTAATGCTTTTTTCCCTTTGACATCTTCATTGTCAGTCTATTTTCACCAATGTTTCTCAAAATTATGGTTTAGGAACACCTGTTGGACCTGACAGAACTTATAACTTCTCAACACAGCATAAAGTGATATGAAACATTGTTCCTCAGATATTTATTTGGGTCCTTAAAATGTTCAGGATACCTTTTCTAGGGAAAAGTCATTCCTCAAAGTTATAGGGACCAACACATACACTTACTTAGATTCCCCTTACTTGTTTAAAACATACTTATGGATAGATAGATAATTTAGTGCAGAATGGGAGATATAAATCATAATTTCATAGAAATGAAGAGGAGGCAATACATATTTAAAGTGGGGGGATAATTTTCAGACAAAATATAGCGTACCCAAGTAGAATTAAGTTTTAGTTTCTTAAATGTTAGGTTTCTTAATGTTAGGTTTAACTAATCTTCAAGTATTACAAAGGAGATACTTATATTTAAAAATTAATATTCCAACCCAATATGGTGGCACACATTTTCAATCCCAACACTTGGGAGGCAGAGGCAGGTGGGTCTCTGTGAGTTCACCGCCATTCTGGTCTACATAGCAAGTTTCAAGACAGCCAGAGCTATATAGAGAGATTGTATCCTAATACTCAC
The DNA here is from genome assembly GCA_030556225.1 of Cricetiscus sungorus. NCBI lineage: Eukaryota > Metazoa > Chordata > Mammalia > Rodentia > Cricetidae > Cricetiscus > Cricetiscus sungorus. The sequence continues at coordinate 113,095,634 of JANBXA010000007.1, forward strand.
CCCAATAAAAGTAACAACATTTCTAATTTAAGTTCAAATTCTAAATATTATCTTAAACTTTAATTGCAGTACTTGCTCAAGAAGTATTTACCAATTTTCTGAAATTCAGATTTGACAAAGCAGCTGAATTTTTTTGATAATTCTTCCTAGCCCTCCATTGTGAGCTCCAGTGACATCTTCAGAGGAGACTACATCCAAATTGTACAGAGAGTGGATCAATGGGAAGAAAGGGACAGGCCTTCTTTTCTAAGAAAGAGCAGACCTGGAGCCACATCCCAAGCCAGAGAACCAAATGAACATGGCATTTTTAAATAGTGTCAGTTGTACTCAGTGAAAAGAAAGGCATGTAAAGCAATATTACACCCAACATTGCATGGCATAAAGAGTTTGTGTGAATGCTAATAGAGAGTAGAAATTTTCATATTTTGAGCTGACCATGTTCTTCATTACTGGGGCCATGCTGTGCATTACAGGTTATTCGGTGCCATTCCAGCTTCTATGTCCTCTATGCTCACTTTCAATTGGTGCAACAAAAATGTTGCCAACATTGCCATATGTTCCCTGGAAGTAAGGGGGGCATAATCTTTTATGCTTTAAGACATGAGACATTAAAAACAATGTTTCCCGACCACAGTAGACTATAGATATTCATCTTCCTCATCCAAGAGGTTCCTTTGTAGAAAATTTGTCTAAAGAGGGCAACTTTAAAAGATTTTTTTTTAAAGGTATGTGTTTGTGTATATGTGTGTAGGGGTGAATGTGCACTATGAAAGCAGGTATCTTTGGAGTCTGGCAGGTGGTGTCTGATTCTCTGGGCTGCCATTACAGATGGTTGTGAGCAGCCTGATTGGGTGCTGGGTTATCTCTCCAGCCCCTAAGAGGGTGTCTTTGGATAGTGACAACAATTTAAATTTTAATGCTAATTTTAGCAAGGATGCAGTTTTTATTTCTAATTTATTGCTTTTTTTTAATTAAGTTTTTGGACTGGAAACTCCTTGAGTTAAGCACTACTAATCCTATACATGGTTAGACCTTGCACTTGATACATAATCCATGAGGTATGAAGTGAATTCTGGGACAAAATCTTCAGGTTCTGTTGTGAGAATTCCAGAATCAATGAACAAGGCATATTCAGGAGCATGGGAAGAAGGTAGGGGTGGGAGGTAGTCCTTAGGGTGACCTCAGGTAAATTGCTACAACAGGTAGGATCGATTCCTAGAGGAAGGCTTTAACCTGTATGAAGTCTTGCCAGTAGATTTCCTCCAGGGATTTTATTGTATGCAGTTTAGCCTCACTGAGCATTGTCTGTTTCCATTAATGTCTGTTTCCCACAACCAGAAACAGCAGTGTCTGGAGGCTGTGTGCCACTGTGGTTACCCCGGCTCTCAATCACAGATGCCTAAGCCTCCATTTGTAACCCGTTGCTGACTGCTCTCCCAGCAACAGCACTCTAAAGAAGAAATCTGTAGACCCCGCACTACATACTGATCAACAAACTGCCAACATTTTCACTGGGAATTGTACAGCTAATACCTCAGGATGATGAGGATCCCAGGGACGTGTAAAGATCCCAGCTAAAGGAACTTGGGAACTTCTTCTTCTTCTTCTTCTTCTTCTTCTTCTTCTTCTTCTTCTTCTTCTTCTTCTTCTTCTTCTCCTCCTCCTCCTCCTCCTCCTCCTCCTCCTCCTCCTCCTCCTCCTCCTCCTCCTCCTCCTCCTCCTCCTCCTCCTCCTCCTCCTCCTCCTCCTCCTCCTTCTTCTATATGTGGTTTAAGTTCTATTCCTATTTACATCTTGACTGGTTACCAGATGTCATGATTGACAAAAGAGTTCCTTCAGTTTAATGGCTCCTTAGTCATTCCTTTGATTATTTCTTTCTCAAGTCCCATTGTTTTTCACTGCCTGTACTTTCTGTCCATTATTTGATTTCAGTGTTTTTTGGGGGGTGGTGGTGGTGGTTGTTGTTGTTCCTTTCTCTTTCTCACTCTAATCCTTAGACTGAAAAAAACTTCTTGTTGGCATCAACTACTGATATTCCAGACCCTTCTTGCTTTCTGACATCCTCCAGTGGTTGTAATACTGAGGGATGTTTGGTGATTTGAATAAGAATGCCACCCATAGTTTCATATATTTGAATGCTTAGCCATTAGGGAGTGTCTCTACTTGAGAAGGATTAGGAAGTATGGCCTTGTTGGAGGAAGTGTATCACTGGTGGTGGGCTTTGAGGTTTCAACAGCCCAACCAGCCCAGTGGCTCTCTCTTACTGCGGCTTATAGATCCAGATGTAGCCCTTAGCTGATTCTCCAGCACCATGCTCCCTTCCCTGCCATGATGATAATGAACTTAACCCCTGAAACTGTAGGTAAGCCCCAATTAAACACTTTTTTTTTTAATAAGAGTTGTTGTGGTCATGGTATCTCTTCACAGCAATAGAAAACCGACTAAGAGAGGCTAGTTTTCTATAGGTCTTAGGAAAGTCAAACAACACCTTCTGAGAACTACCAACCCCCCTTTAAACATTGCTCACAAATGCTCTCAAGATACTTCCCCACGTAAGTAGTACAACTCCACAGAACTGGTTGTCTGAGAAAACTCCTTCATTCCTCTATGAGGTAATGGGAAACAAGAAGGAGTAGGGAGAGAAGAAGAAATAAGCAAGAAGGTAAGAGGTGAGTGGAACAAAGAGACTAAGAGGGTGAGGCAAAGGGGCTGCTAATGAAGGAGGCAGACTTCAGATACTGGTCTGTAATGAGCCTGCAATTCTTTTATGAACTGTATTGTTCATGTAACTGAGTCCACATAAGTGAAGGACTAATACTATACAAGATATTAGGAAAAGTAATAAACATTGACATGTCTACAGAGAGCATTGAACTACTAAAGACAAATTATCAAATGTGTGCTTTCCTTCATGATTAATAATAATTATAGCCATGAGTATTAGCTACTTCTCTTTCTGTCTCTTTACCATGCAGCATGACAAATAACAAACTTATTATTAATGATGTAACTGTTAAATATTTTATTTGATGACAACATTGAGCTCATAACACATGATTTCAAAAATTAGACACAGAAGACATTCATCGTTCTCTTTATTGTTCCTGACACAGCTTCCCCTGCCTTACTCACTGGGTGTTGGCACCAGTGCAGAGTTCAAGGCCACAGTTTACTGGGTAGAAAAGACTGGGATACACTCTTACACTTACATGTCATAAAATGAGGGGAAAGAAAATGAAATCTCTAAATTCTGGTAGTTGAAAACTTAACTTCAAACTGCTTTTGTGTGTGCATACCCAAGTACATGTATCCGTACATTTGTGTGATTTATGTGAATATGCCCGTGGAGGCCAGAGAAGAACCTTGAGTATCATTTCTCAGGTGCTATCCACCCTTTCTTTCTTTCTTTCTTTCTTTCTTTCTTTCTTTCTTTCTTTCTTCCTTTCCTTTTTTGTTGTTGTTTCTTGTGTTTTATTTTGAGACAAAATCTGTTTCTGGAATGGAACTCTGCAAGTAGGCTAGGCTGGCTGTCCAGGGGGCCCCAGAGATCTGCTTGTCTCTGTTTCCTCAGTGTTGGGATTGTAAATATATGCCATTATGCCTGTTCTTTCTTTTAATATAGGTTCTGAGGATCAAGTTCATGTCCTCAGGCAAGGCAATCACTTTACTGACTGAGCTATCTTCCAGTTCCCAAACTGCTGATGGATGAATTATCTCAAATATAAGCCTCTCTTTTAATTTCTTCAAATGAATTTTTTTTTTGTTATTTCAAGACAGGGTTTCTCTGTGTAACAGCCTCTAGCTGTCCCATGAACTTGTTTTGTAGACCAGGCTGGCCTTGAACTCAGAGATCCCCCAGCCTCTGCTTTAAGTAACTGGAACTAATGGCATGCACCAACATACCTGGCTTTTTACTGACATTTCTTTTGAACATTGTTGTTAACTTACTATGATGCAAAAGACTGCACCCAATTTTTCCATCCTACTTGATATTATACCCAGTAATACCAGCAGATCTGGAAGTGGATCTGACATTGCTCTCAGGAGAGCTTTGGCCTCGTCCCCAGGGAAAACTGAAGGTTTCATCTGCCGCAGTTCATGAACTATGCCCATTCTTATTTCCTTTCAAGTTTTCTCCGTGTGTTTTATTTTCTTCTCTTTCATTTTTGAACTGGAAAATCTGTCCTAATATTTTATTTCCTCAAGTTTTCACTATGCCTCAAGAACTATCGATATGTGACAGGATGGGGGCACCTTTATGAGTAAGATGCAGACCTGGATCTTGTAATTGTTTTGTTGGTGTTAATTTACAAAATAGAACCATTTGCTTTCCCCCCATATTGTTAGTAAGTGGTAACAGAAAGGAATTTATGAGGTGTAAACCTACATCTTACCTGAACTTAGCCTCTGGCTCAAGTTCCCACAATGCACTGCTCCTTTAAGGCTGATCATGTCAGTGACTATGGAAAAAGCCATTGCTTCCATCTTGTTTCTGGAATTCTAGAACAAACAAAACAAATTTTGTTTGGGTCAACTGATGACTGATCAGAGTCAACCGGAGATAACTTTGTATTTCGTTGCAATGCAAAAATGTGGTCACATCACCCACTTTTAACAAAGAGGCTATCTGAAGTGGGGTTTCTGAGAAAGCATTTACTTTTTGACAGAAGAAACTGATAGAGCCAGGAGTGAGTTGGTAATGAGTGTTCTCGGTCTTCCAGGTGAGAACTCCCCGGGCTTGTGTGTATGTGTGTGTGTGTGTGTGTGTGTGTGTGTGTGTGTGTGTGTGTGTGTGTGTGTGTGATACAGGGCTTGGAGATGTGGCTGCAGGCTTTAGGAAATGCATAACTGTAAGGCTCCACACTCCAGAGTGGATGGTGAAACTGACAGGAAGAATTTGGGTCTCCAGTGTCTTTTAAACTTCTAAATGTAGCCTGATGTCTCTGCATTCAACGGTTTTGTTAAGAATATTGCAAATGTCTTTATAGTTCATTGAGATTCCTTATAATCCAAAGCACTGCACCCCAGACTAATATAGTTTTGTAATTTTCACAATGAACTTCAGTGACATTGTATTTCCTATTGAATACTATCCACCTAAGTCAGCATTTATATCATTTCCTTTGTTCTATATCAGAGATCTGTAAACTGTGCCCTGTGGGTCAAATCTGATCCGCTTGAGGATGCCTGCAATTTAAAACTGTCTTTCAAGGCATCTTTAAATGATTAAAATAAAAACCTAAAGAAAGATAATGTTTTATAAACATGAAAATAATATGAAATTCAAATGTCTGTGTTCACAAATAAGGTTTTATTGGAATTCAGCTATACTCATTTAGTTACAGGTTGCCAAAGGCTGCTTCTATTGCAGAACTGAACATCTGAGATGAAACAGATGAGTCACAAAAGCTGTATTTTTTTTTTAAACTTTCTGGTCCTTTATAGAAAATAGTTCCTGCTTTTGGTCTAATGAAGCTTCATTATAGCTCATGTGATCTTGACTGTATTTTAGGTGTGTCATTCTCTTTCTGTATCTCTATAACTATAACTTCCTGCTATTATTTGACAGTAAAATGCCCTCAAAAAGGCTGGTAGTCAAAGAGTAGACTTCCATCTGGTAATGCTATTTGGGGAAGATCTGAAAACTTCAGTAGGTGAGCCCAGACTGGAGTTAGTCATTGGGCTATCTTGTCACTGGCTTTATGTGTCCCTACTCTCTGTTTCCATCTGCCAGGAGTTGAGCAGTTCTATTTTGCAAAGAGCTCCTGCAGCCGTGATATACTCCCAAGAGCATGGAGCCACATGACCATAGACTGAGCCCTCTGAGACAATGATCCATAGTAAGTCATTCTGCTTTAACGTTTCTTCTCTCAAGCATCTGTTAAGGCAGAAAGAATGGTCACTAATACACTGACCTTCCTTTAACCTTGGAAACACATTTGTTTATAGTCATGCTAAATTTATGAATCACTTACAAATGTTACTGTATTTAACCATTTCAAAAACTTAAGCTAGAAAAAAGGGTGAACTTAGAAGAAGGAAACCAATGTCAGGGTACAGCCTTGGATTCAGGGTTTGTTCGAATATTCTAAACTTCACTTAGCATTCAAGTGGCTTTGGTCTCCTAAGGTGTTTGATTCTCAGATTGCTACCTATATCTGTCAATTGTGGTCATTCTCCTCTATAGTGACAAAGATTGAGCCCAGACCATTGCACACTTCAGCACACTGCTGAGTTATGTATTTCCAGTAATGGCTATAATTCTTGAGGCATTCCATATTAAACTAGATGTGGGATGAAACTGATAATTTCTATGTGCAGATTCACAGTTGGTGCTGAGAAAAAGCAAATGGATGATAAAGACCTGTTTAATACAGAATCAGGAGACGTCTTGAAATGTCCAATGTTTAGACTGTCAAGAAATCAGGAGAGATCTTCAAAAAACAATATCTTAAAAATAAAGAGGAAGAGGTAAGCAGAAGAAGAGGAGGTAGGAGATAGAGATAGAAATAGATAGAGATAGAGATAGAGATAGATAGATAAGAGAGAGAGAGAGAGAGAGAGAGAGAGAGAGAGAGAGAGAGAGAGAGCCACATATGTTTTAGATGAGTCTCTGGCTTTCAAGAAAGTATGTATATAAGATTGACCCTCCAAGGTTTGTAACGTTTCTCATTATGAAATTATTTTAGCAAAATTACAGTAATATTTTTCAAAGTGGAGCTGACTCCTTCATTGACCTCCTTGGTCTACCCCTTCTGTTCCCCAGTCCCCTCCCCCCACAGCCTCTGGCTCCCCACTATTTCCCATAGCATATTTGAGATTGCATATTTCAGTCACCTGCACTGAGTAATGAGTGTCTGGAAGGTTTGCACAAGGTTATTAAAAGTTTCTTAATCTGCCACCAACTTCTCTTTTAATATTGTTTGTGGATTTCCTGAAGCACAGGAATAAATTCCCTTGACCCTCTTCCTCATTAACTTGGAGAATATGGCAGAAAATCAAAAGTGCAAGGCTGGTGGGGTGTTTGGTGCCTTTTAATAACCTATTGACTACATCATGGAGGAGATGAGGCTACCACTACTGTTGATCAAAAAGACCAAAGGAGGCAACTCTAGCCACAGATACCTTATTATGCAAATAGTGCCTTCAAAGCCATGGTCTTACAATTCATTGCCCTGATAGGATCTGTTAATTAGGGGGCATTTCAATAGAAAATGAGATCGAGAAAATGACAGCTTTGGAATGTTTTTATAAGAAGGACTCTATGCTGATCCTTTTAAGAGGGTGTTAGGGACTCAAGGGGATGAAATTCTCCCTCCCATGTTTCTTTCCTATGAAGAAAAGGGAAAGAAGCAAACCAGAGCAGGACTGGTCCCTGCATCTTATCATGTGTTAATCTGTGAGTATCTGAACAGTTATTTGATTTCCTTGGAGTCCAATTTTCTTATTTATAAAGTGAAAATAACAGCACAAATAAAAATCACATTCATTCTTTTCCTTTAACACCTAAATTAAGTGAGACTGCACTTTTACCATCATTTTATGTGTAAGTGAAAATCAGAGTTTAGCTATTGTGCCCAATGATACATGACCATGTAGTGCTAGATTTCACACAGTTTATAACCCAAGCAAGGGCACAGTGAAGTCACTCAAGGTGTCCTTTACATATGGAAAATGCCAACGTGTTGACCCGTTTAAAGATGCACTCTCTCCAGGCTTTTGCCTCACACATGAAAAGAGAGGCTTGTTTAAAAAGAACGTTCTAAACATTCGTCTTTGAGGGTGGGAGGGAAGGAGAGCCTTTGTGCTCCTTTAAATGTGTGAGTAATAAAGAATAAATAGAACATGCCCTTGTGGTTTGTTTAGTTTTGAAATCATTCTGGTACAATTCGCAATAAAAACGGCTTTCATTTTTAAGAGATCAAAGCAGTGCATGATCCAACCCGGTCAGCAACTGCAACAAGCTGGAGCCCTGCAAACATGTGAGAGCCACCCTGCATACTCAAGATGTTCCAAAGATCCCACGACAGTTAAAGAAAAATAAACACAAGCAGAGGCTGTGGGTTGGAAGATGACTACCAGGCAAGCAAGTATCTAAAATTCTCTGCTGTCATTTACTGCCCTTGTTTTGATTATAATTGGGAGGAGCAGTTTGAAATTTATTGCTTCTTTTTCCCTTCTCTTCTCTGGAATTTCCCTTCCCCCTCCCCCCTCCCAAAAGGGGGGGCAGTTTACTGCTGAGGAGCCTAATTTTCTTTGAGTCATGGAGGCCTTTTGCAGCCCTCTGAGGGAACCCCTGCATATTCACAAAGCTCTCTGCCTTCTCTCGAGTCCATTTAGGTGTCAGCGGGGCAACTGGACTCAGCCAAAAGGTTAAGCAGGCCACCAAGAGCTCAGCTCTAAGCACTTTCTTTCTTAGTCACACCAAACCCATTGGTTGCTGCCCCAGAGCAGGGATAATGGCCGCTGTGTGTATGCCTGCCAAGTGCCAACACACAGTCCCACGGAGAAGAAAAGCAAAATGACCTTCTGTGTTACTCAGAATTTTTAACCAGCCTTTCAGCTAGCTGCATTTTTGTTATGTGCCCCTTTCCAAAACGTTTAAATTCATAGACAGTTGGTAACTATGGAAGGTATGGATCTAAGGAGGCAGTGGTAATTGTTTTAGGTAGGCAGATGTGAAGGGCCAGCTTAACGCACATAGCAAGAATGCCAGTAATCACTGCTATCACTTCACTCCACCCCTCTCCTATTTGCAGTAGAAAAACCAGACCTGATGATTGCAGAGTGGTAATGTGCTGTCATGGCACCTGCATTTTTTGGTGGGTATCATCTCAGAGTCCTCCTCCATAAAATAGAAAATTAAGATCTATGTTATAGATGAAAGCTCAAGTGAGATAACTAGATATCCAAAGAGCAATTAGCATAATAAGTCTCCCTCTATATCTGTAGATTCTTATTTTGTGGACTCAAGCAATCTTGGACTAACAATGTTAAGAAGGTGTTATATTGACCTATCACAAGCTTTTCTTCTTGTCACCATTCTTTAAAGAATTCATCATAGCAAAAACTGGCAAAATATTTATACCATATTTGGTACTAGTCCAAAGCATGGGAAGATATGCATATCTATATGGAGAAGGTATTATTATCTTAGATAGGGAACTTGGGCATCCTTAAATTTTGGTATCCACAGGAGGCCTGGAGTCAAATCCAAAATACTGAGGAATGGCTATATGTGAAAAGCAGCAAAGTATTAATCAAAGGAAGGGTCTTGTGACAACATTCTGTTGTTAATTTTAGTTATTGCTATGGAATAGCATTCAGTTAGGGTGAGTCTTTCCAAGAATTTGATCAGGTAAGTGTGGAAAGCATTTTGTCATATGATGATGGGTCACTTATAATCTTATTTGTAACATCACTTCACCATGACATTTTATCCATGACAAACAGGAAATGCTTTCAAATGAAAACAGAGAAGCTAAACAAATATGATGAAAAGTGTACAATTTTGAAAGGAAAATGATTGCATTAAATATCCATAATTAGGAGGGATTGTTTTATTTAGGAATAGTTTGAAGTGATGAGTTCAGGATTGATGTTTTCATTATTTTGGCCATTTTCTGATGTAAAATGTAGCAGTGATGAAATTTATTGTCTCATGTAATTAAAAATATATAATTTAGGCATGATAAAATGGTGCCATTAGGCTCTGTTATCCATTGCATATCTCAGTGTTCAGAACTCTAAACATTGATGTGTGCACAAGTACAGAGGCAAGAGGTAGGCAGCATGTGTGTCTTGAGACAGAGGTTCCCACTGAACCTTTGGCTCACTATTTCAGGTAGACTGGCTCATTGACCAGTGAGCTGCTGGGTTATCCCTGTTTCTATTCCCTACTCTTAACCCCTAGTTGTAAATGGAGGCAGAGTTTTGTTCTGACTGTCAGTTCCAAACAATCACTCAGAGGCTTATTATAAATTATACATGTTCAGCCTATAGCTCAGGCTTATTGTTAACTAGCTGTTACATTTAAATTAAGCCATTTCTAATAATCTATGTATTTTTGTGTGGCTCATGGTTTTGTCTGTTTCTTGGGCAGCTTGCTCGAATTCACTCCTGATTTCTCCCTTCTTCATCCCTGTCCTTAATTTGGGGTTTCTGTTTAACCTTATCCTGCCTGACTATTGGACAGTCAGTTTTTTTTTTATTAACCAATGACAGCAATATGTATTTGCAGCATACAGAAGGATTATCCCACAGTACTTACTATTGGGGTTACAAGTATGTATAGCCACACTCAACTTTTATGTGAGTGATGGGGATCATAACTTAGGACCTCATGTTTCTATAGAAAATACTCTTATCCACAAAGACATCTCTGCAGCTCAGTATATTGGTTTCTCTTTTGTACATCATGTTTTTGTCAGCTCAGGCTGACAAATCTAAATCTAGATTTAGATTTAGTAGGAATAAATCTTAAATCTAGTAGGAATAAAAACAGCCTCTTTCTAGTTTGTTCCTTTAAAAACCCAAATTGGGATGCCCTTACACTTGTGTTCTGTGCTGATTCATACAGAGGCCTAGAGGAGTTGAGCCTGCTATGGGCTGGGCCTCTGCTTCATGCCTGGTGCTATGGCCAGGTAGGGGATTGGGCCACATAGACAAAGGGCATATAAGAAAGATGGTTTCACAGGGGAAATACATGTCTACTCTTGCCTTCAAATAGAAAATAGATGTACCAGGTACATCCCCAATGGACACCATAAGTATATTTTGTTCCCATTCAGAAGTATTCTTCCATTTTTTAAATAAAACAATTCTCCTGTTACTCTGCCTCTATCAGCCTTAGTGTTTTCAACAGTCATACCTTAAGTATTCATTGTTATGTGGCCATCTATTTCAACTGTTCAACTGCAGAGCTGGTGTGAAAAGAAACATACTGAGCTAGTCAGTAAGACAGCTGGCCATGCAGCATTCCTATCTAGTGTTGTCTTCACTACACACACTCCTTCAGCTTGAAGGAACAGAAAAAATAGCAACTTTTCCTACTCATGCTTAAACTGGGGAGAGGGTAGAGAGGAAGAGAAAGAAGAAGAGGGAAAGAGAGAAGGAGAGAGGGGAAAGAAGGAGATTAAAATGCCTAGTTTTTTTTTTTTTCATTTTCCCCATCTAATCAGTAAGATTTAGGAAGTATAAGCGCTGATCTGAACTGAAGATGCACCCTTAGACTGCAGGGTTTCTTTATGGATGGCAAGTCTTGTCCCGCTAAACTTACTCCGTGAAATAGTACAAACAAATGGGAATGTAGTTTGTGAATAGGAAAGGATTTTCAGACTCTTCAACTATTCCTAAGTTTAGTGTTATTCTAACTTTCCCTGAGTTAGGTTTTTTTCATACTCTGTCAGATGCTGAGAGATGTCTGTGGCTTCTATCCTCTAAATGGAATATCCCCCCTCTACTGCCCAGTGTCTTTACATATAGCTGAGTAAATGCTGGTCGAAGCCTGAGTGTGCTCTTTCCTTTGGATTTGGTTTCCACATCGAAGGAAGCATTAGAGGCAGGAACAACATTCAGTTGGATGTCATGGAGTGAGTGAAATAAAACAAGCAAATCCACTTTCTTTGTAAAACATTTCCTTGCTTCTGATAGGGCTGGTGTGAGAGTGAAGAAATGCAAGAAAACACACAGGAAGTGTTTACATGCTGTCCCTCTTACAGTTGCCTCAGTGGAAGTAAAGAAGGGACAGAAGGACAAAGGGAGGGAGGGAAGAGGATGGGATGGATGGAGAGAGGAGAGAATAGAATAGCAATCATCGGGGAGTGGGCCTGGTTGAAAGGGGAGTGGTTTGATAGACACACAGCTAGCCCATCTGATGAGAAGCTTTCGAAGTCTGTAGAATTACATAATGCTATAGGCTACAGTTAGCAATATGTAACACATTCTGAAAATTTTGTTCAGAGGGTAAATCTTATGATAATTGTTGTTACTACCGAATGCTATTTTAAAAAAATGTGTACAGAAAACTTTTAGAAATAAGGACTTTCTTTTTCCTTTGACTGTGGTGATGATGAGTGCTATTATGGGTGCTCAAACATCTCATGTTGAATTAATAAGTATGTGCAGCCTTTGTATATGAGTTATACCTCAGCAAAACTGGAAAATAGATGATGGATTCTTGGATAATAACTTGGAGCTTAGGAAGCAGTGAATATAGTATCTGTTTTTAGATAATTTAGTGATGTCTAGGAGCTTGGAGCTCTCAGAAATGCCATTCTGGACTCATAGATTTGGAAATTCCAAAGGCCTTTGTATACAGGTCTCATGAAGGTTACATGTCTACCATAAATACATATAATTACCACTGCTTTGTCAGTTACTTATTATTATGTCTACCACAGTGCTGTTATTCCCCCTACACACCTCTATTCATGTTGCCTTTCAGTTAAATGTCAAATCATTTCCCAAAATCATGTTTATTAAAACACAATAAAACCAGTATTACCAAAATGTCTAGGGTAAAATAAATATATAATCAATCCCAGTTGTCACCAGGAAGTTTATTCTGATGTTTGTTACTTCTAGCAACTTCTTAAAAAGTCTGGAAAACCAATAAGGGGGAAGACCTTTGTTCTTCAGAAAATGTTGGTGTTGCCTCAGGTCTTGATTCCCAAGGAAAAATGAATGCCTTTTGTTTTCCATCTAACTGCCCCCACTCTATCATCTATCTTTACCCAAGGTGGTCATTGTGGCATTGGTGAAAGTTTTGCTTCTTCAGTGTGGCACTGGCTTTTCAAAGTGTTTTTCTGTCTACTGGAGTTCCTAGGCATCCCTGATAGGGTATTTGTTTATTTCATACTTTCAGGTTTGGAGAAGTTTAAGAGGTCACATAGCTAACAAAAGACATTAGCTCTCAGGGCCTTCCTCTCCTATCATTCCTTCTTTTAGCATTCCCAAATACCTGCAGGTCTCATCATCCATATGAAAAGTCCCTTGCATACCTTGGTCACTGATGGTTCTGTGTTGGCTAAGGGGTCTATAGTCATCACTATGATGGGGGAAAAAGGACTGTTTCTAAATAGGTGGCTAGAAAGAAACATTTGGGCTATATTGATTCATGTATTTTATCATTCTGTAAATATTTTTCTCAATTCTATAGATATTTACTGGCATATACTATGTATGTATCTTTTCCTATACAGCTATTTTCAAAGGAACCAGTACAATCTTCAGCTTTTTTGTGACCAGTGGAAAATAACCTTAGTCTATAATCTAAATAAATGATAGTCAAAAGTAGTTGAGTCTATAATTTGAATAAATAATAGTCAAAAGTATCTTTCAGTCTTAGTTAAATTTGGCTTGTTACACTCAAATATTCAAGGCTGGGCAAATTATAAAACAAAGGGTGCTGTCATCCTCATCAGGTCTTGCTGGCTGTCTAAAAATCTGGCAGAGAAATAGATATGGCAACAGAATCCAGAGTATGAGAGCAAACACATAGTATAGACTTGCTTTGTAATAATCTACTTTCTTGAGAACTAATCCATTATGCAAAACTGGCATTAACTCAGACAGGCATAGTCTCTAATCACCACCTCAACACTAGGCATCAAGCTTCCAGTACATGACCTTGGGAACAAACTTAAATGAAGTCCAAGACATAGCATTTACTGAGGCTTACAAAGTCCTTAAATCTTACGAGGATACACCTAGCATAGTGTGAAAATAGTATTGCTGACTGGAAATTGATTGGTTTTCTCATCACATTACCAAGAGTAGCAGGAATTATTTGTAATATCACATTGAGTCTGGAATGATGCATTTACCATATGGGTTTCTATATATCAGTGAATCAGTTGGAAAGTAAATTTGGCAATATTGGTGATATATATTAAAGACCTTAAAATTATGCAAAAGCTTCCAATTGTGATATTTTGTTTTAACTTCTGAGAACTCATCCTCAAGAAATGAGTCTTAATATGGAAAAGACTGTTTCACTTGGCCTTTATTGTTTTGCTGGAAAACGTTCTTATAATTTAACTATTATCCAAAAGAAGGCAACAGTTAAGTCATTGCTTTCCAGAACATGCTTTGGTGAACACCAAAAGAGTACCCCATGCTGTCCTTCTGTACTTTTCAATCCATAATGTCTTAGGAGAGTTGTAGATTTAATGTAACATCATTACTTTTTCCAAGTCAGATATGATCTAATCTATTTACTTTTAAATAACATATTAATAGTCTATAGAATTAGTGTCAGGATAAATAAATTATCGTTAAGCTTTGTTTTATTTTTGTGTATGTCTATGTTTGTGTATGTTGTATATATGGCATATGAATATGTGGGTATGCTCCTCTGACTGGGAGATGTAGAGGTTGGAAGATGATGTCAGGATGTCTTTCCCAATCACTTTTCACCTTTTGTTTGTTCATTATTTATTTATTTTTGAGACAACATTTCTTACTGAAACTGGAGTTTGTCATTTTGATTAGACTAGCTGACCCAGGATATGCCTGTCTCTACTCTTTTGAGCTGGGGTTATAGACAGTGCAGCACTCAGCGTTGACACCGGGTCAGGGATTTAAATTCAGGGCCCCAGGCTGTGAGTAAGCACTTTTATGTGCAGACCCATATCTCCACACGTGGAAAACAAATGAAGATCTGAGTGAATCTTCACTGTTTGATGTAGGCAAGGCCATGCCAGGACCCCAATGCCTCAGACCCATGGGAGTGGTGAAGCCCTCCATGGATAAGGTTCAGAAGGATGACAAAGATTTTCTTCTTGTCTGAGTGGAAATGTTGGCAGTGTATATAGAAACTATCAGCCACGGTTTCCACCTCAAGGATGACTATAATATAAGAGTACTCCCCTAAAGAGACATTCTATTGAGATTAGCTAACCCTGCCTTTTTGTTCAGTTGTATACCATAAACCTGCCTCCTTATTCAGCTGTATATAATAAACCCACCCCCTTGTATAAAATCAACAGGTTGAGGTTCTGTGTTGTTGCATTAATAAAATTTATGTTCATGGGTGTTTTTCCTGCATCTATGTCTGTGTGAGCATCTCAGAAGCCCAGGAACTAGAGTGACAGACAGGTGTGAGCTGCTATGTGCCTGCTGGGACTTGAACCTGAGCCCTCTGGAAAAGCAGCCAGTACTCTTAACCACTGATGTATCTCTTCAGCCCCTAAAGTTCCTTTTTTTAGTAGTAAATAAGAATGATAAAAATATGATGTTATACAATATAAGTAAGATAGAAAATATAAATACCTGATGGTTATTTTTAAATGTCAATTTGTTACAACCCAGAATCACCTGGGAGGAGTTTCAATTTGAAAATAATCAGATCAGATTGGCCTGCGGACCTGTCTGTGGAGGATTGTACTGATTGTTATTTGATGTGGGCTTGCCTAAGGGTGATTGTCTTGTTTATTAATTGATGACCTAGTCACTTGGGGATAACAGCATTTCCCCGGAAAGCTAGATGAAGCAAGTAAGCTGCGTGGGTTCATTCATTTCTCTCTGTTTTTCACTAGCCGCTTGAGTTGCTGCTTTGGCTTTCCTTCAGTGATGGATTGTGTATTAGTCACTTACCTACTTGTGGCAAAACACTATGACCATGGCGACTTATAGAAGAATGAGGTGTTTTTGTCTTTGTTTTCCCGAGACAGGGTTTCTCTTTACAGCCTTGGCTGTCCTAGAACTTGCTTTGTA
The DNA here is from genome assembly GCA_030556225.1 of Cricetiscus sungorus. NCBI lineage: Eukaryota > Metazoa > Chordata > Mammalia > Rodentia > Cricetidae > Cricetiscus > Cricetiscus sungorus. Next base: position 113,111,351 of record JANBXA010000007.1, read on the forward strand.
GAGCATGCTGGCCTCTGCCTCCAAGTGCTGGGATTAAAGATATGCCACCAATGCTCGGCATAGAAGGAGTTAATTTGGGCTTATGTTTCCAGAGAGTTAAAGTCTGTGATGGTTGAGCAAAGGCAGTATGAATGAGACAAGGCATCTGGGGCAGAAAACAACGGCTCACATCTCCATCGACAAACAGGAAGCAGATGAGTAAAGTGGAAATGGGATGAGTCTATGAACTCTCAAAGCCCACCTCAGGGAAACACTTCCTTTAGCAAGGCTGTACCTCCTAAACCTACTGGTCTTAGTCACTATTCTATTGCTGTGAGGAGAAACAATAGATAAGGCCAAATCTTCAGTATGCAGTCCCTGTATTTCTAGTTCCTCCTCACCCAGCCATAATCTTGACATATTAGGTGAAATTTCTACACTAAACCTGTGAGTTCTAACTTTGCATTGCCATGTTAACAGGACAATCATCACAGTAGGAAGCATGGAGGCACTCACAGTACAGGAACAACAGCTGAAACCCACATCTTGATCTGCAGACCAAGAGAGAAAGTGAGCCTGGGCCTGACATGGTCTTTTGAAACGTCAAAGCTCACCCTCAGTGACACACTTCCTCCAACTAGGCCACACCACCTACCTAATCTTTCTAATCAAATAGTACTACTCCCTGGTGACTACACTTTCAAATATGTGAGCCTATGGGGAGCATTCTTTTGCAAGGACCACACTACCCGAACAGCATCACCAGCTGGGCACAAACTATTCAAACATCTAAGCCTTTTAGGGATATTTTCATTTAAACCAATCCCAGACTGTAACCCAGAATTGTAAAACAAATAAGCCCTTTCATCTCGAATTGTTTTTTTGTCAGAGCATTTTATCACAAGAACAGACATGGAAATTAGAGTAATATGTAAATGGCTATAATTATGTAGAGATGCTGAATAAAATAAGTAGGACAAAACAGGCAAGAGGCAAGCTAGGAACACTAGCACAGCCTTGTAATCCCAGCACTGGATAGGTAGACTGAGGCAGAAGGACCACGAGTTTGAGGCCAGTCCTAGCTACATAGTGAGACCCTATTACAAACAAACAGGAAAAGGCACATGGTAACGTTTTTTTTTTTATGGCAATCATGGATTTTTATTATGGGGTCATTTGTTCTTATTTTCTAAGCCATTCTTCTATTACTTTAGTGACAAAAATGTTCTTTTTTTAGCATAAAAAGAAAACCTACAAAAATAGGTGTGCCAAGTTCTAAATGTAGTATTGTGATGTTACATTGTAATGTTTATGGGCAAGAAATAAAAATACTAAAAAGTTAAATGCCCATCTACGTATAACACATCTTTTTCTTATTTGTGGTTGAAGGCCAGCATTTATGCACATTTAAGGTGGAGTAGTGGGACACACTTAGACATACTGCAAGTCTGTCTGAGCAATGCTTTCTTCATCTACCTCAGCTGCTGCTCCTTGAGTAGAATGTAGCCTTTATCCTCGCCCCATATTTCTTTCTGTTCTTCCTTATCTGTTTCTTCTTCCACCTCTTTCAGGATCAGCATGACCAAATGCCCACACTGTAACATTCCCGCCAGCACCCACCTGGCTGTCTGTCCTTAACCAGCTCCTTGGAAATGCACAGGCTTTGTTTCAATGTGGCACACACTTAGCACTTACAATAGAAAGAGATGGGGACCAAGATGTTTGCTTTTCCTAGTGAGAGAAAATAAAACAAGACGACAATCCAAAGGAAGCCATATGAGATCATCAGTAGATAAACATTTCACAAGAGAAACGATCACCACTGTTATGAGAAGCAAATGCAGCTTTTACTCTTGGCCGTAGAACTTTAAAACAGTCTCCGAAAACATCCCGTTATCCCTCAGCTAGCAGACACACGTCTTCCAATATTTGACAAATACCATCTTGAATCTTTCTTAGTGCAGGTGGTGCTAACCATCTCGAGCTGTTCCTCTCTTCTCAGTTAAAGCCGCCTTTCGGCTTCGAGTTCCTTCTGCAGTGCAGAAGGAAACCTTAGCAGATGGATTGGTGTAGAGGAAATGGCACATAATGAATCACATTTGAAACTCCAGCGTGTATATCAGCGCATAAATCTATATAGTTCTCCTCTTCATCCGCGTTCAGTGAAACTGAGTGCTTCAGAGATGTTAGAGGCCTGGATCCTGCCCGGTACTGAGAAAGTTCACTGCAGATTTGCCTCATTTCATCTTTTTTCTCCAGCTGCCACCATGCCAGGAATATACTAGGACCTCCTGGCATGGGTACCCCTGCACCCCATGTGGAATTCAAGGCCAAATCCCCACTTTCTGGAACTATAGTAAAACTGCCAGTTAAGTGTTATTTCCTTCTGTCCGTAGCTGTGAAGAGGCTGAAAGCAGCTTGGCCAAAGTCACAGAACTTTTCTGCAGACCAAAGCCAGACCCCATAATAGAAATTGCTCATTCAACTAAACTGGACCACAACACTAAAGTGCATCATCATCATCATCATCATCATCATCATCATCATCATCATCATTATTATTTTATTTTGTTTTTTGAGACAAGGTTTCTCTGTGTAGTCCTGGCTGTCCTGGAACTCACTCTGTAGACCAGGCTGGCCTCAAACTTAGAGATCCACCTGCTTCTGCCTCCCGAGTGAGGCAAAAGGCATGCACCACTACTGCCTGACTACTATCATTAATATTTTTAATCATAAAAGTTTATAGCATATAATCATAATTTTAAAAAAATTCCAGTTCAACCCAAGGTAGGTGGACTGGAATATTCTTTCCTAAAATAGTGGGTAAAGGACAGGAGAGATGGATCAGCAGTTAAGAACACTGCCTACTTTTCCAGAGGACTTGGGTTCAAATCCCAGTATCTACATGGCAACTGACAGCTTTCTATAACTCCAGTTTCAAGGAGGTTTGGTACCCTCTTCTAACCTCCAAGGCATCATACACCCAAGTGTTGCACAGATACACAAATAAATAAACTCCCTAAAACAATAGATACGGCCAAATCTTCAGTATTCAGTCCCTGTATTTCTAGTTCCCCATCACCCAGCCATAATCTTGACATATTAGGTGAGATTTCTACGCTAAATCTGTGAGTTCTAACTTTGCATTGCCATGCTAATAGGGCAATCATTTTGGTTGAAGCAGTTTCTAAGTGGGTCAGTTTGTAGAGTTGCACAGCTTTTAGTGCCAGTGGATGAGTTAGTGTTTTCACACACCTACTATGTCCACAACACTTTATTCTGTATTTAGCTGAGGAAGAAAATGCATATATGAATAGGCAAATAGCTATGTACTGCATTTCTATTGAAAGAGGGTGAAAAGAGAATCCTAATAATTAACAAAGCTTTGCAATCAGCTGTATCCAACTCTATTGGGGATTTTATAATTAAGTGAATTGATGTTTCCTCAATACACTTTGCATAGAAAGACCTGCTCACAGAGCTTTGCTTGTTTTGTTTGTTGTTGGTTTTGTTATTTCAATTTTTTTATTATTTTATTTTTTATTTTACATATCAATCCCAGTTCCCTCTCCTCCCTCCCTCTTTCCCTCTTTTCCACCCTCACATGCTTCCCGACCATCCTCCCCTCCCATCCCCCCCATTCCATATGTAGGGTGATGCATTTCAGGAGGGGTCATCTAAATCTGTCAAGTCTTTTGGAGTAGGGACTAGCTAGGACTTCTCTCCTGTCTCTAGGATTTCAATTTTTTTTTAAGTAACAAGGCTTCTTTCAAAGACAATGATTTGTATTTAACTGCAATATACCAAATGATCTCTAATGCAGAAGTGAGCAGAAACTTGGTAGTGTTTTTTGCACAAGAAGCTGCCCAGCAAGCTAGAGTGCTGATGAAGGAACACACCAGGAAAGTATTTGCTGTGACTAATGGTTCTGAAGAAACAGTTTTCATACCACCACAGATAAACTTGTGAGAAAGCCATGACCACCAGGACCAGAGTAAAGCTGAAGGTATTTCTTGGCCTAAATGGTAACAATAATGAATAAAAAAGTTGAAGTGTTTTAAAAGTCAGGCTTCTGCCTTATTATATAAGAGCTTTGGGATGTGTGGGGATAAAATAATGCAGTTGACATGTTCCATCACCACTGGGTGTATGCTTTACGTTTTCCACTCAAACAAAAGTTGAATACCACACGAAATTGGTAGTATGCTTACACACACAGAGACACATAGACACACAAAAACAGATAGAAACAGATAGACAGAGACACACAGAGAGACATACAAACCCCCAGTGACTTTACACTTCAGCTTTTCTAGTATCCTTACAAAAATGGTCCAGATACCTGAAACAGTCAGGTACAGTTTTATCAGGGTGGTAGTTTCTATTTCCCAGATATAAATCACATATTACCTGAATCCCACATTATAGTATTAGACTGAAAAACTGCTGTCAGTTTCCCACAGACATGGAAAACCAATCTACAGGGCATAGAAAGTAGATAGTACAGTGAGTTCAGGATCCAGGGCTCTGTAAGCCCTTGGCTACTAGGTATCTGGGCTGGTGCATCTTGCACATCTGTGAAATTGCCACTCCTTCACTGATTGTGGAGCCTTCATAAGACATGCTTTAAAAACCAAGTGAGCCAGGTTTCGGTGGCGCACACCTTTAATCTCAGCACTCAGGAGGCAGAAGCAGGTGGATCTCTGTGAGTTCCAGGTCAGCCTGGTCTACAAAGCAATACAGAAAAACTCTGTCTCAAAAAACCAAACCAAACCAAAACAACAACAAAAAAGGAAAACTAAGTGAGAACATCAAGGCCAGGGGGTGGGTGGGGAGATGTCAGACAGCAAAAGCTGGTGACATGAGGAATAGTTGAAACATACTGAGAGATTCGATATGTTGCAAATTGTATGTATGGGGTTGTTTTAATGCAAATATCCCCCAAGAAGAATCTTTCTATGTGTCTTGGGATGAGATCATGGGATGGAAGGAGACAGTTGGTGTAAGGAAACCTCAGTAGCTGTTCTTCAATGGAGCTGATCATTGCTGGGGCAAGATTTGTCTCAACTGAAACTTCAACTCTAATATGTGCAATTTTGGTAAGTATATAACTGACCCATTGGAAAAGTTTGGAGTTCTATGTACTTATGTTGTTGCTTATTTAACAGTGGGCACATGAACCAAATGCTAGTCAATGCCATTAAGTATTGTTTGTGTGTGTATGTGACACAATGTCAAGAAAGAACACTAAAAATAAGTATAAAACACAAGACTTAAAAGAATAGACTTTGAAAAAATAAAAACAAAACAAAACAAAAAGAATAGGCTTTGGAGTCAGAAAGCTAAACTGGCCAAGTCATTCCCCATATTTCTGAGACTGAGAGTTCTGGTCAGCAAATAAAATAGTACAGTTGTCCTTTAGTGTCCATAGGGGATTGCCTCTGGCATGGTCCACAGATATTCAGACCCACAGATGTTCCAGTCTCTTGTGGAAATGGTAGAAGATTCATATAAAGTCGATGCACACCTTCCTGCAGACTTTAAATTGTTCTAGGTTACTCCTTGTATCTAACACAATGCAAATGCTATGTATCAGCTGTATGGTTAGGGGTGATGATGACAGGAACAGAAAAAAAAAGTATGAAATAAATACAGGTACACACACTGTGGGCATAGCTCTGTAGTGCATGGTGGTTGGATATATCTATGAATGTGGAATGCTCACTATCAAGGGCCAACTGTACTAGCCATATATATAAGCAAGGCAAAACATCCACTTACATCTGAGTGGTAAAACTTGTGCTCTCTAGCAGGGAAATCTGTCATGGCTGATCTCAGGCTACCAAGACATCAGTGAGCATACAGCTCAGAAAAGATGCACACAGCATGCCATTCTGCAGTATTCCACAAAGCTTCAGTGACTTCAACAGCACAGATATTGCAGTATTTAGCAAGTGGTGAGTTTGAGTACTAACTACCTTTTAAAAGTACAACTTAATTATAAGTTTACATATTTTGATCTTTAAATGATAAAAAAATTATTAGCAACCAGCTGGTAAGAACCCTGGAAATCAACAACTCCATCCATGAACCCAAAACAGACTTCTGTGTGCACAAGTTCCAGCTGAAAAGGCATTTTTCTCTTTTCTGCTCTTTCTCCCTCTCCCACCCCTTCCCAAGGAATCTTGAGTTAGCAGGGGCATCATTGTTGGCTGCTCAGGAACAAGGCCTGTTAGGTCTGACTCACATATGTTAATACTTACACAATTAGCTTCTTTGGTTTAAAAACAACAATCCCCCAAATTCCCCCAGGCTATTCTAAAACCCAAGGTCTGCTGAACCCAAGCCTGCCCAGATGCCAAGAGCCAATAATTTATGATGGGATTAGGAATGAGAGTGAAGAAAGGTTTCTTGTCAATTATGAGTGCAAAGACCACACACACTGAAAAGAAGTACTCTGTACAAATCAAAGGACACCATCAGCCTAGCCTCTCTATAAGAGGTCAGTCAATGTTTCCTGCACTCTACAGCCCCAACTTAGAGCTTCCTATTTGCCTCTTTGTAATCAAAATCTCATCAATGAAATATTTGATCAAATGCTAGCAACTGTGGAGATCTTGGAAGCAGCAGTTGACAAAGGCCGTACAGTACCCATGTCACTCAGGCTGTTGAAGTAATCCAGCCCTGGTGATAATGTGTATATTCATTCTCTGTAAATGATTAAGTTCAAAAACCATGCAATGAATCATGGTAGCAAGGCCAGACTTGCTTTGATTAACTATACTGGCATAATGAAACCCAACAGAGCAATCACTGCAACATTTAACTCCAAATGTAAATCTTCTTGAACTCTGTTTTTAAAAAAAGAAAGAAAGAAAGAAAGCATGTTAGGCAAGGAGAGGTGGCGTATAACACAGCCGTATTCATATAATGAAAGTGGAGGCAGTTGTAAAGAAAAGGAATGTTAAAAAGTTGTTATGCTATGTTTGGCAAGAATGAGTCATTTTAAAAGTGTCAATCATGATAATCCAACATATTTTTAATCTAAAGGTCAACAGAAGCAGCTTCCACGGTGGTGCAATATGCGAAAGCAAGTGGTTATAAGATGACTTCAAGTGTTAATACTGTACCACAGTATGTCTTGGAAAATTAATCTCAGCTCTAAATTGAAGAGCATGGATTGATCAGGGTAGGAGAATTTTTTATTAAAAATGTACTGAAATAGTTGGTGACACTGTGTCTTTCCAACCAAAGAGCTCTGTGACAGTTTTATAATTCAGACATGGCTCTCTGTACAGGGACTGTCCTCTACTACACAGCAGTTATTTGGGGGGGAGGGTCTAGGGACTCATCTACTTGCACCAATATGAATAGAATGAAAACTCTTTATTCACAATGACCTATGAGTCATTTGTGAAAGCAAAAGAAACATGTGCCAGTAGAATGTAAAGCTGCTAGAGCAGTTTGCATCCCTGCACATTTTTAGTGTTTTCCTTCAACAACGTTTAAATGTTCCACAAACATGGGTGGGTCATACTGTGCCCTTAAGTATTAGAAATAACCTACGACGAGTAGATAATAGTACAACTATGACAACTATGTTGTGTCTTTAAAGTTTATAGGAACATGTGGTCTTCCTTACAAGGAAAGCAACTGGTACTCAGGCAGCGTTGGACTTTCATCTCAGGAGTTGCTATGTACACTGTGAACATATGTTCAGTTTTATAAATCTATAGAAACTTTGCTAGAGAAAACAATCTGTAAGAGGCCCTTAACATATAAAAATCACTGGACACCCATGTTATAACCTAAGGTCCTGTGGATGTCCATGGTCTGTGTTGCCCCCTGAAGCTATATTGATGGGCTGCTTCCAGAGATCCATTTGGCCTAGGGGTCATGTTGATGTTCTTGACCTGTGATGCCACTGAGGGTCATGAGGATGTCCATGACCTGTGCTGCAGCAGACGGTCAAGTTGATGCCTGTGGCCTGTACTGCCACCGGAGACCATCCTGAGGTCTGTGGCACATGTGGATGTCCATTGTCTATGCTGTCACTAGAAACCACATGGAAGTCTATGATCCATGCTGCCACTGTCTGTACAGGGCAAGGAAGCAATTTTTTTGCTGTGGTATCTATGAGTGCCACTCAAAGTTCAAAAAGGGGGACATATAAGACTCCTGTGACAACCCTTATCCTTCACAAAAGAAAAGGAAGAGTCTAGACAGAAATCCACTGAAGAAAACTCTTAAAAATTGTGGTAAGGATGCTGAAGTGTAGCTCTCCACAATTGTTGGCTTCTGGTGGGAGGGGAAGGAGGGGAAGAACGCAGTTTTCATTAAGGGGCTGGCCAATGGGAGTTTGACCATGCTCCATTGAGTATATGGGCAACACAATTTGAACTTGTTTTTTAAATTTTTTTTCTTTCCTCTTTTTTGGGGGGTGGTCACAAGGGTAGGGGTTGGCTTGGGAGGGCTGGAAAGTGTGATTGGGATTTATGAGGTGAAATTCCCAATAATCAATATAAATATTATGTTAGAAAAAGTCACTGGACACATTCAATTTCATGGTCAAGCTCCTCCAAAAGCACTAGATTGTACAATTTATTATAGGTTACTATGGAAGAATTTGTTCCACCCATTGCAGAAGATAACAGTAATTTCCCTGACAGTTCTTCCAGAACTGGCTATAGATAGCACTTTTCTGGCTTTTTCATAATTCTAATCAATAATTTACTTCTCATCCCTCACTTTTGTATTTAAAAATGTGTGTGTGTGTGTGTGTGTGTGTGTGTGTGTGTGTGTGTGTGTGTGTGTGCATCACTCTATCACTCTTTCTGGTAACCTCTAACACAGTCCATACATAAACATTGTTATGAAGGATTAGCTGTGTTTATGGAAAGTTCTGGATAGTTTAAAGGAAAGCTACACCCCCAAAAACCCAAAATAAATGTAAATGAAAATAAAACAACAGGAAGATGAGGGAGCCATTCTGTCACATTTTCTCCTTTCCCAGGATCTATGTCTATAGAGAACATGACTATACAGAGGATGTAACTGTCACAGGAGACAGGCATTTGGACACTCTGGTGTTTGTAATCTTTTTTGTTTATTTTCTCCCTAAATTATTAAAATATAATGTTTATATTCAAAGCACAAACTGCACAGCCAGTATTCTAAGTAAATAAATGTGTTTATGGCATAATTTATCTAATAACATTCTTTATAATAGCAGTGTACATATAGATCCTGTTGGCTTTGAAGTTTTGTTTCAACATAGAATACAAGTGGATCTCTGAAAAATCAGAGAGAAAAACAAAGATTTTTATAAAATCTCACCCAATAGAGAAAAACACTGTGGTGGTTTCTTTTTTATATTTTTCTCATGTTTTGAATAGGTACACATGGTCATGTATTAAACATAAGTTTAGAATAGTGTAGTGTGGAGTGTTCATAGAAATAACTGGAAAATATTTTATCTTTTAGTATTACTTCCATTACTAGATGTGCTGACAGTTCAAGGATGTGCTAATAGTATCTTTCATTTGACTTTTCTTCCAGTTTGGAGATGTCATGCATGGCATTCTAGACCTTTCCAGATGCCCTGACTTTGAAAATCATATATTTCTTGACAGCTTTTGCTCCACCATAGCAAGTTCCAAGGTTGGCATGATCATGGCATCCTTAAATAGGCAATGGTCACAAATGCAGAGATAGTCATACTTGCTTTGCCGGGAAAGACACATTTCACAAATGTCCTAGATTATTTTTTTCCAAAAGGCTGACTCACAAGCTTTCTAATATTTCTCGGTTTCAGGCTCAGTGACCATGATATAGAAATATATTTGGCAAATATCCAAGGCCTAAAGACATCTAAGAGAAACATATTTTCTTAACTTGCTCATCTCCCATAGACATAATCTATAGTAGAAGTAGACTGGAACAGACAGTGGGGAGGAGAATGTAATAAAAAACATGAACCTTGTCTCTATTCATCACACAGTCAAATCAGAGGCAAGGAAAAGATCAGGGAAAGCAGCTATGTATGCTATCCTTTGACAGGTAGGAGCCCAGTTAAGTTGATATACTGCATGTCTACACTGTGACAGCAATGAAGTTATTGACAGTAAAGAACAATTTAGGATACGAACACTTGCACCATTTTCTTGAGAAAGCCTTCCCTTCCATGGAGGTTCATTGAATCTCCATGATCGCCTCATTGAGCAGAGCAATTACTGATCTTAAACAGGAGCTCTTGAGAGCCACACTTCTCCCAAAGTTTTTAGACACCATCTTTCAGAAAAATGTTGCTTTTCTCTAAGTGGCTTCAGTTGGACTCCTGGAAGTTTATGTACTGTTCCCATTGGATGTTGGGGAAATTTTATTCTGAAATGGACTCATATTCTGTTTATTTCAAGAACAAATTTTCCATGGCGGTCTCATCATTGATGAAGAAAAAGGCATGCTTTTATTTACATGGACATTTTCATAGCTGTTATTTCAGAATCAAATATATAACACAGTGAAAACAGTATTTTATGTGTAGGCTAATGATATAAAACATGAACAAGATGAATACTTGACATATATCCCTCTGTAATGATAAAAAAGGAAATCTCAGAAGATCTCAGAAGTCCCACATAGAAAATTTCTGCTTTGTTTTAATAGTTTGGAAATCAATGTAATATTTTTGAATGATCTGTTAATTTATATTCCTTGATAGGTAAATAATTCTCTTTCACTATATCTCATAAACACACATGTCTGTGGAAAGTAGGGAGGATGGATTCATGTCATAAAATGGAAGAATATGATGGGTGTGATAGTGTATCCTGAATTCCTAAGTCTTAGGATGTGGAAGTATGATCAGATGATCAGAAATTTAAGATTACCCTTAGATATTTAGTGAATTTGAGGTTAGCCTGGACTATAAAAAACTCAACCTGGGATATATGAGACTCTCCAGACAAACTCAGCTCAGGCAAGATTTTGTTTCCCACACCGGTGAATTGAGAAGTCAGTGGAAGTGCAAGTTGAAATGGGTTCCAGCCTTCCTATAATTAGAGTATGAGTATGGCTTGAGAAGATTGGTTTTTCTATTAACAGAATGGAGATACTGAATCAAAAGTCAAAAGTCCTCTGTTCTAGACTTAGGGTATTACACATGAAAGTAAAGAAAGGAACTGGAGAAGGGAAGAACATTCTGGAAGACTGGCTAATATCACAAAGGGCCTGAGCCAAATCTAAGGAGGCTGCTTATATACTGGATTGGACTGCTTTCAAATAGGTGTACACTACTGTTAAGCTTTCCCCTCTTTGATACGGATGAAGATCACAGCATATGTGGGATTTGCCTCTCTAATACATATCTGTATTTTAACACACAATTCTTATGAACTTTTTTTTTCTTGCAGTAAAGTAGGGAAGAATTTCGCCCCTTCTTGTTCCTTCTTCTGCCATTCTATGATTCCTTTTATCAATAAATTCTATCTGCTACACCATTTTTTTGTGGCTATTCCACTGTTTCTATCATTAACAGAGAGACTCATCATATTTGGATTTTGTTTTAAGCTTTGAATTCTACCTAATGTTCAAGTTATCAGTTAGCTTTAGAGATAGTCATTCAGAAATATTCCTTGTAGGCTAGAGAGTAACAATGGAGACAATGTCATGTTATTTTCTATCAACAGAAGGAATCATGGAGCAGGTTGTGAGTGAACATGACAATCAACCAAAGGTGAATATGTGGGCTGTTGGAGAGATAGATTATCAGGACTTTGCTTCTGATAGTTTATATGTTTTTAGAAAATAAAAGCTTTTTTTTTTTTTTATAAAAAAACCACAATTTGGTAGGAGATATAGAATAGGTTTCATACCAGAGAACACATGACCAATCTAATGGCACAAACATATAGTGTTCCCCCAAACTAAGTTGTATGTCCTGTGTTTGAAGATAGGAAGGCGGTGTTACAGAGTCCTGTAAATAAAAAAAATCTGACTTATTACAGAAATCACCATACTTAATTTTTAGCTACTTAATTCCTTTTAAAATGAAAAACACATTCTTGGACTTCCTGATTATTACCTCAAGAAGTAAAAAGGTAGGAGTGAAGGAATCAAAAGTATGGTATATGTGTGTTATCTTCTTTAATACTGGGGACTATCCTGTGGAGCAAGTCTCATTATCTACATGCCACAGAGAACTAAACAGAATAGAAGAAGTTATGTAAACAAGGATCACATAGAGAGTAAAAGGAAGAAGTGATAGTCACAGATGTGCTGATGTCCAGAACACTTTTTATTGTCCTTTGGATGGTGGGTCTTAAGACTAGGAATGAGTTTTTGCTCTTCAGCCTTTACATCTAAAGTTCCTCCACTGACTTACTGGCATATGCCTAAAGACACTGATTCCCTGGGTTGTAAAGCCACTTAACTACATCAAACAAAGATGAATCGGTAGAGAATGTGCTTTGCTTTGGAGAACACATCTACATCTCTCCTTCTTACTGTGGTGACAGTTTTAAATCATTCAGCAATTTTTCAGTTGAATGTATTGCATAACAGAAATAAATAATAAGTAAATAAAGCTCTTTCTTATACATAAGGAGCATAAATATGGGCTGGGGAAAGTTTAGATAGCAAAGCAGGTATCCTCTGAGATGACAGGAGGTGAGTAGTCCACTTCAGTTTCTCTGAAGAAGGAAAGCTTCACACTGGCATTTAAGGAAGGGAGATGACAAAGTAGTAACATTTCTTCATCAGTGAAGCATGTGGGCCATGGAACTTACTGAATTATCTGAACAAAAATTATGTTCTGAAGGTGGACTTTTAAACCAGAACTTAACAACAACTGGTGCCAGAATTCCTTTTTGTATATTTAAAAATGTTGGATGGAAATATGTATTCAGGAAGCCGACTACACTGAGCCAGAGAGGACTCCCAGGAGGCTATAACCACTACACTGTAGAGAGTCTAACAGAGACATCTGCTGGTTGAGTTTTGGGTTTCCTTACTGGTAGTTACCAACATAGGGCTGACCATTTTTCCTATCACTGACATGCTTGTAAATATAGTTAGGTAACACTTAAGGATGGTACACAAGAGAAAAACACATCTTTTGGTGGTTTTATCATCATGTGAGCTTCACCGAGTGTACATATCCAAAGTAAGTTGGTGATAGTAGTATGAAGTTGTATAAACTGCTGTGCAAACATGGTGTTGTTGACAACATGTCCTTATGTGGTATGTGAGCTTAAATGCAAATAATAATAAATCTTATGTTTGTTATACAGAATTACTTATTGCTTTTTGGTGTATCAAAGCTGAAATTCAGAGATACTTGCAGGTTTACATTAAAATTTTTCTTTTCTTCATTTGATCAAGGAAAAGTAAGCAGGCTACAGGTTTGTCAAAGCATTGAGACAGGAGCTCATGTTATAATGCAGAACAGTGATTTTTTTTAACCTGTGGGTCAAGATCCTTTTGGAGGGATGCATATCAGATACCCTGCATATCAGACATTTATATTATGAATCTTAACAGTAGTAAAATCACAGTTGTGAAGTAGCAACAAAATAATGTTTTGATTGGTGATTGCCATAACATGAAGAACTATATTAAAGTGTCACAGCAGTAGGAAAGTTGAGAGAGCATGATGGACAATTGTTTTTCTTATCAGAAGACTAGATGGTTGAAGTATATATATATATATGCAAAATATGAATTCTGGTAACTAAATCTTGGAATAAAACTGCAAATGCTTAGTGGTAGCATATTTTTATGTTAACTATTAGTTTATAGAGTAATCTTGTGATCCTAAAGGATCTATATTGGGGAAATAAGTGGCTCTCATGTAGAGAATTCACCACGTGATCATGTTTTATTTTGTCTGTTTCTTGTAGCCTCTAGTGAAATCATTATAATAATGCATCTGCAACATTATTAGGATTCACCTATACTCATCAACATGAAAAACTTCCCAGTCTCCACTGGGAAGAATCATAAATTTCAGGGCTAAAAAAGGCAAACAAATCCAATGACTAAATTCTCACAGCCAGTGCAAAGCTCACTTGTACCATCATGTTGTCTACCAAGAGATCTGTGATCACAGTCATTTTCAACCCTATGAATGACCACTATAATTATGTCCTTGATGTCACCTACTGTAGAAAATGGTCAGCACTTGCATTAACTATACCATACTGGTAATGTAGTTAAATACAAATTTAGTTAAATCAAGTCTTCATTTAATTACTGTTTTAGCCTAGGGATGAAGAAGTAAGTAATGACTGTGTGCATTCTCAGACAGGACTCCAGATGGAAAAACCTTTCATCTCTAGTTACAGTCCTCTCTTCCTTATTAGTTTGGCTGAGATAGAACATTCCCTACGTGCGAATGTAATAATACATCCAGCTGAAGAAAGAAGCTTTACCTGTGATGTATATAATCCCACACTCAAGGGAACAGCTCTCCATTCTTTACAGAGTTGTCTTTGCCACTGGTAGTTCAATCCCTCTCAGACTATTTGAGGATTTTTTTGTGGTTTGCTTATACTCATATAGACACAATTGTAATTAATTTATTAACTTTTGGACTGTTGAAATTCTGTATTACTTTAAGATATAGTGTTATTGGGGTTGGTTTTTGAAAGACATCACTCTCTATCCTCATACTATGCAAATAATCCTAGAGGCACTTTGAAATATGTACATAATATATATTTAACCAATATCCTTTTTTTTTTGACTTTGGTATTGCTGTTGTAGACAACTTAGTCATGGAGTATACACACATCTGATTCCTCACATATCCACTGTTTTTTATTTTTTCTAAGTTTATATCTTATGATCTTACCAATAAAGTTTTGTGTAATGAGTATGTTTTCCCTGCTGGTCAGTCCCACCGCCATGTCAACCCCCAATAACACGGAGAGACTATGTATTTGATATAATGCTGTTGGCTAGTGACTAGTTTCTTATCGGCTAGCTCTGTCTTAATTATTAACCCATTTCTGTTAATCTAAGTATTTCCACGTGGTCTCATCTTACCGGAGAGTGGACCTAGACCTCTGTTCTCTCCGATATCTACATGCTGACTCCTCCTTACTACTTCCTCTTTCCCCCTAGTCTCCTAGTCCCACCTGTCTTGCTTTCCTATTGGCCAACAGTGCTTTATTCATTAACCAATAAGAGAAACATAATTACAGAATGACATCTCTCTTCAGTTTTGGGAGTCAGAGGCTGGGGTAAAAACCTGCTAGCTCAGAGAGGTTGAGGAGAAACCAGCTGACCTTCCTCCTTAAGCCGGCATCTCAAGAAGAGAGATCTCCAAGTCCCTCCCTTCTACTTCATGTGTGCTTCTCTATCCATCTTCCTGACTTTTACCTTCTATGGCTACTTCCTGTCAACTAGCTGCTGACTCTGCCTCCTGACCCCAGGTTTCTATTTGATTAGCACAATCTTGGGATTCACAGTGTGATCAAATATCCTGCAACATGTAAATCAGGCTATATGACCTTGGGCTGTGAGTACTTATGTGTGTCACCTTAGATGGAAAGTGAATATATAACATTCTATCATTCCTGTGCAATGATGCTCCCATGAGTCAAGTTGGCAGAGGCTTAAAATGGAAGTAGTACTTTCTGCGTCACTGATGGGAGCAGAACAGCTCTGAGGCTGACTCGGCACCTAAAAAGAAGCTACCGAAATCTCAATGTTTGTTCATCACAACACGATCTAGCAATGCTGACAAATACAATTGGCTTCTATGGTATTAAACAAATCTACAATCTATAGTACTAAGTGGCCATCTAAACTGTGGTAATTTGGATCTAATTTGCATGAATATTAATTCTTTTGAACAAGAAATGAAAATTAGGATATCTCACAGACTTCTTTCAATATAAGCCACTTGTTCATTAAGTTTTAATGAGAAACATTCATTATTATAAATTCTCTGACAAGACTTTGATTTTTTTTTTTGGTAAATGATGACCATAATTAAGCTCCTCATAATGAATACAGCAATTTTTAAACAATGCAATTTATATGATGTTTCTCCTGTTGGAGGCTTTGCTTTGTTTATAAAAAAGCAATGGAGAATCTATGATTGTCTTCACCTCTGCTTCCAACTCATTCATCCATCCCTCTGAAACACACCCATTCTTCACTATGAAGAATGGAGATTTACTCAGCACAGGCTTAACTTTGCTGTAAAAAGAAAACTTAACATTGATCATAGGATGCTGGGTTACTGGCAATGTATTTTTTTTTCCTGAAAGGCCTTCCTGTTATTGTCTTTGGCTTCATTTACCTTTGTAACTCAAATTCTTTTTAGTGTTATCATTTACTTTTACAACATAAAAATGTATTCATACATATAGATCAGTGATTCATTGAGATATTAAATCTATTTTTCAGAAACATTTGATATCAAAGGAAAAGGTCAAAATCAGAGCCCTGACTTGGCTGTCTGCTCAACTAGGGAGGGAGGCCTGGATGGGTTTCTTGTGGCCCCAGATTACAATAGACACAGGTTGCAACAGTGCTCTTTGTGGAAATTCCTTCAGAATTGGGACAAAATACATGACTGTGTGAAAGGTTTGTGTCAGCTCACAGTTTCAAAGGCTTCATCCTTAGACCATTATCCCTTTGATTCAAGTTATGTCATGACTACCTCACTTCTGCTTTCCATCCATTCACCTCCTCATTGATACACACCCTTTCTGCACCCAGGGACTAGTAGGTAAAACACTTAAAGCCTACCCAGTGACTTACCTCTTCCAAAGTGGCCCCACATCCTCACATTTTCAGAACTACATAGGATAGCAATATCAGGTGAGAGCCAAATATTCAACATATGGGCCAGTGGCAGGCATATCTCATCCAAACCACAACATTTACCTACCAGATGACTTCTCTGTAGCCTTTCATGTTGTTCTGGAAACTATTAGCATTAATGCTCTTTACTCATCTGTAGTAGAGATAAAAAGAAAGAGACAAACCTGATAGCAATGAGGCCCACAATGGATTCTCCTGATACTAACTCACTGTCCTCTTTTGTTTTACCTAGACTACAGGCCAAATGTCAAATACCATTCTGAATCTTATTAAAAAAACATTCTACAACTCACTGTTTCCTGTAGGAAATCCTTGTTTCTCTGTAAGAATTTTGACTAATTGAATTCACTATTCTGCAATTTAAGATTACAATCCTTCTTTAGTTCACCCTAACTCAAATTCTTCTTTAAAATTATCATTATTTCATGTATATGAATGTTTTGTCTGCATGTATGCATGTGCATGGCATGAGTGTTTTGTGCCTACAGAGGTCAGAAGAGGGCATCTGATCCCCTACAACTGGAGTTACTGATGGTTGTAAGCCTCCATGTTGGTGATAGCAACCAAACTACAGTCATTTAGAAGAGCTCTTAAACACTCAACTTGCAACCTTAAGGCCCTAAACAGACTGTATTTCAAAGCATTTTCCAGTACTTTGTTCTCTCTATGCTTGTCCTACACTTTATTTATTCTTCAGCAAGGTTTGGCCACACTGCACAAGTCCCCAGCTCTAGTTCTCAGACTTTGACCTGTGTCTTTCTTTTTGTCCTGCTGTCTGTTTGGATAGATGATGAAGGAAATTTCCTTTATGTGTTCTCATGAGCAACCTTAAGTAGAAGTGCTGAGATTCAATCAAGTTTTTACTTTTGGTAAATACAATTTTTTTTAACTGAAATTATTTGAAATCTAATTTTAAATTTATTTTGTAAGAGCGTGATTTGTTGTAGAATATTATTTTAATATGTGTTACATCTTTTAATGCTGTGAAACATTTGTTTAGTGGTGTAAAGATATGTTGCATTCTTTTATGTTGCATTTGTTTAACTCTGGGAAGCTGTGTCACTTTGCCTGTGTAAAACACCTGAGTGGTCTAATAAAGAGCTTTGTTTCTTTGTGTGGAAATTTGTGTTAAATAATTAGTTAGCACTTGATCAATAAAAATGCTGTCAAATTCTTGACAGTTGAAGTTTTAAAAGTAAAGTGAACAACAAAAGAATGGGCAGCAAGACAGCATGAAGAGACCAAGGTTATGACAAGATTCCACAAATGCCCTCATTTCATTCACCTGTGGGACAGCAGTCCTTACCCGTGTCTTTGCATTTGTCTGGCAGAGCGCAGATTCAGCAGTGGGGGAAGAATGTGACACACGTGAATTGGATTTACTGAGAAGTAGGAAAAACCCTTGTCCTCATGACTGATGGGAGAGGAGTGGTCAGCTGTGGCCTCTAAAGCAGACCTCACTGGGGCAATTCAACAAGCAAACAACAGAAGTGTGGTTCCCCGTCCCCCATCGTTTGCATACTGGCATTCACAGGGTCTCAGGTGGCCCTGAGTATTGTGGATATGAATGACCAGGAGGCTCTTTGCGGGGACAGCTGGTCCATTGAAATGGCGGGTCTTGGTTATATAACTCCAGTCAGTGGGAGCTAACAGATTAGCAGACTGCAGATCACATGATTTCTGAGAAGCCTGTACCTTTGTGGGTGAGGGGCAGACGAGGGAGGGAACTGAAGGACAGAAGTTTAACTGACTTTGTTACTATGTAGCCCTTGTCTTTGTGGAGCTGAGTAGGCTCAAGCCTGATTTGGGCAGGGAGCTGTTCCACTCCTACTGTGCTCTAAGAGCTGTCTGGTGTATGGGGCAACACTCTACTGTCCCTCATCTGGCCTCAGAACCCACACTACAATTAGATACTTTCTCCTGAAATGTTTGCATCTAACTGCTCCTGGATAGCTGATGGCAGGAAGTCACTGAATAGTGAGGATACTGCCCCCCTCCCCGGCCTCCACGTCGCTTTAAGTTGCTATCAAGAATTTCAGAATGTCTGTTTATAAAACCAAACTAAAATCAACTAAGGGAAAACAACATCTAGTAAATAAAATTATGCAACCTGAGATAAAATGATGTGACTGAAAATCAGAATTTGAATGGAGATTTTTTTTTTTAACTTCAAGAACAAAACATATCTTTTTAGTATTATGGTAATATTGTTACTAAAATCATATACAAATTTTGGGGTATTTGTAGTAATCAATGCTAGGTTTTTTTATATATTGCAGAAACTAAAGTGTACCTTATGAAGGATGAGTATATTTGTTAACTATGCTTCTATGACTAAATACATGAGAAAATCAAAGGTGGAAGAATTAATTTTGGATCACAGTTTTTGGGGTTTCAAGTTGATAATATAAATTAACCATTTGGGTTAAGGAGGTATTAAACAAAACCTTTGCCAGAAGCTCTTTACAACTGTGAACTCTCTCTTGAGATCAGGCTGTGCCCTGCTCTGTTACTTCATGTTACATAGAACAATGGGTTTCAGGCTGTGACTTGCCTTGAGAGACTCCATTTCACAAACAGCTTTTGACTCCATTGTAAGAGCAAGCTCATACAATGATACTGCTCCTTGGTGGGCATCTAAACACCTTCAATCCATCACTGTCCATGAAGCCCAGACTGATAACTTACTCCAAATGTAGAAAGGGTACCACCCTACACACTTATCAGAGTAAATTGGCTCCATATGAGCACGAATGACATATTAAAATCATGTTAGAAAAAACAATCTCAAGAATTATTTAACACACCAGATTGAAAGGGTGTAACCTGGACCTCATAAAAAGGACATCTTGACACCGAGATAGTCAAGGTTCCACTGACTCAGCTGATAATTCAGTATGTGTGTCAACAGGCAAACAGACAGAGAACTCTGGGCTGTCTCAGGGGCTTCAGTTAGGTTTATGTCATTGACAGGACCTGCTAGAATTGCCATCTTTCTGTCTTTCCATAAGTCCAAATGGACCTTCTGTCCATTCTTCAATGCATTTCTCTGTCTGGGCCTGGTCCTGCTCTTCACCTCTGTAGTCTCCATAGTTCCTCACCTCACTTTAGCTGGGCTCCACCCTGAGGTTCTTCTCAAACCTCAGACCTCAGGCTTGAGTCTGCAGCAGTGATTCTAACAGGTAAGTTCATTAATTTATTCCTAAAGGGGTTCTGTCTCTCTGTTAGGCCTCTTTGAACTCTGTGTGGTCTTTTTTAACTCTTTGTAGACATTGTGTGTATATTCACACAAATCTATGAATTTACTGTGTGTTGTGTAATGCTTGATCTGGGAGCTTTATTAGTAGTTAATAATTGGAAAAAAGAGGCTGTGTTTGCCTCTGCTTGGTATCAAGAGAATCAGGATGACTTGGTAAATTTCTACCAATAAAATGGTATTATCATGTGGATTTATCTTTATTCAATCA
The DNA here is from genome assembly GCA_030556225.1 of Cricetiscus sungorus. Lineage (NCBI taxonomy): Eukaryota > Metazoa > Chordata > Mammalia > Rodentia > Cricetidae > Cricetiscus > Cricetiscus sungorus. Next base: position 113,131,633 of record JANBXA010000007.1, read on the forward strand.
ATTCTAATAACAGGGAAAGGCAAAAACAAATGCCTGTATGTTTCTATCATAGTATGTTTACCGATTATACAATAAAAATGGTAAAAAAATTGGTCTCTGAAACCATAACTTAAAGTTATTCCACAGGTTTTTTCCATTATGTAATTGTTGTTACTAATTAGAACATCACTTTCAAATTTACTGCCATCCTCTATGATTTAGGTCATAATATTATTCCCATTTTTCACACTGAAAATGAAAAGAAGTATATTTGTGACTTACTCAAGCTTTACTGCTAAATATAAGAATTAAAGCAGTATTTAAGTCTTTTGGATTACTTATACAACATAAAGAAAGCTCCCAGGTTAATCTCATGATCATTGACTATTTAGACAGCAGCGTTCCCAAGACTATATCTCCCAAGACTATATTAGTAAGCAAAGAAATTTCTGGCTGCTCACTTCAATGGCTGCAGTGGCCAGAGACTTATTACTCCCTTCATGTTGAGACATTCTTCAAACCCCACAGGCTGCAGTTGAAAATTCTGTGCCAGATGGTTGTAGAGGAGAGGCTCCCGAAGATGTGTCTACTGTCAAGTCACCCAACAGAAGTGTCCTCAATGCCAATAGAGATGAAGATAACACATGCAGGCCATCTGTTCCCGCCACATGGCTTTCTAACAAGGAAAGTCTCTTAGGGTATAATGAAGACTGGATAGAGTCAAAGAAGCATCTAGGATACATTCTGATTTATTTGTTGGCCATTAGTTAATTATGGATGAAGATAATTAAGAGACATCCTCAAAAGTTGCCCCATAGTTCAGCTACTGTTGCTGACCATGTAGAAATAAAAGAATCAGTTTTGTTAGTGAAACCATTTCATGGAAGACTAAACATGCTTCATTGCAATTTTTAACAAAATATATTACTCTATTCTTTTCAATGTATTTGAGGAGTTTCTAGAAAAAAAAGACAGAAATAAAGTTGGACTATAAAAACAAAGCCTGTGAGGTGAGAAATGACTACTATCTACTACAGCCTGTGCACTGCAACCAATCTGGACAGAAAGGCAACCACTGTAATGAAATTTCAAGTACCTTAGGGGCACTTCAAACACTGCAGTCTGTGTTATGATCAAGAGAATGCTTAATAAGATTATACACAAAGACCAAAACCACATACCTTTATTGATTGTGGTAATACATGAAACCCACACACAACTCTTCTCCATGGGTTTAACCTCAACAGTGCCATTTTACTTGGGACCAGGAAAACCAAATGCATGTTGTAAGGAAAACCACTTTCTAATTAGTTTGCTTTTCAATCAGCATGTAATAATTATAGCTACTTATGGAGATCATGTGACAACTCAGTATATATATACACACACACACACAATGAGTGCTGATCAAATGAGGGCAACTAGTTATTATTTTCATCTCCCTAAAGAATGATTAATTCTTCTTTTTCTTGTTCTTTTTGTTCTTGTTATTCTTTTATTATTTTTAGAGCTTTTGAACTGATATCTTTCAGTTATTCATAAAACACAGAGTATATTGTAGTGAACTATTCTATTGTGTAGAATTCCACAATGTATTCTTCATCACTAACTCTTTTCCCATACTTGTTATTCAGCTTCCCTCTATATTCTTCCTTTCACCCTTACTAATCACTATTTGACTCTCCTTTTCTTTAATACCAGCTGGTAGTAAAAGTTCCTACCCAAAGCTTCCTGCTTGGAAACAACTTCCCTCTGAGAGTGTCAACTGCTTTAAATGTGATGGTTGATGTAGCTTGTTAGGTCAGGCATGCCAAAACCAAGGGGGGAAACAAGCTTAAGGCTGTCCATATACTTTTTGTTTGAAAATATGATTAGAATGTCTCAGTGTATGCTTTCAAAAAGAGAAAAAAGAAGAAGAAACAAGAGAGTTGACTTTTCAATGTGCTTTATATCATTTAAACAAGGAATTGAGTCAGTTTTCAATTTGAAGCCATATTCAATTGCTGAACAGCAATTTTCGGAATATATTTTCATTTCCTGCTGTTCAGCTTTTTGTAGTTGTTTTTTGGTAATAGGATTCTTCCTTGGCATCGCTGTTAGAGGGTGTGTTGGAGCATCAGTAATCTGGCACAAAACAAGCAAGCATTCCATAATGGTTTGTTGCAGGAACTCAATTCACTTTAAATATGACAACCTTCAGACCTCCTAGGGCTAAAGTTCCAAACTTTACCACTTCTAGGTAAAATATTTTCATATTATTCATAGGAAGTGGGGGAGCCATGAAAGTTATCACACCTAATAATAATTTTTAAATCTAAACAAGCCAATATACAGTTATGCCTTTACAATGGTAGCAACCATCTGAAAAAGAAACTCATTGAAAGAGAAAAGGCTACATATGTTTTATTCATAGGTAACTACAGCTGCTAATGACATGCATGTATCTAATGCACACTGTACAAATTTATACACCTTGGAATAAAATTAGAAACTGTTACCCATATTTTGGGGGCCATGCTAATTTTTGCATGGTAGTTGAACAAGTGACAAAACATTAAAAAAGATACACAACAAATCTGATGCCATTGAAGAAATGTAGCATGATTTGATGTTGAAGTTAGAGATCTCTGCAATTGATAGTTTGTATGGAACAAAACTTCATATGTGTAAGAACTATAATGTCCAATCTCTCAGCGATTTAGATTTTCCATGGTGAACTGAACTCTGAGCTCACAGACTGTTCAGTTATTGTTCAATGGATAGATTGGTAGCTAAATTTCTAAGAATTGATAGCAATCATACTTGTGAGCAGACATGGCACTACTAAGAGACATTGTACTCAAGAGATTAATCAAAAGAAAAGCCATGTTCAGTATCTTCTGAGAAGTCATAATTCCTCTGGAATAGAAGGAGAATGCATGTGGTCAGCATTGGTTTTAAATAACAGGAGGAAGGCAGTTATGCTCACCACTATACTAACACCAGCTATTTTTTAATTATATATTTTTATTTAAATTAGAAACAATATTATTTTACATATCAATCCCAGTTCCCTCTCCCTCCCATCCTCCCATGGCCTCCAACTGACTCCCTACTCCACCCCCATCCACTCCCCAGGGAGGGTGAGGCCTTCCATGGGGGATCATCAAAGTCTGTTACATCATTTGGGGCAGGGCCTAGGCCCTTCCCCTTGTATATAGGCTGAGAGAGTATCCCTCCATGAGGAATGTGCTCCCAAAATCCATTCTTGCACTAGGAATAAATACTTGTTCCACTACCAGAGGCCTCACAGACTTCCCAGGCTTCCTAACTGACATCCATGTTCAGGGGGCTTGGTTCGGTCCTATGCTGGTTCCCCAGCTTGGTCAGGTCAGCAGTTTCTGTGGGTTTCCCCAGCATGGTCTTGACCCCTTTGCTCATCACTCCTCCGTCTCTACATCTGCATCCCAGGAGTTTGGCTCAGTGCTTAGCTGTGAATTTTGATTCTGCTTCCATCAGCTATTAGATGAAGGCTCTAGGATGGCATTTAAGGTAGTCATCAATCTCATTATAGGAGAAAGGCATTTAAGGTAGCCTCTCTACTATTGCTTAGATTCTTAGTTGGGTTCATCCTGTGTATCTCTGGACATTTCCTCAGTGCCAGATTTCCCTTTAAACCTATAATGGCTCCCTCTATTAAGGTGTCTCTTTTCTTGCTCTTCTTTATTTTCCTCCTACTCAACCTTCCTGAACCACCATGTTCTCCATCCCCTCCTCTTCTTCTCTCTTCTTATCTTCCTTCTTCTCCCCTATGCTCCCAATTTGCTCAGGAGATCTTGTCCCTTTTCCCTTCTCCAGGGGACCATGTATGTTTCTCTTAGGGTCCTCCTTGTTTCCTAGCTTCTCTGGAGGAACAGATTGTAGGATGGTAATCCTTTGCTCTATGTCTAATATCCATATATGAGTGAGTACATACCATGTTTGCCTTTCTGTGTCTGGGTTATCTTACTCAGGATGGTTTCTTCTAGTTCTATCCATTTGCCTGTGAATTTCAAGATTCCATTGCCCCCCACCCACTGAGTAGTACTCCATTCTATAAATGTACCACATTTTCTTTATCCATTCTTTAGTTGAGGGGCAGCTAGATTCAGGTTCTGGCTCTGTTGCCAAGAACATAGTTGAACAGATGTTCTTGTATGAATGTGCACTCTTTGGATATATACCTAAGAGTGGAATTGTTGGATCTTGCAAAGGAATTAATATTGGTTTGTATGATGCTGTAGTGATATTTAGTTTGTGGTCTAACAAATAAAGCTTGTCTGAAGTTCAGTATGCAGAGCTAGTCACACTATTTAGCCACAGATGCTAGGCAGTAGTGGTACACATCTTTAATCCTAGCACTTGGGAGGCAGATGGATCTTTGAGTTTAAGACCACTGTGGGTTACCCAAGATTGATCCAATTTAAAAGAGAAACAGATCTCATAATTTTGATCCCAGCATTTTTGATCACATGCCTTTAATCCCAGCACTAGAGAGGAATATAAAACAGGAGGAAACAGGAATTCAGTCTGAGATTTCACAGAGACAGCATTCAGTCTGAGGATTCCCAGGGACAGGATTACCCCCTTCGGTTTGAGGATTCAGTAGAGCTAAGAGGACTGTCTTGTGGCTGGCTTCCTTACTTTTCTTTACTTCAGCATTTATTCCAATATCTGACTCCAGGTTTTTATTATTAAGACTCATGTAACACCAGTTCCAGATGATCCGATGCCCTCTTCTGGCCTCTGTAGGTGCCAGGTACATATATGGTGCATAGGCTTACATGCAGAAAAAACACATATATGCATAAAGTAAAAATAAATAAATCTTAAAAAATTCACAGCTGTTTTCCACCTATTTTTTAAAATTTTTCTTATTTCATATATGGATCTCATATGTGGATCCCTCCCCCTCCCTCCCTCCCTCCCTCCCATGTCCCCCAGACCACCCTCCCATCCCATTCCACCCCTCCACTCCACAGGGAGAGTGATGCATTCCAGGAGGGATCAACAAAATTTGTCATTTGGAGTAGGGACTAGGCCCTCCCTCCTGCCTCTAGGTTAAGGGAGTATCCCTCCATGGGGAATGTGCTCCCAAAGTCTTTTTGTACACCAGGGATACATCCTGGTTTCACTGTCAGAGGTCCCTTAGACTGCCCAGGCCTTCTTACTGAGACCCATATTCAGGGGGTCTGAGTTGGTCCAATGCTGGTTTCCCAGCTATCAGTCTGGGGGTCCATAAGCTCCCCCTTGTTCAGGTCAGCTGTCTCTGTGGATTTCTGTAGCCTAGTCTTATCCCTATTTTCTTATCACTTCTCCCTCTCTGCATCTGGATTCCAGTTTGGCTCAGTGTTTAAACAGACACCCACAGCTAAACACCGAGTTGTCCACCTATTTACAACAAAGATATTAATGTTGATGTGGAAGCACTGCTAGAACACGCCATTTCCTGTAGACATAATCTTCTTTGAGCTGCCAGCTCACAAAAAACAACACAGAGACTTACTAATTATGAAAACTTAGTCTATAGCTTAGGCTTGTCCCACTAGTTCTCATATAATTTATGGTTATGGGTTAATTACCCATTTACATGAATCTAAATTTTGCCTCCTGGCTTTTTATCTCTCTTCCATCTTATACCTCTTGTTTCCTCTCTTGTGTCCCCTGGCATCTCTCCCATGCATAAATTTATCTCCTATTGTTATCCCTCTGCCCAGAAGTCCCATCTAGCCTCTACATATCTACCTATTGGCCATTTAGCTCTTTAATAAACCAACCAGAAGGTACCTTCACAAAGATACATCTTTACAGTGTACAAAAAGATTATTCCACAACAATGTCTTCATCTCTTTGTATTTTGCTTTGTCCTTTATAAAGAGGTATCCTGTACAAATGATTATCACCAGATGAACATCATAAAAATGTGTCTGGTTGGTAGTGGTACACACCTTTAATTCCAGTACTTGAGAGGGAGAATCATGTGAACCTCTGAGTTCAGTGCCAGCCTGTGTGAGTTCCAGGGCAACCAGTGCTGCACAAAGGGACTCTGTCTCAAAAAAAAACAAACAAGAGAAGTATCCAAGTGTTGAAATATACAAGAATGGTGTCCAAGTAGTGTAAGTGAATTCACATTATTGTACAACCAATTTCAAGAACATTTTAACCTTTCAAAAATGAAATTCCTCATGTATTCCCTGGCAAGTAAAATTCTAATTCTGTGTCTGTGGATTTGACTAGCTTGCTATAACATATAAGGAGAATTATATAGTATTTGCCTTTCTGTGTCTTGGTGTTCCACAGAGCATGTTATTAAGGTTCACAAAGATATGTAATGTGTGTTAATATCTTTCTCTAGCTGTAGCTGTCATTGTCTTTGTTTTTGAGAGTGTGCAGCCTTGTCTGGCCTGGTACTCATTATGTACACTAGGCTGACCTTTTATTCACAAAAATCCACCTTCCTCTATTTTCCAAGTACTGATATTAAAAGTATGCATCTCCATCCCTGCCTAAAACTTTTTCTATTTAATGATAATAGTATTTCATTGTGTGTTCAACATTTTCTTTATCTGTTCATCTATTGATAGACAGTTGGATTGTTGCTAGCTATTAATATAAAAAATAGAAAAGACAAAAGAAATGAAATTTCAATTTCCAAAATATTTCCTCCATGGTACAATGTAGCATGTATGTTTCCCCGCCAGCCCGCCAGCCCTCCAGGCCGCCAGCCTGCCACCAGCCTGCCGCTGGTCTGGGCCCACAGCAGCATCAGCCCCAAATAACACTCTGAGACTCTGTATTTGATACAATCCTGTTGGCCAGCTACCATTATTGTTTATGGGCTAGCTCTGCCTTAATTATTAACCCATTTCTACTTATCTAAGTATTTCCACGTGGTCGTCTTATGGGGAGCCGCGACTGGCATCTTCCTTCCTCCATGCTCTACATCTTGACTCCTCCCACTTCCTCTTTCCTCCTCCTGGTCTCCTAGCCCCACCTATCTTGTTTCCTATTGGACACAGGGCTTTATTAATTAACAAGTATGAGAAACATATTTACAGAATAACATCTCCCATCAGTACAATATCATGGTGAACTCGAATCTCCATCATGGCTCATGTTTAATTAGATACAGATACAAATCTTGGGAAAAAAATGTTCATTGGGTAATTAAAATTGTCACCGCCACATACTATCATACCTGCCCCCACCCCAAAGTACTACACAAAAGAACACGACTACCTTTGAATAATTTATATGTCAATGTCAAATCAGACCATTTTAAGAACAATAAGCTGGGAACTTTTCGAGAATTTTTTTTCCAAGTGAAAGTCTCTTTAGGCCACATTCGGAGTCCTTCCTGCAGATCCCCAAACATTAATTAAACACATAGCTTGGTGCATGTGACTTGAATGAGCAAAGCATTCCCAGGTAACTGAAGCCTTGTTGTACTTCTACAATTTGCATTTGTTTGTTTATCTTTTTTGTAGTTTCTGCTACCTCAAGCACTTTTCTTTCAGAGAAGACTATGGAAAGCTCACGTTGACTATAGCTAGAAAATCTTTTAATGAAGAAAGGCTTTCAACATCACTGGCAATACTTTTATCTTATTCACATGTAAATTTTCAGGGAGCTGTCACTAAGAGGCTCTTTTCTAAATTAAACATTTGGCTTAGAATAGGAAAAACTACTTAAATATGAAGGCAAATCATCTAGAATCTTTAACTTTTGTCTTCTCATACCTGTGATTGATGAGTACTTGGGTAGGGGTCCCACACATGTGCTAGCTCAGGCAGAATTCCTTGTTTAAGGTTGTTAGACACATCACTAATAACCAATAACTGCTTCTCTAGTACTGGGATTACAGGTGCACAGCCCAGCACCCAGGTTTTACATGGTTGCTGGAGATTAAAGTCAGGTCCTCATGCTTTCAGTCAGTAATTGACTGAATAATCTCTTTACCCAATGTTTTGGACATATTGAGTTTACAAAATATCTGTCATTTGAAGATATAAATACAAATTAATGAACTACTTTACTTGCCTTGGCATTAATTCTTTAAAAATCTTGGGAATATTATCTATTGCTCCTGTTGCTATAACAAATATTCCCGACATTACCAAGTGGAGTGAGATAAATGGTGGAATTCAGCGTATTTTCTGCCTTTTATTCTGGCTGGAACTCTAACATATGGAACAGTGCTGCTAGCATTTGGGATGGGTCATCCCTCCAAAGTTAAACCTTTCTGGAAAGACTCTCCTGGGCTTAGCCAGGGCTGTGTTCTCATGGTGATAATAAATCCAGTTAATTTGACAATAAACATTAGCCATTATAGCCCCATGCCTTATCAGTTTGACACCCCAATATATCAGTTTATATATGACATTCCATTCTTACCCCAAAAGTCTTATTTTTACTTCATAATTCAAAATGTATTTAGTTCACCTCTAAAAGTCCTTATAGTATTTAATAGTCTCAATACCATACAAAAGATAAACATCTCTTCTGAATTGCAGAGGCTACATCACAACTTTGAGTCCCTATTTGTTCTTTAAAAAGCAAGACATACATACTTCCAATATATAAAGCATAAAATAAACATTCTTACTCCGAAGTGGAGGAATAGAAGGCTATCAAGGAATGACACTGTTAAAGCTAGACCAAAGCCCAGCAGAACAACACAAAACATTTCATCTCGGGGTCTGGCATCTGGAGCTCATGAAGAAGTCATCTGGGTTCTACTTGCCTTGAGCAGTCCCGCTCCTGCAACTCTGATGCCTGTCCCACACATGTACTCTTTCTGGGGCCAGATCCACTCTTTGCCTGAATTCCTTAGTAGACATCCTACAGTCTTCACATATTCAATATCCTGGGATCTTCAGTGAAACTGGTTTCACCTTCTCAGCTCTATGCAATGTATTGTCAGGATATCCTTGCACAGAATATGACCTGTCACAATTGTTGCTTTATTGGATTTCTGGAATCTTGGTGTAAAGTTCTCTGGGCTATTCATTCTGATATCTTTCATCCACACAAAATAAGTATCATGTGGTCTATGTTGCTAAGATCTGCTGCCAGCTCAAAATGTAGCGTGTTATAACTTGTTGCCTTGGACTACAGTTCAAACGTGAACAGTAGAAAACACTTTCCCAAGCAGTTGTTTTTAACCAGAGAACCCATTCTGTGGCATTCCCAATTAAAACTCTCTCTTTTCAAATTATTGTGCATTTTCACAAGTTGAAGCCATGACTAGTGCAGTCCTATCTTCAGAGTATGTTTCCTGTTGTCTTAATGAAGAACACTAGGTTTACTTTTTAAATGGTGTTATTAAAAATTACAGTTGCAGCCTTATCTTCCTTGTACACAACTTTAATTTTATCCACATTCTTTACCAATGTGTATATTTTCCATATCTTTCTACACCATGTTTTTCTTTTCTTAGTATAGACCTAGACAATAGCACTGAACACTAGCCATGGTACAACCTGGCTGTGATTCTGTCTTGAAATTTCTTCTAGCTAAAAAAAAAAGTCCATTACTTTTGAATTCAGTCTTACTCAAATTCTCAGCCACTTTCTAGTACTTCTCCAGCCCGCAGCTCCAAAACTATTTCACATTCTTTCCAGAAACTTAAGAACCAGAGTCTTAAGAACCACACAATCAAGCTTATCATGGCAATGCCCCCACTCCTAGTAACGATGTTCTTTATTAGTTACACTTTCTTATTCCTGTGACAAAATGCCTGATAAAAAATAAGCAAAGAGGGGTCTATTTCAGCTCAAATTGATTTATTTGGTTTGAATAGCATTTAGTACACCATGGTAAGGAAGATGTGGTTATAGAAGTATGTGGCAACTAGTTCCATCATGTCTACAGTTAGAAAGCAGAAAGTGATGAATACTGGTACACGTATTGCTTTATCCTTTGCTCATTTTCATTCAGTTCAGGACCCATTCACTAGTGATATCTTCCTTCAGGGTAGTTCTTCCTTCTTTAGTTAAGCTGTTCTGCAAATGCCTCATAGATATGTCCAGAGTTGTGTCTCCTAGGTGATTCTAGACTAGTCAAGTTTATAATAAAGATTAACCATCACACTGTAACTTACTAATGTATCTCCAGTTGGAAAAGCCATGTTCAAATGCTTAGCAGTTGCATGTGTCTGATAGCTACCATATTGGATAGCACATGAAGCTTTAGCTGTCTAAGATGTTATGTCATTCTTCACAGTAGATACACATTTTTATTTATATGTGTAAATTATATTCTTATGATTTATATCGGATGATCTAAACTCTGACAATTTGCTGTTCAGACATGGATGAGTCTATTATTCTTGTTAAATATTTCCTAATCCATACAGGCTAGAGTGGTGACTCATTTGGTAAAGGAATTGCTGTGTAAGCATGACGACCTGAGTCTGAAATTGTAGCTCCTGCTTAAGATGGGCATGACACTGGTATTTATTTGTAATCCTAGTGCTAGGGAGAGTAGACAGGAAGAGACAGGAGCATTCCTGGGGCTCACTGGCAAGCCAGTCTGTTTAAATCATTAAGTTTATATTGCAAAGGAATGTCATCATAGGTTTTCTTCACAGAGTAAGAGCTTTTTATTATTTCAAATGTTTTACTTTATAGAGGTATTTTTCAAGCACCTTAAGCACCACCTAAATCAGGAAACACCCATATATCCTGACAATAAAGGCCATTAGTTGAAACTCTAATCTCAGTCCTCCTGGGTAGTGAAGAGCAGGTGAATGGTAAATAGGGATAACTTAGGGTCTGGAACATCAATTTCTTTCTTTATGGTAAGGTCAATAAATTTACCTTCATTCAGATGTTTAATTGGAACTTTATTTATTTAGTAGAGTGATTTCCCTATGTCAAATCACATCTTCCATTTAATTTCAGGATTAAACACATATATGCACACATGGGTTTGCTCTAGATTAGGCTAGAAAACATAAATACAAACATTTTTAATAGGTCATGTCCTTGAATAGTATGATGCAATTTTAAAATTTGGAACTCATGTACTTTAAATTTTATGATCCATAGTTGTAAAGAGGAGTAAGGGCTAAGAATCATGGAATTACTTGAAGATCATCACAGATGTAGTATATTTGACCCATGGACCTCAATCATTTGATTTTAGTAGACATAATGTTTCCTACTGTCTGTCTTATTTTTTCCATTGTCCCTCTTTTCTTTAATTCTAGTTCCGGCTTTGTCTGGTTTTCATAGTGAATATGAAGCTCTCTGGCAAGTGCTCATATAAACTTCAGTGGTTTTGGGCTTGATAATTTCTCAGTTATGTTTTATAGAGTTCATTATTTTCCTATTCAGAACTGGTAACTTTACATATCTGTCAAGATATACTTAACACATTCTAATAGTACCACTTCTTTGTATTGGATAACACACTACAAGGCCATTAAGTAATCAACAAGTATAAACAGTACAACTTTGTTAAAAGAGTAGAGGGACTGAATTCCTGAAGGAGCTACACAAGGAGATATTACTGCCTGAGAGAATGAATAGGAGAATGCACCTGAATCTGATAGCTGAAGAGTACCAATAAGGAGGACGCTGTAATAGAATTTTGGAAGGGCCCATCTATGGATTTGTTCTGTAGAGAACACTGATCTCTGTATATATGTACTCATGTATGTGTGAACCAGTACAGTCAGCTGAATGATCACATGCTTAGGATGTGTTGTTAGTACATAACCATGTTACAAAGTCAGTATAATTCAGAATGAAGAGATGGTTCAGTGACCTAAGAGCACCAGATGTTTTTATAAAGGACCTGGGTTTGATTCCCAGTACCCACATGGTAACTAACAACTATCTGTAACTCCAGTTCCAGGAGATCCTATGCTATGATCTGACCTCCATTGGCACCAGATATGTAATTGGTACATAGAGATCCATACTGGCAAATACTCATATACAAAAAATATGACAAAATAATAATACATCTTTAAAAATAGATACGTATAACAGACAGATTCAAAACAGAAAGGCCATATGAGGAAACAGTTTCAGCAGACCATTTAGCTAGGTCTGATAAGAAAGATAATCTGGATATTAACTGCAGTTGCTTAGAATCACTGCTGGAACTTTTAGAAGTTCCAAGGTCAAGCTCCCATTTACAGGGGTTCTTGAGTTATCATCCAGCATGAGTACCCAGTACCCAGGCAACCAGAGGTCTAAACTTATAGGTGATTATAACATCAGCCAGGGTTCAGATCTCTAAGAATGACACAAATTTAATGCCTGCCTCAGAGCAAATAGGAGCAACACATGGTTATAAATACCAGGCCTGAAATTGTTGTGAAATTGGTTTTGAGCCAGATCACACAGATAAAAGATACATGTGATACAGATTATTTGAGAACTATGACTCCAAAGACTGACTTACTGGATTCATGTCTAATCGTGCCCTTTGTCATCAAAAAATCCAAATGTATAATTTGGAAATGACCATGAAACACATAAAAGTCATCATCCTCTAGGCTAGTATAAACTACTTAGTAACAAATTTAGGAACTATGAGGAATTAGCAAGGAAGACAACCACAAAACTTTTCTTATAGGCATTAAAGAAGAGTCATGTAAAAAAAACATAATTGATATAAATATTCAATATCTTATAAATTAACCATTGTTCCAATCTTAAGCATGCAATACAAATTAAATTGGAAAATTGTCCAGTTCATTTTGAAGTTGAAAACAGATGAGGAGCACATAGATCATTAAGAAATATAAGAAAGGGCCATAGTTATTAAAAACATTCCATAGTTCATTACAACAATGAGTACTGTGAACAAAACACAGTTATGAAACCCTCTATGTAGACACAAAGAGCCTAGTGTGACATGGGGGAAAGAAAATTTATTCAGTATTATTTTTATTTTAGAAATTGAAAGAAAATTACATTACACCCTTATATTACATGTTAAACCTTTAAGTTCCACACAGAGTTAAGGGTTGAAAATGGAATATATATATATATATTGTATATATATATATATATATATAATGCAAACCTGTTATTTGTAAATATATAGGTATTTCTAAACCAAAAAGGAGAATGGAAAATCATTTGGGTACATGAAGTATAAAAACTTCCATATATTAAATATATACCATAAATGAAATTGAGAAAGCATAGGCAGTATAAGAAAAACTTTTGTGAGCAGATATTACAACAGATATAAAGATATTTTATGAATCAATGAATAAAAGCTAAACATATAAATAGGAAAATTGGCAAAGCAGCAGACAATAATTTGGCAATTCTAAAGTGAAAGATGTCAATGGGTAGATGAGACATTTGTAAATATAATGAATATATATATATATCTCACAAATAATCATTCCGATTATCAAACATACTAATAAATAAGTAGACAATGTTTACAAACAACATCACATTTTAAAATAAAGTGTTTCTTATTAGAAAGAGGATAGTCAAGTTAAAAAGGACATTTTACAATCCCTTGTTATTGAGTGGTTAATTGATACAACAGTATTAAGGAGTACTTAACCAACTGGGAGAAAAAATGTGAGAATTCTCTTTGATCCATACTTTCTGTTTCTAAGAATGTATATCAAAGGAGAATGAAAATTACACTTTTTATAAGTAAGGCTACTCTAATGATAATGCTGTTTGTAATAGCAAATGTGAAGGAAGATCTAGCATACAATAAATTATAGACTGACTAGTTGTACAAATTTTCATAATCCAATACATTATTATAAACAATCCTGAAGAATCATTTTTTAAATGTAAAATCAAAAATGGAAAAGTTCAATTTGAAAATACAGAAAAAGTATTTTATTTTACTTTTTAATGTCTAAATCAGTACAATGTTACATCTGACTCAGATGTTTGTGAAGTTGTTGTTTATTAGAAATTTAATTAATGACTCAGTGTAATAATGTTGGTTCAGTTATAAAAGTGGTTAATATCCTAAAAGGTAGCATACCCTAAAACTGTGTAGCAATATTTCTTCTTAGGAAATATCAGCACCTCGGTCTGGAAAGCCATCTACAGCTCAGTATGTGTCTTTAGTAGTTCTATAAACTACTATTTTTACTATTAAAAAATAGTAAAAAAAATGGGTTGAACAAATTTCATTCCTATAAATAACCCAACGGAGACAGTAGACTTAATCTGAGAGGATGTGCTGTGCAACTTCTTGTAGGATGTCCAAGTTTTGTGCATTCTTTCTAAACACAATGGGACCGCTGGGCTTGATGACAGATCAAGAAAAACAAGTTAAAAAAAGACCCAAGAACTATGAAATCACTTCCATAAATGCATGAAACATACATCAGAATATCAGACAAAGAAGAAAGTAAGATTGGGGAAAAAAGTAAATGTTAATTAATTATTGTTCTAAATTGATGAACTGAACACTCAGCCATTGGCCCAGTAAGTCCTAGGGGTAACCATTGGTTATGTATTAACTACATCATACGTATAATTAGTTAAGATGTACAAAACCTGAGACAAAGATGAAATCTTGACACAAACCTAGATAGAAAAAGTTTTTAATCTTTAGCAAACCTAGAATAAAAGTTATATTAGATGTTTTATCAGAAATAGGAAAATAAGAAGTTAATGGAAGGAGACATTGAGTGTTGAAAGAAATCAAAACAAGTGAACACCCCTCATTTTTATATTCAGAGACACCATCCTTCAAAAGTGAAACAAATAATAAATTAGAGCAACTGCTAAGAAAAATTAATAAACAGCACAGTAAGCAAAACTATTTCTCTCTACAGTGGATATGACCATCTATATAAATGGCATGGCACTCAAAATGATGAGAACCAAGAAAACATGAAAATAAAAGAGCAAATATCTAAAATAACAAGATAGCACTGCCATGACGTAAACATAGAATTAGGAATTTAGAAATTAGCCTGCGTGCTCATGGCTACCTAGTTTAAACAAAGACTCCAGGGTTATTTAATGGGGGAAATGTTCTATTTAAGTTCATGCAAAGTTGAAGAGCCCATGCTCAGTTAATCTGGTGTTTTGTTTTGTTTTTTTCTCAAAAAAAAAAAAAAAAAAAAAAAAAGGTTTTCTCACTCTGTAGTCCAGGCTAGTCTTGATCAAACTCATAGAGATCTACCTGCCTTTGCCTCCTGAGTGCTGGGATTAAAGGCATGTGCCACGACCACTCGACTTGAACCTGGTTCTTACAGAGCATCAAATATAAAAACTCAAAATCTGGCGCTCACTGTGTTCTTGATGGGTTTCACCGAGTATTTTAGGAAGTAATAATATTAATTTTGCACATTTTTCAAAACATAGAAGAGGCAATTTTGACAAATTCATTTTATTATACACCCATACAGTGTCAGAACACAGTCCATGAATGAAACTATGTAAGGAGAACTTTTGAGAATTTGTGAGATAACTCCAAGTAAACAAGGCTGTTCTTTGAATGTGATTTTGTGCCCCTCTCAGGTATAGTAAACAGGAGTGGGTTTTCTTTAGATTATCTATCGTCTTATTATTATTCACAATGGTGTTTCCATGTACCATGAGTTGTCCTAGTGGCTGTATGCAACCTAAGCTCATGTGACTTTGCCCTTACGACTATACACAGCTTGAACTCAAGTGAGCATTGCTCATATGACTTTGCCTAACCCTCAGAACACCTTGAGAATACAAATTGTCTGATGTTCTGAGTAAAGATGGATATTAAATGGGACATTAATCCATCTCATGTTTAGGCTCCACTTTCCTAGGTTCTTGTTGTCAGTAAGTGTGACACACTAATGTCAACACACTGATGCCAAACTTAGAGGAAAACAACAGAAGTGAGGAAGCAAGCAAACCAAAAGCACCCAGTAGAC